>JANAVB010037020.1:10259831-10889831 GCA_029216955.1 Iris pallida
TATATTAATGAAAGTATATATATATATATATATATTTATATATATATATATATATATATATATTTTTATATATATATATATATATATATATATATATATATATATATATATATATATATATATATATATAGGAAAATGTATATATAAAAAGAATATATTAATGAAAGTATATAGCTAAAACTATATAAACTAAACTAACTAGCAACCTACTGGACAACAAATATACTGGAATAAACCAAACCCAATCAATATCTCAGAAAACGCAAATTGGAACCCTTAAACTCAAATTCAGAAAATGTAACATACATAAACATATACAAGATACATATATACATATATATATACAGGGAAAAAATGGGGGGAAAGTATGCCCACACACGTGTCAACATGTGGGTGTCATGAATAAGTCCATATTGTGTCAAAATTATGTCCAAAACCACATGTCAGAACCCAGAACACAAGGTGTCAGAAACTGTAAAAGGGAAGGGCTCGTGCGACCATGTCGAGGGGTCTAGGACACGACATGCGACACGAGGAGCCTCGTGCTCGTGCACATAGCTAGGTGGGGTCTAGGACTAGGTGTCCAACACCCTGATACGTGTCTACATCGTGTCTACGTGTCACACGAACAGTATATCAGTAGGTGTCTGTGCGCGTGTGCAATGCAGGCTCGAACCCGTATGGGCTCGATTGTGTGTCCGACACGACACCAATCAACCTCGAACTTGGGGAGAAGCCTGACAGTGATGGACCCCACCTCCATGCCAAGTAGCACGTGTCCACGTGTCCAAAACAGAGAAAAAACAGTATCGGGTAGCAGGGGACAGTGCAAGGGTCTCGTGCTGAGTCCCGTATCCACTTTTGGACACAAAAATGACACGAATCTCAACTCAGAGTATATTTCGTCGGTTAAATTTAAGTTAGGGCTGGATATTTAGCGATAGAAAAATTTTGGACACGAAAACTTTTGGACACGAATCTCAACTCAGAGTATGTCCCGTATCCACTTTTGGACACAAAAATTTCTCTCTCTCTCTCTCTCTCTCTCTCTCTCTCTCTTCGGTCGCAAAGACTCTCGCTCTCTCTCCAGGTAATCCCCCTCTCTCTCTCTCTCACTCGGTGGTCGAGGCGACGGGGCCGGTGGTAGTGGGGGTGGGGGTGGGGGTATGGGTCGCGGTGGTGGGGGTGGAGGTCGCTGAGGGGGGTTTCGGGTCGGGGCGACGGGGGCCGGTGGTGGTAGGGGTGGGGGTCGCGGTGGTGGGGGTGGGGGTCGCTGGGGGGGTTTCGGGTCGGGGCGGCGGGGGGCGACGGGTTTCGAGTCGACGGTAGGGATGGCGGTCGGCGGTGGTGGGGGTGGGGGTTGGGGTGGGGGTGGGGGTCGTGGTGGTGGGGATGGCGGTCGGCGGTCGTGGGGGTGGGGGTTGGGGGCCAGGGCCGGTAGTAACACACACATACCCACGCACACACCGAAATCCCTTAGTATATAAATTAGTATATATATATAAACTTAGTATCAAGGTTCAAAGTATCCGTATCGAAATCGGTATCGAACTATTCCTATGAGTATTGGTATCGACGATATCGGTAGTATCGGCGCACTACAAAAAAAGTGTCTTTCTAGGACGCCAAAAATTCGTCTTAACAAGGCTCAAATCAGTCCCAAATTGTAATTTTGGACGAATTTTAGGACGGTAAGTGACAGTGCTATTAGGGTGGCGTGGAAAAAAGTTTTAGGACAGAAAATACCATCCTAATTTGGTTTTAGGGTCGAAAAATCTAACCGTACCAAAAGAGTTTGAATTATTATATTTTACGACGGTTTACTAAACTGTCCCAAAATAAAAGAGTTTGTGACGAATATCATCCGTCCTAGAAATATTTGCCAGCGTCACAAAACGATGTCATTTATATCTAGGACAATTACATAACCGTCCCAAAAGTAATACTTATGAAATTATCATTTGTATCTTCCAGCTATAAAACATACCATTTAAATACACACATAACATAATTCATATGATCATTGTCCTCAGATGTATCTCCAGGTGTCGGAGCTCCAATACAAAAAAAAAGCTTAACAACATCAAGCATTCTTTACCATTAAGTAGAAGACAACAAAATCCATATATAACTATATATGTTCAATTGATAAACAACGAAAAAGCTTAACAGTAAGCATCCTTTACCATCATTTCCAAAATAAATTCAAAACACAACATCACCCACACCATCAGTTACAAAGAACCCCTTGTCTCCACCATTACAAAATGAACCCATTGTCCCCACCATTACAAAATGGACCCATTGTCTCCACCATTACGTATATACAAAATTCTGAACCCAAAACATTAAGCACTACACTATGTTTTTGAACATTCAAGTATATCCAACATGAACCCAAATTTTTTTTCCATCACAAGATAGTCGCCCATCATTTTAGCATATCCAGAATGCTTTTGAAGGACCTGCAAATGAAATAAGATATGCCAATATATTAGCAACCTGCTAACTGTATACAAACCACCAGAAAAGAAAGACAAGTTCTTCCAAACTGTACAGACTAGACTACATTAGTTTGTGAATGTTTAAAACAGAACAAAAGGATCAATCCATCTGTACAGACCTGCTAACAGTTCTTCCAAACTGTACAGACCTGCTTACAAAAAAATGAGAACTACAAATAACAAGCTTCAGTCCAAAAATTGGAAAGCTTCAAGTCCAAAAATAGGAACTACAAGTAACAAGCTTGTTACTGTACAGAAAAACTAATGTACAGTAACAAGCTTCAAGTGACAAAGGAAGCTTCAAATAAAAAAGGAAGCTTTAAGTGAAGGGAAAAATTGGAAAACAAAACTCTTTTGCAGCTCAAACTTTAATTTCCGATACCGATACCGACACGAGACTATGCAAAATTCAGTCCAAAAAATCATAGTCCATAAGAGAAACCAATGTAATAAATACAAATTCCAACTTGAAAGAAAGGAAATGGAGAAACAAACTTTAAAGGCAGTATGCAAAATTCAGACTCCAAAAATCATAGTCTAAAAAAGAAACCAATGTAACATAGTTCAATTTCCAACTGGAAAGAAAGAAAATGGAGAAGTAGTTTGAAGAATCACAGAGATAAAAAAAACCAAACATTAATTGCAGCCACGAGAGAAAACCAAACATAGGAATCACAGAGAAAAACCAATGTAATAAGTTGATAGTTGGCAAATTACCTGGACGATGTATTGGATTGTTGACAAAGTAGTTGAGCATTCAGGAACATGGCCATAACTTCCTCCTTGAGCTCAGTCCTAAGCTCACTCTTGACCGCCTCAAGCTCTTTCTTATGCCGGGCCTCTTGCTCCTCACGCTCTTTTCTTATGACCTACGCGTATGACTGTTGTATGCAACCTAAAAATGCATAATAAATGTAGCAGTATATAGGGTAGTTGTTGTCAAGATAGTCCAACACAGTGCCGTAAAGGAAGTTCAAACCATAGTAGTAAGCTATGCAAGAAACACACTAATAAGACATAGAAGTTAGTTCAAACCAGAGTAAAAATATATTAACGGAAGCTCAAACCATAGAAAAATACTCTTTCTCTACGATATGATCCCAGTTGAAGCTAGGCATCAGATTGAAGCTCACGGTGGGTCTGCAAGAGCTCAATTGCATCCATGATGCTGCTCAACCAGCTCTACCAATGAAGAACCAAACCTCCATAGCAGGATATCCGAGTATCAAAAGAAGTATCAACTGCACAGTGGCATATCAGAAGAAATTTAAGTGCACACTGGTGTATTAGAGCGTATCAGAGCTCACTAGACATTGGAAACACAAGCATTGGTAGAGGGTCAAGACCAAGCATCAATGGAGGATCAAGACTCGAGGACCCCAAATGTTGCTTTCCTCATTATTTGCAACATGTGTTGTCAGTAGATCTAAGAAAATTAGATTCAATATGTATATAAAGAAATGGGAAAGTGCTCATCCTCGACCAAATTTGAGGATCAAATATCCAGAACTGTCAAGATAGTCCAACACAGTACCGTAAAGGAAGTTCAAACCATAGTAGTAAGCTATGCAAGAAACACACTAATAAGACATAGAAGGAAGTTCAAACCAAAATAAAAATCTATACAAGGAAGCTCAAACCATAGTAAAATACTCTTCCTCTACGATATGATCCCAATTGACGCTAGGCATCAGATTGAAGCTCACCGTGGGTCGGCAACAGCTCAATCGCATCCATGATGTGGCTCAACCAGTTCTACCAATGAAGAACCAAACCACCATAGTAGGACACCCGAGTATCAGAAGAAGTATCAACTGCACAGTGGTGTATCAGAAGAAATTTAAGTGCATACTGGTGTATTAGAGCGTATCAGAGCTCACTAGACATTGGCAACACAAGCATTGGTAGAGGGTCATGACCAGCACCAATGGAGGATCAAGACTCGAGGATCCCATATGTTGCTTTCCTCATCATTTGCAACCATAGTAGTAAGCTATACACTGGAACAGTAAAAAAAATTATTTATGATCAAATTTTTAACCATTTTCATTTTAGGGACAGAAGAGTCATTATTGTTTGTAACCTGTAACGTAAGAAAAACAGTGAGATATTCCAATGAATGATGACAGAAGACAGAAGACAGAAGACAGAAGATATTCCAGACAAACAACTTTGCTAGTATGTGAAAGGTCCCAATGGTTAAGTACAGTTCCTATCAAAGGCCTTCCCAACAAGTTAAGTATAGTTCCTATCAACATATGCTGGACCCTTCTCTGGTAGCAGGGCGAGAGAGAGATACTTGGTGTATCGGGCATTGATGTTGAAGGACCAAAGTTGAAAGCCCCTTAAAAGCCCCTCTTTTTATCATCATATTTGTTTGAGCAAGTGTCATAAGCCAGAGTCCAAAATTATGGTCAAAGCCCACCCCATATATGTTGTTCTTGATTGGATGGGTCTCGTATATAGGAACAAACTCTTATAAGCCTTTAAGAAAATATTTTAAGGTCCTTGTAACATAACTAAGATGCAGATTGACTGGTAGGCAGCCCTATTTTGTTGCCCATGCACTTTAAGGTCATGCAACCAAGGAGCAACCCCCAAGTTCCGCTGGACTAGAAGAAAGTCTATACGAATAGGTAAAGATGAAATGTGTATCTTTTATGGGAAGTGTGAAAACATATATTCATGGGCATATAGGAATCTGACAGGAATCTAAAAAGTGATACCTGAGAACTTCTCCCAAAAGATATATATATAAAGATGACAAAAAAGAACTTCCAACTTGAGCTTTGATACCATGTATGGCATGAAGATTGTTTGTCACCAAGTCAAAAAGATTTGTATCTTCCCAAAGTTGTGCACTAGCATGACAACCACTGATATGGTCAACACATTCAACATATAAAATGAAGCATGAAAATATTCATTCCTAAACTACTGCTGATATAATCTAAGGATCAGTAATGCAAGCACTTGCTTTGTTGAATTCTGCCATAATATGAAGTAGACTGATGACATCGAAAGCAGAAACTCAGTTAAGAGACAATTGATAAGAGTGACCAAAGAGCATACTTCTTTCGGTTTGTTTGTATTTTTCCTTTATCAAAATCAAAGTGTTCTACCATCATCTTGAGGTGGGGTGTTAGACATACCTTACATATCCAAGATAATCAAGAACACCAGAGATCCGCTAATATATTTTTGTTTTTTAGGTGTAGCTCGCTCCGAGGAACCGATTCTCCTTCATTAACTACTTGTGTTCTCCATTAATAGACAGTAAGCATTAGAAATTAAGCAAAAAGTTAGCTTCAAAAGGTTTTGCTTCAAATGGCCAGCTACAGACCACTTGTCTGCAGTTTTTGCTTCAAATTGAACTAGAGCTTAAGAGCCTATTGCCAGCAGGAGAGTTGTCCACTGACTAGCTGGACTCTACTACTTGTTGAACCTCAAAAAATAATATGCTCAGTGATAGTATCAGTTCCAATTTTGATTACCAAGGATATGTGCTCAGTGGTAGTACCAGTGTAGTATCAAGCAAATGTATCAGTGATAGCATCAGTGATGGGATCAGAAACTGTGCTCAGTGATAGTATCAACGATAGCAAATGTGTTCAATTATGACTCAACTTTACACATAGAAGAAACAAAAAAATATAGCATAGATGAGTGCAAAGTAGACCTTTCATGATTAGGATAAAACATTATGTCACTTATCAGGAGGCCGAGCACTGCTTAGGTGATGTAAAACAGAATAAAATGTAGAAAAAAAATTGAAATTCAACAAGCAGCAATATGCACAACAATTTAGATGATAGGGTGAATGAGACAGTTTATAGCTCACTTTATCTAGAAGTCTATCCTATAAATTCTCGTCAAGCCATCGAATTAATGAACAACCCTTCTAAGTTGTCTAGATGAGGAAAGTGTCTAGAAAATATGAGAGAGTACAAATCCAACAATGTCTGATTCATGAGAAACTGTAGTACCAGAAGCAGTTCCAAGGTAGAGTACACGAGCGCCAGGCTTCTTATAAACAAAATCAACCTAAAGGAACTAGAACTATGAAAATGAATATGTTCAGAGAAAATAGCAAAAGACTAACGAGTAATAACATGATACAAATAATAATTATTAATATAGTAAACAACATGAAGGAACTAAGATAAGAAAATAAAACGGTGTAGTGCTGCAGCAGGGGAAATCACATGTTAACAATAATGGTGACAAACAAGCAAATGTGAAGATTATATCATATTTTTCTGGCTGATAGGTATTACTAGTGGAAGACAAAAAAAATGTTTGTTTAGGCTAGCTCAGTTTGCAGTGTGCAAGAAAATTACCAATGCCAGTGTTGGAGCAGGGGAAAAGCTGCCAAAAAACATAAGAAATGAAAACATTACACCTGGGAGTCAAGATACCAACAAGCAGATTCAAAGACAAAAATCTAAAGTGAAAAATAGTAAAATATCTACTAAACTAGAGAGCAAGAAATGAAACTTAACAATCTAGTTCCCAAGTGTTCAATTAGAACTAAAATAAAACCATCTCTTGATACAATAAAAAAAATAGTCAGAAAGTTAATCAAAAATCACAAATGATAAAAAGAATGAATGCTAAGAAACCCACGTGAAGCTATCGCAGATCTCCATCAAAAGACATGTATTTCATTGTGATATTCTACCTATTCTTGTTAAAAGAGAAAGTAGCAGCACAATGCCCAATCCTACAACATCGGTAACAAATAATGGATATACAGCAAAAGTTAACATCGAGAAGCATTTTGTCCATTGTCCTATTTACTATAGAGTAAGATATGAGGAGAAAATAGATATTTATCCAGAATTAGAGAACACCAATAAGCATGTGTCTCAAGTTTAGTCCCGATTCCTCCCTACTGAATACACTTTTTTTTCAAAACTGACCATAAAGAAAAAAAAGACATTGAAAGAAACAATAGGACTAATGATGAATTGGTTAAATGTATTTGCAGCTAAATGCATTGGCATAAAAAATAAGATGCACAGGTTCTCGCATTAACAACAATAACTAGGTTCGTAAGAACAAGATAGAAATGCTCCAAGAAGATACTATAACATATATTTCAATAGAATAACTTACATAAGGAGTGAGGAAACATAAGCTCAGTACAAAAGAAATAAGCATTCTCACTCTCTAAAAAGGGGGGAAATGTAAGAGCAATCTAACATCTAAAAGAGGAAAGAAGGTAAAAATAATCTAACAGCGTAAAATGTTTAGTTATGTCTTCATACTATCATGCGCAATGATATATGACTGTAAGTATACTAACAAAATATTTACAATGATTTAGAATTCAATTTTAGATGTACCTGTAACCTAATGTTCGGAATCGATTGAAGGTCAATGCAACAGTAAACATCAAGCTCAAAGCAAGCAAATGTTTTTTCTTTGATCTTTACATGTGTATATTAGCCTATGAATGTATACATAAATATAGGTTCATCTTGTTGCTTAATAGGTTCAGACACAATGATACAACATGTAATGAACTCCAAGTCAGCCCATTACTCAGGCTAAGATAAAAAAAAAGAGTTAAATATCTATCAAAGTTTCTGACAACAAACTAAAATTTAAAATAAGAAAATAAGTCATTAATCCTGCTGAAGCTAAGCTTTGGACACAAAATCAAAAGCCATACCTTGGTGTTCAAATGGAAGGACAACCCTTCTCTATCAACCCTCTCCTTTTCTGACAAATCGAGATTGAATTGCACATGTTAAGTGATGAATAAAAATATCATTAGAAAAACCATATCCAAAATTACTGGGAACATTTACTAATCCATTCAAAAGTTGTCACACATCACATTAGTGGTCTAAATGCTCACCAAACCACTACCATTTTCCTAAACTCCAAATACCATTTCCCTAAACTGCAAGAAGAAGCCAATTGCTTTCATTTCTGTAAAGAAAAAAAGATCATTTTATACAATTAACATTACAAAACTACCATATAACCAGCCTAAAAGAAGAATCAAAGATAAACTAAGCTTTACAATTTCATTGAAGAATAAGACATTTGAGTTTGATATAAACTAACCTATGATATTCAAAGTTATCATAAGTGGTTGGTTGTTGAGTGTTGACCACACATCAAGCCTATAATGAGTCGGTGCTAAATTCTTAGAAAAGGCAGCTTATAACCAAAGAAGTTCCTTGCCATAAAACCATGAAGGTCAATTAGTGCATGCAAAAAAGGTGTAAAACTCCAAAGTTCCCTTGGACTGTGAAAGAGGCTAGAGGAAAAGGTAAGATGATAAGATTTTATCTAGGGAATCATATATATCATCTCCATAGTCAAATATAATGGCATATATAAAGATTCAAGCCTTAGCTGTTAAAAAATATTGATGCTTCTTTTATAAAGAGATGTGCATAAAAGACGAGTTTAGCAAAATATGTTTGAAATATATTCAGCAAAAAAGTTTAAAGAGTGTCGTGTGACGAATCTTATAGTTCATACACACCAAGATTATGTCGAGAAGTATAGATAGTCCGTGCACAGAAGATGAGCCACGGACTATAAATGATAAGAATAACACAGTACACAGATAAAACACAGTGCACAGATTATGCAAAATCATTACATAATTGCAATATATAAACTGATACAAGAATTTGCTTCTCTTCCTAAAAATTTGCAAATATAAACTAAAGAATCAGAGCAAAAAATTGAAGGGACATGTTCTATAGTCTAATCATTTTGTTAGAAAAGTTGTAGATAATTTTCATGAATGCCAAATTGATACAAAAAACATACTCTATCTCTATAATTGTCTCAACTGCAGTAATATTTTTTACTTCTTTCATAAAAGCATCCTTTTCTGCACCCTTAAAGATAGTTTGGATGAATACCAAACTGCTTAACAAATAGTTGTTCTGATAAACACACAAGAAACTGGATTCGCTCATGCTCATCTCTGCATAAACTAACAACTGATAACACAAAAATGATCATATATCTCACACAAACATCAAAACAACTAAAGACTTAAGTAGCACATACACTCCAAAACCATACGGATACTGTAACGTTGTCGTGTCTATTTAAAATACGAATCTAATGCAACATAGATACTCCAGGAAACACCAGGACATGAAAAATTTGATATCATGTCCTTGTATACATGTAAGTTTCCTACCGTACTATATCGTATTGTGACCGTGCAGCATATCACAAGACACTTAATCCTCATATTCGTGTCCATACAACATTTATCAAGACACGTATTTGGAAGTCTTTAACCACTAGTAAAATGTCTGACAAAAATGACCCCCATTAGTAATCCTTACTTTATCATGAAACTGAGGGAAACACTAAGATAGACAGGGGTTAGCCCCCTAATCTTGCTTCGTAGACCGAATTTATTAGGTACCAAGTTGAAGATGAACCTAACAAAGACATGAAGCTAACAAACATTTAGTAGAGATATGATCATATGAAAATAACAAATACTATTTTAGTTTAAATCAATAAAACCATACCTCATGTTGAATTTTCTATAGACACATGAAGAAATTAGAGGTTAAAATGAGCAATTCTTAGAGGAAAAACCCACAAAATCAATATAGGAGCCCAAACTTGGACCATTGACCTATGATGCTGAGCTTTCTTGGTCGGAGGCCGTCGCCGCCTGCTGGCGAAGGCCGTGTTGAGGAGGACGCGACACCGGGGGAGGTGGCGATCGGAGAGGATGGCCCGGCTCCATCGTGACTTCCCGTGGGCCGTCAGTGCCAGCGTCGAGTCGGCGTCCTGCTTCATGGAGTGGGTACTGGAGCACCTAGGTCAGAGAGAGAGAAAGCAGCAGCTTCTAATTTTTGATCGAAAAGAGAAAGAGAGAGATTTAGGTTTTTTGATATTGAGTTCTGAAAGTTTTGATCTACTAAGTTCTGAAAGTTTTGGGATGGACGGTCTAGATTAAACCATCCGATCGAACGGTTAAGATGAAAACATATGGAGGTAAACTTTCCTCCCATAAAATTTGGCAATTAGCCGCCAAATGTGTGGTATTCGCGCCGACCTATTTGGGACGAAAATGTGTATTATTTGGAACGGAAATTTTTATTAGTCCCAAATTGTGATCCATTTTCACAATCTATCCCAAAAAATACAACTTTTTGTTACTAAAAATATAGTCGTCCCTAGAACTATACTTTTAGGACGTTTTAGACTTGTGTTCCTTATAGTGTCGTCCCAAAAAGATACTTTTTTTGTAGTGGCGGTTTCGGATCGGAGTATCGGATTTTTTTGTATCGGGAAACAAATAATTGTTGGTAGTGTCAGTAGTATCGGCGGTATCGGATTCTTTTACACGTTTTTACAACCTTATTATGCTTTAAACCAAGGTTCACAATATCGGTATCGGAATCGGTATCGGACTATTCCTATGAGTATTGGTATCGGCGATATTGGTAGTATCGGCGGTATCGTATCGGAGTATCGGACTTTGGTATCGGAAAACAAATAATTATTAATAAATTATTTATATTTTAAAACATATATTTTATACATTTAGGCATAATTTTAAGTATTTTCAGTGTCATTTCTTAGTAGTTTTGAAATTAAATGAAATAATAGTCACCCTTACCGATTGGTTTACATACAATAGATGTGATTCAATAGATGTTATTTTCTTCTTTTACATGCTTCTACACCCTTATCGATCGGTATCGTATCGGTATCGGCCGTATCGGATAGGTATCGACCGATACTTTAAACCATGCAGTGTATCGGATCGGGATGCGGAGGACGTCTAATACTGTCATTTCCATACAATAATGAATCTTCCACATTACACGTCTAATATTGTCATTTTTTTTAATCCCTAATTAATCTCCATATTTCCATCAATCTTACCAGATGGCACCCATGACCCGATGACGTCGCTTGAGAGAGGCACGGATGGCTGCTGAGGAGGTAGTGGCACTTCCTGCTGCTGAGGAGGTAGTGCCACCTCCTGCTGCTGAGGAGGTAGTGGTACCTACTACAGAGATGACGATCAAGAAAGAACTTCCTCCTACTATTAAGGAGGAAGTGATTCCTAAAGTCGAGATAGCTGTGAAGGAGAAGGTGGCACCAGAGGGCAGTTGCACCAGGAGTTCCAATCATCCATCTTCTCTGGATATTGATCTTGCTGGCGTGGATCATACTTATGCGCAGTGGCTGAGGAGGGAGATCTCTCTGCGTGTACGTGGAGGACTATATATATATATATATATATATATATATATATATATATATATATATTTATTTATTTTCGGTAGACTTATTTCTGGGTTTTACTTGGATGGTTTTACAACTCTTGATGTTTTTTATTTTCTAGACATGATTATTTTATAGACTTGGATGTTTTTGGATGCTATTACCTAGACTTTTATTATATAGAAATTTAACGGAGGGTTGCTCCGGGTCTCATTGATGTATGTTGGTTTGTGTGATGTATTTGTGATAGATATTTGTATATTGGTGTATGATGTATATTGGTTTGTTGGTTTGTGTGAGGTGTGATGCATATTGTGATGTTTCGATGTTTTGGATGTTGTACGAATAGGGAATGCTGTGTTTTATGTAAAAAAAATTCAAAAATTTTCCAGTTAGCGATGGCCTTGCAACTACCTAGCGACGGCTTAGTGACAGATGTCGACGGATTAGCGACGGATATTCCGTCGCTAAACCGTCGTTCTTCTGTCGAGTTGGCGACGGATTTTGCATATCAGAAACTCTCTAATACGTAGTTACCGACATATTACCGACGGACTTGTCCGTCGCTATAATATAGTATCAAAAAATTTCTAATAATTGATTTGACGGAAATCCGTCGGCTATCCATCGCTAAATGTACGATTCTTGATGACGGCAATCCGTCGCTAAGCAGTCGAATGGCGACAGCTTAGCGATGGACTTTTGTCTAGCGACGGGCTAGTTTTCGACGGATTTTTTAACCAAATTTCGTCGGTTAGCCGTCACTAAGTCGATTTGCCGACAAATTAGCGACGGAATATGGTCGTCGCTAATTCGATGTATTTTAGTAGTAAAACTTGAAGTTATAAACGAGTCGCATGACTTGCGATCTCGATAAAAATGTTGGGCGATACAAATTATAATCGAATCGTACGACTTACGATCTTGACAAAAATGTTAGAATACGCGAGTCGAAATTGGATCGCACGACTTACGATCTAGGTAGAAAGTTGGACAATGCGAATTATAATCGGATCGCACGATGTGCGACTTCGGTAAAGAGTTGGTTGATGCGGATAAATAGTACCTAAGAGATAGTTGGTAACGTTACGGCAAAACTCATTTGAGTACGACTGAAACACACAAAAACTTAGAAGACGTGATCGTATAACTCGAGGGTTCGATGTTGGATAATCGGTAACTCGGTTATGCGATCAAAGTATAGCGGGATGTGATGAAAATAGAAAATGAGTTGATGCATATGGAAACGTTTGTAGTGAACTTGGATGTATGCAATACGAACTAAAGTCGACGTTGATGTAGATTCAAAGTTGACCCTCGTGTTATCAAAATTGATACGACCTATCAGAATCGATACGCAAGGAAACGTAAGCACTATGTGAGAACATAAAACGGAGCAGGCCTACGATATCGCGATTTTGGAATAGTAATACGAAAGTGTCGAACTGGTTGATCGAAAACTTTATGATTAATTAGGGCGAGACCACAAAATTATCAACGATTATTTCGATGTGTATAGCATCTCGGGTGTCGACCGTGGGTAGATAGACTCAAACTCAATACGAGTAAATATTTCATGAATTTTGGAATCATCGACGGTAGTGGACTTTACTCGGAGGATAGATGTGCATAAGTTGCGCCGATAGAAATAGTTTTGTCCGAAATTGGGTAGTCGCATAGAAATCATCAGAACGTGATTTGGCTCCAAAATAAGATATAGCTTGGTTCGTAGTAAACTGTCCTTCGTTAATGATCCACAATTATCTAGCATAGCTTCGGGCCAGCTGACCCTAGAAGGCTTGATCGCCAAATCAAATTGAATATTGCAGACCGTAAGATGACCCGTGCGATATCGTATATGAAATTGTATCGATAACAAATATAATATGGTGCATATTGATGATAAGTCTAGGTGATTTTGAGAATCGTGCTATGCACGAGCGCGAGTGGTAAAAGAATGACTTACGAGTTATGTTGTTAGATTTGATTCACCTTGTAATTGAGCTTGAGTGAATCGAACTTATATACGATGTTGCGAGACGGATAAGTTGGGAATTTGGCTAGTAAATTCATACTCGTTAGGAAATCGAACGTAAGGTGCATCGTAGAGACTTTGAGTCAAAGCGATTGTTGCCTTGAGTACCATCGCCTCGATGTAAACTTTTGTGTCGGATAGATTGTGGCCTTTGTGCAATGTTAATTTAAAGTTGCGTTGGAAGAATTTAAGCACGGTGTCTAGGTAAGTAACCTAGCGGGCGTAGTCCTGAATGTTGATGCATTTGTAAGTCAACAAAAGAAATTGTATCGAAATAAGTTGCATAGCCAGACTTCGGAAATAGTTGGGTGGCGACTTCCAACGCAAGGCGTTGCGGAGGATCGTTGCGATCGGATGTGCGACGGCTCGACGCGACGCGACGCATAAAATTGATGGTCCATAAGAAACATATGAAACAAAAAATGTGATTTTGAATCGCGTCGCGTACAGTGACCTTATTGAATGAATCACGTATGTATCAAATATATGTATGCGATAAAATTTCGAGAACAGTTGCTAAAGATAAGTCTGATAGAGAGTACGAGATGGCAAGCATAGGATTGAAATTACCTGTCAGCTTTGTTCCAATTTGCTTCCACTGGGCTTGGCTGAAATACACATATTTTTTGGATGCCTTGAATATATGTACGGATCCAAATTGAGTTGTACACAAAATTCAAATCAAACTGCAGAAAAGACTTTGAAATGTTAATGAAAAGCTTGCAAGATAGTGTAAAACTGAACAACATTGGTAGGATAAGATCGTGAAACGATCTATAAAATACTTAATCGGAGTGTTGGTTTTGGTTCGAGAATGAATATTATTTTGAGTGATATATTATGTAATGTCCCGCTCCGTACGGTACATTACGCTGAGATGTTGACTCAAAGAGTCACGTTGACCGAATGAAATGTATCGATGCGAATTGATACGAGAGTTACGTTGTCTCGAGCAATGCATCAAACTAAGTCGATACGAAGAGTTGTCTTGTCCCAAAGAATGTATCGAGTTGAATCGATACGAAGCGCTGCATTGCCCCGAAGGATAAGTGCGTTGAATCGGCTCGAAGATTCTAAGAAATCGAATCGACCCAAGGCGCAAGTCTAAATCGATGCAAGTATTGGTTTTAGTTGGTTTCATGTACAGGCTATCCGTTTATGCTGAAATATTAGAGGTTGACATTTTGCCTCACTCGCAATGGGTCCGCAAAACCTAAATCACCACCTCGTAACAGTCTGGGACTTGGGCACGGTAGGCCGAAATCGATCGAGTAGTTCAATGAAATAAGAAGTGCTCAAATGGCTAAGTCAAAAGATTTGACTGTGCAACAAAGTTACGAAATTGAGCCGCATCGGCTCGACAAACAACAAGGCGTATCGGCTTAAGGTGGGAGGACTGACTCTTTTTTTACTCCTTCATGCCTAAGTAAGAATATACCATTGTATGCTAAATTAACCTATCGATGCCATGGACGTGGTCCGGTCGGAAGATAAATCATAGTGTGTGTCAAACACTAGTTAGAACAATTGAAATTAAATATGCATCAATTGCATGAGTCGCTATAGAACATTGGATATCGCAAAGGCGAGCGCCTCGTTGCGCAAGCCACAAGAACATGGGATAACTGTATTCGACGAGTGCCTTCGTGCACGAGCCATTCCATGCCTTCGCGTACGAGTTAGAAAGGCTAGCACATTAAAAAACAATATAGACAAGTGCCCTAGTGCACGAGCCATGTACATTAAACACTAAGGCGTAGAACATGGAAATACGGCTTCGATTCATGAATCAAGTACACGGCATGAAGGAAAAAGATGATTAAATGTGTCAAAACGTGCGTACGTGCACGAGATCATAAAAGATGGCTTCGTTGCGAAAGAGTACAGTTGTGGCATGAATATGACGAAACTGTCAGATATGACATGATATATCAAAAATGTTCAGGATCTTTGGGTCGTTCGGTTGACGAACATTGAGTTGAGGCATGATGCCATTGAACATTGAAACAAAGTATGAAATGTGAGAACATAGAAAGTTAATAGAAGAAATACGAGATAATAAAGTCTGAGTCTCAGACTCAAGACTATATTCGATTGTTTGAATAATAGTGTATTGCATGGTCGAATGGACTTGAGTAAATTGAGATAATCTCCCGTGCATGGGAATGTTCCCTTCAAATGGGTACGCCGGGGCACCGGGACCGTTCAGCCTAGGAGGGATATAATATTTAAGAGGCGTACATTCGTAAGAAGATTAGCGACCGCTTAGCAAGATGTAAAAAGCCGTAAATGATGGTATGCAACGGAAGGTCTCCGTAATTAGGATAGCAATCCACTACGAGAGGCGTCGGGCTACCCAATTCGAAAAAGAAAAGAAAGAGAAAAAAAAAGAGAAGAGAAACCTTTAGTCCATTCTGGCACGGATACGCCAATGACCTTCATATAGTTAAGGAACGATTGGTTGAAAGTGCATGCACGTATGTGTCCTGCACACATAGATCCTGCATAGAGAGCACTTAAGGAATGGGGCGTATTCACCTTGCGGCGGTGCAAGGGCGAGTGCATCTATGTTGGTAAGAAGTCACGCCACAAAACAAACACGAGATTGCTTGCCTATTCAATTCGAATAATATGCTTTCCATGATAACATGTTTTACCGCTTTCGTATATGCCATGAAATCGACCCTAAGAAGAATATAGCAAGATCATAAGCTAAGTTGCATGATTCAACATAAATACTAAATATCGATTTAGAAATTGGGTCTTTTTATCAGTACATGCGAGGATGAACGTACTGATCCCCCACCAGCTTTCATGCAGGGTACAGGGAATGGATTGCTCGCGGCGAAGCTTCGCTTGATCGCGCAGAGGCATGGAATGTCGTAGCATTTGAAGCGTGCGATCGCATTGACGCTCGGACTTGCAACAGGATTGATGTTGCGAAGATATAGAAGACATGATGTATGGAACGGTGAAATCTTTTGTAGACAAGAGAGAACCTGAGTGTTGTAGCCAATCTGGCAAATTCAGTTGGGCTATTGAAAGCCTTTGTAATCTCAGTTCATTATAAATAAAGAGAATTATTTCGTATACTTTGTTTTCTTTCGTTTGCTGATATCAAATTTAAGATAACCATTTTGAGAACTTGTTATCTTGCCTTGCTCGAGCGCAACTCCAGGCTTGTACGACATCACGCCCCCCTGCGAGGACGATGATTCGGATAATTTCGGGTCGGAGCGTGACAGGGAAGGCTCCTTGGCCGGCCATTATAGCTAGGGTTAGGGTTTAGGTGCAATGTTAGGTCATGGGCTTCTCTAACAATGAAATTTCTAAGCCTCTAGCTAAAGGCCCAAGTAAATATTAGGTTGAGCTAAAATATCTAACTTAGCTAAATATCTAGATATTTCTAACTTAACCATTAAGTTTGTAATCCTCTAACTTAGTCTCTAGGATCATGAAACATCTAGGTTAGGATAAAACTAGGTCAAGGCTCAACACAAAGATTAACACAATATTAATTATCAAAAATTCAAATTAAATCCAATAAATCACAAATGACCAAAATATCCTTAGGCTAAAAATATGGTAGTGACAGGCGCGATCTCCCCTGAAGGTTTCTAAATACTCGTATCAGTGGCACGCTCTTCAGTGGTCAGTCGTGCGCCCACTGAAGGCACGCGATACCTGTAATTCCTCCTAGGCCGACACGAACATGGTGTCCCGGTGATCGTTCGAGGAACCAATACTTTGTGCAAAAGTTGTATAATGACAATGCAAGACTCCACTTAACTCATTCTCTTTGTACCAATTCTCATCTTTTACTTTCATACTTTCACACAGTTCTCGAACTGGGTCTGCCTCAACGACCTACAGTCTCGAAAACTTCCATGTCTTCCATACCTTTGACTCAAACTCACGAACGACTATTTGATAGTCCTCATGCTTATTCAACTTTGAACTAACCGTATTCCGTGCCATAAACCAACCATATTTCGTGCAACACCCCTAACCAAGTCTTACTCTATATGACGAGCTTTGAGACCGTAGAAACATGTAAACGTGTCTGCTATGACATCAAGTCGATAGCCCATAGCAGAATTTAGTTAACTCAATCTTGCGATCGAAGCCCAGTGCCAACTTTGAAAAGTATCGTAGAGAACATTTAAGCAACATTATGGCATTTTTTTTATGTTCTGCACACACACTTGACTCAATGAGATTATTTCTTTAGCTATGTTAGTTTATCTCTTTTATTAGAAAACCTACTCGGTGCATATAAAACTCCATTTTATTAGTGTGAAGGCCAAGCTGAGGCAAGTTCACCGAAGCCATCCACCTGAGCGAGGAGTTGCCTCAGTCGAGCGGGACTTCGAGCAAGCTGTTGCATGGCTAAGTCTAAACGTCGTTGTATTTTGATTCCTTCGGTTGACCTAAAACGGGGCGGGGCACTACAATAGGAGTGTATCACTTCCAACTAGTCGTACATCAGTATTAGACGAGGTATCTGTGCATATGTCTAGATGGGCGACGATGGATCCTCCGCAGTTAGGCATAATATCTGGGCATGTATGTTCCATCTCAGCAGATTGTTTACGAAGAACTTCTGAGACCTCTTCCCGAATATCCCAACCAATAGGATTTAGATATTGTCGTTCCTCATGTCCGAAGCACTGACATATAGAACACAACAATGGCATATCCTCATAGATGATAGAAAGTCGAATCACCTTCCCATTGGCCAAGTAGATTGGAATATCTTTAATAATCTCCCAAACTATTGTGATTTCCATAAGAACCCTCGCAAACACTAATCTAGACTGATCTACTATTGGAATATCCATTTGGATTGGGATTCCATCAAAACTTGTGAGCTTACTGAAAATTGAATCAATCCAGAGCACCAGAGGTAATCCAGAAAACTAGATCCAGATCGGTATAGTATCCAGTATATCCCGATCCATCACCATCTCCGCCGACCAATATTTAATCACCATTAAACGCCCATGATATAGCCAAGAGACCTTCTCTTAGACAGTGTTCGTATCAGCCTCTGACTCGAACTGAGCAAGAAAATACTTGTTCTCACGTGAGAACAATTCTAAGCGCCCTGCAAGTTACCATGCCCACATGAGGAAAGCTACTAGACGAAGGAAGAAAGGCCATTCACCGACCACTATTTACGACATATAAAGAAGAACACAATGTTTCCTTTTTATCAAAAACTTTTGATGTACACAACAAATTCCTAATCGCAAAGACTCTCGGCGATTACAACAAAAACTTTAGGGTACATAGAGAAAAAAAAGATTATGAGGAGTAGGTGACAATGGAGATCCGATCAATGCATGATCACTTTACTTCGTTAACAGTCCGGGACGACTATGGGGGAACAATTGCCAAGTCTCGAGCTCCAAGCATTGTGGAGAAGAAATTAGAAGAACACTTGCTAAGTCTCGAGCTCCAAACACTGTGGATAAGAGATGGGAAGAATACTTGCTAAGTCTCGAGCTCCAAATACTATGGAGAAGAGAAACTTTGAGCCCCAACACTGTGGAGGGAAAGTACTAGCTCAACTTCGACCTCCAACATTATGGAGAAGAGGGACTTCGAGCTCCAAATGATGTGAAGAAGAAGGGCTAGCAACAAATATACTATTTAGCTCAACGACCAAAACTTTCGACCATTTTGGAAGCACTAATATGGGGCTATTTATAGCCTTTGGACTCTGTGATGAAATGCACTGATTTCACCTTCTTACATGTAGAAGCACTGCTATGTGGTAATATCTACACCATTACTAGGCATAAATGTTGGATTTGACGTGTGTTAGCTACTGTCTATGCGACACATGCAACTAGTCAATTATATCATTAACGTGACGTACAAAACACCGTCGTCCTCTAATACGTCAATACTTATTCTCCTCGATCCTCCTAGGCTGAACCAGTCCCGGTATCCTGACAACCGTTCGAGGAATCATACATTATGCACAAGTTATCCATGACCATGCAATATGCGTGAACAGTTTAACTATAAAATATATACATGGTACAAAAACTAAAATAAAATAATGTAAATCACTACTTAACGTTATACCAACACATCCGGCCATCCCGTGGCTCCAAACCGCGTATATACCATTATGTGGCACCAAGCCACATCCATACCATTTTGTAGCACCAAGCCACATTTATACCATCATATTTCTCTGTAGTAACAACACTAGATGTTGCATGATAACATAACAATAGAATCATACTCCACATGATAACATAACTACAATATTACAAAAATCTATACCTATAGTAGTAAGTTAATATTCTATGTTTTATATAGCAAGTTGTTAACAAAAATATTACTCCCATTTATCTTGGTTCTTTTTATTAACAATAACAATCTCATGGAACATAGCATCAAAGACATGCAAGATCAATTTTATTAAGTGTGAAGCTAAAGGAGAGAATGGTCAAAACCACCCATCTTTGAGGAATCGATTTTGTCCTGCGCACATAGATATCTGACTAATTCATCTACATGAATCCAAGTTCTAACCAGATCTTTCCAGCCAACGAACCATCCAAATGCATCGCATGGAGCGGCCATTACACTGAGGGTGATAAAGGAGCATTCCAGAAGTTTAACTCTTTGAACTTGCTGGTTCCTGGGAGTAAATCGACGAAAAATGATCGAATCTTGCTTTGAGAAACGGTGATCATCATCACCCTAGCAACATTTCTATCTTATGTCTCATATTGTAGCAACTTGGTTGCATTATGTTTGTAATTATTTAGATTCAGAGTAGTTGTAGTCTTCAAGTGTAGCTTTATACGATTTTTTTTGTGTGTGTCAAATATATGTGAAGCAAAAAAGGAAACAAAACATCTTCTTAATTATTTAATGACCTAGGACCCCCATATTTAAGAGGTCGGAACAACAATCATCTCATTTTCTTAATTATTTAGTTGACATAGGACCCCGTGATTTAAGAAGAACAACAATTATCTTATTTTTTTAATTGTTTAATTGACATAGGCCAGATGATTAAATGAGAACAACAATTATCTCCTTAGTTATCTATCAAATGCGATATTTTATATAAATATTTAATTAGTACATTTGCATCTCGAAAGAAAAAAAAATTTAATTAAATATAATTTTAGAAACAAAGGGCTCCATTTAATAATTTATCTATTTCTAAAAATACAAAAACTTAATCTAAACGAGCCCTTAACGAGAGAAAAAAAAATGTGGTAACAAAGTCAGCAACAACAACAATGTCAGTTGCTATTATGCTCATTTTCTTTGAGCCAAAAAAAAAAAAAATGTAACAAGTCACAGGCATGTGCGCCCCTTTGGGCTCATCTAATTAATTTTTTTTCATTGATTTGTGACTGACTATTTTTTTGATACCGGTCGTGCTCCAAAACTCTTATTTTTGATACAGTTCACGTCAATAGTCTTTGAAATTTCTTCCACTTGATATATGCGTTGGCCAAATTTTGGTCTCTGTTTTTTTTTTTTTTTTGCATCGATTTTTTATGCGTGTGTCGTTTGCATGACAGAGCTCCGACCGAGATGTGCTCCGTGTCTACGGAATCGTTTCAAACCGATGAGTCCATGCACGGTTTTCGTGATCGACATTGTCTAAATTCTGGATGTTGTGTCCTTGGGTACTTTTTTAGGTGCCATTAACACCAATGTTTTAAAAATCGGACCGGATTTTGACCCGGCCAAGACACTGGATCGGCGTCAACCAGGGGTTCAACCAGTGGGTTAATCTAAATGGTCAAAGTTTAATCTCTTGTGGACACTATTTTTTATAAAAAATATTAATTTTTTATAAAACACTGGATCAATGCTGAACCGGATTGAAAAAACTATCGGTTCACAGTTGAATCGGTTCAACCGGTCAGTCCGGTCCGATTTTTAAAACATTGATTAACACAATTGTTGTGGACTGCTTTGATAAAGCACTATTTGACATAATATTCAGATCCTTTGTAATCGTCCAAGATAAACACGAGCTTATGCAGAGGTTCACATGGTTGTTCCCTATCTTGCAATATTACTATAATATTCTTTAAAACTATTATCAATTAGGGGTGAAAAAATACCGATCGATATCGAAAAATCGACCGAATATCGATTAAAAATATTCTGAAAAATCGAACCAAAATTATGTACTGATATCGAATTGCCGAACGGATTCAACCCGAACCGATCATATATATATATATATATATATATATATATATATATATATATATATATATATATATATATATACACACACTTTTTTTAGAATTATGTTCGTGATTAATTTTATACTACTCAATTTTATTTTTATCTTTGTTTTGGTCAATTAATTAGAACTTAGAATGGATTTTAGTGGACTTGAAGTCATGTTAAGAATGCTAAGAATTGAGTTTTTGATCTTTAGAGCTTATGTTTTTGTGTTCTCATATAATTTTGAAGTGAATTTTGGTTACTTAAATTTATACTAAAGATTAAACTTAGTGACCGCGTTTGATCTTTTAAGCTCATTTTGTTTGCGATTTGTTATCTAATAATTTTGATTAATTATTTGGTTGGTAGAGGCTTGGCTTTAAAATTTAATGCTTCCCGAAAAGGAAAAAAAGAATATTATAGGTTAAGATGTTCTATAATATTAAGTGTGTTGATTGATCAAATATTAATTAGTAAAATATCGATACTGAACAAAAATCGACTGAATACCAATTTAACCGAAACCGAAAAAATCAATTATAAATGGTACAATATTGGTATCGATTAGCCTTTCTCCGATGATGATTAGGGTTTATGGATTTCTACTTCTAATGACCTAAAGTTTCGATCTTTCTTTCTTTGATCACCGAAGCCCTAAATTTCTTGAGGGATCCATGTTGCGTCGTAGAAATCAGCAAAAAAAAAAAACTGTGTTCGCTCGTTCAATTGATTGCGATGAGGGCGTCGATCTCGTGGTAACTCCTAGACAGCAAGGTTATATTTAAGTGGTGAATGTTTCGAGTTTGGTTTATAGCTGCTGGTTACTGATTGATTAGTGATTACTCGGCCAGAAAGGACATTTTTTTAACCACTCGAAAAATGCTCTTTTTTGACATTCTGAGGGCACTATTACCGCAGTTTCTAAAAAAAATAGGGATACCTAAATCTAAAATTGGAGATTTCACAACAGTAGTATTTAGTAATATGTACGGAGGTTAAAAATTTTGGGGTCTTCCAATTTTTGGGGCCCTGCCTAATCGCGCAACTTGTACATGCTCAGAAATGGCATTGCCGCCAATTAGTCACAATTATGGAACCAATTTGATATTTTTCGGTTAATTGGCCCCGTATTAATCAGATAAACTTACTCAGCCAGTTAATCTTTTTTTTTCCTAGATCACTAAAGTACTTAGAGTGTGCAGCTCTTTGTTTTGTTTTTCCATGAGACTTACATTTACGGGATGCTTGGTTGTCTGTAATTGTTGGTGGTGCAATATTTCTTGCATCCTTTACGACATTTTCAGTTTTTGGTTTTTGTTAGTAATAGTAGTGCCCATTTCGCAGCAAAACTTGCAATACCTCCCCCCGAAATGTTGCAGCTTTTCCACTTATAAAACATTTGTTACACCATTTACTCTCCTCCTTTCATTAGTGTCACAAAGTCCGAAGCAAACAACTCTATATATTTATAGGCAACAACACTACCACACTGTGTAGGCAATACTACTTACACAAATAAAGGTTGCATGATATTTTCATTTATGGACAACCAAATAGCACCCCCCCATCAATATATGTAGACTGGGAATAAATTATTCTATGTGTCGGGCTCACCGTGCACCCTTCATCCTCAACCGTTAGATTTCATCATGATGTGTGCATGCACATATTCCCATACAATCTAACAGTTAACATGGAAGGTGCATGGTGAGCCTCGCACAGAGAAAAAATTCCCGTAGATTGGGCTGCATTATCTGTTTCACATTTGCTCTCTTTATTGACACCACTTCATTCCAGTACCGCATGAATTGACCTTATCTTTTGCTTTTGGTGAGGATGGGTCTAGAACGTTCATTTTGTTTATTCAAGTCCAATTTTCAATAGTAACTTATCGTCTTCTTTGTTATAGTTAGTTTTCTTACTATTGTTATGGCCATATCTAGTATCTCTTTGTACTCTTTAGTGCCACATTGGATATGAACTAGAGACTCATCTACTCGTATTGATGCGTACTTACTACCATCAAAATGAAATTTTATACCATAGGGTTGAGCACTATTCTCAATAATATATATCGCAACACTGTATATGAGAAACACAAATAGAAACTCGCACTCTCTATTTCTGCCAAGAAAGCAGCAACTCAACTCTCTCCTTATTGTCGCCAAGAGATGGTAGTGGCGGCTGGATCCTGATGGAGTCCAGTCTAGATTTGGTAACAACATATTTGTGGAATCCAAATCTAATTAAATATTTGATTTGATTAGATTTGGATGTCCATAATTGGTGCTGTGCTATTTTTTATATAATAGGGTTCTTATTTTAGGGAATTATATTATGATCTAAAATAGGATATTGATGGACTATTTTAGGTGTAATATAATTCTTATTTGAGGGCTTCATATTTAAGAAATCATATTATGACCTAAAATATGATTTTCTCATCCTATATATATGGGGTGAGGGTGGAGGCACAATGTACAGCACAAAGTGGAGATTCGGGGTGCTCGTCCACAAGAAAATCTAAGAGAAAGTCCGTACTTTGCTCTTAGGACTTCGCCATCCAAGGCAGAAGGAAGAAGATCTAATCGAGAAGTCAACTTCGGTTAGGAAGATTGCTACGGGCTGAGTCACCGCCATATACTTGTCTTCATCTTGTGCTTGGTGTCCGTTAGACGGAGGTTGATTTTGATCAGGTGGGTTGGCAAACGCTTCTGCACGTGCCCAACAATTGGTATCAGAGCTTTGGAGGTTCTGGCAATCATGTCTACGGAGCAGATGAACACTCGTATGGTCACTCTCACAGGGAAAAAGTGGGCGATTTGGAAGCCAAGGATGGAGGATCTACTCTGCTGCAAGGACTTGCATAGTCCGTTGGAGGGTGACAGCGCAAAGCCAACGGACAAAGCTGCTGAAGACCGAAAACGACTGGATCAGAAGGTTGTTGGATTCATCCGCCAATAGTTGGATGATTCGGTGTTTCTCCACGTGTCCATGGAGAGTTCGGCAAAAGTATTATGGAAGAAGCTGCATTCGCTGTACGAAAGAAAGACGGCTGGCAACAAGGCGTTTCTTATTCGCCAATTCATCAACTCGAAGTACACGGAGGGTGCCTAGGTGGCACAACATCTGAACGAGGTTCAAAGTATCATCAATCAGTTGTCTGCGATGAAGATGATGATTGATTATGAGCTTCAGGTCCTACTGCTCTTGAGTTCTTTGCCGGAAAGCTGGGAGACGTTGGTGGTGTCGATGAGCAATTTTGCGCCTGATAGAGTTGTCACGATGGAGGCAGTCAAAAGTAGCTTGTTGAATGAGGAGGTCCGGCGCAAGCAAGTTGAATCGTCGCAGGAGTCCGCTCTGGTGGCTTCCTACGGAAAGGGAAGACCCAAGTCACAGGCGAGAACATGGAGGAGTTCTCAAAATCTTGCGATTGTGGACCGCAAGGAGGGTTGCTATCACTGTGACAAAATAGGTCATATCAAGAGAAACTGCATGAAGCTCAAAGCTGAGAAGGCCAAAGACAAGGACAATCAGGAGGATCTCACAACAATGGGAGATATCATTATCGCAGCGACCATGCAGAGGAACCTTGTCGCATGTGTCATGACGGCGACTGGGTCATGGACACGGGACGTCATATCACGCCACTCCGTAGAGGAGGATCTTCACGTCATACTGCGGCGACAAGTTTGGACGTGTGAAGATGGACAACAAGGAGACTGCTGCAGTTGTAGGCATTGGTGATATGCACTTGACGATGGAGTTTGGTGAGAAGCTCGTCCTCAAGGGTATGCGACATGTACCGAGTTTACGCTACAACTTGGTTTCGGTAGGGAGGCTGGCAGATGATGGTTGTCGCAGTCTATTTCGGAGCAAAGATTGGATGCTTGCGAAGGGTTTCCAACAGCTGGCTCGAGGAGATTTTTGTTGTGGCATATACAGGCTCAAGCCGCTGAGCTGTACATGCATACCACAGACATCAGATGGAGGCTCGAGGGGTGTTCGACAAGAGATGGATCGTCGAAAACTTGCTGAGGAGGGACTTCTAGATGCTTTGAGGGATACAGAGGATTCGGTTCGTCGAGACAAAACGACGTATGGTGATGAGTCAAAGATTGAGGGTCATCTGTCGGTCCCATAACAGTTGATCGGTCTCCAGGTGGGGGTTGCTCTACGGATCCGGTTTTGGCGATGGATGGCTTGCCAAAGCTTCACGGAGTGACATTGGTTTCAGCAGTTCGAAGCCAGGAAGGAGATCAAGGTTTGCAGTAAACTCAATCTGAGGCGGAAGCATCATCATTCACACAGTTCAGGGGAAGCTATGGGTCATTGACGGCATGCACAGTGCGTGATATTCTGCTCGAGGACGCATGTGTATGGGGGAGCTTTATGTTCGGAGACGAAGGTGGGCAGGTTTAGGAGTTCGAATCTCGAAAGAACTGCACCGTCCGTTTGGTTGGGCCAGCCAAGGGTGAAGAAGCTTATCGGAAAGTTAGCACTTTCCGGTGGAAGACAGAAGTCGGAGAAAGGTAGCCGAGGCTTACGGTGAGGCTGATCGTCAGAGACTTCGATCTTGGTTGTGTTATTGATATCGGCAGGATCCCAGTGGTGCAGGAGGTGCTATGCATGGCAGCTACTGTCGACGTGACGGTCGAGGAGCTGGAGACGAAGGAAGATGCAAAGCAACTCGGAAGATCGGAGATTAGTGGCATGGGGGAGCAGGAACTCTGTCGCGGGACGACATGCATGGAGTCCAGTTGAGGATCCATGGGGTCAATACTATTTCATCAGACTGGAGGAGGAAATTGTTGGAGTCCAGTCTGGATTTGGTAACAACATATTTGTGGAATCCAAATCTAATTAAATATTTGATTTGATTTGATTTAGTTGTCCATAATTGGTGTTGTGCTATTTTAGATATAATAGGATTCTTATTTTAGGAAATTCTATTATGATCTAAAATAGAATACTGATGGACTATTTTAGGTGTAATAGGATTCTTATTTGAGGGCTTCATATTTAAGAAATTATATTATGACCTAAAATAGGATTTTCTTATCCTATATATATGGGACGAGGGTGGAGGCACAATGTATAGCACAAAGTGGAGATTCGGGGTACTCGTCCACAAGAAAATCTACGAGAAAGTCCGTACTTTGCTCTTAGGACTTCGTCATCCAAGACAGAAGGAAGAAGAGGATCTAATCGAGGACTCGTCAACTTCGGTTAGAGAGATTGGTACGGATTGGTGACGTACGTCACCGCCATATACTTGTCTTCATCTTGTGCTTGGTGTCCGTTAGACGGAGGTTGGTTTTGATCAGGTGGGTTGGCAAACACTTCCGCACGCGCCCAACAATTGGTATCAGAGCAAGATTCGTTCTGGTCTGATACCCAACAAAGCCTAGAGTTTGGATTTTGTATAAGGGGGAAGAGAATAGGGGTGGGGTTTGACATGATAGATTCTTGAGCAGAATCTACGACTATGATATCATGAAAACATATCTACATTATAGTTTAGCGATAGAAAAGTGCTAGACAAGGATAGATAGTTGGCTTGTGTGACATCACAAGAACTATATGGAGATGAATATACCCATATTCTTCTACATTTAGGAGTTGTTTGGTTGTTTGTAAATGTGAATCCATGCAACAAATATTGCAGCAATTACAACATCTCTAGTGTTTGGAATGTTGTAAATACTGTAATGGGTGACCTTCCCAAAAAGTTGCAGCTTTTATTGCAGATAAAGCAGCTGCAACTCCAATTACAACAATATTTGTTGCATGGATTTTCGTTTACAAGCAACCAAACAATCCCTTAGAATGTTGGAAAATTAAGAAACTTCTACATTTATGAGTGTATTTGAATTGAGAATCTGGAGATGAATAAATGACACTTCAATTGAGAAGGTCTTGAGAGATTTCTAGATGCATAGTTTTGGAGTTGAAAGATATGCCATGGTTTGGTGTATATACGAAGGAGCCTAGGGTTTGGGTTTTGTAAGGGGGAAGAGAATAGGTGTGGGGTTTGACATGATAGATTCTTGAGCAGAATCTAGGACTATGATATCATGAAAATGTTGGTGTTTTTGCCTTTGGACTAGAAAAGATAGTCCCACATCGGCTACACCAAATGGTGAGTATCTCAATATAATGCATTGCTTGTGTTGAGGTGTGCACATGAGGTGTAGTGGGGCACAAGTTTGTGCCATGTGGAAGTATTTTCCTAGAAGGAAAAAGGATTAAATCCAACAAGGATGCAAGTTAATTTTTATTGTGCGGACTCGGACTCGGACACGGACTCCAAGATGTCTCGTGCATGCACGGGAGTGTTCGGGGGGTAGGCGTGGACTGGCACACTTCTATGCTGATTGTGGGATGATCTAAAATATCAAACTCTATTTTTGAGTATTGGTATTTTAGTCCCACATCGAATAGGAGAAGAGGTGAAGTCTCAACTCCACTCTATAAATAGAGCCCCTTGGCCTCCTTTGAAAGATGCACCAAGAAGAGAGTTGAGGGAGTCTGTTAAGTCCAGGAAGCCCGTTCAAGTCTCAAATATTGACTTACGAGCGTTCCAGAAGTTCTTCGTGAACTTGCTGGTTCCTGGAAGCTGTTCGTGCTCGTGTGGGGCGAATAAAGCTTTGAGCAACGGTGGTTCATTCACCCCAGCATCTCATTCTCGCCTGTCATCGCTGCTGTTGCCTTTTACAGTAACTTCTTTTTAGAAGCTCTACTGCCGATACTTGCTTGCACAAAGTCTCTTTAGATTTTTTGTGTATTACGTAGAATCTTTTTAGATCCTCGTAATTCAGAATCCTCCAGAATTTCTGTTGCACATCTTCTTTAAGGTGCTGCATTTGAAACGTTGTGTGTACAATTGTTTCAGTTTCAGAATTTTCCATCGAAAATTGTGCCTCGGCACTAACAATCTCAAAGCTTTATTGAGAAGATGGATAATTCTCATGCTTCGCTCATCGATACCGGCTTTAACAAGTTGGAAAAATTCGATGGCGAACACTTCCAGATATGGAGACGAAATGTCACTTTAAATCTTCAACTCGTGAATGTTGATCACGTGCTGTCAGAAGAAGAACCGATCGTTCCAACCACTGGATCTGCTGCGGCTGTGGCCGCTGCTACGACCAAGCAAGCGAAGTGGAAGAGAGAAAACAGTATATACAAACTACTGATACTCAATTCCATGGAAGACTCTCTGACAGAGTCCTACTCCAAGAAGACATCTGCCAAAGGGATATGGGACTCCTTGGGAAAGCTATATGAAGATGACGAGAACCGGTCCAAGATCTTCATGTTAGAAAAATACCACAAGTGGACCTTCGAATTCGAAGACGAGAAGGCGATGCTGCCCCAAGTGAAGGAGTTTCTGAAGTTGCGTCAGAAACTAGGAGACGAGAACATGCCCCTCGTCGACAAGTTTGTCGTTGGAGGGATCGTCGCGAAACTTCCTACAGATTGGAGCAACTTCTATGCAAGGATGCATCGAAAGAAGATGGAAATTAGCTTGGAAGATTTCTTGCAAGAGATCCATGTTGAGGACGAGATGCGCTCTCAACAGAAGATGGATACTCTGTCCAAACAACTGGCGAAGGCAAATCTGGTCCAAACCAGAGAGTACCAAGGGAAGCAGGCTGCTTCTCATCGCAAAAAGAAGGACTTCACGAATCTGAAAGTGAAGGGTCCTGCTTTCAAGCAGCAGAAGTCCAAGTCCCATGTGACTTGCTTCAATTGTGGCAAGAAGGGCCACTACAAATCCGAATGCAAGTCCAAGCCCAAAGAACAAGGTGTGCCTATTAAGTTTTCTATGATTACTAATCTAGTTGTCATGATAGCACATGTTGCAACTGTGGGGGCTGACTTGGACTGGTGGATAGACACTGGTGCGACCTGTCATGTCTGTTCAGACAAAGACTGGTTCGTCTCTTATGAGCCAACTTCAGAGAAGGTCATAATGGCAACCAGGCACAAGCTGAAGTACTGGGGATCGGAACAGTGGAGCTGAAACTCACATCGGGGAACACTCTGACGCTTCAAGGTGTGAAGCATGTTCCAGTAATTGCTAAGAACCTGATCTCTGGAAGTCTGCTCTGCAACTCAGGCTTGAGGATGGACATCAAGGCTGGCCAGTTGGTGATGTCCAAGAAGGGTACATTCTTCGGGAAAGCTTTCCAAACTGAAGGAATGTACAAGATTCAGCTTGTTGTAACCCAGCATGAGAATATAAATGCAATCACTTTTTCTGATTATTCTCTTGAGTTGTGGCATAATAGGCTAGGACATGTTCATTGTCAAAGGATTAACAGAATGTCTAGTCTAGGACTTATCTCCAAGTGTGGGGGTAATGTAGAGAAATACGAAGTATGTGCTCAGACGAAGATCACAAGGAAACCCTTTCACAGGGTCCATCGAAGCACAGATCTTCTGGAGTTGGTTCACTCAGATATCTGTGACTTCAAACAATTCACTACAAAGGCCGGGATGAAGTATTTTATTACTTTCATCGATGACTTCTCAAAGTATGCTTTTGTCTACTTGCTCAAGTCTAAAGACGAAGCATTCGAGAAGTTCAAGGAGTTCAGGGCCGAGGCTGAGCGGCAAACTGGACAATAACTCAAGAGGTTAAGGAGTGATCGAGGCGGGGAGTATCGGTCTCATGAATTCTTATCATTCTGCAAAGAACATGGAATCATCAATGAGACAACGGCTCCGTACTCTCCTCAATCCAACGGAGTAGCAGAAAGGAAGAACAGAACGTTGACAGAGATGATGAACTCCATGCTGTTGACTGCGGGTCTTCCAAAGTGTTACTGGGGAGAAGCTGCACTAACGGCAATGTTCATTCTGAACAGAGTGCCATATGCAACTTCCGACATAACTCCTCATAAACTCTGGTTCAAAGTCAGACCTAACTTGAATGTCATTCGAGTGTGGGGGTGTCTGGCTTATGTGAAGCTCCCGGATCTGAAGATTCAGAAGCTGGGGACAAGGACTACGAAGGCGATCTTCTTGGGGTATGCCGAGAAGAGTGATGCTCAGAGATTCCTTGATATCGAGTCAAACCATATCATCAAATCTCGCGATGCTGAATACTTTGAAGACAAGTTTGCAAAACATAAGAATATTGTTCTCGCGGATCTTCCGGAGAATGATGAGGGTACAAAGCAGACAGAAGTCTTTAATGAACCAGTAGTCCAAGATGAAGCTGTCGTCAAGGAGACACCAGCTGAACCAGAACTCGCTGAGCCGTCAACTAAGCGAACGAGGAGGCCGAAAGACTTCGGAGATGACTTCGTCACCTATCATGTGGAAGCAGATCCGCTTACCTATGATGAGGCGATGAAGACCAGAGATGCTGTATTCTGGAAGGAGGCGATAGACAACGAGATTGACTCAATCACCTCCAACAACACATGGGTATTGGTTGACCTGCCAGAAGGAGCAAGACCCATCGGATGCAAATGGATCTTCAAGAAGAAGATGAAAGCAGATGGAACCATTGACAAGTTCAAGGCCAGGCTAGTGGCCAAGGGGTTTGCTCAGAAGCAGGGGATCGACTACTTTGACACTTATGCTCCAGTAGCTCGGATGACAAACATCATATTGTTAATTGCTCTAGCAGCAATACACAAGCTGGTGATACATCAGATGGATGTGAAAACGGCATTCCTTAATGGCGAGCTGACCGAAGAGATCTACATGCAACAACCAGAAGGTTTTGTCGTCAGAGGTCTGGAAGACAAAGTCTGCAAGTTGATGAAGTCTCTGTATGGTTTGAAACAAGCTCCCAAAATGTGGTATGAGAAGTTTGACAAGGTGATAAGGTCAAATGGCTACAGGGTCAGTGAAACAGACAAGTGTGTCTATACGAAGTTTGCTGACGGAAGAGGAGTAATCGTATGTCTTTACGTGGACGACATGCTAATCCCAGGTACGGATTTAAGCTGCATCACAGAGACAAAGAAATTCCTCTCGACCAAGTTCAGTATGAAGGACTTGGGGATGCCGACGTAATCTTGGGGCTCAAGATCATCCGGACAGGCACTGGAATAGCGCTGTCACAATCTCATTATATTGAGAAGATGCTCACTCGCTACGGGTATCAAGATCTTCCTTTTATTGATACACCGTACCGGAGTGATCAGAAGCTGGAGCCAAATTCGAGGGAAAGCGTCAGGCAGTTGGAGTACGCTAGCGTCATCGGAAGCTTGATGTACGCTACTACTGCCACAAGGCCTGACATAGCTTTTGCTGTGGGAATGCTGAGTTGGTTCACTAGCAATCCAGGCGTTGAGCACTGGAAAGATGTGAAGCGTGTTATGAGATATCTCAAGAAAACTTAGACATATGCACTTTTCTACAGCGGAGATCCGTCAGTAGTGGAAGGCTTCAGTGATGCTAGCTGGTGTTCAGATATGGAGAGCGAGTATTCCACAGGTGGATTTGTATTCGCCATGGGCGAAGCTGCTATATCATGGAAGTCGAAGAAGCAGACTATGTTATCTCGCTCCTCTATGGAATCTGAATTCTTTGTATTGGATGCTGCTGCAAATGAAGCAGAGTGGCTTCGGGAGCTCATGTATGATCTTCCGGTGGTTGGGGCTCAGATACCGGCAATACCGATATACTGTGACAACCAGGCGGCAGCAGCAGTGGCATCAAATGAACTCTTCAACGGGAAGAAGAGAACGGTGCGGTTGAAGCACAGAGCAGTACACGATCTTATCAAGAGAGGTGTTATTGCAGTGATTGATGTTCGGAGTCAGGAGAACCTGGCGGATCCGTTCACCAAGGGCCTCAAGCGCCAGCTGGTCGATGACACAACTTGTAAAATGGGCTTGAAGGCATTCTGATATTGTATTATTGTATTCCTACCATAAAGTTTTATGCTATTAGTTCAAAGATTTATCTACTAGGCATCTAGTTTTTGGTTCAAGGGAGGACCACTAATCGGAAGAATATCAGAAACGGTGGGTACATGTTCTATTGGACATGGAGAGGTTACGGACCTATAACCACTTTTGTCTACTATTGTTTTCTGCGGAAAACGGTTTCTGTGGGAATGTTGGCTTAAATGCCTTAATGAGTTCTCAGGCAGAGTGAATGCCTGGAGTGCTTTACAGGAAGCACGGTAGCGCAGCACTACAAGGAGTGTAACTCCATGCTACAGTGGGGTGACTCCACCATGAGGTTCCCAGGTAGGGGTAATGCCTCGACTTTGCAAGCCAAGTCACAGCGGAGTAGTACCGCAAATAGGCAGGTAGCCTAATGCTGTATGATAATCGTAATAAAGAGAAGTAGATAGTACTACAAAGAGGACGATGTCCTCATGTTACAGTGGCATGACACCACGAAGAGGTACCAGGTAGGGTAAAGCCTCGACTTTGCGAGCCATGTCATAGCGGCGTAACACCGCACGGAAGTGCAAGGCTTCATGCTGGGTAGTTTGGCACTACAAAGAGGCCAGTGACCTCATGCTACAGTAGTATGACACTACGATAAGGTACCCAGGTGGGGTAAAGTCTCGGCTTTAAGCCATGTCATAGCGGCGTAGCATCGCAAAGAAGCGCAATGCTTCATGCCATGACTCTTTATAAAGAACTCACCTATAGTGTATGGACAGAGATATCAGGCCGTCTCTTGGGGGTAAACTTGTAGACGCCCAAAAATTATACACTAAAACCAGGCTGGCACAAGGCCTTCAATGTGCAGCCAGAAGCACAGTTGATGTCATTATGTGAGTAGGAAGAATTGCAGTTATGGTGCAGAATTCAAGGCTTAGTCCATTCTTGTATCATGCTGTTATTTAACGTATGCGGGAAGATTCAAGTCGTAGCGACATCTCTCCTAATGCATGATGGACAGTAACTGTGGGGAACGCTCAACCCATATATTGAGATATGTAGGAGATTGTTGGTGTTTTTGCCTTTGGACTAGAAAAGATAGTCCCACATCGGCTACACCAAATGGTGAGTATCTCAATATAATGCATTGCTTGTGTTGAGGTGTGCACATGAGGTGTAGTGGGGCACAAGTTTGTGCCATGTGGAAGTATTTTCCTAGAAGGAAAAAGGATTAAATCCAACAAGGATGTAAGTTAATTTTTATTGTGCGGACTCGGACTCGGACACGGACTCCAGGATGTCTCGTGCATGCACGGGAGTGTTCGGGGGGTAGGCGTGGACTGGCACACTTCTATGCTGATTGTGGGATGATCTAAAATATCAAACTCTATTTTTGAGTATTGGTATTTTAGTCCCACATCGGATAGGAGAAGAGGTGAAGTCTCAACTCCACTCTATAAATAGAGCCCCTTGGCCTCCTTTGAAAGATGTACCAAGAAGAGAGTTGAGGGAGTCTGTTAAGTCCAGGAAGCCCGTTCAAGTCTCAAATATTGACTTACGAGCGTTCCAGAAGTTCTTCGTGAACTTGCTGGTTCCTGGAAGTTGTTCGTGCTCGTGTGGGGCGAATAAAGCTTTGAGCAACGGTGGTTCATTCACCCCAGCATCTCATTCTCGCCTGTCATCGCTGCTGTTGCCTTTTACAGTAACTTCTTTTTAGAAGCTCTACTGCCGATAGTTGCTTGCACAAAGTCTCTTTAGATTTTTTGTGTATTACGTAGAATCTTTTTAGATCCTCGTAATTCAGAATCCTCCAGGATCTCTGTTGCACATCTTCTTTAAGGTGCTGCATTTGAAACGTTGTGTGTACAATTGTTTCAGTTTCAGAATTTTCCATCGAAAATTGTGCCTCGGCACTAACAGAAAATATATCTACATTATAGTTTAGAGATAGAAAAATGCTAGACAAGGATAGATAGCTGGCTTGTGTGACATCACAAGAACTATATGGAGATGAATATACCCATATTTTTCTACATTTAGGGGTTGTTTGTAAATATGAATCCATGCAACAAATATTGCAGCAATTACAACATCTCTAGTGTTTGGAATGTTGTAAATACTGTAACGGGTGACCTTCCCAAAAAGTTGCAGCTTTTATTGCAGACAAAGTAGCTGCAACTCCATTTACAACAACATTTGTTGTATGGATTTTCGTTTACAAGCAACCAAACAATCCCTTAGAATGTTGGAAAATTAAGAAACTTCTCCATTTATGAGTGTATTTGAATTGAGAATCTGGAGATGAATAAATGACACTTAAATTGAGAAGGTCTTGAGAGATTTCTAGATGCATAGTTTTGGAGTTGAAAGATATGCCAGGGTTAGGTGTATATACTAAGGAAAATGAATGTATATTAAAACTATAAAAAAGTATGGTAGTGGCCAAAATATTACATAGTATATGTCCTCGAAGATCTGAATGAAGAAAATCATGTTCCCAACCCCAAAAGTCGAGATAAAGGCTCTGTTCCATAGTTGTTGTAGAGGCAAAACATTACAGTACTGTTTTAGGTCTAAAGACATTCAGTACAGTGGAGTTTTGATATTGTGGCTGGTACTAACTATTTTTTTCTTAATTAACATATATATATTGCATTCATCATAGATGACGTGGATTTGTGCCCTCGAAGCCTGAGAAATGTTAGGCTGTCATTTAATTTAGTGATTTACCATGTTATATTCAAGGTTTGCGGGATTGGAATTGGTTTCGGCCCTTTCTTATTACTTATGAGTATCAGTATAGGCGGTTCGGTAGTTGTTCGTTAGATTTTGCTATTTCATGAGTTTTTGGTTTCGGAAAGCCAAAAAATAATAAAAGCTACTAAAAATAGACCTTTTTTTATACATTTAGGCATAATCTTATATTTGTTGTTGTGTTCTCTGATAGTGTTGAGTGGAATACTATTCAATATTGTCGAATAATTCACCCATAATAGATATCGTTGTTTATTTTACTTCTTTTTTTAGACAGTATCTCAATAAATAGTTTTCAATGGAAAATTTTAAGATGGATGAATGCTATGCATTTATAGATATATATAACTTCGACAAATAGTAATAGTTACATTATTTTGATAAAAAATCCTATCGACTTACTCTAGCTTGTTGATCTTCATACGACCATAGCATTGTGTCGATATTGTTTCTTGCTGTAATTATCTTTTTTTTTTCTTTGTTGAATTGACTGTAAAAAGAGCCACATTTTTGTATTGTTTGATACCTGTGGGGGTCGGTATTGGAATACAACATGCCAAAATATCGGTATTGAATGATACTGCAAACCTTGGTTATATTACAGCCATTTGTTGATTTGAGTACTTCCCGATTATCAAAAGTGTGATGTGGAAGAATAACATAATACAAAATACTGGTCGGTGAGATGTTTAAGCAGTGTACTGGATCCAATTTCAAGGTGAACTTGAACTGTGGCATAGTTCATCAACTGTTTAATTGGTCTGGAATATTATTGTCTGTGGAATGTGATGTACTGGAACAGTTTTTCATAATCAAATTGGTGGAGTAGTTGGCAGGCAGCAATTATCTTCCCCCAAAAATATAATGTTTCAGGCATTTATGGTAAACCAAGATCACGCCATTTATTAATGTGCATACAGTGCTGATAATCAAGTTGGTCGATACTTACTAGGTATGTTCTCAAAAGCACTCTTGATTACTTGGCACCTTTTCATTTATTCTCTTCTTTAAGTCCATTGTTAGCTACTTGCGAGCTCCAAAAGTTGATTCTACAACAATTTTCTGAAGAATTTTTTTTTTAAAACACAGACCAGTATGTTTTCTGAAAACGAAGTAGCCCCATCAATTGTTCATTCATCAAAGATCCTATGTTCTAAGGCCTGTGATGTAAAAAATACCATATGGTTTAGAGGTTTCTAACTTATGGATGCAATAAGTCCATTTTAGTGGTTCGTGACCATGGAACAAATTAGACCAGGATCCATGGGTTATAAGAATCCAGGCCAAACGATCTTTGATCAACATAAACTATATCATAAATGAATGGTTTGGACGGTCTACAGAGAAGCATATCAAGTGATTTTTAGTCATCATCTTATGTTTTATAGGTAAGTGAATTAGGAATGTAATCAAAGTCTTAGAGCATAAATAGATAATGATAGGGTTTAGTAGTCCTTGCAATTCATAAACCTTGTGTATAGCATAACTAATATAGGTTAGGGTTTGGGATTTAATCCATCTCTCCCCACTCTCAAGTGCCTTATGAGCAGAGTAGCCATGGTAATACACCATGAGCTAGAGTGAGAACTTTACGGTTACTACAATGGCTACCTGTAGAGAATAATTGTTGTGTGTATTTTATTGATGGGCTACTCAACTACTTATAGGGAGTCTAGCTCCTCTTCATATTACATTTTCCAATGTGGGACTAAATCCCTTATTAGTTCGCAACACTCCCCCTCAAGATGGGCGATAGATATTAATCATTCCCATCTTGTTACATAGCTTCGACAGACTTACTGAACTAAGACCCTTAGTCAGACAGTCTGCCACTTGTTCTTCTGAGCGAACATGATCAATCTTCAGTATCCCTTGTTCCAGCTTTTCTTTGATGAAGAATCGATCGATCTCGATGTGCTTCGTTCTGTCGTGCTGAACTGGATTGTTAGCTATACTTATTGCAGCTTGACTATCGCTCAGAAGACGTAATGGTGCTCCCTTGTCCAGCTTCAACTCTGTCAGCAACGCTTTCACCTACAGCAACTCCGACACTCCTAAAGCCATTGCTCTATATTCTGCTTCAGCTGTAGACCGTGCTACCACAGACTGTTTCTTGCTTCTCCATGAGACCAAGTTTCCTCCTACAAAGACACAATATCCCGTGGTAGACCTTCTATCGTCTATGCAGCTCGTCCAGTCTGCATCGCAGTATCCCTCAACTTCTATACATCCATTCTTCTTGAACCATAGCCCTTTCCCCGGCGTCCCTTTCAGATATCTCAAGATCTGAAATACTGCATCCATATGACCCGTTCTTGGATCATGCATGTAGCGACTTACTACACTCACCGCAAATGAAATATCAGGGCGAGTGTGTCCCAGATAAATCAATCTCCCTACAAGTCGTTGATATCTTTCACGATCAACTGGCTCTCCTGCTTCTGTTCCCAACTTGCACTTCTGGTCAATTGGAGTGACTGCAGCTTTGCATCCCAGCATCCATGTCTCCTTCAGCAGATCTAGTGTGTATTTTCTCTGTGAGAGAACAATTCCTTGTTCACCTTCACACACCTCGATACCTAGAAAGTACCTCATCGCTCCTAGATCCTTCACTTCGAACTCCTTCGCGAGTTTTGACTTCAGCTTAGCAATCTCGGCTTCATCATTACCTGTGATTACTATATCATCCACGTATATAACAAGTATAGTGATGTGGCCTCTTGCATACTGAAGAAAGACCGTATGATCTGCATTTGCTTGATAGTATCCCATGCCTGTAACAGCCTTTCTGAATCTGTCAAACCAGGCTCGAGGAGATTGTTTGAGCCCATATAGCAATTTTTTTAGTTTGCACACTTTTCCATGCGACGTCCCTCCGTCAGATTCTGTAGCATAGCACCCTGGCGGGAGTTCCATGTACACTTCTTCTTGTAGGTCCCCATGGAGAAAGGCATTCTTCACATCTAATTGGTATAGCTTCCACCCATAGTTTGCTGCAATGGAGACCAGAGTCCTTACGGTGCTCATTTTCGCTACTGGAGCAAACGTCTCATCATAGTCGATGCCATATGATTGTGTGTATCCCTTTGCAACCAACCTCGTCTTGTATCGTTCCACCTTTCCTTCTGACGTCTTCTTTACTGTGTACACCCATTTGCATCCCACAGTTTTCTTCCCTTTGGGTAATGGAACCAGCTCCCACGTCTTATTTTTTTCCAGTGCCCCAAATTCTTCTATCGTCGCAGCTTTCCACCTTGGATCTTTCTTTGCTTCCTGCCAACTTTTGGGCAACGAAGTAGAGTCTAATGATGCGATGAAGGCTCGATAATTCGAAGAAATATTAGAATAAGACAGGTAATTGGCAATATCATGTTCATAATCATCAAAACGACTAGGAGCCTTACCCGTATTGATGCGAGAAGATCTCCTTAAGGGAGCAATAGGTGGTGGAGAGATCATACCATCAGAGTCAGAGAGATCCGCATCAGAATCAGATTGATTCTGTGCGGGGGCAACATCTTCAAGAGTTGGAGCAGGAGTAGAGGAGGGACTTGGTACAGAAGGCACAGGGCACGGTACAGGCACGGTACTGGACTTCTGCTGTCTCCTTCTGTAGACTTGGAGCTCCTTTTCCATTGTCTGCTGCTCTTCCTGTTTAACATATGTATCTTCTTCATCTTCTGTATCGGAGTCACTGCTTTCTTCCCCTTTCGTCCAGTTTTCTACGACCGGGTATAGGACCGATCTGACTACCACAGATGGGCTTAATTTCTCCCCCTCACATCTAACACCCGCTGTGTTAGGTGTGTCAACAAACGCCGAACCGTCATCCGAACTATAATATGGTTCTAGTTCTCTGAAGGAAACGTCCATGCTCACAAACATCTTTCGCTCAACTGGGCTCCAACATGCGTATCCCTTCTGAGTTGCCGTGTACCCGACAAAGACATATTTAACCGCTCTAGGATCCAGTTTGCCAACTCCTGGCCTATTATCTTGGACAAAACAGACACACCCAAATACTTTTGGTGGAACAGTGTACGTGGTAGCACCAGTAAGCATCTCCAACGGTGTCTTCCAGTCCAATATCTGAAATGGCATTCTGTTGATGAGATAAGATGTCGTTAACACCGCCTGTCCCCATAAGTGTTTCAGAACATTCATAGCCAGCATCATCGTCCGTGCGACCTCCAGCAGGTGTCTGTTCTTCCGTTCGGCCACACCATTTTGTGCCGGTGTATAGGCACAAGAAGTTTGGTGTAGTATGCCATGAGTGGATAAATACTCAGCAACCGTCTTATTTGTATACTCCGTCCCATTGTCAGACCGTAAGCACTTAATCTTAGTGCCATATTGAGTTTCTACCCGACGATGAAAGTCGCGAAACGCCTCAAAGACGTCACTTTTATTCTTTATAAGGTACACCCATGTCACGCGAGTATAACAATCAATAAAAGTGACGAACCATCGAAAACCGTTAATACCGGTTGTAGGACAAGGGCCCCATACGTCCGAATGTATCTCATCAAATGCAGCCGAACTTCTACTACCGAAACTCATATATGTGCTTCTGGTATGTTTACCCAACTCACAAGCATGACCAAATAACTTCTTATTAGCCCTGTGGTACAAGGACGGATACATGCGACTAATAACTTTAAAAGAAGAATGACCGACACGCTGGTGGTGGAGTAGCAATTCATCTTCTACACTGCGTCGTGTATCTGCCGGTGGTGTGTCGGCTACCAGAGATGCCAATGCTTTATCCAGTCCAGTCATGTCCAAGTACCACAGCCCCTTATGCCATGTGCCAGTCCCTAGTCGTCGTCCTGTCCCCTTCTCCTAAAAGGTCACCGTAGGAATGTCAAAGAAAACAGTACAGTTAAGATCAAGAATAATGGCACTAATAGAAAGAAGATTGACAGGAAAAGACGGAGCATGTAAGACATTGGTGAGAGTGAGAGAAGGGGTGCATGCGACAGTGCCTTTACCTAGAACAGGGCTGGAGTTACCATCAGTAGTCTGAATACTCTCCGGTGTCGGTAGGTGAGTATAGTCCTGGAACTCACCGCGGGATCCCGTGACATGGCGAGATGCCCCAGAGTCCATAATCCAACCTGGTTGGTGGACAGCTGATGCAAGAGCACGCGCAGGTATACCTGTGCCGGTTTGGGCAAAGCAAGTGATGTGGTCCCCCGAGGTAGATGACGTCCCATGACTGTCGTCTGAACCCAGCTTCGTGCTGCGTAACTTCGCAAGGAACTTCTCAAGAGGGGTTAACTCAGCCATGTGAATGTCGCCCCCTTCCTCCGCCAGATTAGCTTTGTGTCCTCCAGAATAATTTTCCCTTCTACCAGCATAACCGTCTCTACCACCACGACGTCCGTCGCGGCCCCGTCCACGATCACTTGAATGACTGTGCAGGAGTTTTGGACAAAACCTGATGTAATGCCCTGAGTTACCACATTTGTGGCAAACACCGGCCACAGAGGGAGGCTGATTGAAGGCGGCAAGCGCAGACTTTTCAACAGCGACTTTCTTTCCCTGGAAAGAGCCCTTGTTGGACATCAACTTTAAGCGAGCCTCTTCTTGTGCCATGGCAGTTATGGCGTCTTCTAAGGATGGAAGCATGGGCTGTGCTAGGAGGACATTCCTTCTATGCTCAAATACAGGGTTAAGACCCTTCAAGAACTTCATCATCCGTTGACGCGAAATATAATCCAAGAACTTTTGGAAATGTTTCGCGAATGCTGGTTCGACTTGGGCATCTTCCATCCCAAGAGGATCATAGTGATCCAGATCAGATCAGTACTTCTTTAACAGTGATGCATACTCAGAGATGGTGTGGTCGTCCTGGGCCACCCTATCAAGTTCATCCTGCAGTTGGAAGACCCGCATAGGATTGCCCGAGCCTGAGTACATATCCTTCAAAGTCTGCCATATATCAGCAGCAGCCTCCATCGCCTCGACACCTGGTCGGTCAAGGAAGCCGTCAACCATCCAGCCACAACATTGTTGACAATCTTCCAAATAGCAAACTCCTTGGAGGAGGGATCATCTGGCGCCTTGGTTTGGCCATTGACGTAGCCAACCAAGCCACGGCCCTTCAGCGTCCGCATGGCCTGTCGTGACCATTTCAAGTAATTGGACGTTCCTTCCAACTTCGTCTCCAGCTTGTCCAGCTTCTCCATTTTGTAGGGTGACGGATCCACATCAGTATGGATCACACGTGGGGTCGCCTCGGTTAATCTCTTTGATAAAATATCATCAACCAAGGCCTTCATCTCGTCTGCTATCAGTTTACCACTGATCGAATCCATGGCGTCTTCAACTGTGATTCGTCGTCGTCGTCGGCTTCGTCGTCGTCGTCTTCGTCGGCTTCGTCTTCGTGTAAAGTCGTCAACAGAGACCTTACGAATGCGCGGTTAACATGGCCAACACCGGCGCGCGCATGGAGATCCTAATTTGTAGATCGAGAACGGAAAACAAATAAAACATTTGTTGTTCCGGAGGGCGTAATCTAGGAACAGAAGGTGCAAATAAAGCATTTGACAGCCATCCGTCGTCGAAAAATCATCCACATAATCTCTCTCTCAAAATAGGGTTTTTTATTTATTTTTTTTTCGAAAAGAAAAAAAGGAGGGGGGGTCGGGGGGGGAGGCAGGGCGTCGGGGGGGAGGGGGGGGGACTGCCGGGGGGAGGGGGGCGTCGGTGGGTGGGGGGGGGGGGGGGGAGGGGGGGGGACTGCCGGGGGGGAAGGGGGGACTGCCGGGGGGGAAGGGGGGGGGGGGTAAGGGGACTGCCGGTGGGGAAAGGGGGGGGGAGGAAAATTTTTTTTCTTTCTCCGTTATGGCTTTGATACCATGTAGAGAATAATTGTTGTGTATATTTTATTGATGGGCTACTCAACTACTTATAGGGAGTCTAGCTCCTCTTCATATTACATTTTCCAATGTGGGACTAAATCCCTTATTAGTTCTCAACACTACCAAGTACTTTATTAAGAGGACATAGCCTTTCCTTTGTAGGTTCTAAGTGTCAGGGGTGGCGGCCTAGGCCCTAGGTGACCCAATTGCTTTAGGCCTCTCAAGGCATCAGCAAGGGAAATTTGGCTGTCTTCCTAGTTAACTTCCTTTTCGAACCCTGTTCAAACATTTGTTGTCCATTTTCTGGGATGAAATTTGTCAATCTGTATATACGAACCACAGACACATATGAACATACACATGATACATTACGAGTAGGAGTGTACAACAATTTTCTAAAAACTAATACACTGGTATATTATTTAGAAAACTCAGGCACCCCTATGAATTATTTGCACCATTCATCATATTCTCAATGTTGTATGATGTGTGAGGACCGAAAGCCATATGTTTTGAGATTTTTGACTTATGCATCAACTAAACCCTATTTAGACCACTTGATACAGTAGAACAAATGAGACCACTTGATAATTTTATAAGCATCCAAAAAGCATGATCTTTAATTACCAAATTATAGGACATCGAGATCCTAATGACAATGCAGATTGTTAATAAGTAGCCTGTCAAGTGATTGTGAGCCGCTACCTTATGTAAGCATAGACAAGGATTAGAAATGTTAGCCAAGTCAATGAGCATAAATTACACAATCGATAAAGTTCATTAGTATTAAGAATTCATGACCCCCTCCTCGTTTCCTGCCCTAACAATAGTTTGTTGCATTGTTCTCCTACCATCTATAAGTTACCTTGGCTAGTAGGTTCAAGCTTGTTAAGGAGGCACGAGCTGCAAGGACCAAAGGCCTTGGCAGGGCATTAAGGCTAAGTTAGGAGTATGTAGTAGGTAATACGAGACGAGCACGTGGTTCATGAATGGGAGTTTGATTTGAAATATAAAACATTACAAGGGACCAAGGTTCTAAACGGCGGTAGGCGGGTGCGCAGCGGAGAGAGTCCGCCTACCGCCTAGGCGGTTGATACATTTTGGACATTTTTTTACTATTTTATCACTGTTTTTTTTTTTTTTGCATAATATGCATATTCTAAGGGTGTTCCATGCATAACTAAGTTGTTGAACGAAGATTTATAAAGTTTTAATTTTGAACCATAGGCCCATAATGCCTGCAGAGCCTTTTGGTCAAAACATCTTGTTAGTATTGCTTCGCCTAGGTGCTCGCCTACGTCGCCTCACCGTCGGCCGTCTACTCCACCGCCAAACCTCCGTTGGCTGTCTATTCCACCGCCCACCGCAAAGCGGTGCGGATAGAGACCGCCTACCGCCTAGGCGGCCGCCTCAACCGCCATTTGGATAATTGAAAAATTCTACAGATGAGCAAACCAAGGACGTGCTTTCCTAGTGTCGAAGGTCAATTGTCAATGTTTGGATGCCATGAGAAATATAGAGATGATGTAGACTAGGAGACATATTGAAAGAGAATTACTTGTTGGCTCCTCGATCTGGCAGTGGACATCAGGGTCGGAGATGAGATTCACTGGGTTAAAGAAAACATAAAAGTAAAAGGAATTGGGGAGAAAGGGAAAATACTGATGTTTATGTCCTCTTCTTTAATATATATATTAAGTATTAATAGTATCTATGACATTGGGTCTGTAGTGCCCCGTCCCTACATCGTGCCCCGTACTCGGTCCACGGGGTGCGCGAGAAAGGAACACTGTCGCTATCGATTCGGTCTGGACCGATAGGTCGGGATCGACCGAGTCGATCGAACGGAAACGGTTGAATTAAGATCCATTTCTCGTTATGGAACGTCTTCTTCGGAACCAAGTCCCATATTCAGCGGGTTGCGCCTCAAGGATTGACTCTGCGGCTGAGTTGGAAGAGACCTCCCGTTGCGCTGCTTTTCACGCCGCTTGCGTTGGTTTTGGCTTTGTTTTCTGAATGCGTTTTCGTGAATGTTTTCGATGGTTTTCATGGCTTGCATTTCGAACTCGCATCTCCTATCAAACTCCTTGAATAATGCAGTGTTCTAATCAGTTGCTTGTGCGATTTCAGGTAATCGCTTAGGCGACGTCTAGCGCGACCAACAAGTTCTCTCGCCGAAGTAAACTCAAGGTGAGTGGTTGACCCTTCTCTTCTCGACCCCTTCTTAGGTGAATCGACAGTGTTGTTGCGGATAAAAGAATGAATGCAAGGGCACGAACACGATAAAAATGAACAAGTTTCAAAGAGAATGTAGGCTATATCTTCATAACTATAAAGAATTGTCTTTGCACGGTCATTAGACAACCCGTGCACGAGGAACGGCTTCCTCGAGCGATACCCCGAGACACGGGATCGTTTCGGCCTAGGAGGAAGCAAAAGATAGCTGTGCTCGACGAAAGCAAAAATATGGTTAGTCGGGAGAACTTGCAGCGGGGCTCGCTACCCGCGCTGAAAGGGTCGCCGTCTAACCCAGCTATAGTCCAAGATGGCTTGTGGTGCCCGTGACCTTCACGAACACAAATTGCATACGAAAATGATAACAACTGACAGGGAAGAACATGGTAAGTCTCAAAGGCGCGGCACGGTCTGCCGTGGTAAGTTCCAACGTATTTTATTATGCTTGTCAGATGCTTGTTTGAAATCCATTAGGATGGTTAGAAACATTCATACACGAAGTCATATAAATTCTTCAACCAAATGAGAGCTTGGAACTTAAATAGCCACGCACCAGTACAAAGTGTAATGTACTGATCCTTGCTCTCCACGCAGGTACCCCGAATTCCGAAGGGCGTGCCACTTAAAGCTCAAGACGGCGCAACCACTTTTGAAGCCTCGTCCGTGTGAAAAAGGCTTGTTTCTGGATTCCTTTTGAAGAAGATCCCGCACTCAGTCCAAAAGAAGATGACGACTCGACACGCCTCGATAGCAGGTGGAAAGGGTTATATTTTGCTTGTAAAAAGTGATGTAATGTATGGAACGACTATCTCATCGGTGTTCGTTTTGTAAGTCATGTTGTAGTCCGTGCGGCAATGAATGTAATGAAGTCAATGTAAATGAAGTTTTATTATCAATGAAAAAGTTTACTTCTATTTCAAATGTGTCAATCAATTTCTTTGCGTACTCTAACTTGACGTGTTTCGGATGACCTTATGACTATGCCTTGTGCGATCGCAATTTAGGTTCGTACGGCATCACGCCCGGGGGACGACTATCGATTCTACGGAATCGGGACGTGACATAATGGTATCAAAGCACGGCTTTACATCCTTTGGCCTCGCGTCTAGAGTTCCAAACCTTTGACCTCGCATCGATGAGATAAGTTGTTCCATACAATGAGTCCGTAATAATTTGTGACTGATGTGTTTGCCTTCGTATCGCAGAAGTGACGGAACCCACGGCCGAGCAAGAACAGAGCGCTTCTAGCGGCTCTAGTAGTTCGCATCGTTCGCGGGCCGGACCTTCCAACGATACCATCGAAAGGATGATGCGCATGATGGAGGCGCAGCGGAACCAGTCTGAGAACCGACATCAACAGACAGAGGAACGACAGGCCCAATTCGAAGCTCACTTCGAAGCTCGTTTCGACGCACATGCCAAACTTCAACAAAAGCAGCTGGATACCCTGCAGCAGATCGTCCAGACAATGGCGGCCAATGGGAATTCTGCGACTGCGCCTACCGTCACCGTGCCGACGATCCAACCCATTGAAGTCGATACGGAGGGGCCCGAACATCAACCAGCGGCACCGAAAAAGTACAACTTTGAAGTGTCAGAATTTAAGAAGGCGTGCCGCACTTCCTTCAGCGGTACCGAAGGCCCTTCTATGGCGATCGACTGGTTGGAAGAGCTGGAAGATCACTTCGAGTTTCTCGGCATTGAAGAATCGAAGCAAGTCGCCTGCGCACAACTTCAACTACGGTTGAACGCGCACGACTGGTGGGCCGTGCGCAAGCGAGCGATCCGACCGGACAACAACACCGCGCCAATCTCTTGGGCCACGTTCCGCAAAGCTTTTGAAGTCCAGTACCTTCCGTCAGTCGTTCGTCAAGCGAAGGAAAATGAATTCATGCAGTTGAAGCAATGGAGCCGGACAGTGGAACAGTATGCCGCAGAATTCAACAAGTTGTCTAAGTTTGCTAGTCAGTTTCTGCCTACTGAAGAGTGCCGTGTGCGACGGTTCGAAGTGGGTTTGCGACACTCTATCGGTGCGCATGTCGGGGTCCCAGAGTACAAGACCGTGGGCGAGGCTCTGAATCACGCTCTCCGCCTTGAGAGCCTGCATCCTTCCGGTGCTGACGACGTTGTGCGCCACTCCAATCACAAACGTCCTAGCTATACGAGAGGCAACAATCACACTGCAAAGCGTCCGAACAACGGGGGCAACCAAGGACAAAGCACTAGGCCTCGTTGCACAAAATGTAATTACATCGGACACGATTCCAGCGAGTGTCGTACCCTGAACATAGACTGTCACTCTTGTGGGAAAAAGGGACACTACGCTAAAGATTGTCGTTCCCGACCGCAACGGCAAGATGCGCTGCCACAATCAAATCATCAAAATCGAGACCCAGTTCCTCGAGCTCCTCAACCCGTACCGCGAAATGGCCAAGATCGTCCCCCCAACACTCAGGGCCGCGTCTACGCCATGACTCGAGACGAGACGTTTGCTTCCGACACTATTGTGACAGGTATATTGAATTTCAATAATGTACCTGCTCGTGTGTTATTTGATTCAGGTGCCTCACATACTTTCATATCGGCGGACTTCGCCGCCGAGCACAAATTTCCTGTAATGTTGTTAGACCTTGACCTTAGCGTAAGTATGCCTTCGGGCGTGCCACTACTCACAAACTTAGCCTGCGGGGGAGGAACCATATGTATTGGGGGTCAAAAGATCGATCTTGATGCGATAGTTCTAGAGATGAAGGACTTCGACATCATACTGGGCATGGATTGGCTCGGTCCTTGCAACGCAAACATCGACTGCGCAGGAAAGAAGGTCACCTTTCGCATACCTGGAGTGTCCGAATTCTGCTATTCGTGTGGTGAAGCATCGCCGACCTGCATGGTGATCTCGGCAATCTTGGCTCGGAAGCTGCTGCATTCCGAATGCGAAGGCTACTTGGCGTCCGTTCGTGACATGAAACAGGATGGTGCAAACGCGGATGAGACCGACGTTGTGGCAGAATTCGCCGACGTGTTCCCGGACGAGCTACCCGACATGCCGCCCGATCGAGAAATATAGTTCACCATCGACACATTTCCCGACACCCGGCCGATCTCGAAGGCTCCGTACAGAATGGCCCCTGCAGAACTGAAGGAACTAAAGGCACAACTACAAGAATTACTCGACAGAGGGTTTATCCGTCCGAGTGTCTCGCTGTGGGGTGCGCCCGTGCTATTCGTGAAGAAGAAGGATGGATCGATGCGGCTCTGCATCAACTATCGGGAATTGAATAAAGCCACCGTCCGGAACAAATACCCCTTCCCCGCATCGACGATTTGTTCGACCAGCTCCAAGGTGCAACAGTATTTTCGAAGATTAATCTGCGATCGGGTTATCACCAACTCAAATTCAAGCCAGATGACGTGCCGAAGTCTGCCTTCCGCACACGCTATGGCCACTACGAGTTCTTGGTAATGTCGTTCGGTCTGACGAACGCCCCTGCCGTCTTCATGGATCTAATGAATCGGGTATTCCGTCCGTTCGTTGACAAGTTCGTAGTAGTCTTCATCGACGACATCCTCGTCTACTCGAAGGATCGAGCGCAGCATGCAGAGCATCTGCGGGCGGTATTCCAAACCTTTCGAGAGAATCAGTTGTACGCGAAGATAAGTAAGTGCGAATTCTGGCTGAACAGCGTCTCATTCCTTGGTCACATCATCTCCGCCATGGGCATCGCAGTCGATCCGAAGAAAGTCGAGGCTGTTGCTGATTGGAAACGGCCCGCATCAGTTAGCGAAATTCGAAGCTTCCTAGGCTTGGCGGGATACTACCGACGCTTCGTGAAGGACTTCGCGAAGATTGCATCGCCGTTGACTCGCCTCACCCAGAAAGGAGTCGCATTCAAGTGGTCAGACGACTGTGAAGCTTCCTTCCAGGAGCTCAAACAACGGCTCGTTTCGGCCCCGATACTTGCTCTTCCTGAAGGGACGGAGAGATTTCAGATCTTCAGCGATGCTTCTGGCCAGGACTTGGGGTGTGTGCTCATGCAGCGGGATAAGGTGATATCTTTTGCTTCCCGGCAGTTGAAGCCGCACGAGAAGAACTACCCCACGCACGACCTAGAATTAGCGGCGATTGTGTTTGCGTTGAAGCTGTGGCGTCACTACCTCTATGGCGTGGCGTGCAGGATTTATACGGACTACAAAAGCCTCAAGTATCTCTTCACCCAGAAAGAATTGAATTTGCGGCAGAGGCGATGGCTCGAGCTGATCAAAGACTATGACTTATCAATCGATTACACGCCGGGCAAGGAAAATATGGTAGCGGATGCGCTGAGCCGGAAGTACTTAGCTTCGTTATGCATCAACGACCGACTGCTGCGTGACTTGGAAGGAATGGACATTGAACTCCGAGTTCGTTTCAGAGACGTGAAACTGGCACAACTGCGGGTGAAACCAAGCCTACTAGAGAGGATCAAGTCTGCACAGAAGGACGACCCATACCTGGAGAAGATGCAGAAGCTGATATCGACAGGGAAAGCGTCCGACTTTGCAGAGGACGAGTCGGGAGTATTGCGCGTGAAGGGACGGCTATGCGTACCGGACGATGCAGAACTTAGAAAGGAGATAATATCGGAGGCGCATTATGCAAAATATTTTTTGCATCCTGGCAGCACCAAGATGTATAAGGACCTCCGTATTGTCTTTTGGTGGCACGGCATGAATAGGGATGTAGCGCTCTTTGTGTAAAAATGTATGGCCTATCAGCAAGTCAAAGCCGAGCACCAGCGACCGGGCGGGAAGATGCAGAACCTTGCCATTCTAGAGTGAAAATGGGATCACATCACTATGGACTTCGTTGTTGGCTTGCCGAGGACGCCGCGGGAAAACGACGCCATCTGGGTCATCGTCGATCGACTAACCAAGTCGGCGCACTTTATCGCCATCAAAGTTACTTGGAGCATCGACCGCCTTGCTCAGATATACCTTGATGAAATAGTACGGCTGCACGGGGTGCCAGTATCTATCGTCTCTGATCGGGATGGACGGTTCGTAGCGCGCTTCTGGAGTAGTCTACATTCAGCGTTGGGGACCAAGTTGAAGTTTAGCTCAGCTTATCATCCTCAGACTGACGGTCAAACAGAGCGGGTGAACCAAATTCTCGAAGACATGTTACGACTCTGTGCGATCGACTTGAAGTCAAGTTGGGACGTCTATCTACCGCTGGCCGAGTTTGCATACAACAACAGCTATCAGTCCAGCATCCAAATGGCGCCGTATGAAGCTTTGTACGGTCGGAAGTGCAGATCGCCCATTTGTTGGGATGAAGTCGGGGAACGACAGATACTTGGTCCGGAGCTGGTGGAGCAGACCGTGCAGAAGATCAAGTTAATACAGGAAAGATTGAAGATAGCACAAAGCCGGCAAAAGAGCTATGCCGACACGCACCGACGCCCCCTCGAGTTCTCGGAAGGCGACCATGTATTCTTGAAAGTCATGCCCATGCGGGGAGTTTCCAGGTTCGGTGCGAAGGGGAAATTGAGCCCAAAATTTGTTGGCCCGTTCGAAATATTGAAGTGAGTCGTCCCGGTAGCTTACCAAATCGTCTTGCCGCCTGCGTTGTCAGAGGTACATGACGTCTTCCACGTATCACAATTGTGGAAGTACGTGCATGATCCGAGCCATGTGGTGGATTTGGGTAAGCTGGACCTGAAGGCGGACTTGTCATATGTCGAAGAGCCGGTGCAAATCTTGGAGCGCAAGGATAAACTTTTTTGCAACCGTGTTATTCCTCTCGTCCGCGTCCTCTGGAGAAACCATTCGGTCGAGGAGTCGACGTGGGAGCTTGAGTCAGAAATGAAGGAGAAGTTCCCTTCATTGTTCTCGTAAAGGTAGGTTCTATTCTTAAGTTTCGAGGACGAAACTTTTTCTTAGTTGGCTATGGTGTAGTGCCCCGTCCCTACATCGTGCCCCGTACTCGGTCCACGGGGTACGCGAGAAAGGAACACTGTCGCTATCGATTCGGTCGGGACCGATAGATCGGGATGGACCGAGCCGATCGAACGGGAACGATTGAATTAAGATCCATTCCTCGTTATGGAATGTCTTCTTCGGAACCAAGTCCCATATTCAGCGGGTTGCGCCTCGAGGATTGACTCTGCGGCTGAGTCGGGAGAGACCTCTCGTTGCTCTGCTTTTCACGCCGCTTGCGTTAGTTTTGGCTTTGTTTTCTGAATGCGTTTTCGTGAATGTTTTCGATGGTTTTCATGGCTTGCATTTCGAACTCGCATCTCCTATCAAACTCCTTGAATAATGCAGTGTTCTAATCGGTTGCTTGTGCGATTTCAGGTAATCGCGTAGGCGACGTCTAGCACGACCAACAAGTTCTCTCGTCGAAGTAAACTCAAGGTGAGTGGCTGACCCTTCTCTTCTCGACCCCTTCTTAGGTGAATCGACAGTGTTGTTGCGGATAAAAGAATGAATGCAAGGGCACGAACACGATAAAAATGAACAAGTTTCAAAGAGAATGTAGGCTATATCTTCATAACTATAAAGAATTGTCTTTGCACGGTCATTGGACAACTCGTGCACGAGGAACGGCTTCCTCGAGCGATACCCCATGACACGGAATCGTTTCGGCCTAGGAGGAAGCAAAAGATAGCTGTGTTCGACGAAAGCAAAAATATGGTTAGTCGGGAGAACTTGCAGCGGGGCTCGCTACCCGCGCTGAAAGGGTCGCCGTCTAACCTAGCTATAGTCCAAGATGGCTTGTGGTGCCAGTGACCTTCACGAACACAAATTGCATACGAAAATGATAACAACTGACAGGGAAGAACATGGTAAGTCTCAAAGGCGCGGCACGGTCCGCCGTGGTAAGTTCCATTATGCTTGTCATATGCTTGTTTGAAATCCATTAGGATGGTTAGAAACATTCATACACGAAGTCATATAAACTCTTCAACCAAATGAGAGTTTGGAACTTAAATAGCCCACGCACCAGTACAAAGTGTAATGTACTGATCCTCGCTCTCCACGCAGGTACCCCGAATCCCGAAGGGCGTGCCACTTAAAGCTCAAGGCGGCACAACCACTTTTGAAGCCTCGTCCGTGTGAAAAAGGCTTGTTTTTGGATTCCTTTTGAAGAAGACCCCGCACTCAGTCCAAAAGAAGATGACGACTCGACTCGCCTCGATAGCAGGTGGAAATGGTTATGTTTTGCTTGTAAAAAGTGATGTAATGTATGGAACGACTATCTCATCGGCGTTCGTTTTGTAAGTCGAGTCATGTTGTAGCCCGTGCGGCAATGAATGTAATGAAGTCAATGTAAATGAAGTTTTATTATCAATGAAAAAGTTTACTTCTATTTCAAATGTGTCAATCAATTTCTCTGCGTACTCTAACTTGATGTTGTGTTTCGGATGATCTTATGACTATGCCTTGTGCGATCGCAATTTAGGTTCGTACGGCATCACGCCCGGGGGACGACTATCGATTCTACGGAATCGGGGCGTGACAGGGTCCGGGCTTGAGCTGTTTCCAAATTCAAAAAGTTGGCCTGAGCATGGTCATATTTAAATCGAGACTGGTCGAGGCGGCCTCCTATGTCGGCGAGGCTCCAAAGCATCCGAAATGCCTAGGTGGCCACCTATGGCGGCAAGTTGGACAGCTTTAATAAACTTGAATCGTTTTAAATATGCTCGAGCTTTCTTATGCTAATTGTTTTGAAGTATTAACTTTTAGGCTAGATATCTTATGGACCTGACCATTAGGCAAAATGGATCTCACCATTTCATAGGAAGTCATGCTAGCGTCTATTATCTTCAAGAAGCTGTGGACTCTGATCACAGAGAAATGGAACTCACCATTCCATAGTAAGTGATGCTAGCACAAGATGGTAAAAATCGCTAGGCAGTATTCGGGTAGGCACCGGGCGCCTAGCGCCTAGACCTTCCTAGGTGCAACCTAATTCTAGGTCGTCCAAAAAAATGTCCATAAAAAAACTACTGAAAGTTGCCCATAAAGTCCAAATAACATGCATAGTCGGACGGTTGTCGAGGGTCAGGCGGGCGCCTAGCACCTAGACGCCAACTAATCTCGACAATGTACTAGCATCTATTGTTCAAAAAGCCGGCACTCTGATCACATTGAAGCATGGGATTAAGCCTAAAGGAGATGAGGCAGCTGAAGATTCCCTGCACCACATTTTCTACGATTCATTTTTCTCCTTTTGTTGTGTTGTCCTCCTATTATCACATGTTTCACCCCATCTTAACTTGGAGATGTGGAAAACTCTTCTGCTAAGATTCTTATTACTAACGTAATCATAGTGTGCAAGGGAGCTTGCTTTACCATTGCAGGAAATTAATGCTAGCAGCTATCGTCTGATTTTGATAGCATAATTGTATTGGTTTGTTAGCCTAAGCAACTGAGAGATGAGGCAGACAAAGAATTCCTACACCAGATTTTCCCTGATCGATTTGTATTTCTGTCCAGTTTCTGCACCAGCTTATTTTAAGCTAGACAATTAGGAGTCTAAATATAAGTCCAAGAGCATGATATAGACAATGGATAGGATTGATTGATTAGTCTTATAATTTCATCAATCATTAGGTATAGTTAGATGCAGAATATTCCAGGAAATATAGGTACCTTAGAGATATAATCTATTATCTACTCACTGTTATGGAACATGAGCCATTGATCAAAATGTCAGTACAAGAGTCATTGATGAAAATCTTGATCATCTTGAATTTGAATTTTAGAAAATTTATGAACCAAGTACCAAGAGGAATCGGGTCCGGGTTTGCAACATAAAGTAGGCAAAGGACAGGTTTTAATGTTTATTATTTAATGTCGTGAAGTACTAAATTAGATGCAGTCTGCATCATCCAAGCCTTCTCCGATCAGAACGAGGGTGACTAAGGAGTGCCATAAATCTTCTCAAGAGAAATGACGAAGTTCTTTGGTGATGTACAATATTTGTCAAGTTCTTATGAAGTACTGTTACCTCCTTATAATGATGATGTTCATTGCAATCCTTCTATGACAACTAATATTTACTGTGACAACTAATATTTACTGTTCAATATTGCCACAGTGAATGATCGTATGAGCCAAAGAGCAATCCACAAACCCAAAGCAATCTTCGAATCAGCAGCACTTATTGGCGTCAGCGTTCTTCAAGTTTACCTCTTGCGTCGTCATTGTGAGCGAAAACTTGGCACATCTAGGGTGTAAATGTTTCTGTTGTTGACAGCATATACTTCAAATTATTTCATTTATGTATGCAAAGTTTTAGAGGGGTAGTTACCGTAACAATTTGCAGTTATACACGTTTTCTGGTGTTTGTCAGTGATATTGAATGTGTAGATTTCTTGAAAATGCTAATCGCAAAGTAGCCTTGATTTTCTCAGCTTGTTTGTTTGGTATGTTCATGAATTTTTTTTTATATTTATATTATGTGTAATTTTACTTTTATGGGTTTATCAATATATTTTGTTTGTGGAGCCTTGATTTTCTCGTCCTTGGTGTCCTGATTTGTTAGGCTGGTTCATTACAGCTTACTGGGGCTGCTGCTGTTCAACTTCTTGAAAAGCCTCTGCAGAACCTGTTTGGTAAAACTAGATTGTTTGATAAGCTAATTCATTTTCGTAACTTTCGAAAGCAGGAGGCAGGAACTGTTTCCAAAAGCTGCTTCTGCTTTTCAGCACTACCAAACCAAGCCTTAGTTTTTTTTTGCCTTCAGATGACACCATTAGGTGAAAGGAGAGGAGGCACTTGATCTTTGATTGTTAAAAATATGGAGTCTCTTGGTGAAGGCTTGGTAACATATAGTAATATATTTCGATTATATCAATGTTAAAGATTATTTGAAGCATGATTTTCCTTAGAGTTCTGGATCTCAGAAAGGAACCAATTTCTTATGAGATGTCCAAGAATCAAACTGGATTAGCTGATCCATATTCACACAGTTGTTGGATGGAATTAATATATAGCGTTCATTGACAAAGAAATAACTGGGCTACTCATCATCATCACGTTCTGATCATTACTGGTTCATGACTTTTCTCTGATTATTAGAACTTTGAGAATTCCAATTTATTACCTAGTCCAAGATGGAAATTAGAGAGCTCACAAGAAGCAAATTTGGTGTCTGATAAAAATTCTGTAGAACTAAAGTTGAGAGAAGTTTTGGCATTACAGTTTAATGATTCTAGTACAGTTCCCTGCAGCCAATTAGGCACTATGCATGTTTGAAGAATTGATGAGAATATGAAGAATTTGATATGAGCATCTTTTGAAAAGCAAGATACCGAGTAATCTGAGACCCAGTGTTACCCTTCCTTGGCCTATATGAACGTTCCTCTGTGCTGTGTAATAGAATCAGACTGAACTGGGGATCCTACAGAATGTAGATGGATTCTTGTTGTGTAACCCCTCTAGTTGTATACTCTACAATGACAGAATAATACAATGTAGTCGATTGGGTTCAAGTACTTGTTCTAAAATCCACCTAAAAATTGTTAGCTGGAACCTTGTCTTATAATGAAACAATTAGGTTACCAATCTACAAGGAACAAAACAGAGCATCAAATGAAAGAATATAGCAAACTTACGCATTGTCTTTTTACTCCATTATACGTTCATATACATGATTCAGAGAAACCAATTACATCCCATCTTCTCCACCACCCCCACGTCTCTCATCCTCTCATGCCTTCAGCACGCCACAAAGGTAACTCTGAACCCAACCTGCCGTCGCAGCTTCTTTAAAAGGCTCCAGGTCCTCTATAAGACGACAGTTTTTTTTTAAACAGACACATAAATTGCTCTTTAAATATCATAAGCTCCACTTAGCACTCAGGACTCTGCTTGACTTGCATGGAGGCAGCACAACCATTTCTTCTGCAGATATAAATGGGGAAATCAAAGGATTGATGAACAAAAACAATAAATTACTTCCAAATGTTATATCCGACCATAAGCCACATTATACACACGAGCGAGGGAGCTTACTGAAGTCGGTTTGGAAGCAGCATAAGCTCCATGCTTGAGAGCCGCACCATCCTTGGATGGAGAGTCAGGCCCTGGTGTGGTGCCGCCTGTCTTCCTCTCATCTCTAGCTTTGTTGAAGATCACAGTAAATCCCTCAGCAGAAGCAGGGTCGTTGACATCCCATTCTCCAAACTTTGGTAACGGCCTACCTTTGTCCATCTGAAGTTCCATACATTCTTCAGGTATTACAAATAATGCAGCAGGGCATAAGCGAGAAGAAACTAGAATAAAGTATTATTAGCAGAATGAACTGAATATGGAGAGACGGCCTAAGCACTCGTCTGTGAATTCATTAATATCTAATGACATAATAATTAACTCCTGTATGTACTTATAATAAAGAAATTTAATCTATTTCCAAGGACATTTTGGCCAAATAAAGGTAATTCCAGTGACGGTGTGATCTGCAATTTGTGCCTAAGCACTCGTCTGTGAATTCATTAATATCTAATGACATAATAATTAACTCCTGTATGTACTTATAAATATAATAAAGAAATTTAACCTATTTCCAAGGACACTTTGGCCAAATAAAGGTAATTCCAGTGACGGTGTGATCTGCAATTTGTGCCGTAAAGGTAATTCCATCCAAAAAAAGGTGATTAACACATGTAATCAAAGTAGTTCCTAAGAGAAAAAGTTGTTTACATGGTTTTGCTTAATTATTTACTTTCTATGTGACTCAGTGTGAACGTTCAGTCACCACAAAAAGAGAAGCAACTTCATTTTCGTTCTGTCCTGCAGAAAGGTTTTCATGTGCCACCAAATGAAGGAGATAAATTGATGCAATCAAATTATAATTTCTGAAGATAGGTAAGTTGCATGATCCATCGCATGGTTTCTCTTATAACTACTTGCTTCTATCTGTGACTCAGTGAGCATGTTCAATAACACCCATAAAAGGAAAACCCAATTTTCTTTGTGTACTTGATTTTTCCCAACTCCAAAGACGTGAATCCAAGACTTATCAACATGAATATATATACACAGATCTGACTACCAAACAATCAATTAGGAGGAACCAAGGAAAAAAAGTCCCACCCACTGGGTTGTAGTATGGCAGAAACTCTACGAAAACTAGAGGTATGCAAGTGAAGTTCCACATTGTTAACGATATATCCATACAGCTGCTTCAGCAATGTGAGAATGGCATCTCAAGTAGAACATATCATAGTCTTCAAGCAATAAACTATTCATATGGCTGTTATACCAAACAATTTTGGTTCTTGGAAGTTGGAACCAACCAATATCCTAAGTTTTGATATGGATGCAAAGATGCTAGCCAATGTCACAAGATGACCTCATGCCCATATTTACTCAAATTATTGCCAATGTGTTAAAGATTCTGACAAAAAGAAGCTACTTATTGGTTCATATAATCAAAACATGCAAGTCTTTTGGTATAAATCAATATTCTAAAATTTAAGTTGGATACTGGTCAAAATTACACCAGACACCCTCGTGTCTATTTACTCAAATTGTTGTTGATGGGTTAAAGGCCTTGAAAGATGCCTGGACTCTGGATGGGTACATAGTTATGTTTACAGATTCAAAAGAAAGCATTCAACTGGAAACATAATGCTTAGGGACTAAATAAAATGCACTGTTAGCCTGTTAAAAATGAACCATCTGAACAACTGAAAGCCAAATTACTGTGAGCTGTGTCAATTGCTAAATACAAGCTTAAAAGTGAAATAATGATTTTAACAAATCCACTCTTCTCCACTATAAACCAAATCAGAAACAAAGCATCAACATCCTTCCTTTCTTTAATGCAGGCATTGATATAAACTGTCGAATTCGACAACAAGAGTAACCTTACCGTTGGCATTCTTTAACACTATAACATCCTCCAGTAAGTTAAAAACATCCAGCACGTCCATTTATTGGTAAGACATTCCTCTAAGACCTAGCCAACCAAACTTATGAAAAAGCGTCTCGTTCCAAAAAGAACCTGTTGTTTTGTTGTATAGGAATTGGATATATTTTCTAAATCAGTAAATGTGCATTTACAAAGAGCATATATCCAATTATTTATTCGCAAATCCAAATAAACTCTGCCAAAAGAATCAAACTCTACACCATAACTTGATACATATATTTGAATGTTACCATATATCACCTTGTAGCACATAGAAGAACAGTGTTCACACTAGTTCATGCATATCCAAAGGGCATTTAGTATCCTGTTATACTTTGGATTGTGAATCTCTTTAGAATGGAATATACCCAACTCCTCATCAGTTGAGGCCTCAAAAATTATTGTCTGGGGGAATTGTACACACGGGAAAATGCAATGTTGCTAACTCCTCATCAGTTGAGGCCTCAAAAAATATTGTCTGGGGGAATTGTACGCACGGGAAAATGCAATGTTGCTAGGTCTCTTTTAATTTCTTGTTTTCTTTTGCTTTAATCTTATCTGTAACAACTTCTTCATTGATATTATCTTCCAGTGTCCTTTACTGAACTACATAAGACAAAAAATGAATGAAGAAAATACTAGAGGATTACTTAAGTACGGCCAATATATCTTATAAAACATTATTAAATAGAGGGATTAGGAACAAGTCGGAGATCATGACATGTTTCTTGGAAACCACTATTGAGTAGTATAGATGTCCTTAGAACATGATAAAGAAAAACATGTCATGGTTAGATCCGACAAAAGTAAATCCTTCATACCAAACTCTTGGGTCTGTTTCACTGCTTCATTCAACTCATTTAAGGCTCTCTCGAGGACCAGACTATCCCTCTGTTATATTAATATCTCTCTGTTTCACTGCTTCATTCAACTCTCTCTCTCTCTCTCTCTCTCTCTCTCTCTCTCTCTCTCTCTCTCTCTCTCATATCATTTCCTATGCTTCATGGATACTCCTCTCGAGGACCAGACTATCTCTCTGTTATATTAGGATATATCATATCCTATCTTCATGGACACTCCTCTAGAGGACCATATCCGTATCCGACACGTATTGAACACAATACTTCTTTGACACTCTTTTCAAATATGGCTCACCCATGTTTAAGATCCAAAGGGACCCAAAACATACTTGAAAGTGATTTTGAAATGTTCATAATCATATGAGAAACTAACATTTCTTTGTGGTGAATCCTTTCTATAACTTTCTGGAACCTACTTATTTATCCACAACATGCTTAAATACAGATATGAAATCTAGTGTATAAAATATTTATATAAATAAGTTTTCATGTGAATATATAACCTCATATCCATGTCATATCCGTATCCAAAATTTTCCAAAAATGTTGTATTTTGAAACCTTATTATGTCCGATCCGAATCTGTGCTCGTGTCTATGCAACCTAGATCACATCCCTATACAATGCCAATCAAGTTTAGTATTGGTCTTCCTTCAATCCCACTAACTCCTTTTACTCGACTCCTACTAGTAACTCTTTTGACTAGTCTCCCTATGACAAGCATCCATCTTGTGTCTTAGGCACAAGTTCAAACCATCCTTAAACTCTCCCCAACTTATCCTTAGTGTAAGCCAATTGATATTCCCACAAATGCAGTTATTTTTTAGCCCTATATTTATTTGTTATCCAATGTTTATTGTGGTGGTGCTCATACAACATTTCAGAAATTCCTAAACTATGGACCAAAGACTTGGATACGTAAGTCTAAATTAACTTTTCCGGTGCTCCTTAAACATAGTATCTGCATCCACAGGAACCTAAGATATCTATGCCAAAAGCTACCATTTATGTGCACCATGAGTTACCATAAATCGCTCAACCCAAAAATTTGTGTTCTGCAAATTTCATTCAAATTGTGCAACATTTCCATTCCACAACACAAAATAAAGACAGTTTACCAATATATATATATATATATATATATATATGGAACCGGATCAATGGCCCCGCCCGCGGAGCCCCGTCGAAGCCCCGCCCCCCCTGCACCATCGGATCGCGCGGGGCCCGCGTGGGGCCCGCGCGAGCCCGCGCGATCCAACGGCTAAGGATCGCGGGGGCTTCGGCGGGGCTCCGCGGACGGGGCTCCCGATCCGCTCCCTATATATATATATATATATATATATATAAATTCAAGCTAAAGCATCTCCACCAAAAAAGAAAAAGAAAAAGAAAATAGAAAGTATTTTATTTGCGACCTCATATTCGCTAGAATAGAATAATAACCGCTGAACAAATATATTATATGTATCAACTGCAGCCAAGGCATCTCCTTTAAGTTAAGGCTCCTAGCAGATAGCCTAAAAGCTATGGAGGCTGAAGCCAAGCCATCAAGCTGACAGCCAAATGTGGGTCATTCAACTGAAATAAAAGCTAACTGAGCGCTCATACAGGTTCCAAATTAAGAGGTTCATCTAGATAATATGTTGGAACTGCCAAATTCTCTCTTTAAGAGAATGAATATGCCCATTCTATAAACTATTGGACCTTCAAGCCATCCCAAACCCAATACAGATAGGCTGCAAGTGGAAAACGTAAAAGCTATAGAAGGCTGGGAAGCTGAAGCCAAGCTACCAAACTGAGCCCAATGTGCGGTCAACAGAAAGTGGCAGGCCAATTGATGGCCGATACAGGTTCAAGGTTCAAACATACAAGGTACGGAGTATTAGATAATTTGAAATTGCCCTCACTATTGGCGATTCATGCCATCCAAATACAGATACTGCAAAATTTTCTGTTTGAAGAACCAGATAACATTCCAAGTCACTGAACATCCAAACCTATGTTGCACAGATACTCCTCGCGAGGACGGTATCAGTATCCGACATGACACTTTGTCGACGCTCATGTTTAATATGATCACCCACGTCTAGGCTCCAAAAAGACCAATCAATGGTTGAAAGTGAAGCCATTCTACCAAACTGAGCCCAATGTGGGCTCAAATGAAAGTGGCAGGCCAACTGATGGCTCATATAGGTTCAAATCTACAAGGCACGGATGATTAAATAATTCGAAATTGCCCTCACTATTGGCGATTCATGCTATCCAAATACAGATGCTGCAAAATTTTCTATTCGAAGAACCACATAACATTGCAAGTCACTGAACATCCAAACCTATGTTGCACAGATATTCCTCCTAAGGACGGTATCAGTATCCGACACGACACTTGTCAACGCTCATGTTTAATATGATCACCCATGTCTAGGCTTCAAAAAGATCAATCAATAGCTGAAAGTGACTTTGTATGGTAATCATCGTGCCAAACATATTTTGACATAAGATAAAGTAGAATTTCTTTGTATCGGCTCCTTTCTAGAACCTAAAAGAACTTGTTTACTATCCAAAACATGCATACACGTAGATGTTAGAAAGACACAATGTACAAAATATGTATAGAGATATGTTTTCAAGTGTACATACAACTGTATCCATATCTTACCCATATCCTAAGTTCCCTATTTTTTCTAAAAAGGCCATATTGTGTTTGTATACTTGTCTTAGTGCCTACGCAAGCTAGATGCGAACACATCCTAAAAACATGGTCAGATGAGTCAAAGGTAATGTCGAGGTCTGTATAAGAATATCGAGCCAGTGTTATGTTTCGGGAAGTGAAAGATTGATTATTTTGTGATCCGAAAACTAGGTAATATATGTCACTAAAATTATCAAACGTCTCAATAAGATTGATAATTTTGTTCTTCATTACTTTTTAATCCATAGTTTGTTTAGAATTCAGCCTAAAAGTATATAAGAAACTCAGATTTGACATGCAGTCTCGCCAGAAATAATATAACACAATGGAACTTTTCTTAAGCTAAAGTGAAGTACTTCAACAAGCTCTTGAAAAACATGGTTGGACACCATAGTAACCAAGGTTCGAAATATTGATATCAAAGTGGGTTAGGACCCTTCCTATTGAGTATTCGTATCAGCAGTTTCGGCACTTCCGGATCGAAGTCTCGAATTCTTCGTTTCGAAAAGCCAAAAATGATATAATAAAAGACTTTCAAAAAGCTAGATAAATATTCGATACATTTATACATAAATTTATGTACCATACGTTGATTTTTCGTTAGTTCTTTAATGGAACAATATTCACTTGCAATACATACTTTGTTTATTTAGTATTTACTTGCCTTCAGACATAGTGCAGCCATAATAACTAGTTTTGAATGAAATAATGTTAGTATGGGTGATTGTTGTGAGTTTATAGGTATAAAACTTTGACAAATGATAATGGTTACAGTTTATAGATAAGGAATCATATCATTACTCCGTAGCATTGTCAATTTTCGACATAACTAAATCATTGTGTTCACACTATTTTTTTATTTTTTAATCTTTTCCGTTCAATTTTTCTCTACTTTATTGACCGGAAAAAACCACCATCTTCGGAATCGGTCAGTATCAGTAGCGGTTTGTACTCTATTGACTAGTACATCAAACTATGCTAGTAACCTTAAAAAGTAGAGGTACTTAAAGCCTTATTATTCTAGTAAAGGTAACAACCAAACACTTCAAAATAAACTAGAACTCCAAATAAGTGTTGTATCCAGTTGCACTCCAAATAGGTGTCGTATCCAATCGATGTGTCCTTACCATGTCATATTCATGTCCGCACAACACACGCTATGTAATCTAATAAAATAAACCTATTTTCGAATTGGAAACTTTTTATTATTACAACAAATTTGAAACCGAAGACTATATTCAAAGTACTTAATACTCCGGTTAGAATGATCGATAAGTTCAAGGCTCCTAGCAGATAGATGCACTATGGAACAAAGTTTGCAGTAACGGAATCAGTATCGGACCCTTCCTATAAGTATCGTTATCGGCAGTATCGGCGGTTTCGAATCAGACTATCATATTTTTTTTGGTATCGGAAAGCAAATAATTATTAATAAATTATTAAAATTTTAGAAAAAATATTTTATACATTTAGGCATAATTTTAAGTATTTTATGTGTGTTTCTTAGTAATTTTGGAATTGAATGAAATATTAGTCATTATTGCCGATTGATTTGCCTGCAATACATAAGTTTTTTTTACATACTTTTACAGCCTTACTATGCTTTTATACCCTTGATGATTGATATGTTTCGTTCAATTTTCTTCGCTGAATTGACGAGAAAAGAGACCCAATTTATCGGTCAGTATCGGCATCGGTCGATATCGAATCAGGAGATGCCAAATCATATCGGTATCGGTCATATCAGATCGATATCGGCCGATACTGCAAACTATGGTATTTACACCACTTCTAACAGGTAGGTAATCAATTTTCTATGTTGACATGAGAAACAGTTTCCCAGAGGGTATTTCATGTTCCTTATTCAGTAGAGTAGCCCAAAATAATGAAGAGATCGACAAAACCCTTCCATATTCATTAGCACCATCAATGCTCTCTTGTTATCCCACTGCAAGGGAGATCCGAATTTCATCTGCCAAAAAATTTTGAAAGGGACGAAGGTCGCTAGTTTGGTCATATATAGGCTACCAAACTAAGTGTAAAATAATTTCCAACAATTACTGATCCCAACTCTTATACTACATCCATCGAGTAACGGCAATAGTAATAATTGTATGAAAATTCTAGAAACTAACAGAAAGGAGTAATACAGAAGCCATAAGAACAAATACTTAGGTACCGTTTGGGAAGGGTGGAAAATAGGAGGAAGGAAAAAGTTGAGGGGAAAGTGAGAGAAAAATTTTAAATGATGGTGTTTGGAAAGGGGGAGAGAACATGGGGGAGGAAAATTTGAAAGGAAAAAGTAGGTGGGCCCCACCAAAAAATTTTCCTCCCAAATGTGGGAGGAAAATGGAGAGAGATGAGAGGAATTTGAGTGAATTTACCCCACCACCCCTCAAAAAGTTAATATTAAATCATCATTTGAGAATACCAAGGAGGAAATAGTAATTATACCTATATCCATAAACAAATAAAAAATTATTTTTAAACTTTTCCTTCCCCTACTTTTTGTCCATCCAAACAAAGGAAGGAAAAATTAACTTTCCCTCCATTTTCCTCTCCTCCATTTTCCTTCCCCTCAAATTTTCCTCTCCTCCCCACAAATGTTCCCAAACACAGACTTAATGATTGCAGGAGGATTTCACCTTAGAAAAGGAACGATACACCCATCCATTGAGGATCTAGTCAGCCATTCAACTCAATGACCTTTGTTAATAAATACTTTGTGGAAGCTACGATTTCTCAATTATATTCTAGTCTATAAAACAGCATATGGTCCGCAAGAACATTGATATTGATACTTCTCATACCATATTTATAATTAAGGCTGCGAAGAGAAAATCAAGTAGTTCTACATTAGGTACATATGAAACCAGGATGCCCCTACCACTGTGATCGTGAAAGATGAGAAAATGCATCATTATTGATGACAGTCATAGAGATGGGATATCTCGAACTCCAGTAAATAACTATAGTAGCCAAAGGCAATACATGAATCTGAAGCCCAAGACGACAGAAAATGCACTAGGGTCATCCAAACAATAGCATCTCCCAAACACCTTTAAGAAATAGGTCCTAGAGAGTTTATGTGGAGAATTCCAAATCAAGACAAATATGTACAGAAAGGGAAAACATAGGATGAATCTAGGATAAAAGATTATATGCATGATAAATGATGAGCATAGGTACATAAAAAGGAAGTTTCATCCTGACACAAATTGTTGCACACTTGAGCAAACAATTGCTCACTTGAGGACAGTTATCAAACACTCCAGGAAACATCAAGTTACTATGACATCACCTGAAAAGTAGAAAGGCAACTATATATCTCCTAAGGCACCTAAATAAGGGATACACTAGAGTAGAAAGTAAATATAATAAAGAAATTATGTGCCAAGTGGCTAGATTTTGAATAGGGCTTACGCCAACTAGAAAAAGAATTTAAAAAAATGATGCCACATTTTATTATATTGATCATTCGTGTATAACAACAGTGCTAGCCCTATAGCCAATGAACTAATGAATATACAAGTAATTATTTACTAAACTATATAAAGCGAATTAAACTATGTAAACAGAGTGATTTTTAAGCCAGTAACTAAAACCTTTAAAATACTAAGTACTAAAATAACTAAATTAATAGCTGACCACTTTAGTAACTGCTACAAATGCTTATGGCTCAGTAAGAGATGGGAGAAAAACAGGAAGAAGGAAAGGAAGATTAAATATAGTACATAAAAGTGTAAATAAACAAGATAACGAAACAGGAGTTATAAAGAAAATTATAATAAAAAAAAATAATGTTAAGACAAACAAATCGAAAAGGAAACAAGGAAAACAAAATGATTCTATAAAATCTATGGAAGATAGTAGTTAACCTCTCTCCTGATAGTGATCTACTATGTTCAAAAATGGTCAAAAATGGTCAAGGGACACAATTTGCTGGCTTTGGTAAAGGTGAATGAAGGAGGTAGGCGGCAGCAGAAAGACAAGTTTTTTTAAACACTCTTTTATTTTATGGTGTTCATATCCTCTTCATCAACTTGAAAAAATAGAGACATGAACTTGCAACCACCAACTATTTGTTGAAACCCATAATGCTTTACTTGGATGCCTGAGATGCATAGGTCCAATTAGACATGTAACAGTTAGACATATGCCTAAATGAGTATGTCCAATAAGAACTCCACCTATCTAAAATGTGGCACTTGGTGAAGGGCCAAGACACCAAAGTCGCATTTGGCTCTCTTGATTCGCCTGGCAGCTGAAGGGGGACCTAGGCTCGACCTTTTAAGTCACTAGATATCACCCTTCCATTCAAGTCTTGATTTACACGAAATGGAAGATATAGGGCATTAGATATCAGGAGAAGTGTAAATCAACTCAAACATTAGTCAAGAAAATAATTCATTATACTCAAATATATACAGGATACATATATGTGATACACATTAGCTAACACATAGCAAGAGGTTACTCAATCTTTTAGAAGGTTCTTCTGTCGACAATTTTGGACAACCAGACACTTGGCAACACATGTTCACTTAACGCTAACAAACGTCAAAAGAAAAATGAAAGTGGGAATGTGCACAAGGTTACACAAGAATATTATAAACTACAAATCTTTGCAAACTTAACACAAGTAAAAACATTCAAACTAACACGTCCTAAGAAATATCACTTAATTACACAGCAGCAGGCCAAAAAAAAAAAAATCCTAAGAAAGACTCAACCCACAAGTACTCAAGTTTCCAGTGCACTTGATCACAAGGTTCTCGACTGAAATTATTAATCTAGGAGAACAAGAAAACAGATCCGAGAACAATTCAGATCTTTACACGATGTGTATAAACTTACCCATATTATGTCTATTGATATGTCAAATTTGTATTTCAAAATCCATATTACCGTGTCATCAAATAAACCACTTCAAAAACCTACACACGTAAATCATTAATGGAAGCCAATATGTGCATAATACCACAGTCACCAGGGTCGCGGCTTACTCTGGTATGTGGTACGGTCACAGGTACAAGTAAGTTTTCCCTGGTATGCGGTACTAGGGAGATAGGCTTGACTAGCACCACGCTACTCAGGGCTGTATGTAACACACAAAAAGTTGTGCCCTGTCCGAGGTAGAATTGCATAATCTTTTCACGAACCAAGGTTATGCGGAAAGCTTCCAAAACTCTATAGAAGATGGCAGAACTCTCTAGAAGATAGTGGAATCCTGTGGAAGGTCCAAGATCTCTCTTGAAGGATCAAGATCTTTCTGAATGGACTAGAAGCTTCCTACTAGTTATCTATATATAGAATAATTTCTGGAATATTCCGTTTCTAGAAGTTTCCTGTAAGTCCAATGGACACTATAAATAAGTGGGAGGCCTCATTTGTTCCTCACCACCGAAGCTTATGCGGAAAGCTTCCAAAACTCTCTAGAAGATGGCAGAACTCTCTAGAAGATAGTGGAATCCTGTGGAAGGCCCAAGATCTCTCTTGAAGGATCAGGATCTTTCTGGATGGACTAGAAGCTTCCTACTAGTTATCTAGATATAGAATAATCCCTGGAATATTCCGTTTCTAGAAGTTTACTGTAAGTCCAATGAGCACTATAAATAAGTGGGAGGCCTCATTTGTTCCTCACCACCGACGCTTTAAAGGATTCTCCAAGTCGATAAAGAATAGTTACAAGTCTCTCTCTTGCTTCATTCTCTAATTTTTTTAGCGTTCTAGCTAAGTGGGTTCGGAAAAGCTTGCACGAGTTTTCGAGGAGGAAGATAGTACGCCGCACGCGATGAAGTGTAGCCTAAAATACTAAGTCCGTGAAAAGTGATATCAGAGCAAAGGTCGATAGTCCCGATGTCGTCATCGGAGATCGTCCACGAGAAGCAACCCGCATCGCCTAAGGAGAAGGCGAAACCCTCGAGGAAGGGCAAGAGCAAGGAGCCATCGTTGGAACGGACCCTTGACGAGTTGGCGTCCCGCATGGAGCTCTTGGAGAAAGGCGTGACGGACGTCGAGCCGCAAGTAGAGCAAAATCAGTCTGCTCACGAGGGATTCGCCTACGGGTTGGAGACGGATGTCACCCGTGCTATGGTGTTGTTCCGAGAGCAACTCCATGAGATGCAAGCCAAGTTCGAGGAGGAACGCAAGGTTACGAAGACGGAGATTGTCGAACTACGCGAGGAGCTAAAAACTAAGAGGACGATCCTCGAGAAGTCCATTGCTGGTGGTGCGACTTCGAGGAGAGAGACGACCCCGAAAGTGAAGTATCTAGAACCCAAATCCTTCAACTGCGTGCAAGACACAAAGGAAGTTGATAACTTCATCGGTAATATAGAATGGTACCTGAAGGCTGTTCGCATCGAGGACAAGAACGACAAGGTAAACACATCGTCCCTCTATTTTTCTGATGATGCTATGCTATGGTGGCTCCGCAGGTGCATTGAAAATGAGAAGGGACTCTGCTCGATTGAGACTTGGGAAGATCTCAAGAAGGAGATCTAAGTCCCGGTTCTACCCAGAGAACGTGGAGTTTGTGGCAAGGCGGGACTTGCGACAACTCAAGCACACCGGGTCAATCAAAGCTTATGTGGCGGAGTTCATCCGCCTGATACTTGCCATTTCCAACATGGACGAAGAAGATCGCCTGTACTTCTTCCTAGATGGTCTGCAACCATGGGCGGCACAGGAGTTGTAGAGACAATGTGTCTCAGATTTGAACACGGCCATCGCAACGACTGAGAAGCTAATGGAGTATCAGCGGAGCGATACCTCCAAGCCCAAAGCAAAGACCACCACCAAGTTCAATGGTGGGAAAGAAGAAAAACAACGGAAAGGGAGCCTTGTGGAAGGACAAGCAGCCTGCAAAGCCTCAGACGAAGAAAAAGATCGAATGTTTCGTGCACAGAGGGAACCACTTTGCACGCGACTGCAAGAACAAGGGCAAGAAGCTGCACGCAGTCTAAGCGAGGAGGCCGGGGATGAGGAGCCTATGACTGGGCCTAACATGGGCGCCTTGCGCCTACTCAACGCTCTGAAAAGCAAGGCCACCGTGACCACAGCTCCGAGTCGGAAACTCATGTACGTGGATGTGAAGATCAACGGCCACAACAAGAGGACGATGGTGGACACGGGGGCAACACACAACTTTATCTCGGATGCGAAGGTCCAGTGCTTGGGTCTAGTGCTAGAGAAAGACTTGAGCAGGATAAAGGCGGTCAAATCAGAGGCCCGCCCCGTACAAGGGGTAGCCAAGGGGGTAAAAATCCAAGTGGGAGACTGAACAGGAATCACCAGTCTCACGGCCGCACCACTTGACGACTTCAAAATGATCCTCGTAATGGACCTCCTCACATCGGCAAAGGCAGTTCCAATGCCTCATCTGGGTCGTCGGAATCATGGAGGAGGGCTCCATGTGCATGGTGAACGTGGCACGAGGCGAGTCCATAAAGCGAAAGGCTCTCTCCGCCCTCCAACTCAAGCAGGGGGTGAGACACGGAGAGACGACCTATCTGACGATACTCAAGACGGAAGAGGCGCGCGTGGAAGGGGATCTTCTACCGGAGATCGAGGATGTCCTTGAAGAGTTCGGGGAGGCCATGCCGCAAGAGCTTCCGAAGAGGCTACCTCCGCGGAGGAAGGTAGAGCACGCCATCGAGTTGGAGCCAGGCATAAAACCGCCCGCCATGGCCCCATATCGCATGGCCCAGCCCGAACTCGATGAGTTGAAGAAGTAACTGAAAGAACTGCTCGATGCAAATTCAGCTGACCGTCAAAGGCCTCGTTGAGTGCATCGGTGTTGTTCCATAAGAAGAATGATGGGAGCCTTCGTTTGTGCATCGACTATCGTGTACTAAACAAGGTGACCGTCAAGAACAAATATCACATCCCATTAGTGGCCGATTTGTTCGATCAACTGGAAGGCGCACGATACTTCTCCAAACTCGATCTGTGCTCGGGGTACTACCAAGTCCGAATTGCCGAAAGGGATGAGGCGAAACGGTATGCATCACGAGGTATGGCGCATATGAATTTTTAGCTATGTCATTTGGTTTAACAAATGCTCCTGCGAATTTTTGTACTTTGATGAACAAGCTCTTTCATCCCTACCTGGATCGGTTCATCGTGGTCTATCTCGACGATATCGTCGTGTACTCAAACACGATGGAGGAGCATATCGAGCATTTGAAGGAGATTTTCCAGGTGCTGAGGGAAACCAGCTTTTCGTCAAGCAAGAGAAGTGTTCCTTTGTACAAGAAGTGTCCTTCTTGGGGCACTGTATTGGACATGACAAAATATGGATGGACGACCGAAGGTCCAGTCCATACGGGAGTAGGAGGCTCCCACCACGCCGACGGAGCTCAGATCATTTCTAGGCCTAGCAAACTACTATTGGCGGTTCATTCGGGGATACTCCGCCATAGCAGCACCTCTCACCAATCTGTTGTGGAAGGATCGGACATGGAGTTGGACGCCCAAGTGTGAGGATGCATTAGAGACACTCAAGAGGGTTGTGCCGGTCTTGTCGTTACCGGACTACTCCAAGGCGTTCGAGGTGCACACGGACGCATCCGACTTCGCAATCGGTAGGATGTTGGTACAGCAGGAAGGGCACCCCATCGCATTCGAGAGCCGCAAGCTGAATGACACAAAGCGACAATACACAATGCAAGAGAAGGAGATGACTGCGTACGTGCATTGCTTGAGGACATTGCGGCACTACCTCCTCGGCACCAAGTTCATGGTCATGATGGACAATCTTGCCACGAACTACTTCCAATCCCAGAAGAAGTTGTCCCCAAAGTAAGCGAGATGGCAAGACTTCTTGGTCGAGTTCGATATGGAGCTGCGATACAAGTCCGGCAAGGAGAATCAAGTGGCCAATGCACTCAACAGGAAGGCTGAGCTCGCAGTGTGCTTGCTCAAGGGGGATACTATGGATCGTGTCAAAGTGGATATGGCCGAGGACTCATTGACACAAGCAGTGATGAAGCTCGTTTGCAAAGGCAAAACGCGAAGGTTCTGGCTGAAGGACGGACTTCTCTACACAAAGGGCGACAGAATGGTCGTCCCTAAGTGGAGGGGTTTGCGGAGGTAGCTACTCAAGAAGTGCCACGATACCAAGTGGGCTGGACATCTGGGACAGAAGTGGACTTTGGCATTGCTGGAGGCTGCTTACTATTGGGATCGCATGCGCGAGTACGTCGTGGACTATGAGCGCACTTGTCTTGTGTGCCAACAAGACAAGGTGGATCATCAAAGACCCGGGGGCCTGCTTGAGCCTCTCCCCGTGCCGAGTCGACCATGGAAGAGCATATCGATGGACTTCATCTCTGCCCTACTGAAAGTGGGGGCGCTTGGATCAATTCTCGTGGTGGTGGACCGCTTCTCCAAGCACGCAACCTTCATTGCTGCTTCATTGTTCATTTTCCATATAGTGAAATTTTGGGACATCCCAGAGAACATTATCAGCAACGAGACCCTCGCTTTATAGAAAAGTTCTTGACGTATGTGTTCAAAATCCTAGGGACGGATTTGCACTTCTCGACCAGCTTTCACCCGTAGACGGAGCGGGTCAATTCTCTGCTCGAGGAGCACTTGCGACATTTTATGAGTGCAAACCAGTAGGATTGGGTGCGCTATTTGGACATCGCTCAGTTCTGATACAATCTTCAACGAAGCGAGTCATACCACAGTAGCCCGTTCGAGTTGGTGATGGGTCGACAGTCGCTTGCCCGCACACGATAAGTACGGGGTCCTCGAGTAGAAGTCCTGCGACCAACCAGTTTGCTTCAGACTTTAAGGCGAAGGCGGATATTGCTAAAGCATTTCTAGAGAAGCTCGCGCAAAAGATAAAAAAACGGGCCGACGCGAGGCAAAGGCAGGTTGAGTACAAGGAGGGGGACATGGTGATGGTCAAGCTTCAGCCGCAACAGTTCAAAGTATTCGAAAAAGTGCACAATAGACTAATTCGAAAGTATGAAGGCACCTTTACCGTGCTCAAGAAAGTAGGCAAGGTGGCCTACAAACTCAAACTCTCCGCCAAACTGAAAATTCATCCAGTCTTTCATGCGAGTTACCTGAAGCCATATCATAAAGACTTGGAGGACCCTCGGCGTTGAGTTTCGAAGCGACCCACGACGACCATGACTACGTCCTTCGACAAGGAAGTGAAAGCCGTGCTCGACAAGAGGACAGTGGAAGGGTATGCCGCACGACGAGTCCAGCTGGGAACGTGTTAATACGTTACATCAGTTCGAGGCCGAGGTCCAGACATTTCTCAGCGAACATGGTTGACAAGAACATCAACGCCTTAGATGGGGGAGAATGTAACACCCAAAAAGTTGTGCCCCGTCCGAGGTAGAATTGCATAACTTTTCACGGACCAAGGTAATGCAGGAAGCTTCCATAATTCTCTAAAAGATGACATAATTCTTTATAAGATGGCGGAACTCTCTAGAAGATGGCAGAATCCTTTGGGGGGGCCAAGATCTCTCTAGAAGGCTCAGGATCTTTCTGGATGGATTAAAAATTTTCTAGTAGTTATTTAGATATAGAATACTCCCTGGAATATTCTGTTTCCAGAAGTTTTATGTAAGCCCTATGGAAACTATAAATAAGTGGGAGGCCTCCCACCGAAACTTGTAAGCATTCTCCAAGTCAATAAAGAATAGTTACAAGTCTCTCTCTTGCTCCACTCTTCTCTAATTTCTTAGCATTCTAGCTAAGTGTGTTCGGAAAGGCTTGCACGAGTCTTCGCAATGAAGTGTAGCCTAAAACACTAAGTCCGTGACATGTAGCATGCTTGAAAAAAAAAAGTCCCTTATGTTTGTACTTGTAAAATTCATTCTGAATCCTGCAACAACATGCTCTTGTATGCTTCGTTTTGTTAATTAATTGATTTATCATCTTTGCTATAACCATTTGATTGATATCATAGTTGGTGTTCATCTTATAAGACCTGTATCCCCTGGGTCGCCACTTTTGGTTATATGGATATGGGAACTATCCCATTTATAGGTCGAGAGAGCTATTTATTCCTAGGGAGGAAGGTGGGGGGAAGGAAGCTAAGCCAAAAACTATCTTCTTCATTAAGGGTCCACGAGTCAGATTCGTGTAGCAGATCAAAATGCAACATATTCGTCAGAAACCAAGCACATGAACATAAATTTCACTAAATTCACACAATTTCTCCTTTACAAACAAACTGCACATACCAAATCAACATATAATATAAAATTAGGAAACAATCAATCCACCAACAAATAGAGAAATGGATCAACTATACCACAAAATTCGCACATATGCAAACCCTAAAACCCTCACATTCGGCTACGGATCCATCGAAAGTACATAAGAAATGCACAGATTTTCCATCAGAAATGAACGAATCCACCGCCTAAAGCCCGGAAACCATCCCAATCGTGGCCGAAATAGTTCGAACCAACCCAAACCCTAAGGAATGCAAATTCAGCAAAAAGTGATACGAGAAAATGAGAAGAAATTCGGCTCTTACCGACATGAATTCTTCCGATGGAGAGAAGAATCGATAGCTTGAGAAAGAAAGAAAGAGAAGGAAGGAAGAATAAATTTTAGTAATTTTTGACGAAATAAATAGAGCTATTATTTCCCTTTAAAATAATCGGAGAATTGAGGGGATGCCGTCACTCTGACGGACGTCGGTGGGTACAGGTTGGAAATTGGGGGAGAGAGAAAACGGAGGGGGACATGTCGTTTTGCGCGTGGCTGGCGCGTGGGGCCCACCGCCTCAACGGACGGAAGGATTTCCCGTTGTCATAACAAATGATGGAAGTTTGGACGGCGGAGATTAATCTACACATTTCTCTTTTTCAGCTTCAATAAAACAAAATAAATGGTGAAGAAGTTTATGCGAAAAACATCAGTGTCCCAACAAAAAAAGAGAGAATATTATATTTAAAAGTTAGGAGATTGCGATCTGTTTTGATTTTTATTGATAAGGATGCATTCAACGTTAATTAAAAGACAATTACTTACGGAATTCGGGTGACTCTTCTGATTATCTAGGAGATGTATAAGATTCCGACTGGATGGTGAAAGATCAGTAGATCGAATCACGGGACCGTATTATAAAAAAAAATTATTTATTTTGTGGGAGTTGGAAACAGTGGATCCAACAGGCATGCATGCAATGCAGCTTGCATAAGTCTCGTGCGTATCGCCGAACATCTAAAAAAAAGAGACAATTACTTGAAAGCTTTTTAGTCAAAAAATTATAGATGTCCTATCCAAAAGAACTCTAGTGTGAACAAACAAAAAATGTTCCGAGGTGGTACGTAGATGTACTACACGTCCATTACCTTACTTCTAAGTCCAATAAATACATCTATGCTGACAAATATACACTATACGCACGTCCTATACATAGTGATGATCTGTCGAATATGATAGCATATGTCCTCTTATAAATATCACACATCCGTGGTGGTACGTAGTACGTGTCAAGGTCATGCAAGATATCTCACAAAAAATGGGATAGTTTACCAACGACTAAGTCATGATACACATACATAACAAACGTATCGATATATGCCTCCGATCATACTCGAGTAGTCTCGGACGTACAAGAATGCACAAGTAATATATAAAAAAAAAGTAAATATAAGCATACAGTGATACATGAAATAACAGCAAATATGCGACAATGTATACTTGGTTGGAGTGTGTCCAAGCATGCTGAGTTGCGATTCCAAAATCTAACCAAGATATATCCACGAACCAACTTGTCGTACTCCACGAGAACATCTACCAAGCCGAAATAACATACAACCAAACATTACGCACAAATTCAAATACAATTAACTACTCATAACTAGAAAAGTGGTATAACTAGGAAAGTGAGACTATTCTAAGTCGCCTACCACCTATGTCACATGCGTCGTTTATTAGCCATACTATCTACCATTAAGTCACACTAGTATCTGTAATCAGTATTTATCTATTTATATCCTAAATCTAAAAGTTAAACATAAAAATAAACTATGTTACAAATTTCAAGATTCGTGGCACGTAAACCGAGGTGCTTTGTTGACCAAAAAGTAAAGCAACGCAACCTAAAAGTTGAGTACACAAACATGTAGACTTCAGTGCTATTAGAATGTTGCAATCGATGGTTCGTACGAATCTCAATTCAGTTACGAGATATTGCAAATACAGTTTACAGTTATCGTGGTTTACTAGTCATCTAAGACTTTTATGAATTAAACAGATAATAAAACTAGCCTAATAAATCTTTAAAAACAATTATATGTTGTAGGTTTATGTGTCAGCTTTCCACCCCTCAAACGGAACATTAAAATGAGCTCTGTATCTTTCGAAATCTCGAAAATAATGAACCAGAATCATATTTCGACCAACTGACACTCAAATAAGTCTACAGAAATTATGGTTTCGAAATTCAGGAAACAATTACAGTTTCAGAAAGGTTACCTCGATACGGTTCCAACAAAAAAAAACAACGCGTGATTTCGATGACTGCATTGATCGCAATCGCTCTGCGAAGTTTAAAGAACCAAGAATCTCCGACGAAGAACTCTCTCTCTCTCTCTCTCTCTCTCTCTAGGGTTTAATACTAATATATAGAGGGGCTGAGAATGATGCATGGGCCCGTTGTTGGACCGTGGGTGGCTGACACGCGGGCCCCTAACTGTTGACTGTACAGTTGACTATGTTGCTGACGGGATAATTCAGTTTTTATTTTCAGAAATTAGTTAGTAATTGATTTTAGCCCAAATAATTTCAAAAAAATCCCAACAAATTATAGAAAATATATTTAGACCTCCTAACCCTAAAATAAAAGTTTGGAACTAAAATATTTTCGTATGGCCCCACAGTAAATTACGAAGGCTACTGAAAATTAGATTTTCTAGGTTTTATTTATACAAACAATTCCAAAAAAAATCCAAAAAAATCCTAAAGTACTATAAATATATTGCTAGGGCTATATGTGTGTCTTTAAGGTCCATATCTAGCATAGTGTCACATATTTTCTAGTTATGTTACCTAGGTGTAACATAGGTGTATATATAACTCTCACGATTATAAATCGAATTTCGTAATAATTATAATTACTAAAAAAATTAAAATAGGGGGGAATTACAAATCCACAAAAAATCTCCAATGGAATTATCCTTGGACCCTATAAGACATTCTCGTTGAGATCATAAACGCAATCTTTTTCTACAAAAGATCGAAAGCACATCTTTGGAGCCCAGCTGCTCTAAAGATTTCATATTTCTAGTCCCCAGTTGGGTTATGAATAATATATTTTGTGATACGACCTCGTAAAAATTCTAATGCTATTGAGTTAGTAATATTTCTCGCTTCGAATCTTTACGTCTAGTTACACCACTAACCGATTTGAGTCAAACATATCTCTAGAAGACTATACCTCTGAATGATTTTTCTTTCGACTAATATGTCACGCCCCGCTCCCGTATGAACGATCATCCTCGCTAAGGCGTGATGCCGTATGAGCCTAGATTGCGCTCACGCAAGACAGGTCCATAACGGCCGATTACAGGCTAAGCGACGGGGGTCGTCGCACAGAAGTCCCCAAGCAGAAACATTGAATAGTCAGCAGCAGAAATTTGAAGCAAAATATAAGTCATGTAAAATACTTTTTTTATTGATATTGAATAAAGATTTACAATATGGACACGAGGCCAAATTACAAGTCTCTCAAGCTCACTTTTCTCTCACATTACAAGTCACTCTGCTCTCTCTCAATTCTCAATACAAGCTTCAAGGCGACGAGTGGCAGATTCTCCAGAATGGCGATGTCCATACATTATGTCTCGTATAAGTTCTGACTCCATGCGGCCGCACGCCTCAAAATGCTAAGAAACTCCATGCCTCAACGCATCCAAGCGAGCTTCGCGCCATCGGGCTTCTACCTGTACCTGCACATAAAAACTGTGTGGGTGTCAGTACTCAATTGTACTGGTGGAGTGAGCTCCTCGCCCACCCATACAAAACCGATACGTTCATTTACTTTGTGCAGCTTAATCCCTTTTTTTATTGTCTTTCTAGTCTTGTCTTAGGATCAATTTTAGGACAAAGACGTCTTGGCCTATACTTAGCAACACAACGACAGAGTCGTGCTATACTCTATTCGTGACTTCAATATATTCGAGGCAGTGCCTCGCAGAGTAAAAACTTATGCAACACGACCGTGCCAAGACTTTTCACTTGTTTATATGTGCCTCTAGACCATTCTCGTGCCAATGACGTCAAGGGGACGACTCGTGCTGGTCGTGCCAATAGACTTGATCGTGCCTTAAGATCGAGGTCGTGCCTCCCAAGGATCAACCAAACTTAACCAACTTGCCTTGCGGCCCTTCCTAACTTAACTCGAGACGACGCCACATTCATGCCGAAGCACATGTCCTTGCTACAGCCAAATCTTAGGCTCCAGAATGGTGATGCAACCGTGCACACCGAACCCGCACCGATTCAAGGTTAGCGCTTGATGTACGTATACCTTGTTAACCCAACTCGTAACTTGCTAGTACTCGACGCAATCTAATGGCATACACGCGGATAGCCGCTCTTATACCGACACATATATATGAGTGGTCACTAGCAATGTCAAGCTATCCTGGATCTTTGCATACGGTGACCATCCGCGTGCGAGGTACAAGCTCCCACCGAATGACCCGTAGCATATATTATAACGGTTCACTTCAATCGAGTCGTACCGTCGATGAAGGTCGTATAATATCTGTAATTCCTCCTAGGCTGACACGAACCCGGCGCCCCAGGATCGTTCGAGGAATTCACCTTGCATGCAAGTTGTCCAATGACCATGCTAGACTCAACTTGATCTACCAAGTCCTTCATTAATCATGACCATGCTTTCCAACTTCCTATCGAGACTGCCAAGTAGCGGGACCGATCTCGGGTACTTCCTTATCGAGACTTCAAAGTAGCGGGACTGATCTCATGAACTGTACTTCCTTTGTCCGTGGCATGCTTTTCCTAAACCAACCGTGGCTCGTGCCTTAGACTGACTTGTTCTCTAGACGATATTATCGCTCAAGTCACATACTTTATATGACGAGCCTTGTTCTCGTGGGACTATGTGACTTGATAACCGCAGACAATAGGGCACAGTGCTTGCTATGACTTCGATAGCCCAGCCAAACTCTTGTCTAACTTATTCGTGCAATGACTTGACTAGCAAAGGCTATGCCAAGTCTTGTATCGAGGGAACGTGCTATGCACGCGATCGACTTGAACAACCAAGCTCTTTGGGTGCCTAGACTTAAGCCACAAGCCGTGCAATACGACTTAAACCACGGGACAGGTGAAGGCTAGGCCAAGTCTTGGACGATGGGACCGTGCATGCTTTATCAAGCATTTACGCGGGCGACGCCTATGACTTAGGCTAATTCCAGCATTGTGGTAACTTAGCAACTTAGGCCAACTTCCTTCTCTCAAGCCACGGGAAGAAGGACCGAGTGTCATTTTAAAAGCACGCTGAGCAAACTTCTAAGCAGACCGTAGGATCTTTTTCCATGTTCTAACACATTCCGACCCGTCGAGATTATTCCCTTAGCTATATGGATGTATCTCTTTTATTATCAAGCCTAACTTGTGCAAGTTGAAAACATACGATTTATTATATGAAGGCTAAGAGGAGTCGCCTCGACCGAGCGAGTCTTCGAGCAGCCGTTGCAAGGCTAAGTTCGAACGCCGTCGGCGTTTCGATTCCTCTGATTGACTGAGCGGGACGGGGCACTACATCATACACCACTCAGAAAAAGTTTCGTCTTCAAAATAACTGAGTACTTAGTCATCGACTTACCACTTTATTCAAAATTCTATAACTCTCGCACACACTACGCATATGCATTTCTTCAATCCGAGCCACGCTCACACTACCATCAATCTTTTCTTTAAAACACGATTTCAAAATCCTTAACACTTTTTTATTCCTCAAGTCTCACTTGAATTCAACGTATCACTTAGTTGGATCGTACACATATTCCAGGCGTCCCTAAAATATATGCATTTTATCCAAGCCTCGTAATAGAGAATTTGCCATTCTCACTTGAGTCGGGTTGTGCACATATTCAGGCGTCCCTGAAATACATGCATGTCAGCCGAATCTTGTGAGGGGTATTTTCATACTCTAGAATCATTCTATCCATCCATACCAATCCTCAAGATCAATCATTCCAATGCTAACTCTTGCAACATGGACGTCTAGCCTAACCTGCTAGACCATTTCTCAAGGCTAAAGTCAATGTCAGGATTGGAATCATAGTTTTCCAACAATAATGCCAACACTGACCCCAATCCTAGGGTCAAACCAAAGTCGATAATACGGAGTTTTCTAACCAAGCTCGTATCACTCAGATTTCTAAACATCGAGCATATATATATATCTCCTATTCGCACTTGCAACACTTAGTTCAAGGGGTCCGAGTCATTCAGCAAAGCCATCCTACACTGAGTCATGTTCAACCATTTCTTCGAGATATCAATATCGTTCATCCAACAAGCAACTTTCATAGTCTATTTCTTCGAATACATTCGATATAATCCACCTATCCATTCCTTCCAAGTCAAGCACACTATGACATGACTTGTCACTAAACCATAATTCTCATTTCATATTCCTTAAGTCATTTATCCCAATTCACGTAATCGATCACAAGGTCGTCTGACTTTAACAATATGTCATGCTCCAATCTCACGCGAGTCCGATTATCCACGGTCGGCATGAAATCACCATGCAACGATCCTGCGGAATAATCGTTCTCATCGGAGCGCAACTCTTATTTTGAATCTAAACTAATTCATTCTTGATACGCAGATTGGATGTCCTCAATCCTCAAGTTTACTTAATCATCAATCATAAGTCCGATCAATCCTCGAATCCACCTTCGCCTCAAACCACAAATCGAAGCAATCCAAATTGCCACATCTTGATATCCCGAGTTCGATCGTTCCCGCGGCTTGAATCACCATGTCCACACTTATGCGGAATGATCGTCCCCAAATCTGACGTAACGCATGGGTGAGGCTAGAGTTGTGCTCGCGCAAGACAAGAACGTCGATATTATGGTTATCGGCGTAACCATCAAGACACGATCATTTTTCATCCAAACATTCATTTCCTCAAAATCCTAATCTTAACATCCATCAGAACAATAACACTTTACACGATCGTCATTCCTCGAATCAGAGTACCCCCCGAGTTATCGCACATCGATCTTTGATACGTCTCAATACTATCGTGATATACGTAACCTGACGATCTTCATTTGCAACGAATTTCGAGTCGTACGACTGATGCTATTGTCCAAACTGGACAATCTTCTCAATATTTAAGATCAATTTTAATCATTATTCCTCGAACTAGCTATATGTTCAATTCGTTCAAATCAAAAATCACGTACATTCATCCGACTATCTTAAGTCATCGAATAACGAATTTCATCAATTTGCCTCAATCCTTGCTAACTCAAACCATCGAGCAACATCAATTCCAATTCCTAGAGTCATTATCAAATATTTGAATCACTTTTATGCATGCTATCGTCCAATCGTGCTAACTTTTGTATACGATTCATATCGATTTCCTCGATCAAGTCATCCGTTCGTACACCTTAACTTTTCCACGATTTCAATATATCTTTTTCCTTGTCACTTTTATTTCGCACTCAATGCAAATTCCAATCCCGTGCATGTCGATTATAATTTTGTTCGAATCACTCGTCGAAATCTTCAAGATATAACTTACTCAATGATATTCAATCTATGGCTTTGCACACATGCGACGCTTGATGATAGACTCATTGGCACCCCGTATCCTTAATCATTCGACATCCCCGAAACTATCCCATATACCACTCAGGGATGAAGTCATTTGACATGTCCTCGAAACAAGTTTCAAATCATACTTCGGATTTTTGTTCGAGCCAAAGCACGCTCATCTATATCATATCGACGATAACATCGTCCAATAGCACTTCTATAATCATCCCACATTCAATAATCGAGTCTAACTCATTCTTGTTCGACACAATTTGTATCTCGTATGCGACTTTGCTAAGGTCGTCACGATTCTTGGTGTATATGCCCAGCCCGACTAATTAGCCAATCGTTCTTTACTTGAACTTTTGTTCAACCAAATTTCTTTCGTCCGATTTTGTAAAATATTTAGACTTATTGTATGGACATGACGTGGGACATTTGAGAGAGAGCGCACCAACGATATCAGTTTGCGGAAGCAACACAGAGTTAAAAAATTCAATCGAAAGTCCAAGGATGTAAAGCCGTGCTCTGATACCATTATGTCACGTCCCGCTCCCGTAGGAGCGATCGTCCTCGCTAAGGCGTGATGCCGTATGAGCCTAGATTGCGCTCATACAAGGCAGGTCCATAACGGCCGATTACAGGCAGATTCGTCCGGGGGTCGCCGCACAGAAGTCCCCAAGAAGAAATATTGAATAGTCAGCAGCAGAAATTTGAAGCAAAACACAAGTCATGCAAAATACTCTTTTTATTGATATTGAACAAAGATTTACAATGTGGGCACGAGGTCAAATTACAAGTCTCTCAAGCTCACTTTTCTCTCACATTACAAGTCACTCTGTTCTCTCTCTCAATTCTCAATACAAGCTTCAAGGCGACGAGTGGCAGATTCTGCGAAATGGCGATATCCATACATTATGTCCCGTATAAGTTCTGACTCCATACGGCCACACGCCTCGAAACGCCAAGGAACTTCGTACCTCGACGCATCCAAGCGAGCTCCGTGCCATCGGGCTTCTACTTGTGCCTGCACATGAAAACTGTATGGGTGTCAGTACTCAACTGTACTGGTGGAGTGAGCTCCTCGCCCACCCATACAAAACTGACATGTTTATTTACTTTGTGCAGCTTAATCCCATTTTTGATTGCTTTCTAGTCTTGTCTTAGGATCAATTTTAGGACAAAGACGTCTTGGCCTATACTTAGCAATGCAACGACAGAGTCGTGCTATACTCTATTCGTGACTTCAATATATTCGAGGTAGTGCCTCGCCAGTAGAAACTTATGCAACTCGACCGTGCCAAGACTTTTCATTTGTTTCTGTGTGCCTCTAGACCATTCTCGTACCAATGGCGTCAAGGGGATGACTCGTGCTGGTCATGCCAAGAGACTTGATCATGCCTTAAGATCGAGGCCGTGCCTCCCAAGGATCAACCAGACTTAACCAACTTGCCTTACGGTCCTTCCTGACTTAACTCAAGATGACGCCACATTCATGCCGAAGCACGTGTTCTTGCTATAGCCAAATCTTAGGCTCCAGAATGGTGATACAACCGTGCACACCGAACCCGCACCGATTCAAGGTTAGCGCTTGCTGTACGTATACCTTGTTAACCCAACTCGTAACTTGCTAGTACTCGACGCAATCCAAAGGCATACACTCGGATAGTCGTTCTAATGCCGACATATCTATATGAGTGGTCACTAGCAATGTCAAGCTATCCTGGATCTTTGCATACGGTGACCATCCGCGTACGAGGTACGAGCTCCCACCGAATGACCCGTAACCTATATTGTAATGGTTCACTTCAATCGAGTCGTATCGTCGATGAAGGCCGTACAATATCTGTAATTCCTTCTAGGCCGACACGAACCTGGCGCCCCGGGATCGTTCGAGGAATTCACCTTGCACTCAAGTTGTCCAATGACCATGCTAGACTCAACTCGATCTACCAAGTCCTTCCTTAATCATGACCATGCTTTCCAACTTCCTATCGAGACTGCCAAGTAGCGAGACCGATCTCGGGTACTTCCTTATCGAGACTCCCAAGTAGCGGGACCGATCTCGTGAATTATACTTCCTTTGTCCGTGGAATGCTTTTTCCTAAACCAACCGTAACTCGTGCCTTAGACTGACTTGTTCTCTAGGCGACATTATCGCTCAAGTCACATACTTTATATGACGAGCCTTGTTCTCGTGGGACTATGTCACTTGACAACCGCAGACAATAGGGCACAGTGCTTGCTATGACTTCAATAGCCCAGCCAAACTCTTGTCTAACTTATTCGTGCAATGACTTGACTAGCGAAGGCTATGCCAAGCCTTGTATCGAGGGAACGTGTTATGCACGCGGTCGACTTGAACAACCAAGCTCTTTGGATGCCTAGACTTAAGCCATAAGTCGTACAATACGACTTAAACCACGGGACAGGCGAAGGCTATGCCAAGCCTTGGACGATGGGACCGTGCATGCTTTATCAAGCATTTATGCGGGCGACGCCTATGACTTAGGCTAATTCTAGCATTGTGACAACTTAGCAACTTAGGCCAACTTTCTTCTCCCAAGCCACGAGACGAAGGACCGAGTGTCATTTTGAAAGCACGCTGAGTAAACTTCTAAGTAGACCGTGGGACCTTTTTCCATGTTCTAACACATTTTGACCTGTCGGGATTATTTCCTTAGCTATATGGATGCGTCTCTTTTATTATCAAGCCTAACTTATGTATGTTGAAAATATGCGACTTATTATGTGAATGCTAAGATGAGGCAAGTTCACCGAAACTACCCTATCTGAGCGAGGAGTCGCCTCGACCGAACGAGTCTTCGAGCAGCCGTTGCAAGGCTAAGTTCGAACGCCGTCAGCATTTCGATTCCTCCGATTGACTGAGTGGGACTGGACACTACATTCGACTAATATGCCTGAAACCTCTGTTAATCAAATATATTCTCCAACGGATGTCACGACCCGCTCCCAGATTTCTGGATACGAGTCGGACACGTTCAACCTACGTTGTAGACACAATGTAGTAAGCTGTAAATCTCAGGAATCACAACTGCTATATACGTTCCCATAACAGATCACCATGGCATCGCACATTCAACTACATCTTTTTAGTACAACTTTACAAAATCATCCGGAGACAAATCCGGTACACTAAAATCCACTAGAAATAATAGTATATATGCCTCATGGAGCTATCTAATACATCAGGTGAAATATCTGCAGCAAATTTTCTAGAATCTTCCTCCAGTCCAATGCCATCTTTATGTCCTGGTCTAATATGTCAACGATCCAGTCAGGAAATGAGCAAAATGTTGGCCCATTGGCTAATGATCACACCTAATTTTGATAATCAACAACAACTTTAAATGATACGCAAAATATACGAACTGTTACAGGTAACAGAAGTCTACATTCCATGCTACAAGGAACATCGCATCATCATCCAGAAGCAATCTTATTGGAATTCAAGATCGAGTCATTTTCTATTTTCTTATATTTTTTTTATTTTATTGAGTCTAGGAAAATATAAAATGTAAGATCGTACGAAATTATACTGGTTTAGGTTTTTTTCCAGTCCAAAAATAAAAAAAAACCTACCTATCTATCCCAGAAACTCCACATATATATCCAAATAGCCCAAAACCTATGCAAATTTGGTCTATACAAATTCTAGTTCTGATCTACCAGAACTCAGCCAGAACTCTGACCGAGTTCGGTCTGAGTTCGGACCGAGTTCGGTCAAGACTTTTTGAATTTTCTGTTCCCACCAAATATGTAGGCAACGTCCGAATGCGATATTCTAGTATCCGAACTCTGTCCGAGTTCGATCCTCAAAAATACTATAAATAGAGAATGATTTTTACTTTTCTAAATCACTCATTCTCTCTTCTCTCTATCTCTTCTAAAAGTGTTTTTCTAGCTCCTTAAAGCTTTCAAATCTCGCATATACTACTCTTAGCCAAAGCCAGTACAGTTCTGTTCGATCTAGAGTTTTGGTTCAAAGAGTTGTAAAGAGGTTGCAATTCAAAAATGCTCCAATTTTTGGAATCAGTCTGTTAGAGTCGGTCGTGCACTCGTCACCAAGGTACGGTGTTGTAAAGGGACGACAAGCTCTCATTTAGCTTGTGAATAGTGGATTAACTGCGGGCAAGAGTACTCGCGACTGGATAAATCCTCTCGATGAAAACTAGTATATATCGCGGTGTTCACTGAGTTTGATTTTCTATCTCTTGCTTACTGCATTTACAGTCTCTTATTTCTTGCCATTGTTTATTTCTGCTATATTTTTTTTCAAGAGGTGATTATTTCTGTTGCACGTACACACACTCTATTCATCCCCCTCTAGAGGTGCTCAACGTTCCTATAATTGGTATCAGAGCAGGTTATATATATATAACACTCTAGAGAGCATATATGGCAGCCGTGAAATCGATATTCAACGGTGAAGGACAATCCACAAATAAACCCCCACTATTTGATGAAACGAACTACACTTATTGGAAAACACGAATGAGTTTCTTTCTTATGTCTCTTGATTTTGATCTTTGGTCAATTGTTATAGAAGGTTATAAAAAATCGGCTAGAATTTTGGTTGATGGTGATCTAGTAGAAAATCTACACGACGAATACACAAAACAATAAAAGACAAAGACTAGTCTAGATGCACGAGCCATCAACGCACTATTCTGTGTAATTGACAAAACCGAGTTTAATTGTGTTTCTACCTGTACTACGTCTCATGAAATTTAGAGACTTCTTGAGGTGACTCATAAAGATACTTTCCAAGTGAAGGAATCTCAAATCAGCAGACTAATATAGAAGTATGAGTCATTCAAGATAAAATCTGACGAGTCAATTACACAAATGTTTACTTATTTCCTTGATATCACTAGTCTTTTATAATCTCTTGGTAAGGACTACAGCAATCATGAGAAGATCAGAAAGAATCAACGGGCTCTAACCAAGAATTGGAACCCGAAGGCAACTGCGATCATAGAAGGAAACGATCTCACCATAATAACTCTGGAGACACTTATGGGCAAGCTGATGACCCGTGAGCTAGACTTGCAAGAATTTGAAGAAGCAACCCCCAAAGAGAAATCTATCGACTTCAAAGCACAAAAAGTCACATACAATTATTCTGACGAAGAATCATCCAGTGGTGATGAGCAAGCCCTGCTAGTCAGAAACTTCAAAAAGTTCTTGAAGTTTGAGAGATCAAACCGAAAGAAGAAGGATATCAACGAAAGCAACAAAGAAGGAACAATATGCTTTGGATGCAAGAAGACAGGGCATATCAAGAATGATTGTCCATTTTCAAAGAAGAGCAACCCATATGATCGATCAAGATCAAGCAGAAAAGCTATAATAGGTCGAAAGTATGATAATACTAGCATTTGGCATGAGAGTGAGGCCAGTGAGTCAGAGGAGGAGAACAGACCAAGCAGCACTGCAAATGTCTGTCTAATGGCTTTCGATAAGGTATCTTCTAACCCTCTGTACGATAATTTTACTTTCGATGAGCTAGAAAATGCCTTTAGCGAACTACTTGATAAACACAAAAATGTGTTAGACAAGTACAAGCAATCTCGCAAAGAGGTTAAGACTTACACAATCGAAGTAGCATGATTATCTAATATTCTTGAAGACATTAAAGAGACGTCTGCTACCAGTAACATGGATGAGATAGCCAAGCTCAAAGTAGACTATCATGAGGCTATCCTCAACATCGAAAAGAAAGAAAGAGACTATGTCAAAGTGTTAGAGCTTTATGACATAAAGAAGAAGAGATACTTAGGCAAACAGGCCATCCCTATTACACAGCCTAAGATTAGTCCTAATTCTAAGCATACAACTAAGAGGAATAAACCACAGAAAATACGCAAACAACACGCCAATCACAATTATACTTTCACATATAGGTTTCCAAAGAAGACACAAAAGCATGTCAACACAGAAACAAAAAGCATAATTTCAAAACTTACTTGCACGTACTGTGGTACTCACGAACACATATCACAGTATTGTCCAGCAAGAAAACTTGTTGACAATCAAACACTTGTTTGGATTCCTAAGACTAATCAGAAAGGACCCTCGAAGAAATGGATACCAAAAGATTCATCTGCTCGTTTTGTAGGTGGACCCTCAACCCTCTCATGCTATAAACAAGTGGATCCTCGATAATGGATGTTCGCGGCACATGACTGGTGATGCATCTTTGTTTGCTATACTATCGATGAAGAAAGAAGGATAGGTTTGCTTCGACAATAACTTGGAAGGTGATATTATTGGAACGATATTGTTGGTATGACTCCCTGCCCAGTAATAAAAGACGTCTGTCTAGTTACGGAGTTGAAACATAACCTACTCAGCATAAGTCATTTGGCAGATAATTGTTATGGTATCAATTTTATAAAAGACAAATGTTCTATATATGATATGTCATATGGTAATCCCGTATATCAAGGGATTAGGGAAGATAATATTTATGTTTTCTTTTTAGAAAGTACTAACAATGCAGGAAAGTGTCTGGTAGCCAACCAAGATGATGAAAGCTGGCTATGGCACATGAGGTTAGGACATGCCAATATGGACACTATCTCATGGCTATGCACTAAAAGTTGGTAAAAGGACTCCCAAAAATCACATTTAAGAGAGACATGGTATGTGCTGATTGTGAAAAGAATAAAGCAACTAGTCATCTTTTAAATCCATCAACGCCGTAAGTACTTCTAGAACCTTGCAGTTAATTCATATGAATTTTTTTGGTCCTAGTAGAGTCGCTAGTCTTGGCGGTAAGCTCTACGCTTTTATAATTATTGATGCTATTTTTGAATTTTAGATATTTTATAAAAAGGTACAAAACAAAAAAGGATTCATGATTACTCGAATCCGAAGTGATCATGGTGACGAATTCGTAAATGCTGATTTCAAAAAAAATTGTGATGATAGTGAATACTACCACGAATTTTTTTGTCCTAGAACTCCTCAACAAAATGGTGTTGTGGAGTAGAAGAATCGAACTCTAAGTGAGATGGCTAGAGTCATGCTGAATCAGCATAATCTTCTTAAGTATTTTTGGGCAGAAGCTGTTAGTACAGCCTATCATGTTTTAAATAGGGTGTTGATTCGACCTATCTCAAAGAAAATACCATATGAGATGTGGTTTGGAAGAATTTCAAATATTTCATACTTTAAAGTTTTTGGATGGCGTTATTTTATCATGAACACCAAGGATAACTTGGGTAAGTTTGACTCTAAAGCAGATGAAGGGATATTTCTCAGATATGCTGCTAAGAGTAAGGGATATAGAGTTTTTAATAAAAGATCTATAATTGTTGAAGAGTCTATTAACATTACTTTTGATGAGCTAAATAGTCACAGATCAAACGACAATGATGATGAAGATGCACAGAATAAATCCAAGACATATAAAGATACTGCTATCAAAGAGAGCTATCTGGAAAGTCTATCAAAGAGAATAAAATTTATGCCAGACCATCCAGAGACACTCGTCATAGGTGCTGTATCAAAAGGTATAAGTACACGTTCTTCTAGTAGGGACATTAATATAGCAGGAAATGTAGCTTTTATATCTCAAGTAGAACCTAAGACTGTAGCAGATGCATTTAATGATGAGTTTTAGATTGATGCCATGCAAGATGAACTCAATCAATTTGAGAGAAACCAAGTTTGGGAACTTGTTCATGAATCTATTAGTTAATCGATAATTGGTAGCAAATGGATGAATAAACTTAGTGAGGATGGACAAGTTCTACGCAACAAAGCACGTCTAGTGGCACAAAGTTATAATTAAGAAAAATGTGTTGATTATGACGAGATATATGTTCCTATTGCTAGACTAGAAGCTATCCGCATGTGCATTTGCATATTTTCACAATTTCAAACTTTTTCAAATAGACGTGAAAAGTGTATTTTAAAATGGTTTTTTAAAAGAGGAAGTTTTTGTGAAATAACCTCTGGTTTTGAAGATTTTCAAAAATTCGATCACGTCTTCAAACTTAGAAAAGTACTCTATGGACTCAAACAAGCACCTCGTGCTTGGTATAAACTCATAAGTGCCTTCTTACTTGAAAATGGTTTTTTAAAAGGAAAAATTGATACTACTTTATTTATGAAGTCTTCAGATGATTGTATACTTTTTGTGCAAATTTATGTAGATGATATCATTTTTGGTTCTACTAATGAGAAACTTTGTCAAGAATTTGCTAAGTGTATGCATAGTGAGTTTGAGATGAGTATGAGGGAAGAGCTAAACTACTTCCTAGGACTTCAGATCAAATAGCACTCGCAGGTAACATTCATCAACCAAGCTAAGTACACGAAGGATTTACTAAAAAAGTACGACTTCGACAATGTAAAGCCTATCGGAACTTTGTCACGCCCCAGAACCAGAATACTGGAGAGCGGGGGACAGACACAGCCAGCTACGTACATTGAAGTGAATCCCACCTCGCAATATGGTCACGGGTGTATAGATGCATGAGGGTTTAACTACAAGCCAACAGTCACTTATGGTCAAAAATAAGCCTAATGTCTCAATCTCAAGCAAGCAAGTAAATGTAACAAGATGGTAGATCATCAGACATACAAAGTAAGGCATCCCATACGTTACATATTCAGATGATCATGAAGCTAGTCATACAAAATACAAAGACTAGCAAGAGTTAAAGTCATATATGATCAACCCTAGGATTTGTTAATCATGTTACAGCCCTTAGGCAGACATGAATGTAAATTCAACACGAACTAACACTTGCTCGGCGGCTAAACGCCTCAAAAGAATAATTTACAATAGAGTGGGAGAGCAAAATAAACCCACTCGTTGCTAGGGTTGCGTCTAGTGTTCACCATCTGGCTGGAAGGCTGGAAGATTCTCGGGTGCTACTCCGAAATCTGGCCATACAAAACCAGCTGGGTCAAAACCTAGAAAGAGCAAGTGCCACAAGGGAGGCTTCACTTAAGAACTAAAACTAGCATATTAGCACATGATACATAAAGGATAACAAAAAAACATTAGTTAGAGAAAACATGGTGATAAACGATAAGATAACTAAAGGACTATTTCAGTAACCAAGTTATAACCTGTAAACCAAACAAGGACCGGGGTTGTAACCCTTCACATGAACAGAACTTAGTCTCTAACCAATTATCGATAAATTAAGCATAACAATAAGTAAACATGTACTGGCCTTGCCTAGACAAGACTAGACGGGTCTCCATTCATCAGTCACGGCCAAACAAGGAGTACGGTTTGATACTTTAACTAACTAGGGTTATCACAAGCCTAATCACTACAAGATGCATTGAGATGTCCCAACAGTCACAATCCCTGCAGCTATCCAGTTATCCTTCCGCAGGTTGAGAGAGTTGAATTAGGTGACTTGGGGGTGCAACACATGACAACGTGCTGAAAATGTGCCCTACTCGACGGCAGGCTACAAGTCCAATTAAAGCGCCCAGATAACGGGATTGCTCGTGACTGGTGAATCTTATTATGGTCTACTTGATCAATCTAGTCATTAAATTAGTCAGATTCAGTATGAATCCCTAACTGTGGAAATCATGAATTTATGTCCTAGACATGATGCAAGACGAGACATGTAGCTTGTACAGATACAATCAAGAGAAATCATCTACGGTGTCAAAACGAGAGTTACATGTTACTTGTCAAGATCACATGTCATGTTATGTTACTTATCAAGGCAAGATTGCGTCACAACGGACCACCATCAAGAATTATCATGTCAAGTTACTTGTCAAGAGTGCACCTCGAAGGATCACTATCAAGAGTTATCATGTAAAGTCATATTGTCATGTCGTGTTCATGTAAGTGCACCCCGGCGGACCACTATCAAGGATTTGTTAGAGAGTGTACGTGCCATACCAAGATCGTGTTTAAAGCTCAGAGTACATATGCAACATAGAAAATAACATTATAGGACTAGTCAAGTAAAGAGTACAAACAAAGTCACAATTTACACTAAGGACCATAGGGACAAATACGGGCATTTGCAAGAGATGGCACAAAGGGTTAATGGGGTGTCATAAAGTGCATGCACCCAAAATGCATGTGCTAAGAGTGGCATGCGCCCAAGGCTATGCGCATAAGACTAAACACATCATGTAGGGCATATGCTATGGAAGGAATGCACAAGAGAGTGCATGCGCCTATGGCATATGCGTCCACAAGCATGCGTCTATGGTCTATGCGCCCACAAGCATGCGCCTATGGTCTATGCGCCCACATGAGTGAGGCATGGAGCAATGGAAAGCTAAGTCAGGAGCCATCTATACTGGCTATGTGGGCGCATAATAAGGGTTATGCGTCCACAGCAAAGGGGCACTATGACTTAACACATATTTTGAAGTTATGTGCATAAGCAAGTAAAAGCCATGGGAGCATATAAAGTCATGCGCCCACACTGAGGAAGGCAGGGAGCTTGGGCGCATATAAAAGGCTATGCGCCCAAGGTTGAAGTTACTGTAGGCGTATAAAATGCCATGCGTCCACACTGTTCTACTTCTCCAACCCGAGAAGAAGAACCATGGAACCCATGAACTTTCCAAGTCCATAAATCACTCAAAATAACTCAAAATTTGGGATTTCAAAGGTCCATTTTGGGTAAAATCAAATTCTCTACAACATAAAAAATCAAAACATGAAAATAATCAAGTTTGGTAGATCAAAATCCAAGAAAACCGAGAAAGCTACAAACTTAGATCTACAAGAATCCCTTCATCTAAACCAAGAACTCCAAGTTCTAAGGAGGCTTAGAATCAAGAGGGAAAGACAATGGAACAATAAAATCTAAGATCCATTATGAAGCAAGATTGCACTTGCCTTTGGTGGGTGGAGAGAATTAATGGAGGAAGAAGAAGTTAATGAAAAGTAAATAAAAGTAAAGGAGGAAAGAGAAAAAGGAGGTTGGTTTATAAAGGAGGTTTATCATGATGAACCACTTGGCCCAAACCAAGCCAAAATAAACCAAGCCGAGCTAAACCAAGACCAAACCAAGCCAAGCCATGCTAGACAAGTCAAAATACGAGTCGGAAATCCGTACACGTATACTGGAAACACGTATAACGGAAAACGGGAGTGACAAACTCCAATGGCTACATCAACTCGGCTTGATATTGATGAAAGTGGCAAACCTGTCGATCAGCGAAAGGATCAAGGTATGATTGATAGTTTATTATATTTAACTGCTAGTCGCCTTGATATCATATTCAATGTTTGCATATGTGCTAGATATTAAGCTAATCTTAAGGAATCACACTTATGCGTCGTTAAGCGTATCTTTCGATACCTTAAGGAAACTTCTACAGTTTGCTTGTGGTATCCCAAAACCACATCTTTTGACCTAATCGATTATTCAGATACGAATTTTGCTGGATGCAAAGTAGACCGTAAAAGTACCAGCGGTACGTGTCATTTCCTAGAAAAAGTTCTAGTCTTCTGGTTTATCAAGAATCAAAACTATGTCGATTTATCAACAATTGAGGCTGAGTACATCGCCGCAGGACATTGTTATGCAGATTTTTTGGATGAAGCAAACCCTAAAAAACTATAATCTGCACTACACAAATATTCTCATATATTATGATAACACTAGCACGATTAATTTGACTTAGAATCATGTTTGTCATTCATGCACAAAGTACATAGAGATACATCATCACTTTTTACGTGATCACCAACAACCTGGAGATATTTGCTTAGAATTCATTGACATAGATCATCAATTAGCAGATATTTTCACCAAATCGTTGGCTAAAGACCGTTACAATTATCTGCGTCGCGAGTTAGGCATACTTGAATTTTCAGATTCATAATGCGTTATGTTTAATAAAAATGCTTAAAACTTGAGATTTTAAGATTTATTAATTGAAGTTATTTTGGGTACAAGCCGAAATGGCTATTTTGTCAAAAATATGTAAAAGTCTAAGCGACACGGTGCCAAGTGCCTTCAGACTATCGCTAGATGGAATTCGGCCCCTATAGCTAACCTAAAGTAATAAATGTTAATAAATTGAAGAATCAAAATCACTTAGGCACTTTTATTATTCATTACACATATAATGAATTGAAAAATCGAGTGGCCGAACTCGGACCGAGTTCGGACCGAGTTCGGTTGGCGTCGGTTCAGTTTTTCAGAACAGCACAGCCAGCCCTACCTCTATATAACCTTCATCTTCTTCCTATTTCTTTTCATCCGAACAACGAAAACAAAAACCCTAGCTCCTACTACCACCTTCTCCAAACTCCTATCTTCTTCCTCCTTTGGTTTAGAAGGCTCAAGAAGGTGTTCTCCATTGTTTTCTTATTTCTCTTTGAGGTATATTCTATCTCTTTCACTTTTTAATTCCATGGCTCCCAAGCTTCATAAGAGAAAGAAGGGAAGCTCCGCGGCTTCATCTTCCACTTCGGAATATGAACCCATCAATGTTTTCAGTCTCGCTCGTCCCGATGATGACGAGGATTTTGATTCAAACCTATTTCCATCTTTGGAAATATCCGACTCATGGTTCAACTCTTTTCGCTATCGGGAAATTTGCCCCAAATGATCAGTAAATTTTACTATTTTTTTTGGTGTATGCTTCCATATTTGAACACTTAGGACTCTGAGATTTTTTTGCTACATCTAGTAAAATTTATGATAATGTTGTTTGTATGTTTTATTATAATTTGCAAGTAAAACACGATAGTAGCATTTATTTTTGCATCGCTGGAAAAGAAATTGAATTTAACTCGACAGATCTTAGTGAGTACTTATATATGCTGGATAATGGCGAAGCACTTGTCGAGATAAACAAGGTTCAATTTCCTGACGACATGACCCTTGACCCTTTTAAGGGTGCTATGTGTCATCCGAACCCAGTCCCTCGGGGTGGTCGGTTATTTGCAAAGCACCTGAATCAAAAATTTTATGAACTCCATCGATTTATTTACTCTGCTTTACTCCCCAAAATGGGATCTACTAATGAGATCACGTTTTTTGAGCTGTCCGCTATGTATCATCTACACTTTGGAGTTACATTTTATGTTCCCAATACTGTTATAGCTTGGATGATCAGTTGTTGGAGAGCAGGTCGCAACCTCCTCTACCCTATGCATCTTGCGATAATCTTTCAGAAGTTTGGAGTTAACCTTGATCTCTGTCCTATATCAGGTTCACCTTTTGAGCTGACTAGGTCTAGAAAATACCCTCAGCCTCCACTTCTACCCGGTACTGCTCCACCTCCACCTGATCCAGCTGCACCTCATGTTGATGCTCCTGCTCCTGCACCTGCTGCTCCAGGATTTGATCCTCAATTCTATCAGCATTTCTATGACTTTGTCACCCTTCAGGGACAACGTCATCATTCCTATGTTGATGCTGAGTTTTGCCATATCTCTCAGGCTCAGGTCTTGAGGAATGGCATTGCTGATATTCAGTTGTCGCTAGCGCATCATCCGACTGCACCATTCTAGATCCTCCGTCATCTTGGATTCGAAGGACCGAGGCTTCAGGATCCTGACACTTTTGGATTCTTCGATTCGACGATAGCCTATGTCGATTCTCATCCTCCTGCTGACCCTGCTGATGATGACACAGATTTAGAACCCTAGAGGGGGGTGAATAGGGTAATTAAAAAATAACTACAACAATTGATGCAATAAGGACAATTGAAAGTAAAGAGTTGAAAGATCAAGCGCAAACGCAAGGATGTATCCTGGTATCCTCTTTTGAGGCAGTCCAGTCCCGGAACTCTCTCCGGCCTTAATCCACTATTTAACCAAATAGTACACACGAGTTTGGATCCGAAGAACTCGCCAACTTCAACACAAGTTTGGATCCGAAGACTCGCCAACTTCTACACACGAGTTTTCTTACGAAGGCTCGCCAACTTCAAACAAAAGAGAATGAGAACTTGTTGATCTTCTAACACGTGAAGATCGAAATGTACAACTCTTTAATACTCTAGCACTTTTGGGAGAGGATGACAATGAAAAGCTTGGAAGAGTATTAATGGTGGAGCTCTTGGTTGTTGGAAAATTTATGGAAGAGTTGGTAAGAAAGCTCAAAAGAGAGAGAGCTTTCTTTTATAAGAGAACCAAGAGTTGGTGACATTTAATGCTCTGAATACAGACAGACCGGCATGCCGTCGGTATGCAGCGGCATACCGTTGGTATACCGGCCAAATAGTAACGGTCATATTAATGACCGTTTGAGAGCATTAAATGCGGCCATTAATGCTAGTCAGAGCAATTCGAAAACCAAATATTTGAAACTCGGTATACCGCCGGTATGCCGGAGCATGCCGCCGGTATGCCGACAATTCGTCACAGCAAGTTTTGAGTTGCTAAAAACGGTATACCGCCAGTATGCCGGAGCATGCCGTCGGTATGTCGACAATTTGTCACAGCAACTTTTGGGTTGCTAAAAACGGTATACCGTCGGTATGCCGGAACATGCCGTCGGTATGCCGACATTTTGTTCCAGCAACTTTCTGGACAAGAAAAGCGGTATACCGCCGGTATGCCGATGCATGCCGCCGGTATGCCGACTATTTGTCACAGCAACTTTCTGTATGCCAAAAACGGTATACCGCCGGTATGCCGCTCTGTAGCTATTTGATTTTTGACTTGTTCTTTTTACTGTCATCCGTCCTTAGGTGTTTACAGATATACCTAGACCAGTACAGACTCGAAGACTCTAAGCAGGAGGATGCCGTCTTATGCAGGGAACGCCGGTAACTGCTACAGTCTTCAAGGAAGAAGGAGAATGCTCTTGAACGGAAGAACTCCATGTAGTAGATCTTCTGAGAATATTTGAATCTGAAGAACAGAAGACTAAACTACGAAGATGCTGTTAATTACTCAAAATAAAATGTGCCAACAAACTCCCACATTTTGATAATTGACAAAATAGAGAGATAGCATCTTCAGGGAGTAGCTCCCCCGTAGGTAGACAGCTCCCCCTCAATACGATTTCTCCCCCTTTGTCACTTAGTCAAAGATGGGGATAACCAATAGAAACAGTGCATAAAAAAATGAGTATATAAAGAGAAGCATGCATTAATATATTGAAGTGAACAAAGAATACATGCTTGACAGAAACATAACATTCTAAAAACATAAAAGACTCTCCATCATGAGAGCCAAACACTAGAGAAACCCAGATATTAAGTCCCTGAAGGACAACAAACAACTAGTAACAACCCCATACCGGTCCCCGAAGGACCACAAAAGACAACATAAAGACAAACACATAAAAACTAGAAACACTCAAAAGCCGAAACAATCACCAAAGGAAGTCCATCCCTAATCCTCAGCCGGATCATCATCATCATCATCATCACCCTGAGCTTGCTGGAAGGCGCCAAATGGATCAATGTCGTCAGGGTACATAAACCCATAGGCATTGGGGTCAGAGAAATACGGGGTCGTGTACATGGGATCCTGAAGATTAAGATCCAGAAAGGCATCCCGGTCTTACAGAGTGCGCTGAATGAAATACCCCTGATCGTGGAAACGAGATTGGATCAGGGTGCCAAGTCCACGAGTGTGGGCCCGCATCTGCTCCTCCGCCTGGGCCATTCGCATATCAAAGTGCTGCTGAGTGGGCGGTATATAACGGCCCGAAGTAGGAGGGATAGATGTGGGAGCAGCAGGAGTGGATGCCGGTTGCTCTTGGAAAGATGAGGCACGGGAAGTAGAGGCGCCAGCAAGGGTACGGGAGACAGCAAGATATGAGGGGACGCCATCCGAGGAGCAGAGAGACAGGTCAACATGTTTGGCCTCCATAAGCAGAGTGATAAAAGAGCCATAGTAGAGATTCTGCTTCCCCGAAGGCAAGACACGCCGGAATTGCAGAAGAAGAGTCTTCGGGAAGGAGAATCGCTTCCGGGCATAGAGATGATACATGCAGACGAGGGCATCACCGGTGATTGCATCATAATTCCCGCCCTTAGGAAATAGAGTGTGACACACGATCCGATGGAGCTCGTAGTAAAACGGCTCCAGCTGGACAGAGAGGGCCGGGATGGCAGGAGGGTTGGAACCCTTGCAGATGATACGGCAGAATTCGTCGAAAGGTGACGCCGCCGAGGAGTTGAGAGCACCCAAAGATGGTAACGCTTTCCCTTTGTCCGGGATGCCTAAGATGTTCCCCACTTCCTGAGAAGTAAGACGGAAGTGGCGGTCATTGACCATAGATTGAATGGCGGATGGATCGTCGTCATCCCCTCGCATGTTGCAATAGAAAAGTCGAACATCAGCGGGGTAGACAGAAATTTGACGCCGAAGAAGGGAGGAGAGACCGGCGTCGTCAAACAAAGGGACGTGACCGGGGAAGAGGTTCCAGTTGATCGCCCGTCCCTTGAACACATTATGATGGATGAAGTGCTGGAACCAAAGGTCGGCCGCCAGAGAGTTGGAGAAGACGCGTTGGTCATAGCCGGTAGGTAGCGCCACCGGGACGAAGGGGTTGAACATGGAGGAAGAGGAGGATCGGGGGCGCTTAGGGTTTGCCATGTAGAGGAACTTGGTGGTTGGGTGTGGAAGAAGAAGTAGAGGGAGGAGATGGAAGAAAGAGGGTTTTTAAAGTAGAGGAGGAAGATGAAGAGATGAGTTTGAAAGGGGGTGTAGGGAGGGAACGGTTGTAGAGGAGGATTAAAGTGGGGAGATGAAAAGGTGATGGGATGAATTAATGAGAGTGGAGTAAAAAGAGGAGAGAAAGGGGGAAAGTGATTTGAAGAGTAATAAATAGGAAGGGAGTTGAGGAGATGGGTAGTTAAGAGGGATGGGATGGATGAGAGGGAAAAAAGATAAGATAAAAAGAATAATGGAAGAGATATGAGAAAGTGGGCCCGGATCTCAGAGTACGTGTCCTGTCCGCCTTCATCCGGCATACCGACGGTATGCCGACGTGTACCGACGGTATGCCGAGTTTCGAAACAGAACATAATTCTGTTTGGAAAAACGGCATGCCGCCGGTATACCGTAGTATACCGTCGGTGTGCCGGCCGAATGGGACTATGGATCAAAGGACAAAATGCCTAGTTCACGGCAAAGGAAAGAGAAGCGATCTTTCGGGAGAGGCTTAGTGAAGATATCGGCTAATTGATAGGTAGTATCAATAAATTCAAGACGGATATCTCCTTTTTGCTGATGGTCACGAAGAAAATGGTGTCTAATTTTAATGTGCATCGTGCGTGAGTGACAAATCGGGTTTTTCGTGAGATTGATAGAGCTAGTGTTATCACATTTAATAGGGGTACAAGAATGAAAAATGCCATAATCTAAAAGTGTTTGTGACATCCAAAGAATTTGTGCACAACAACAACCAGCCGCAATATACTCTGCCTCAGTGGTTGAAAGAGCAACAGAGTTTTGCTTCTTACTAAACCACGATACCAAGGACTTCCCGAGGAATTGACAAGTGCCACTAGTGCTTTTGCGGTCAATCTTGCATCCGACAAAATCTGCATCCGAAAAGCCATGAAGCTCAAAGGATGAGGATTTCGGATACCAAAGACCCATGTTAATGGTGCCTTTGAGATAACGAAAAATGTGCTTAACGGCACTCAAATGTGATTCCTTTGGATTGGCTTGATATCGTGCACACAAGCAAACACTAAACATGATATCCGGACGGCTAGCAGTTAAATAGAGTAAGCTACCGATCATACCTCTATACTTACGAATGTCGACCGATGTGCCATCTTGATCACCGTCAAGCTTTGTCGTTGTGGCCATAGGAGTCCTCATTGATTTGGATGAGTCAAGGTCGAAACGCTTGAGGAGGTCCTTGGTATATTTTGCTTGATTGATGAAGGTTCCTTTAGGTCCTTGTTTGATTTGTAATCCCAAGAAGAAGGAGAGTTCACCCATCATACTCATTTTAAATTCTTCCTGCATAACTTTGGCAAATTCTACACAAAGTGTGTTGTTAGTAGAACCAAAAATAATATCATCAACATAAATTTGAACCAATAAGAGAGTCCCATCATGGAATTTAAAAAAAAGTGTGGTGTCAACTTTGCCCTTTGAAAAATTGTGAGAAACAAGAAAAGAGCTAAGACGCTCATACCAAGCACGTGGAGCTTGTTTGAGGCCATAAAGGGCTTTATGGAGTTTGAAGACGTGATTAGGAAATTAAAAATCTTCAAAACCGGGTGGTTGTTAACATAAACTTCCTCTTTAATAATACCATTTAGAAAAGCACTTTTAACATCCATTTGAAATAGCTTAAAGTCATTAAAACAAGCAAAGGCACAAAGCATACGAATGGATTCAAGACGTGCAACCGGAGCGTAGGTTTCGTCGTAGTCAATGCCTTCCTCTTGGTTATAGCCTTGAGCAACCAATCGGGCTTTGTTACGAGTCACTAACCCATCTTCATTAAGTTTGTTGCGAAACACCCATTTAGTTCCAATAATGGGGTGATTGCTAGGTTTTGGGACAAGTTCCCAAACCTTGCTTCGCTCAAATTGATTTAGCTCCTCTTGCATAGCTATCATCCAAAATTCATCAAGAAAAGCATTATTAACATTTTTAGGCTCTATTTGAGAGATAAAAGCCACATTGGCACAAAGATCACGAGTGGCGGATCTTGTGCTAACACTTGAGGAGGGATCCCCAATAATAAGCTCCTTAGGATGATTGGTGACAAATCTCCATTCTCTTGGGAGATCCTTTGAAGGAGGCTCGAGAGGAGGAGACTCTTTAGATGGGGTCACAACTTCATTGTTAGATGAAGAAGGACGATCCTCAATAGAGGAGTTCTCCAACCCAAACGAGATGTCATCAATATCCTCGGAAGAGAAGAATGTAGAAGAGTTGAGTTCATTAAAAGAGACATTGATTGACTCTTCGACAACAAGACTTCTTTTGTTAAAAAATACGAAAACCTTTACTATGAGTAGAGTATCCAAGAAATATTCCTTCATAGGCTTTTTCTTCAAACTTGCCTAGGTTATCCTTGGTATTCAAAATAAAACAATTGCAACCAAAAACTTTAAAATATTCAATAGAAGGAATTTTGTTGAACCAAAGCTCATAAGGAGTCTTCTTAGTAATAGGTCTAATTAAGACTATATTAATAACATGACACGCCGTATTAACGGCTTCCGCCCAAAAATATTGGGGGAGCTTATATTGGTTTAACATAACCCGGGCCATGTCGCCAAGGGTTCTATTCTTTCTCTCCACAACACCATTTTGTTGAGGAGTACGAGGACAAGCAAAATCATGTCCAAAACCATTCTTTTCACAAAATCTTTTGAAATCAACATTATCAAATTCTCCTCCATGATCACTCCTAATTTTGTTAATAGAAAAACCTTTCTCATTTTGAACACGTTTACAAAAAGCAACAAATTCACGAAAAGTATCACTTTTGCAAGCAAGAAAAATAACCCAAGTAAATCTCGAAAAATCATCAACTAAAACAAAAGCATAAAGTTTGCCACCAAGGCTAGCTACTCTACTAGGCCCGAAAAGATCCATATGAATAAGTTGAAGGGGTCTAGTGGTACTCACAGAGTTGATGGATTTGAAGGATGACTTGGTCAACTTACTTTTCTCGCATTCTTCACATACCATATCCTTTTTGAAAGGGATACTAGGAAGTCCTCGTACAAGCTTCTTGGAGGCGAGACGAGAGATGGTATCCATGTTGGCGTGTCCAAGCCTCATGTGCCAAAGCCAACTCTCATCGTTCTTTGCAACTAGGCACCTGTCATTGTTAGTACCTTCAACAAGATAAAGAACATAAATATTGTTTTCTCTAATGCCTTCATACACAATAGTTCCATTGGAGCTATCGGTAATGTAGCATTTGAGTTTAACAAACTTGATATCATAGCCATTATCGGTAAGATGGCTAATACTAAGGAGATTATGCTTGAGATTAGTAACAAGACATACATTATTAATACAAGGATAAGGAGGAGAACCGATATTACCATTTCCAATAATATAACCTTTAAGATTGTTACCGAAGGAGACGTGTCCTTCTTTCTTCATCGATAGCGTTGTAAAAAGTAAAGCATCACCGGTCATGTGCCATGAACAACCGCTATCGAGAATCCACTTGCTTCTAGCATGAGAAGGATTCGTCACCTACAACATAAGTTGAAGATGAACATTTTGGTACCCATGATCTTATGGGTCCATGAGTGTTAGTCTTAGGAACCCACTTAAGAACTCTCATGTCAACTTGTTTTCTTGTATAACAAAAGTTTGAAGTGTGACCGACCAAACCACAATTATTGCACATCAAAGAAGATTTAGAAGAAGAAGTGTGAGTGTTGTGCATATGTGAGTTTCTAGTGTGAGAAGTTCTACCATGAGTGTTATGATGATAGTAAAAAGCATGATGAGAGGTGTTCTTCTTAACAAAAGGTCCTTTTCTTGTGTTAGAAAAGGAGTTGTGGGTAGTGTTCATGTAATGGTTATGCCTAGCATTGTGATGAGTGTGAGAGTGTCTTGGAGCATGCATGTGAGTGGTATTCTTATTACCTAAATTCTTACTTCATGTAAGAAGATCATTATACTTAATAGAAGTGGAATATTCTCTTCTATTAGCATCTTGACATTTGCGCATGGCAAATTCATAAGAGCTTCTCATGGATTGAATCTCATCATCCTTTTTCTTGATGGTGTAAAGAGATTCTTGAAATTTGAGTCGCAAAGACTCTATTTCATCCGTGTCGGAAATAGGAGATTTTCCCTTCACATCAATAATGATACTAGAGAGCCTCTCTACTTCAAGTTGAAGAGCCTCAACCTCCTTAAGAGATTTCTTGTATTTATTCCGAACACCTTTGTGTTCTTCATGTAACTCAAGAATGGCTTTCTCCAAATCATCATAGGTAAGAGTGTTTAAGGAAAAATCATCAAGTACCTCATCGGTTGCCATGAGACAGACGTTGGCATTGTGTTTGCACTCCTTGTCGTTGTCGGAGTCGCTCGCGTCGCTTTCACACCAAATGCTAGTGTTGGCGAACTTTTTGGAGGACGAGCTTCCCTTGCTAGGCTTCTCGTACTTGCTTGAGTCTTTTCGTATCATCGGACAATCCCTCTTGATGTGTCCGAGTCTTCTGCATTGATAGCACGCCGGATCTTCTTCATTGTCCCGTCTAGAGCGGTTGGCCTTGTTGAACTTTAAGAACTTCCGGAAGTGCTTAGCTGTGAGAGCTATTTCTTCATCATCGTCCGACTCATTGTCGTCGGAGCTATCCTTGGAGTAGGACCTTGATGCTTTGAGAGCAAGAGTCTTCTCCTTTTCTTTAGTCTTCTCCTTCTCCTTCTCTTGAATGGAGGATTCCTCTTGGTCCTTCATGTCAAGCTCGTGAGTCATTAGCTTACCCATGAGGGTCTCTAGGTTCATGACGGTTAGATCGTTCCCCTCAATGATTGCGGTAGCTTTAGGACTCCAAGCTTTCGTCAATCCTCTAAGAATCTTCCTTATCTTTTCATGAGCGGGATATTCCTTTCCAAGAGAAGAGAGAGGGTTAATGATGTCACCAAAACGAGTAAACATGCTAGCAATAGATTCATCATACTTCATTTTAAAAGACTCATATTCTTGCGTGAGTCTACTGATCTTGGATTCCTTCACTTGTGAAGTACCCTCGTGTGTGACTTCAAGTAACTTCCAAATCTCATTGGAAGTCTTGCAAGTAGAGATTCGGTTGAATTCACTACTGTCGAGAGCACAGTAAAGAGCATTCATTGCCTTGGCATCTCGACAAGCAAGCTTCTTCATGTTTTCAGCAAGTATTTCCCGAAGGGTGTCAGAAGCAATATCCTCAATAGCTCTAGAAGGAGTAGGAAGGCCATTTATCACGCAATCCCATAAATCGAAATCTATGGACTTTAGATAAATGCCCATCCTAATCTTCCAGTAGTTATAGTTGGTACCATCAAATAGGGGAGGCCTATTTATGGAGTGTCCCTCATTGTGAAACGTGTTGATGCTAGGGTTAGAGGCCATGGATCACTCAAGGGTGTAAATCCAAATCAAGAGAACGAAGCTCTGATACCAATTTTAGAACCCTAGAGGGGGGGTGAATAGGGTAATTAAAAAATAACTACAACAATTGATGCAATAAGGACAATTGAAAGTAAAGAGTTGAAAGATCAAGCGCAAACGCAAGGATGTATCCTGGTATCCTCTTTTGAGGCAGTACAGTCCCGGAACTCTCTCCGGCTTTAATCCACTATTTAACCAAATAGTACACACGAGTTTGGATCCGAAGAACTCGCCAACTTCAACACGAGTTTGGATCCGAAGACTCGCCAACTTCTACACACGAGTTTTCTTACGAAGGCTCGCCAACTTCAAACAAAAGAGAATGAGAACTTGTTGATCTTCTAACACGTGAAGATCGAAATGTACAACTCTTTAATACTCTAGCACTTTTGGGAGAGGATGACAATGAAAAGCTTGGAAGAGTATTAATGGTGGAGCTCTTGGTTGTTGGAAAATTTATGGAAGAGTTGGTAAGAAAGCTCAAGAGAGAGAGAGAGAGAGAGCTTTCTTTTATAAGAGAACCAAGAGTTGGTGGCATTTAATGCTCTGAATACAGATAGACCGGCATGCCGTCGGTATGCAGCGGCATACCGTCGGTATACCGGCCAAATAGTAACGGTCATATTAATGACCGTTTGAGAGCATTAAATGCGGCCATTAATGCTAGTCAGAGCAATTCGAAAACCAAATATTTGAAACTCGGTATACCGTCGGTATGCCGGAGCATGCCGCCGGTATGCCGACAATTCGTCACAGCAAGTTTTGAGTTGCTAAAAACGGTATACCGCCGGTATGCCGGAGCATGCCGTCGGTATGTCGACAATTTGTCACAGCAACTTTTGGGTTGCTAAAAATGGTATACCGTCGGTATGCCGGAGCATGCCGTCGGTATGCCGACATTTTGTCCCAGCAACTTTTTGGACAAGAAAAGCGGTATACCGCCGGTATGCCGAAGCATGCCGTCGGTATGCCGACTATTTGTCACAGCAACTTTCTGTATGCCAAAAACGGTATACCGCCGGTATGCCGCTCTGTAGCTATTTGATTTTTGACTTGTTCTTTTTACTGTCATCCGTCCTTAGGTGTTTACAGATATACCTAGACCAGTACAGACTCGAAGACTCTAAGCAGGAGGACGCCGTCTTATGCAGAGAACGCCGGTAACTGCTACAGTCTTCAAGGAAGAAGGAGAATGCTCTTGAACGGAAGAACTCCATGTAGTAGATCTTCTGAGAATATTTGAATCTGAAGAACAGAAGACTAAACTACGAAGATGCTGTTAATTACTCAAAATAAAATATGCCAACAACAGATATATGATTTGGGCTATGGTTTAGCATTTTGTGGTTTAGTTTGCTGATGATGATCTTTGTAGTAGTGACACTTATGTAGTAATCAAAAACTCTTTCAGTTTTGACTATATGCAGTTTATTTTCTATGCTATTTCATTTAGACCTATGCTATTTCAGTTTCCATTTTTTATATATTTTTACTACTACTAGTTCTGCTGAGCTGTGACTTGTCATATTTGTATTATTTTTATACCCCCTATCTGTTTCTTTGATCTTGTTGGATTGTTGGCTTCACATTTTACGGGAGAGCCACACATGTTTAATACTTGACAAAGGGGGGAGAAAGAGTCTGAACAAGTCAGGTATCATTATTTAAAGTTATATATTAGTTATATTTTGGTATAGACTCAAGTTTGTCAATTATCAAAATGGGAAAGATTATTGGCTCATTGGCTAATGGTCACCTGATTTTGATAATCAACAACAACTTTAGTCGATACGAAAAATATGCGAACTGCTACAGGTAACATAAGTCTACATCCCATACTACAAGGAACATTGCATCATCACCCAGAAGCAATCTCATTGGAATTCAAGATAGAGTCATTTTGTATTTTCTTCTGTATTTTTATTTTATTGAGTCTAAGAAAATATAAATATAGGATCGTACATGATTATACTTGTCAGGACCCGCACCCGCTTTTCGGACGCGAGCTCGTGAGTAAGCCAGCTACGCATCAAGTGGACTCCAGCCCGACTCGAATACGTAAACGATGTCACGGCTATGGTAAACTGCCAAATCATGGCAAACAAATCTATATCTCAACCCACAATAAATGTACGAAACATGAATGAACACTATGGGTCGTGGTCTGCAGCCCACTAGCATAAATGTCCGATAAGACTCCAAAAAATATAACAAGAGTCTACAAACTGAATCAATAAATAGGATATCTCATGCTAATGAAAGAAAAATACGAGTTGGATGAGCTGGATAATAAACATGGTATCAATACCTGAATCTCGTAAGCAATATCGTAATCATCTGAAACCCACAAGTGTCATAATCATCCGCCATCCAGAACTGCTAACTACTCCACGCAATAACTAACCTGAAGAGATCATCAGGTCCTCAGGGAACATAGCAAGATACATAAAAATATGCCTATCTAGCAGTTTAATCATGCATAAATTATAAACAGGATATAAGCACGGAATGAGACATACACATGGCAAGAGACTACGACTAAAACTGCTAACAAGTGACTATCGACAAGGGCTACTGACAGGTGACTATGAACTGGAACACAAGAACAACTACACGTAACTGAACTACTGGATGAACAAATGAACACGAGATCAATGGAATACCAAACCCTCGCCCAGAGTGGACTCGCAGGTTTGAACTAATCACTAACCCTCGTCCCGAGTGTGGACTCTCTGGTTAGTTCTAATCACTAACCCTCATTTCGAGTGTGGACTCTCTGGTTAGTTCACGGCAAGGCACCCTCGTCCCGATGTGGACTCTCTGGTGCAAGTACAACATCCTTGTCCCGATTGTGGACTCACGAATGTAAACAGATCAAGACAAACACCCTCGTCCCGAATAGACTCTCTGGTGCCAAGGAAACAAACACCCTTGTCCCGAGTGTGGACTCTCTAGTGCAACTGATCAACCCTCGTCCTGAGTGTGGACTCTCTGGTTGAGGAAAAACGATACAGGGAAATAGCAGTTCAATCACACGTACTCGTTCCAAGACACGACTTAGTCAGGGTACAGGTGAGACAAGGTACGACTCAGTCAAGACACAGTCAAGTCCAGTATAACTACACTGTCAAGTCAAGCAAGACCATAAACTGGTGAACATGGTATATAAAAAATAGATAAATCAAGTCAACGAGAAAACTAATGAATCATATAAGATCTATAACACATAGAGTATCTAATGATAATACAATAATAACATGAAAACTATAAATATGGAATTAAACTGTAGAGGAAGGCAAGATATCTTGCCTGGTGGTAGCGCGAAGATCCAATAATATACCGTCAATTGGTACGCCATAAAGTCCAAATCTTACAACTGTCTCCAAAGGCTGAAACAGACATTGCCAACATTCTAAGAATAGTCAAATTATCTAGGATTGCCTGTTCTTAAGTCCAATTCTGGATACAGGAGCAAAACGGTAATTTCGGACAAAAATAATGTCCGCCGTTAGACTCGCTTTGCACCGAAAAACGTGCACGGGTCAATGGTCTCTAAAGTCATCAAAATACATGTCTACGGATCCGGTTTGATGATACGAACCCAACGGTATGTCCAATTTTGGATTCCGGTGGGCCGTGCACAAAATCGACCGTTGAATCGGATCGTGGGGCCCACGAAATGGCGATCCGATCAACTGTCTCAGAATTGGACCAAACTTGGTATACAGGACCAGAAAAATGATATGGTCCTGTTGGCATAAGTTTCGTCTCGATCTGACGAACGTGCACAAAGTAATTAGGAAATTTACACAGAGGCTGATACGGTGAATTTCGACGGATACACATCAAATTCGTCACGCACACGCGACCAATTTGAATTCTGTCAAAGTCCACACGTCCACGAAACCATTATGCACCTTTCGATGATTTCGGTTCGCGACCACGTCGCCCGGATTGGCGGGACGCACGTCGTATCGAAGGTTTTATCGAATTTCTATAGTTTCGAAACTAGTTTTTTCTAAAAGTTTGAAACTGAATTAATCACAAATTAACCAATGAAAAATAAAAATATGAGTTGGGTTTCCATCTTGTATATGTTATTTATGAATCTCTTCAAACAGATCCCAAAGTTTCTCAATAAACTGTCCAAAATCTTTCTTCCAAAATGGGTTCTTGGACTCGAAATTCTATCATGTTTCGACAGTTTTTCATTGAACTTGGGTTCAATTTTTCGGGCAATATGGGTTATCTAAAATAAAAACAATTGATGGGAGTTAGAGGCATGAGGGTTATGATCGTACCTAAGCGATCGGTTCGACGAATAATCGCACGTGGAGGCCGATAGCCCGCAGCGAAGATGGGCTCGCGCCTGCTTGCCGCGCTGCCACTGCTCTATTTTGGAGTGCGCACTGCTGTGCACTGCTGCACGGTAGCGACGGCCGACCAGCCAGAGGCAGCGCGGTGGTGGCGCGCGCCTGAAGCCAGGGGTCGCGGGGCTTAGGGTTTTGGGTTTTCTTCTGCTCTCGATCTCGATCATATATATTATATGCGCACGCGAGTCCTCCCCCCCCCCTTCGGTTTAGCTCTGCTGAAAAAATAAGCGGGGGTGGGCTGTGGGCAGGCCGACTGGGCTTTGGGCCTGGTCGGGCTGGGAACTAGGCTTACTTTGTTCTTTTCTTGGGGTTTTGTTTTGTTTTCTTTTTCTTTTTCTTTTATATAAGTATATGTATCTAGGGATGAGTTCATGTATATTTATGTATGTAAAAATATCCATGTTATATTTATATATTTATATAATGCATGTATATGATAATTAGTATATAAATGTACATATTCACTACAACCTACTAAATATTCATGTATATAAAATAATATACACTATAGTTTTTCAAGAGAAAATATATTTATAATTAGCCTATACTTATTTATGTAAATATATAGTCTCAAACACATCCCAAATGCACATTTATATATTTATAATAATCTCCAAAAATCTAAATAAAAACTCATTATTATCTATTCCTAGGGTATGGCCCATTCCTAGGAGTATATATATATATATATATATATATATATATATATATATATATATATATATATATATATATATATATATATATATATATATATATATATATATATATAGAGAGAGAGAGAGAGAGGTAATTTCATTTAGCAATGAAATAATAAAATAACCAATAATAATAAATAATAATCCTAATAACAATTAATAAAAGACTAATAGTCATTTTTGATGGATATAATCATGCATACTACTTATTTGACTCAAGAAGATCATACAAAAATTTGTAAAACATTATTTAATAATAATAATAACTATAATGTACATATAACAAATATTTAGAAAATAATTGCCAATTTTCTAAAAATATATACAAAAATATTTGCATTTACCAAACATGTCTACAAGGCCGTATTTGGTCCCATTACATGCCTACATGGGCTTGGATTTGATTTGGGCCCAATCTGGACAGGTTCGGTACAACCGGGTTCCCTAAAACTCAATAATATAATTAATAAATAAATAAATTTTTCGGTAAGGTTTAAGTCGCTACTTGGCCTGATTTTCCTAATTAGGACATCACTATGGCTCGGCCTTTCCTACCAGGGCTAATACACTAGTCAAAGCACGTCTTTACATTATCCATGCCACGATTTCTAGTCACCTTGTACTCCAAAACTCCACCATGGCTAAAGTCATCTACCGTAGTAATTAACTAAATAATTATTTATAAAAATCTAAAAATCACCATTTAAATCAAATAAATAAATAAAAATTATTTCAAAAATTCCGGGAAGGGGAGCTACAATACTGGTTTAGGTTATTTTTCAGTCCAAAAATCATAAAAGCCTACCTATTTATCCCATAAACTCCACATATCCTGTCACGACCCGCTCCCAATTTTGGGATACGAGTACGTGGCCAAGTCCAGCCTACGCCGCAGCATCGGCGGTAGTACGCTGTCTATGATAACAATGGTCCACAACAAGCACAACACGCTTATATATCATCCACAACTAAGCCAGCAAAAATTACTAAAATATCCAATAGTCTCAATAATAAATATGAAAAATCCACTACAACTCAGAAAGTCTCGGGAACAAACCCGGATAGCAGAAAATAAAATAGACAACTAACTCCATAACTATAACTACTAACTAATGCGAATCTATAAGGAAGAAAATATGTTAATTCGCATCAGTGCTGGAACCGGGTACGCCAGTGACATCGGTGTCTCCAACATACTCACCGTAGACCTCGGGGCAAATTTCTTCGTCTAAAACTGAAAAATAGTTATCCAGTCAGGATTGGAGCAAGATCACCATAACACTACATTACACAATATAGTATACAAGCATGAATGAAAGATAAAAGGAATTTAACTGAAGATAAGTATAGGCATGACATTGTATGATAAGAAAGTACCTTTGAGACGTGATAACAATATGAAGGTAGACTTTGACATACCACTAAGACATGATGACAATAAGAAGGTAAACTTGACGAAAGAAGAACAATAGACGACATGGCAAAAATAATTAAGTCACGTGTACTGTGTGTTTTAGAATACCAACTTTCAGCATGTAGACGGCTTGGGATATCCGTCAGTCATACGTGTGGTGCATGACTGATATTATGCAATCAATGTATAGGGGGTCTGTATTCAATTCGTTGACCACATGCTTACTTGTCGTATTCCTCCGCCCGACTCACTCACAATACATGTCCACTACGATAAACATTAGCAATATGATAAACTGTAAACAATAGGAAACAATGAGTAAAAGATGAACATGTATATATCCTAACGATTCTAACTCTCGTGCACAATATTAATCATGAGCAATGACAATCATGGACCAAAAGGAAGTAATAGTGAAACGACGACACGAAGATACATGCAGCATAAAATAAAGGAAACATAGGTCATAGTGATACTTGCCTGCTCCGATAGATGATAAAGTCACAAGTCAAGACGTCGTAGTCCGATCTACCCCGTCACATAAAAACCACAAGTTAGATCAACGATTCCCACTCTAAAATCCTAGAAAGTGGCTAATGGGTTAAATCAATTAATACTATTCTAATTCTGGAATAAATCATATAAAATCCTATTTTATCCTATTTAATTCTGAAATAACAATCTACACACAAAAATTTGGCCAAGGAAATTCACGGTTCCAAATTCGGAACTCGTGGCACGCAAACCGAGACATACTGTTGACTTAATAGTCAAACATTATGAATTCAAAGTTTGAGTGTGCAATATGATAGATTTCAGCGCCATGAGTGCACTGGAATCGACCGTGCCACAAAATCACGCTTTGGTCAAAAGTTATCGCCATTATGGCTAACCATGACCAAATCGATGAACCGTTGACCAAATCTGACTTCTATAAACAAAATAAAATACTAGATGAAACTCTGAATTTCTGAAAAACTTATATGTTTTAGAGCTTGGTGTCAGCTTTCCAAAACTTCAAACGGATCGCAAAACGGAGTTCGGGATTGCTCGGAATCTCGAAAACCGTACGACGTGTTGATTTTTGGACAACCGACACTCAATTAATTATCCAGAAATTCGAGATCAAAATACCAGAAAATAAATTATATAATCCGAAACCTAACCTCAATACGCTTCCAACAAAAAAAACAGCGCGCAAAAAGGATGTCTAGATCAACGGCAATCGCTCCGCGAAGTCGAGGATCCCAATCAAACTCTCCCACTAAAAGCTGCTGGAAAAATATAGGGTTTCGGAAAACTAATAACTAATATATATATATATATAGGGCTAGGTCGGTGGCTGCTGTCCAAGCGGTGGCTTGGGGGCCACGTGGCGCGATCTGGTGCGCCCGCTGCTTGGATCGAACGGTCACCACAAACTGGGCTCGGCTCGGCTTCGAGCACGGCTCGAATTAGTATTCCGAGGGCGGCTCGGAGACCAAGCCCTGCACCCCCCCTACACTGCCACGTGGGGCCCGCCCTCCCGCTTTCAGTGGCTGACGGGTGGGCCCCCCTGGCTGACTGGGTAATTAAATTAGAAATAGGTTTTTAAATTACAGAAAATTAAATAAAAATTCCAGAAAAATCCTAAAAATTCCAAATAAATCCCAGAAAATTTCTAAAAATTCCTAGAAAAATATAGAAAATATTTTAAGGGTTCTAGAGCCTAAATAAATTACTTGGCCTCAAAAATACCCTCGGGTGCTCTTACAGAAAATCCTAGAAGCATAAGAAAATAATGAAATAATATATAAAAATTATCTAAAAATCTCCAATAAATCCTGGAAATTCTAAAATGGTAAAATAATATTCTAGGGACTATCTAGAGGCCCCAGAGGCTATATACAACCTAATATCCTTATATCTAACTTATAGACTTAGGCAAAATCTTACGATCCCTAATCAACAACCTAGTAAATAATTGATTCTAACAAAAAAAATCTCCAAAATAGAAAATAAATTCTAGGAACCCAAATGCTACAAACTATCTCCCTTAAAAGATTTTTGTCCTCAAAAATCAAAACATCACAAATAGTATAGTATAATACCTAACTCTTACAAGCAATAATTTCTTAAGCTAAGTCACGGAGAGATAATGGCTAGGAACATAAGGGAACTGATCGATAATAATCCTACTACAAACTAACTAAGCATGCATACCAACTAAAACTAAAGAAGGCTCTACGAACTCGGTACTCTCTGCTGTCGATCCCTCGGGTTCGGGAGTAGCATATGGGTTAGCTACCATTTTCCCTTTACGGATCGTACTGCGTCTTGTCTCAACCATTGCAAACTAAAAGGAAAGAAAGGATATGGTTAGTACGGTAGATACAAACATATCGAAGAAATCACGGACGGAATCAAGCAAGATGCAAATTGAGAGACAATAAGATCCTAAGATAAAATAGACTCATAAGGTTGGAAATCCTATTTGTGGATGATATAACCTCCTAACTTCAAATCTATTCGCAGGCTCGTAGTAGTACAGCTAACTTAAGCACTACCACGAGTTCGCAGTCTTTTGCGAAATTGGACCTGCATGGGCCACCATAAAAACTTGTCACGATTCGCTCCCAATTTTGGGATACGAGTACGTGGCCAAGTCCAGCCTACGCCGCAGCATCGGCGGTAGTACGCTGTCTATGATAACAATGGTCTACAACAAGCACAACACGCTTATATATCATCCACAACTAAGCCAGCAAAAATTACTAAAATATCCAATAGTCTCAATAATAAATATGAAAAATCCACTACAACTCAGAAAGTCTCGGGAACAAACCCGGATAGCAGAAAATAAAATAGACAACTAACTCCATAACTATAACTACTAACTAATGCGAATCTATAAGGAAGAAAATATGCTAATTCGCATCAGTGCTGGAACCGGGTACGCCAGTGACATCGGTGTCTCCAACATACTCACCGTAGACCTCGGGGCAAATCTCTTCGTCTAAAACTGAAAAATAGTTATCCAGTCAGGATTGGAGCAAGATCACCATAACACTACATTACACAATATAGTATACAAGCATGAAGGAAAGATAAAAGGAATTTAACTGAAGATAAGTATAGGCATGACATTGTATGATAAGAAAGTACCTTTGAGACGTGATAACAATATGAAGGTAGACTTTGACATACCACTAAGACATGATGACAATAAGAAGGTAAACTTGACGAAAGAAGAACAATAGACGACATGGCAAAAATAATTAAGTCACGTGTACTGTGTGTTTTAGAATACCAACTTTCAGCATGTAGACGGCTTGGGATATCCGTCAGTCATACGTGTGGTGCATGACTGATATTATGCAATCAATGTATAGGGGGTCTGTATTCAATTCGTTGACCACATGCTTACTTGTCGTATTCCCCCGCCCGACTCACTCACAATACATGTCCACTACGTTAAACATTAGCAATACGATAAACTGTAAACAATAGAAAACAATGAGTAAAAGATGAACATGTATATATCCTAACGATTCTAACTCTCGTGCACAATATTAATCATGAGCAATGACAATCATGGACCAAAAGGAAGTAATAGTGAAACGACGACACGAAGATACATGCAGCATAAAATAAAGGAAACATAGGTCATAGTGATACTTGCCTGCTCCGATAGATGATAAAGTCACAAGTCAAGACGTCGTAGTCCGATCTACCCCGTCACATAAAAACCACAAGTTAGATCAACGATTCCCACTCTAAAATCCTAGAAAGTGGCTAATGGGTTAAATCAATTAATACTATTCTAATTCTGGAATAAATCATCTAAAATCCTATTTTATCCTATTTAATTCTGAAATAACAATCTACACACAAAAATTTGGCCAAAGAAATTCACGGTTCCAAATTCGGAACTCGTGGCACGCAAACCGAGACATACTGTTGACTTAATAGTCAAACATTATGAATTCAAAGTTTGAGTGTGCAACATGATAGATTTCAGCGCCATGAGTGCACTGGAATCGACCGTGCCACAAAATCACGCTTTGGTCAAAAGTTATCGCCATTATGGCTAACCATGACCAAATCGATGAACCGTTGACCAAATCTGACTTCTATAAACAAAATAAAATACTAGATGAAACTCTAAATTTCTGAAAAACTTATATGTTTTAGAGCTTGGTGTCAGCTTTCCAAAACTTCAAACGGATCGCAAAACGGAGTTCGGGATTGCTCGGAATCTCGAAAACCGTGCGACGTGTTGATTTTTGGACAACCGACACTCAATTAATTATCCAGAAATTCGAGATCAAAATACCAGAAAATAAATTATATAATCCGAAACCTAACCTCAATACGCTTCCAACAAAAAAAACGGCGCACAAAAAGGATGTCTAGATCAACGGCAATCGCTCCGCGAAGTCGAGGATCCCAATCAAACTCTCCCACTAAAAGCTGCTGGAAAAATATAGGGTTTCGGAAAACTAATAACTAATATATATATATATATAGGGCTAGGTCGGTGGCTGCTGTCCAAGCGGTGGCTTGGGGGCCACGTGGCGCGATCTGGTGCGCCCGCTGCTTGGATCGAACGGTCACCACAAACTGGGCTCGGCTCGGCTTCGAGCACGGCTCGAATTAGTATTCCGAGGGCGGCTCGGAGACCAAGCCCTGCACCCCCCCTACACTGCCACGTGGGGCCCGCCCTCCCGCTTTCAGTGGCTGACGGGTGGGCCCCCCTGGCTGACTGGGTAATTAAATTAGAAATAGGTTTTTAAATTACAGAAAATTAAATAAAAATTCCAGAAAAATCCTAAAAATTCCAAATAAATCCCAGAAAATTTCTAAAAATTCCTAGAAAAATATAGAAAATATTTTAAGGGTTCTAGAGCCTAAATAAATTACTTGGCCTCAAAAATACCCTCGGGTGCTCTCACAGAAAATCCTAGAAGCATAAGAAAATAATAAAATAATATATAAAAATTATCTAAAAATCTCCAATAAATCCTGGAAATTCTAAAATGGTAAAATAATATTCTAGGGACTATCTAGAGGCCCCAGAGGCTATATACAACCTAATATCCTTATATCTAACTTATAGACTTAGGCAAAATCTTACGATCCCTAATCAACAACCTAGTAAATAATTGATTCTAACAAAAAAAAATCTCCAAAATAGAAAATAAATTCTAGGAACCCAAATGCTACATATCCAAATATCCCAAAATCTATGCAAATTTGGTCCATACAAATTCTAGTTCTGACCTACCAGAACTCAGCCAGAACTCTGACCGAGTTCGGACCGAGTTCGGTCAGGACTTTTTGAATTTTTTGTTCCCACCAAATCTGTAGACAACATTCGAATGTGATATTCTAGCATCCGAACTTTGCCCGAGTTCGGTCCTCAAAACACTATAAATAGAGAATGATTTTTATTTTTCTAAATCACTCATTCACTCTTCTCCCTCTCTTCTAAAGTGTTTTTCCAGCTCCTTAAAGCTTTCAAATCTCGCCTATACTACTCTTAGCTAAAGCCAGTACAGTTCTGTTAGATCTAGAGTTTTGGTTCAAAGAGTTGTAAAGAGGTTGCAATTCAGAAAATGCTCTAGTTTTCGGAATTAGTCTGTTGGAGTCGATCGTGCACTCGTCACCAAGGCACGGTGTTGTAAAGAGACGACAAGCTCTCATTTAGCTTGTGAATAGTTGGTTAACAGCGGACAAGAGTACTCGCAACCGAATTAATCATCTCAGAGGGAAACTAGTATATATCGCGGTGTTCACTGAGTTTGATCTTCTATCTCTTGCTTACTGTATTTATTTACAGTCTCTTATTTTCTGCCATAGTTTATTTTTGCTATAATTTTTTAAAGAGGTGATTATTTTCGCTGCATGTACACACATTCTATTCACCCCCCTCTAGAGGTGCTCAACGTTCCTACACAAAATATAATCCATAACAGTGAAACAAGTACAACACATGCATAAGTAATTAAATATGACTAACCTGAATCACCATAAATGTAATGAACTACTGAACATGAAACATATAGCAAGAAGATCATGACATGGAACATGGAAAAATGAAATCGTGACAAGTGATTTGAAATATGTACAAAATATGTGACTGGCTAGACAAGTACAAGGAGCACATGAAATATGGTACGACTTAACCACACGTGCACATGTGTGATTTATCAACATGAAATACCTAGGTTAGGCTTTCGTCACATACCTGCAGTATTTTTCCTTCCCAAGTACAAGGACATGAGTAAATGATAAACACAATAACCAAAAGTACACGACCAATCGTATAACAACGTGTCCAACATGAATACAAGTCTATATGAAGTAAAGGAGTCAAAAGTTATAGAATGTACTTGCCTTGTCCTTGCAAATCAATGTATCTCAATGTCCACCTAGAATAGGGGAAGAATAGGTTAGATTTTAACAATGACATTATCTAGCTATTTGCTAAATAATTTAGTAAAATAATATTATTTAGATAATAACTAGAAGTAGAACTAGAATATATTTACTAGCAAAATAATATTAGTTAGATAAGTAATTATTTAGAAATATTTCTACTAGCAAAATAGTTTTAATCAAAATAATATTCATAACAAATTAGTTTTAAATATAAATACTAGTAACATATTTTTAATATAGGAAAATAATATTTAATAAACTATATTAGTAAAATATTATATAGATACTAGGAAATAATTCTCAATAGAAAAACTTCTTTTTCATCTTCTTTTTCTATGTCCATATTACCTTAGCAGAAAAGTCCTCCAAAACCTATCTATAACGTCCATATTACCTAGTCCGTTAAAATAAAAGTTTCCAGTGGATTTATTTTCATCCCCCATAGCAAAATAGTTTTAATCAAAATAATATTCATAACAAATTAGTTTTAAATATAAATACTAGTAACATATTTTAATATAGGAAAATAATATTTAGTAAACTATATTAGTAAAATATTATATAGATACTAGCAAATAATTCTCAATAGAAAAACTTTTTTTTCATCTTCTTCTTTTATGTCCATATTACGTGAGCAGAAAAGTCCTCCAAACCTATTTATCACGTCCATATTACCTCTGTAGCTTGGCTTCTTTCCTACTTACTATCTCTACCTAGCTTTAGGTACGTCATGGATAGTAAGTCCGTTAAAATAAAATTTTCCAGTGGATTTATTTTCATCCCCCAAAAGAGTTGCAGTCGTTTATCACGTCCACATCACCTCTGATAAATTCATGTACTCTAAAAATCTATACAAATAAACTTTGGCAGAAAGAGAAGTCAACTTTTATTTTGTAGTGTTTGATAGCTTATATTTTTCATGATTTTTTTCTAGGAAAATAATTCCATGAAATTAATTTCTTTTCTGCATATTTTTCACCTTAAACACACCCTTAGTGCAAAAAGAGAAGATACAAACGATATTCTTTTAAAGCCATAGTACAGTTATTTAGGAGGTTTGGATAGCTCGTCAATTCAGCTTATGGTAGGATTTTATGGCGTATGATGGTAGAGTTTCGGTACTGTGGCTGATGTTAGAATTTCATAGAGGCTGATGGTAGAGTTTCGGTACTGTGGCTGATGTTAGAATTTCATAGAGGCTGATGGTAGGGTATCGGGGTGGCTAAAGGTTAAATAATATTTCAATTAATTTACCAATATATTATAATTAAATAAATTAACAATCAACCATCAATAAATGAATAAAATATATTAGACTAGTTTATTAAAAAATCTAGGTCATTTCTGTCCACGACACAACAATCAGTTATTATAAAAAATGAAAATAAAATAAAAAAAATAAAGTAATGATAACACCACTTAGGCCATCAGCCATCTCCAATGGAAAGTTTTAAAATTGAAGACATTGTACTTTACAAAATAAAACCATCCTAGTTGATAAATTTTCTATATAAATATTGCACACACAAAATATTAAACTACTTTCGTACTGACCGTCATTATTCTTCTATTAGCTTTCACATCATATTGACCGACTCCTTTCACATCATATTGACCGATTACCATAGGCCTGAATATCACACATTTCTCCCACCGGGTAACCTACTTGCATATCTTAAAAATTCGCACTAAGCTCTGATAAATCCTAAAATTAAATGCAAAGTAACCTATTTATTCTATTTGGAAGCTGACACCCATCGGAAATATGAGGGTATCTTAAAAGGTTTTTGTACATAAAAGAGTATAAACTACAACCTCTGCGTACATATACAGCTCTCATCAGGAGCATCACTAAATAGAAGAATTTGACAAAGAGAAACTTTGAGTTGCTGTTGTCTCTAACAAAAATGTCTCGAGCGAATGTACACCCACCCCCGTCAAAACCCATGGTACTGGATACTGGACGTCCTTGAAGTTTAGCATGGCGTTCTCATAAATTTGATTTGGATTTGGATTTAACACTAGGTTGTCCAGTAGACTGCTGCACGCACAAGGCTCTATCTTCTCAATATCACAGGTTTCCATTGAAATCTGTAACACCGTAATGTACAAAATATATCAGGAAATATGTCGGATAAGGCAACTCTGGAAAAGAATTCAGTAATTCCTTTATGAAAGAATAGAGTATCAAATTTATTGAAACTAGATTTCCATATGCAAAAAAGTTAAAAAGGCAAAGTAAAGAGACAATTGAGATCGAGCAAGCAGCAGCAGCAGCAAACCAAGACAAAATAAACTGTTGCAATTGAGTATCATACATGACCTGTACGTGGCAAGCGAAAAGACATTTCTGCTTCTTGCCTCTTGAGAGTTGACGAGGACAGCATCTCAACCAAAGCCAAAACCTTCGCTGGCTTCATGGATAGCTAGCAGCAATCGTTCTTGCAATTGTTCTTTGTGAGAATACTCGGGTAGGTCTAGCTGGTTGAAACTGCAAACACAAATAGTTATAATCATGATATCTTCAAGACCAAATCAACTTTAATCAAGAGAAACTTATCAAACATTGTATTAAATAAACAGCTGCACAAATCTAACCATGTATGAGCAGAAGGGAGCCTTTCAGGAGCACCATATGCCTTGTGGATCTGAAAACGCTGGGGACCAGAAATACCCTGCAATGCTTTAAAGCCCTCTAATGGTACCTGAATGATTTTGGACAACAGCTTTAGTCAGAGATGTAAAAGGAATTCGATTAACACAGTCTAGATTTTACTCTTATCAGAAAAGAATAACACCGCAACTTCAATCCCCAACAAAAAAAAAAGTTGCTAACAAGCTAGTACCAGCAAAACATAAAAATTGCAAAACCGACCAAGGGGTATATATAACAAGAAAAATACAGTACTTGTGACTCAGTAGAAACAACACAAAAACTTCAAAATAGCATGCATTTCAAAGAAATTCTGGCTCATGCTTCAACACCTATTCATAAACTCCTACAGTACAGGCAACTGACTGGAAATTACAGAACCAGGAACCACCAAATCATATTCGTAGTATATGTATTACTATTAATAAGAGTTCACAGTCTTTCAATAAAAATGACGGTGTCATATTGAGAGTTTTATACGCAACATAAGTGCATGAATAAATTGAGGAACAAGTGGCCATAGAACTTCAAAGGGAATCAAATGCACAACTACACAACAGCCAAGTACATGCATGACATCAATAATGAAACCCTATCCCATATTTTTGGGGTCGGCATCAAACTGCATGCATGTATACACTGTTCTGGTTGACATCGTTGGGGAAGAAAAAGATTAAGATTGCAGAATCTAGTGAATTAATACCTATATTTAGAAGAAAAAACATGGAGAACAGAACTAAAACTAAAAATTTGCAGCTATGGAACCCATACCATCACTACCCTAGGCCTATAAACAAGTAAAAATATGGATGAAAAATGCTATTTTTTGGTTGATGTGGCTAGTAAAAAAAGATCTAGGTAATGAGTAAGGAATGTAGAGACGAAGGCTTATACATAATACCTGTATGACAACTTCACAAGAAAATAGTTGGGAGTCCGGAATGTGGATTAGAATTAATTAACAAGATATTCTGGGAACCATTACCATAACTGCAAATAGGAGGTTGTTAGGGAAGGTATCATCTTTGTATTGCCATCACAATCATCAATCCAAGCTTTCGCCAATTAAATGAGGTCCGCCAAGGGGCAAGAATTGAAGTCAAAATGTTCTTAAGGCCAAATTGCACTTAAATTCTAGGCAGTTAAAAACCATTATATACCGGTCATATAACCGATATATAACGGTATCGGTCCGGCACCGATTTTTTTTTAAAAAATAGATAAAATATCGGTACCGATATTATCGGCCGATATGACCGATATATCAGTATATATCGGTTTCGAAAAAATCCGATATATAACGGTTAAGTTTTGTTAAAACCAAAAGTCGGGAAGAAAGAAGTACAAGATATTCACTCTCCTCACTTATTTGTTCACGATGATGAATATATGGAGGATGAAGAAGATGAAGATGAACAAACTATGGAAGGTGGAGAAGATGGTGACGGTGAAAACGAAGAAAATGAAGTTGAGGCTAATGAAGATTATTAGATGTTGAAACTTGAAAGTTGAATTTGGATCTTTTTTGTTTTCATATTAGTTGAACCATTTTGAAGTGGTACTTTTTCATATTGTAATGTTGGTTTGGGTATGAACCTTTTACTTTTAATGCTTTAAGAAACTTTTCTTGCATATTTATAATAGATAACTATTAAATGTGTTGTTCATATATAAAAATTGTGTTAAAAATGCAAACCGATATTTACCGTTATAAATCCGATATATCAGTAATATATCAATAACTCTACTGGACCGTTATCATGAAAAAACCGTTTTTAACTGCATAGCTTAAATTTGGCACTTTAATAGACCATTATGTCCTAAGCCCGATCCCAATCATAATAATTAAATATTTATTCATTTTTTAATTAAAATGACATTAGTAATTGATGAACCTATTTTTATCTAAACATAACCCGAATCTCATCCCAAACCACCAACAGATCTCTCGTCGGCGTCAGTGCGGCAATACCCTCTCCTCAGAGGCCAAGACTTCTCCCTCCTTTAATCTTTTTTATTAAGAAATAAAAAACAAGAAAAAAGAATAAATCTCTAACCCCCTCTATCCCCACCCCAGTACCTGGTCACCATCGACCCCAGTTGCCGTCGACCGACCCTCCGTTGCACCTACTCCCTACCCCTGAGCCCCCATCGTGCCACCGCGCTCCGGTCGTGCAACCTTGTGGTTGCACGAATGACAACCACCAATGGCTGCCATTCGTGCAGCTCTATGGCTACAACGCCGGTAAGCGACGGTGCGAGGAGAGCTCGAGGTAGGGAGAAGGTGCAGCAAAGAGTCGATCGATAACGGAGGGGACGGGACTTAGGGCGCAATTTAGTTTATTCTTAAAATGGTCGAAGAAAGTTAGAATATGCTTCAATTATGACCTTATTCAACTAAGATATGCTGAATGTTATTGTTAATGTTATCCATAGACTTCAATTTTATTAGACATAACTCCGAGCGAGATACTTGGACAATCTGGGATCTCTTTATTCTTTAGAAGAGAGGGTGCATTCTTACCAAAATAAGTGATTTTTCTACCAAAGTTATATGGTTTCTCATTTCAAACATCACAAATCTTGTTATTTACTTAGAAATCCGTCAAGTTAGGAATATGAGTTACGAGTCCCTCGTAACGTGAGGTGGACCAGCGGCAGTAAGGAGGTCCTGGGTTCAAGACCAGGCCTCAACAAAAAAGAAAGAAGTTATGAGTCCCTCTCATGTCAACATAAATATACCTTTCTACCCTCACCTTCAATCCTCCACTCCCTCCTTCCCTCTCCCCCACCTCGAAACCCACTATTGTCCATTTTTCCTCATCACCAATCCTTTCTCCTCCCCTTCCTCGACTTCGAAACCCACAATTCTCTTTCATGTTTGCTTACCCTCAAATTAGGAACATCAGCTATGAGTCTCTCTCGAGTCAAAATTAACTAAACCATCTGCAAAAACACCATTTTACCTATCATTTTCATTCCTCCTCTACCTCCTTCCTTCTCCACCTCAAACTCGTCTCTCCACCACTCTCAACCATCATCAACTCATCCCTCCACCATTCTAAACCATCACCAACTCATTGCACTCTCCTTCCCCTCTTCCTCCCTCCCACTACTCGCATGTGGGAGCAACAAGTGTGGAAGAGGGCACGGAGGAGGAAGAAGAGTGGTTTAGAAGGATGCGGTCAAATTGTCAAAAAGAAGTTACCGTCTAACTTAACGGAATACTCTTGTTTTCATGAATTAATTATCCAAAGGGATTCGGAACTCAATTATTAATGATTTGAAGACATCTAAGTAAACTATAGAACTCCAATTCTGTTGAAACCTTGAGTGAATGAATATATATGGCTGATGGATATAGAGTGATTTTTATAGTTAAATGCCAAAACAGCTTGACAAATTCATCCCTTAAAATGCGACGGCAAATTTCAGCAAGAAACATAAGCTGCTATGCTATTGAAATATACCTCACAGCTTATCAAGTTTGACAGCTAACGGGGCACTTTGAATAGTAATAGGAAAAGTCCTCCACATTATTCAATCAAAGTTAAAATATCACTAGAATTGATTCGTGTTGGTTTTACTCAAAAGCTTGTACCAAGCAACGCACGAATGGAACCATAAAAAACAGGAGGCCTGAGAGAGAGCAGAATAATCGGTGACTGGTATCTGGATCCACATATACGCTAAGTCGAGAAGATAGAAAACAAAACATGATACACACAATATGATTGGTAGACTGTATCCACATAAAGGAAGGAAAACTTTTCCCACTAGAGGTAGAATGTTCGTGTTGCACAGACAAGGACATGATGCAACACAGACTTGGTCACGGTGCTTACTAGAATGTCACACAGGTATGCTTTGTGTTTCACCTTAGGTGCAAATTTAACTCTTCAAGTGCTCTCCGAAAGCTGAATCAACTATCAGCCACATCTGTTTTTGAAACACATCAGAATTTAAACAAAAGTGTTTTATGGTCATCATTCATCATCCTCCAAGCATTCTCCCATCAGATGGGGTCTGGTATGGATCATAAGAAAGATCCATAAACGAATTGACAAAGTCCTTAATCTTATGACTGACTGTTGATTTCTATGTCAGTGTCAAATTTCTTAACAGGCAGCTCTGAGCATGAGTGTCATGCCATAAAACCTAGACAGTCAGTGGGCAGGTTGCCAGATCTACCATTGTGCTATGCAGTTTAAGCTCAAGCAACCAAGGAGCACCGTCCAAGTTCCCAGGGACAACAAATAGTCTAGATGAAAAGGTGAGATGATATATTTCGCTACAGGAATTTGTGTCCTTCACAGTTTCCCTTAAAGCCGAATAATCTTTCAAGGACATGCATTTTCAAAACAATCAGAGTTTAAATCAATGTGTTTGATCCCATACCACAAATGACCGAACAAACAAAATATCTGTATGTGAACAAGACAATTACCTTTGAAGTTCCAGTTACAAACTGTAAAAATCTTGCAGTGTCCTCCTTGTTGAATGCTTTAACGACCTCCCAGAACCAGTGAATAACAGTAGATGCAGCAGTGTACCCAGTGTACTCCGTGTTGGCTTTCAGATCATCAACTACCAAAACGAAAAATAATATGAAGGAAAATAAGAAGGCAACAAGTATATAATGTTAAAAATAATTAACCAGGTATACTCACGATCAATTTCTGGAAGTCCACTAATGAGAAGCTCAAGCTCCTTGTCATTGAATATTGAAATAAGCTCCCGCGGAACTAATTCGCTAAAACCTTCTAGAAAGGAATTTATTTGAGGACGGATGGCTGTAGTCAATATATGTTCAGCTACAAGATCCACATACTCGTGCTTTGTTTCTTCTGTAACCCTTGTATTCCTCCCTCCAGGTTTAAGCTCATAGTCCATGACCTTCATTAGAATAGCAATAAGAGAAATAAGAATCACACTAATAAGAAACAAACCAACATGATGACACAACTTACAGTTACATTTTAATACATATTGCCTAATACCTCAGTTTTCTCATAAAGTATGTGTTTCTCTTCATCAGCATCCATACTAAAAGTCAAATCTGGAATGTCGCTGACATCATTCTGGTTAAAGTAATTAGCCAAAATCAGTTTGTTTCTTTAATATGTTCTACAAGCATGGCTTACATGTGATAGACACTAACCTCAAGCATCCACTTCAAGTTCTTGTAGTAATCAGGATCAACTGCCTCAATGTCATGATATGTCACTTTCACACCAAGAATGTGCTTGTAAAATGAACGGGTAAAGTAAACATCCAAAAGTTGCCCATCAAAAAGTGCTTTAGCAACCTGCAAGGGTTAAAGATAATGAAGAAAGGATGCTTAAGAGATTATCCAAAAGAAAAGAGTAAAATACTAGTAGAAGAGGTCAAGAGCATGTTACCACACGGCCGACAAATTTGAAATAAGAAAGATGCTCAGTCTGATACACAGAATTGGGATTTGGCTGAAAAGTTGCATTATTTCCAACGTTTGTGAAAAGCAAAGCCCCTTTATCAAAGATGACCCTAGAGAGCAGTTGGTACCATTCCCTTGTTAACCCACCGGCATCAATCCCTTCCTCTCCTTGAAATTGTACTGTTAGCCGCCCCTTGAGGTCCTGTGTGGGACGTAGACGCAACTGGTTATAGGAATCCTCCAAGACATATGCCCTACGAACACTTATCCGCAATGGAGCAGAAGGATGTTGATCATGATGTTGCCTGATCCTTGAGCGGAAGTACGCTCTCTTATTGTCAAAATCAATCAGCCTTGGAACTTTCAGCATCAAGGAAAGTGACTTCTCTAGCAAGCTCGGGTTCAGCCTTATGAAAAGGTTAAGAAGACGACGATGCTTCTCCACAATTCTACCGAATGTCAAGCATCCAGAACCACCACATTTGAGGGATGGTGACGATGAGCTACCACCAAATTCTTTAACCTCTCTTGCAGTCACGTTGTTATCTCCAGGCATAATGGTTTGATTTGTTTGCAGCTTTTCACAGAGGACAAAGAAAGACTCTATAAATGGCAATAGTCGCTGTGTACCAGGAGGAAGAGGAGGAGACACAGAAGACCCACCGCCAACAATATCTTCAGCTTCTGACATTGAAACAGGTGAAGAAAATGCAGAGCTCGGCCCCAGTTTTGCCTCGGTTGTGGTTATGCAATCACTTAACTCTTGCCATAAAGGCTCGAGAGCTTCATTTAGATTCAACAGTATGGATTGCTCCTCACGTTCATCGGCATTCTCCTCATCCTTGTTCCCGCCAACCAAAGTCAATGTACTGAGTGCTTGCAGTATGCGTAAGGTTGCAGACCCAGCCATAGAGCCAGCTCTTAGGCCAAGCATATGAGTGTTCCTTAGAGTTACAAGCTCACCCACAGCAGAAACACTCAAGTTATGAGCTAAACCTGCTAGCTCAAATGCAAAGAATTTCCGGTGGGGCAAAGCAACGAAGGCCAATTTCTTCATTACCTCAGCAGCAAGAGAATATACCTTCTCTGACAGTCTGACCAACAAATAAATTGAATTAGTTTGCCCAGGATAAAAATATAAGAACACAGATACTGACTTCAGTGAATTAATACAACTTCTCAACTACATAATACAAAGTAAACTAAGAAGAGGAACCGTGGACTGAAGGGAGAAGGCATAATAAACTATATATATATATATATATATATATATATATATATATATTTATATATATATATATATATATATATATATATATATATAGTGCCTATCCAATGAGCACACCTCCTAAATGAGCACAATTAATTCTATCCGTAAGATTTTAGCTAAGTTAAATCTAATGGTTAAAAGTATTATTGATCATCTGAAGAAAGTTCATACATTATGGATAATAAAAATACCAAATTATTCAGATTTAAATCAGTCTCATAAATTATGTCACCCCCCCCCCCCCCCAACCACCACCACCACCACGATTCCGACCTCAAGTGGCCCAACGACCTCTCCTTCTTCATCGCGCTCACTGGGAGGTCCGACGATGCGAAACTATTGTTCGGGCACAAGGGTCTAGCCAACAAGAAGCCAGAGACCCATAACGTGATGCACTCGAGCTCACAAATGAACCTCTACGGCAATGCTGAGGAGGGGAAGAGAACAATGTACGGCCGTCAGCGGGACCAACACGGAGGACCACTTGGGCCTGGACAGCCATTCCGGCAAGGCGAGGAAGATGGAGAGCTCCAACAAGTTTAACAGGAGCTTCACAATGCCGGCGACGATGGCCATTTCGTCGTCATCGTCCAGTTTGAACCAGCACCAGAATCAGTACGTAATTGACAGTTTATAATTGAACTAGGTCTTAATTAGTACGTAATTGATAGTTTATAATAATCCACCAACAATCATCTGGTTGTACCTATGCTAATTACGTATACATGCATGGTGGGTGGCAAGAAGAATATGTACCAACTGGTTTGTCACGTACGAGTTATATATATGGAAGATGAATTAATAGTTCCCTTAATTTTGTGAAGTGCAGGTGGCAGGTGATTGCTCCTAACTTGGACAAGAATCTCTTCATCAGAGTAGTTGCGCATTGTGCAGACCGTACCTGACAGTGGATCCCAAGGGAACATAAACATCCAGCTCTGTTCAACTCAGTCTACTTCAGAAACCGCAGCGAACTCTTCTCGGTTATGATGAAGAGCTTCCCAGAGCTGGGTCTGAGAGACGAGGACTGCACGAGATGAACTGGCTACATTCTGCTCTCTTCTTCAATGGTATGTCGACCAACCAACGATTAGAAGCTCTACTGAGCAGGAAGCCACAATTCAACAGCTCCTTCAATGCAAAGTCCGATTACGTGGCCAAACCAATCGCGGAGCGAGATTGGGATAAGATATAGCCTTGTGGGAGTTTGTTTCATAGGGGTGGAGGAGAAGAGCTGGTCAAGCATAATTTATGAGACTGATTTAAATCTAAATAATTTGGTATCTTTTATTATCCGTAATTTATGAGGTTTCTTTAAATGATCAATAATACTTTTAACCATTATAATTTAGCTAAAATCCTACGGATAGAATTACTTGTGCTCATTGAGGAGGTGCGCTCATTGTGCTCATTTAGGAGGTATGCTCATTGGATAGGCACTATATATAGTGTGTGCAATGTGCATGTGTGAGGAAATAAAGTAAATATTAACTAGATCAAATTAGAAAATAGATAAATAATTAGTCTATGTTAATTGGTCAAACCATAAGAAAATGTAGATTTGGCAGAATTATATCTCAATTGATCAAAACATAAGATGTAGATTTGAAGACGATCATTAATTATCCTATAAAACTATGGCATCATAAGTCATAACTAAGGTGGTGTGAGTATCAAACGTTTTGAGGTTTCAGCTTGTTAGTATGGATAATCTTTAGGGGGTGGCCCAACTGTTGGGGCTGGTAGGGGTTATTGGGAGGTCCTGGGTTTGAGCCCAGGCCTTAGCCAAAAAAAAAAAAAAAAAAACTTGTATGGAGAATTGTTAGATGTTCCTGAGACAAACAAATAAGCTTCAAACAAGACTAGGTCAGTAAAGAAATTGTAGTGTTCAATGCATCATTATCATCATCATCCAAGATCATACAATGGGGTCGACATAGACCACAACAATGTTTTTATGCACTGAATTCTTAACCCAGTTAGCTATGAGCAAAACCATGAAGACCAGTTGGCAGATATAGTTCACTACAACCTACAAAGTATTAGCAAATAAATGAATCTATATAGTTATTAACAATAAATCTTAAGAGTATTTAGCTGATTTAAAAGAAACATAGTTCCGCCAATCTCCAAAATTCACCATTATATTTTATAAGGACAGAATGAACATTGAGTATCTAACTATAAGTGAAATATGAAATGCTAGTGGCTAGATAACAAAGATTAGGTCAGGAAATTACCCTTCATGGGCAAGAATACGGCATAGATTACGCAGATCAGGCTTAGGAAGTTGCAGAAAAATGTCATAGATTTTCAGGGGTTTATTCCCAGATAAAGGTGGCAACTCGGTACTTGAACTTGAATTTAACTCCTGATTCCGATTCTGCTCCAAACTAAAAGTCTCTCTCTGACTGTTGGATGGGTCTCCATTAGATGCTTGTGTCTCAGTAATACCTGCAGATTGTATTTGGGAATCTACCTTTGCAACAGCATTATTAACCACTACTTGCAGAAGACCCATGACCTGTGAATTATCAAACGGCAGATAAACATGTAAACAAATTGAAGTGTATATCCATATGCACAAATTGAAGTGTATATCCATATGCATACAAAATAAGCTCATGAGTACCTGCTCAAGATGTGCACTACTACGCAAAAACAAAGGTCTGTTCAGAAGCTTCAGGAACAAAATTACTGGTATGTCACTCTTAGAAGAAGATTCCACATCCGAAAGGTCTTTTGATTCAAACAGCTTTTCTTTACTTTTCTCCACCTCAGCATCCACAAGGGCATTGGTTGGACAATCAGAGGTCAATGAAGAATCAAAGTAGAAAAGGATGTTTGCAACAGAAGAATGATTTGTTGCCAGATATGTCAAGATTTCAAGAACACGACGTGACACAAGAGGCGGAAGACCTTTTGTACCAACGACAGAGAGGTCAGAAAAAAAAAATTAAATCAGAACAAAATCAATGATCACTGTAAAACATAATAAATAAAATTTCAACAAAAATACCATCTGATGGTTGTGGGCGGCCATAAACAACATTCCACTGGCATCCATAAAGCCTCTGCATATCTGTGGTTGCAGATCCACAGGATCCACAAGCCTCAGGTCTGATCATGTCGACTAAAAGCCTAACCAGAACTGCGCGTGTCACACTGTTCGCGCATAGATTCAATAGAAGTCTTTGAAGAAGGCCTTTTCCAAGGGGCTACAGACGATACAAAAAGAAGAATACATGTGGCTTCAGAATAATCCTCTAACATTTTATAGCAATATAGGTACGGCGATATAAGTACTAATAACTAACTTGTGCATAGCAGCCACACAAATGTATTTTCACAAATATAATAATGTCACTATCATCACTACTTTTTACAGTTGATGAAGTTAAAGCAGAACTTCATCAATAACTCAAGTTTGAACTACAATTCTGCAAACTACACTTGTAATAGATAGTGACAACCAATTTTCCCATTACATAGATAGTATAAAACTACTTGTGACATAAATGGTTTGTTCATATCATGTTGCTATCAACTAAGAACCTACATTTAGTAAATTTCTCTGTCACCATTTTTTAGGTTTATTATCATACAATATACAAAAATGAGAACCCCCCTCTCCCTTCCACCACCACCGCAAGTTGTGCTTATGTTCACTGTAAATCTGATGATCGTTGCAAGGAGACTTATTGGCTAGACAAGAAATGGTTGATATTAAATATCCAGAAAGGAGCTAGTGGCCAAGCTCGGGAGATGGGAACAAAAAGATAATAACGATAGTGCAATAGAGATACACTTGAAAGCATGAGCTGGCAAAAGTTGTGAACACAAGAATCCAGAGTATTAATCATATACTGAGAGGTAATAGCAAAATTAGTATGTAAGAATGAGCCATATGGATGACACATGCTAGAAAAGTTGTACTCTATGGCAGCGCCTGATTTGCACTTGCAGTACAGTATGGTAGGAATTATTCCTCACATGATAGGCAAAATCTTCTAGGTTTTGGTGGTGCATATTATGGTCCCATGCAAGTTATAAATTATAATCCACCTACTGATGGCCTGAGGACATCTCCTTTTGGAGATACCAAATTCAGGATCGTTATCCTCACTATCAGGCTTCACATTGTGATGACAGGAATGAGCATAATTTTTTTGGATTACATATATACACACATGTTGTCATTATAAGTTTCTGAACATATTATCTCTATGGACGCTCTATGACCAAGGTTACCTCGAACGTGGAAAGAAAACAAAAACCAGCTACAAGCCTACACCAAGAGTCTCAGTATGCAGTACATCAGGGGTACACTTCTTTGGAAGGCTTATTTGCAAATATAATATACGATGTATATTTCAGATCAAAAATTAATCAATTAACATAATATAGCATCATAAAAGATTCAAAATTAGGCTTATCCATACAGGTAGGAAAGCAATAATAGCCCACTTATATACTTTATTTATATAGCACACCCATGGCAACCACCCACTTATTTCCTTCAACATTTCCTTTGTTGGAAGTTGAAAAGCTTGATCAGAAACCAGGTAAATTGACCCTATGTCATCTTGTAGGAAAACTGGAAAAGTGGATTTTTCATATTCCAGTACGCTGGCGTTCCGAGTTCCAAAAGGTGCATTACTGGATTGCAGAACCCACCCTATTCCATTCATAACTATCTATTATGAATGTACGTTCATCTTAAAGCAAGTACATAATCAGTAATATCGGTTGCAACTGAAATTCATCAATTTTGAATATTATTTATCCCTTCAAAGCAAACGAGAAACAAAAAATAATACATAAATTTATGCCTACTGTATTAAATATTTTGCTAGTTTTTACATACTTATTTCTTTTGGCTTTCTGAAACAAAGAGCTGGGACTGATTTGAAACTGTCTAAACCGCCGACATCAATTACTCATAAGAAGGGTCTGAAACAGATTCCAACACTAGGGTCTGGAACAGATTCCAACACTTATATTGTGACCTTGGACTAAAGTAACTACATAGACATACAGATTATCAATTCTAACATTAACTAAGTCATTGTAACCCTGTTATAAATCTATTAATCCTAACAATAACTAATTGATGAAACCCTGATATATACTAGCACCTTGGCACATGTGATGCATGTGTAGAAAATTTGAATATCACACACAATTTCAATAGAAGTTAAAGAACATTATTGCACGTTCAAATAATTATAAGAAAATTACGAGAAAAGGTTTAGAAAAATATAAGAAATTACTAGTTGACTTATGGTTAGATATTTCAATTTAACCCAAAATGATTAAGCATTGGACATATTTAATTTTGGTCATTTTGTTAACCTTAGACAATTACGGTGAGAAAGATAATTATATGATTTGGTTTGATTTGATTTGATTTAGTCCAAAATAGTTAGATCTTTTTTAGTAAGCAAATTATACTTGAGATAATTTTAACTTAAGTTATATAAATCACGTTTAATATAAATGTGCATCTACTATATAGGCAAAAAATTTCGAATCTACCGATATGACATGCGTAATCCAGTAACTATAATATTGGGTTTATTTACTGATATACAGTCTCTTCCGATCTTAAATATTGGATTATATAAATATGCCATTATAGATTGTATACGACTAACAGGAATGGCATTCATTCTCTCTTTAGCTTAATGTGTCATGGAGATGAATGCAATTCCCTGGAGCAAATTGTATCATCTTACCTCTTCGTCTAGACTCCTTATAGTCTAGGGGATATTTACTCGGTTGCATAAGCTTAAACTGCATAGCAGAAAGGGGGATCTCTTAGCAATATAAAGGATTGACGTCATTGCAACATCCAGTCATAAAAACTTTGTAAATTCTTTTGTGGAGCTTTCTTATGCTCCATAGATGACTCCATTCTGATGGAAGAGGACTTGGATAATGATGATTTTGAAGTTGTGTAGGACAGATTAAATTGGACTAGAGAAGATGAAATTATATATTACTTTCTTTGCGTTTAAATTGTAATATTGTAATAAAAAGAAGTCAGGAGGAGTGCGGGAAAGAGGAAACATTACACATAAATTTTAGGAATGTGCCAAAACTCTTGCTTTTTAAAATAGTAATAGATGCGATAATTTAATCATTACTAAAATGTTATTAAAACTCGGTACGTATATTAATATGGCAAGTAGTTTATAAATGATTATTCCAATTAAGAAGTTTGAAATGGGTTTAGTAAGAAGACTTATTGGTGGTGAAGTGAACTAAACGATTGATGTATATTCCTTGTAGAAGCCTAAATGCTTATTGGACATTTTAGATGCTGTGTTGCCAACGTAGCACAGATAGCTATTGTGTTCTCTTCGCTTAATTAGTCACCTTACATTGCTGATGTAAATCGTCATGTAGATAGAACTTATATTCCTTCTCTTACAATAGATAATGACAACCTTAACATAATTTAAAGATTTTAGTGAGCAAAGACAACAATATCCCATATCTTGTATGTGAAAATTTCAGCTTAAAATACTAATCACGGGAAAAGAATTACCTGAGCCAATTTTAAGAGGCGAATCAAGGCCTTCAAAGCATTTGAGTCCAAAAGAGGCATCCCTTCAATTTCCTTAACCTTCAAGCTGGTTGTAATTGCAGAAGCTCTTTGACCTACTGAAACTCCTACTCCTCTATCTACTGCTGTCTGCCTGTCAACTGCCAGCCTCCTGCCACCAAGTCTGTGGCTACCTCCAAAATGACTGCTGCGAGCATGATAGTGGCTCACTGCCCTGTCCCTGAGCATTTGGGCCTCAGCAAGTAAAGCTGAAGGTAACGCTGACAATACTGCTTCTGATGATGTCAAAAGCACCTATAATGCAAACAGCGGAACCAAATTATGTTACTGCAGAAAAAAGCATCACATATAACTAAACGCATAAAGTACCACACCTCTTCACGCAAATCAGGAGGGAAGGTTGCTATGATAGAAGCATTATCCATGTCAACTGGCTGGCCTTCACTTTGCAGAGATTGCATACTTCTTTGTGCCCGTTGCTGTGCCAAGACCTCAGCTTGGATATCTGGTGGAAGGGCAGCCAAAAATTCAGGATCTATATCTTCTGCAGTAGGTGGAGCATATGTAGAAGTTTGGGCAGACTGAGCTTGCTGAGAAGCCAAAACTTCTGCTCGGAGATCCTGCGGCAGTGCCTCTAAAAAGGTTGGGTCAATTGCATTTGTGCTTGAGGCCTCGTTGTTAATATTGACTTGATCTGACTGAGTATTTTCTTGAGGAACTGCTCTGGTGGATAATTCTTCTTCATTAGAAGGAGCAGGTAGAGAACTCTCTGCTTGATTCCCAAGAAGATCCGTGCCATTCATATCGAAGTCAACATTTGCATGCACTGACCCAGCACGACCGTCACTAGAGTCTGGCAATGTTGACCCTGAATCAATTATTGCATGACTACTATAATGGCTATCAACTCCAAAAGGTCTACTGTGAACCTCTGCATTGTTAGCACTTCGAAGCATTTCACCATTGTCATGCATTTGGTGATCTGCAACATGTAAATCAGCAGCTACTGTACCAATTTCAGGAATAGCATCTGAAGGTATGTTGGTAGGACCAACCCCTTCCTCAACATTCATACTATTGAAACCATTATCTCCAGCATCTAAATTGACAGGATAGTGTTGTCTTCCTTCTGGGGCTCCGTGGTTCTCCCCTGCTCCAGTAACAGATTGTGCATCAACTGATCCATGAGAGACGTCGGGAAGACATTGACCAACTTCAATAGCTACATCCACCATCTGTTGCAAAGGACTAAAACCTGTTTCCTGGTGCTGATCACCAATTTCAGTAGAAAGATTACCCACTCTTACTGGTGACTGGCTATTGGCATTCAACAGTGGTGATTGTTGGTTAGCTTGTCCAGTAGAATGCTCATTTTGTCCCTGCGCTGGGAGGTTATCAACAGAAAATGCACCACGCAACTGGGACACAAAATGCTCTTCGACTGCCTGCGCAATGGTAGCAGCATGGCCTCCTGCTTGAGGCTGACCATCGTCGGTCCACCGACTGTCACCTGGTCCCCTCCTACCCATATGCGATGAATCCATACCAAAAGAGAAATCCATGAAAGACGGTGGTGCAGCAACAACAGACCGATCACCAATTACTGTTGCAGCGGCATGATCAGAGGCAAGGCCAACATCAAACATGTATAAGTGAGATACATCAAAATTTCCAAATGATAAAGCTTCTAAGTCCCTTGACGAGTTTCCAACCGAAGACCACATCGAAGAAATTGGTTCTGCCGATTGTGATGGCCTCAAAAGCAGTGGATGTTGGAAGGCGCTACCATCCAAACTCGACCTATCAAGAAAAGTTCTATTAGAAATTTGACGGCGACGCTCCACTCCCAGTGGTCGGTGAAGATGATATATGTCATCTGTGTTTACTCCATGAAAAGGCTCTGAAGCAATATTAATGAAACCACTTGCATCTCCACCTCCCCTTAAAACTCTTAACTGATCTAAACCACCTAACCCCTCCCTCCACCTGACTCCTATAACACGGTTCTCAAAGAAATCTTCGTCTTCCTCGTCAATCATCTCATCATTATATTCATCACTGATACCATTGTCATCGTGGTCTTCAGCATCAGTATCAGCTAATGATATCATAGCATTTCCTTCTTCTGCTATATCATCATCCTCATCCTCCTCATCATCTTCGTCGTCATCGTCACCATCCTCCCCGACGTCCTCATCTTCATCACCCATTTCATCATGCGCCCCGTGTTCAACATTGAAAGCCAGTCCATCCTCGTTTGCGTCTGGAAGTGTGCCACCATCAATCTCTTGTTGCATAAAAACCTCCCCACTTTCGACAGGTGGATTCATGGCATTCCCCTCACCATCGACTGACATATCTTCCTCCACAGCTTGGTTTGGATTTGCATCTTGGTCCCTGTTATTATGATCAGATGCATAAACATGCCGAATCTCAGTTTGAATTGCGTCAATGCTTTCTTGCTGATGAATTGCATTATCTTCGTGATATGAAGTTTCTGTCACTGTGTTCCTCAGCTCTTCAACTCTTTCATGTGCACCAGATGATCCGTGATTGATATGATCCAACTTTATCACTTGATCCCTAGCATTTGCAACTCTTGTTAGATTTTCTAAGGCCTTCAGTATCAGGTTCACAAACTTCGGAGCATCTGGGTGGTCAAGATCAATCACATCAAGGATGCCGGAAAGAGCCTGCACCATTCCACTGTCTATCATGGTTTTAGCAATATCAGGTGAGCATCCAGGTCCAGGCACGGTACTGGAAGCATTTTTAGACAAAATGGAATTTACCAAATCAGCAAATGCTAAAACCTTTCTGTTGGGCAACAAAATTCTCGTAGAGGAATTCCTCTCCATATCAGAGAAAGAAGAAAATGCTTTCACAATTTCATTAATTACCCGCTTGCGGCCCTCGGTTGATCTTCCACAAAAGACAACCAAGAACCAAGATGCTTTTTCAGACAACTTGTCCTTCAATTCATCTGAAGTTTCAGTAGATTTTTCTGAAGATAATGGAAGTAACTTGTGCAATAAATGATACAGGAAACCACCCTGTCCAGGGCCACCTGCTTGACCAGAACCCCGTAATAAATATGCCTCTGAATCCCGTTTCAATACAACACCTACTGCATGCACATACATTAGAAGTATATCACTCATCAACTTGAGGACAAATGTTACTTTTGCCAACCATGCAGATTTTTCAGAGAGATGATCAGAGTCCTTCCGCACCTCATCAACTTTTGATTTTCCTTTTTCCTTAATAATTGGCTCATCAATTTCCATAGGACTTGAGAAATTAGCAAACTCATCAGGGTTTTTTGCTGATGGGTAGCTCATAATAATTTCCAAAAGCTGATCAATCACCTGATAAAGACTTGCTGGAACCTTTTTATGAGTTTTAGAACATTTAACAGGAGTATCCGACTTATTTTCAGAAATACGAATAGACTCATTTGGAGGACCCACACTCTCATTGCCAGAAGCTTTCAGCTTATTGTTGTCCTTGTCCTTCTCTTTCTCCTTCAATAACACTACGTTCATCCTCCCTGCCGAAGATTCTAACTGACAAACAGCAGCTGCAGCTCTCATAAATATTTCAGGGTCTCTGGTAATTACAGGTGCCATTGATGTCAAAAATAACTGGGGAGAAAGCCGGCCAGCATGCCTGCTATTACTGCCAGTGAGAGTCTGCCTTATTTCCAATTCCATAGCAGTTTGTAGGGTCTGAGGATCTTCTAGAAGGTGCCGAATAATAACTGATGCCAGGCTGTCGAATCCAGGAAACATACAGGTTCTAGGAAGACTAAAAAGAGCAGTCAAACCTCCAGAGTCAAGAAACTGTGTAGCTATGGCATGTGTTTTAGTTATGCGTGCACATAACTGCAGAACAGCCTGCATAACAACAGCAGGAACTTGCTGCTTTATGAACTCGCAAGCAATTGCCATTGCCCTCTGACTCTCCTCAAGGGTTAGATAACCAGTAGACTTCCCCAAGATCTTCTCAAAAACATTGCTAGGTTCTTTCGCTGCACAATCATCAGATTTCACCTCTGCGTTAGAGGAAGGAATTGCAAGGTTAATATCCACTACAGATGAATCAGACAAGGATTTAAAAGATCCTTCAGGCATATTTGTAGGAACCTTGGGTCTTGATTGCAGCATATTATTAAGTATAAGCAACAAAGCGCTAACAGATTTTGCTAATGAAGCACCATTTCTGGATTCTCCAATTCTGCAGTTAAACAGGATATCTAAAACAGCGGAGACGACACCATTCTCGGCAGCAATCTCTCTGGTGCTGCTGTCTTCACTAAATACCAAAGCCAATATATGTGAGATTGAGCACAATGCACCCGTATCTTTCGTAAAGTCTGATGGACATAGCTTCAGCTGCTGAATGAGAAACAAAACCACCTTAGGGCGATCATCTCCTTTATTGCGATTACTGAGTGTCACTAGCAGGTCTGCCAAGGGAAATGCCACCAAATCACTATTTTGAAACAACTTCATAGAAGTAGCAAGTATATCATCAACTGGGGGGGTCTCTGCTCCTCTGTCTTCAGTAAATACATTTCTTGACTCATCATTGCTATCATCCTTGGTTGCTTCTGAGGAATTTCCAAGTGATAATGCAAGAGCTTGAGCAAGTTGAACATCCTCTTGTACGATTTCTTCAGGATGGCTGAACAACCAATCTGTTGCTATCTCAACACTATTTGTTCCCACATTTCTCAAAGCTTCCTCGGCTCGTGCTCTAGTAAAACCCATCTCTACAATAGTAGCAATAGTCGATTCATCAAGAGCAGGAGCAGCAATTCGTTGACCTGTGCTTGCTGTCACAGCAGCCCGCTTTAAATCTCCAACCCCTGAGTAAATGTGAGTCACAATAGAAACCACAGAGGTGATGTAAACTGGACTGCAGTTAGGAAACATAGGGTGGTTCCATACAGGTAGTACCACATCCAGAACTTGTGATTGCAGCAGGCGAACAAATGCCTCAGGGTCCCGCGGAATGGTGAAAAGGCCAATTGAAAGACCAGCAGCAGCAGGTTGAACAAGAAGTTGAGACTGAGATGGAGATGATGGTGATAAAAGTAACGACGAGTTGACATGATATTCAAGCAATCGGCAATAGCTTTGCAGGGTATCAAGAAGCCACGAACTATGAGATGCCTTAGTACCCTCAGTTGAAGCTCCTTGATCATGAGCTGGTGAGGGAAAAGACAATGGCAGTGTCCATAGTAGTTGACTAGTAGCCTCAAATGTAGTCAAAAGTTCTTTGAATGTTCCATTAGCATAAAAACTATTCACCAAAGCTGCATTGCATGCACGGCGTCTGCTATCGAAGATAAGTGCAGCCATGTCATCTACAATCTTCCCAAGATACCGACATTTCACCTCAACGTCTGAAGAATGCCCATCGAAACTAAGAGAATCATGAAAAAGTTTTGCAAGAGCTGTCACAAGGTTCTTAGAAGCAGGACTCATAGAACTGGAATCAGCTCTGCGGCGGGCTGCCAATCCTTTCACAAGAGTGGCAAAGAAAGATCGGATGGCAAAACCAAGTCTAACCAGGAGTTCTGAAACCATGATAGCAGGGTTTTTCTTTTTTGTGTCTTGAAGGATGGAATTTTCCATAACATCAACAGATAGTTCAGAATCGACATGTGATGCATCTAGCTGACGACTTAACCTGCTTCCACGTAGACGAGACAACCCATGACGACCATGACGGTGCATGTTCCCGGCAGAACGCATCACAGATACGAAATCTTGTTCCAAGTTCCAATGAGAAGCAGAAGAGGCCCTTACCGAGACAGGATTCATGTATCTGACTACTGGAACTCCATGACCATCATCATCACTCTCTCTTCCTGCTACATTAGATACAGAAGTTTCTGCATTTCCGACTTCTTGATGGCTATCCTGCTTCTCGTCAATCTTTGAATCATTTGCTAAAGATATTTGCCAAAGTACTTCTTTGTAAGTGTTCCCCAAATTGTTCAAGATGTCAGCATCAGCAGATCCCAACTCAGAGACCATAGTTGTTGTTCCTTTCAAAAGAAAATTACAAAGTGACAACAGGCCTTCTAAGCTAGAAAGACATTTCATAAGTTTGGTTCGCTTTGCACACTCCATATCAGCAATCTTATCCCTTTTAACTTCTCCTAACAATTCATTTACCAATCCGAGATGTTCCTTGATAAAGGAACACACAGCCCTAGCTAGGGTAGCAGAATGCTGTGGTGAAAACTTTTTAAATGCAACAGATATGCTCTGACCAATTGGCACGGAAGCAGGCATTAATTGATGAGTAAATAACTTCAGAAGAGCTTCCAGACCCTTTTTTTCGATGAATAAACGGCATGTATCGGCATTCTGAAGAATATTTTCAAGAAGACGAGCAACATTGCTCATGCATTCTGGAAGAAATGACTCGGTACTTATTGATGTAACATCTGAAGCTGACACATTCATTGGCTCAGAACCTCCAATGTTGGCAAGGTTCCCTTCAACTGGTAAAACAGATTTTCCCTCTTCAGGATCAGTTTCCATGGGAACCACATTAGAAGAACTTGGTGAGACAGTGGAACTATCAACCTCCGAGACGGATCCAATATTTGTTATGGTACTTAAAATCTCAATGAGCATCTCAACTCCAGAAGCACGCAGCGAGGATGCGTGGCGCATTAACTCATCCAACGCACTAGACAAGGTCCCTGGTATATCTCCACTAAGGATTTTTAAATATGAATGCGAAGTAAATATTTTCACAAAGCATCTCAAAGCATTACAATCTCTCACTAGCTGAAGTCCACTATTGTTCAGGCATAAGGCATCCAAGCATTGTGGTATGCACGTAACAGCCTCGGCCGAGCAGAGGACACCGCTCATGATTGCGTCAAGAAATGCCCGGGGCAAACCAGCAGCATCTAGAACAGGAAATGATGTGGGATCCTTGTGTAAAAGGTCACTCATGACAATTGCAGCTAGGGAAAACACTCCACCACCAAAATCTTTAGCTCTCCTGAAGATAGTGCACAAGCAAAGTGGCAGTATAGTTTCTTCTGATCCACCAATGTGAGCAGAGCTTCCAGGAACATAAGTTGCAAGTGATATTGCTCGAAGCAATGCTTTCATGAGTAATCTTCGGTGATAGGAAACCTGGGTGTCAGAATAAATTGGTTGAATATGTAGCTCGCAAGAACTGTCAATGACTTGTTTACCCTTACACTGAGATTCCTCACTTTTCTTTGACCCTTTTTCATCAAAAGAAACTTCAATCATCAGGCGTGCAATAGTATCATCTAGACCACCTAAATCTCTGAATAATGATGCAGCTGGATTGTTAAAATCTAAGAAACCTTCAACAACATGCACTGCAGTACTAACCAACTGAATGTGTTGAGGATTGTTGTCCTTCAGAAGAGGTAGGATAGTAGGTATATATCCTGCTTCCTGCAAAGCAATTGAACCAGGAGTGGATGAAACCAAAACAGAGACAAGGGACAAAAGGGCTTCCACAAACGCAACAGAATATTTTGTAGAACCACTGGTTATACTTTCTACAGTCTTCTGCATAAGACTTGGAAGAATTCCACAATGACCACCCGACGTCACAGATGTTAGCACTGTTGGTTGGCGAGTTCGATCTTGGCAGAGAGCAGCCAATGACAAAATCCCCAGAATACGAATCTTTTCAGGAACTTCATCTTCATAACTCAAGAGGGATACAAGTTCATTAATAAATTCTGGCTCATTGTTAAAAAAGGCTGCCAAATCATCAGCATCAGTGCTTGCTTGCACAAGAACCATGAAAGCATATAGCCGAATACAAACGTACTGACGTCGGGAAGTTAACGAGCCAAAAGATCTTGCAAATCTCAATCTCGTAAGCAACGAAAAGCGTAACATGGGAGGAATATTGTACTCTTTCACCAACTGATGCAAAACTACAAGATCATTATTGTTAGATAGACTGATGTTTGGAATATGAACAACTTGCAGTCCCTGTGCTGCATGTCCTGAACCACTGGACTCTTCTGGCGAACTAGTGACTGCATAGAACTCAAAATGGAGTGTGGAACCGATCTCATAAGCAACCGAATCACACCCATTATCCAGAGAGCAAGCTATCAATCCAAGTCCTTCTTCCTTGCTTCCCCAACCTTGTGAAATTGCAAACAACTTTGAAGTCAAAGAGGCATCTTGAATAGAGCATTTACCAACAGGTTTCTTCAAAAATGCAGCCAAGGTCTGGAGGCTTGCCTCAACTACATCAGCATCAGTAGATGCTAGGAGAGATGAAAAATGCTGCTGCAGCCATAAAAGTTAATAGAATGAGAAGGAATTATGCATGCAACAACATGATCAATTCGCTCATAATTGTAGAAAAACTCGAGAAAGATTAGCATCAACAGAATATAAAAATATTTAGGAGTAAGATTTGTTGCTCTGCATCTTAAGCATAATTTGAAGTATCGGCTGATACCGATACGGATGATACTGATACATGTTTGGCATTTCCCGATCTGATACCGACCACTACCAATACTGACCAATATCGACGTTGGGGGCCTCTTTCCTAGTCAATCTGACAGAAAAAATTGAACGAAAAATATAGAATGAAAAACAGTGCCAATGATTCAATTGTGCCAAAGACTGGCTATGTTTCAGTGTATCGATATAATTCCTTATTCATAAACTGTAACCAGCTAATGTCGAAGTTGTATATCTATAAATTCATAACATTCATCCATATTAACATTATTTCATTCATAACTATTATTGTGGTTGCACTATGTACAAAGGCAAGTAAATAAACAGTAGTATCGGTTCAAGTGAATATTATTCCATTTAAAATGAACAAAGACAACATATAATATATAAAATTATGTCTAAACGTGTATCAAATATGTTCTATCTTTTTTAAAAGACTTCTTAACATTTTTTTTGCTTTCTAAAACGAAGAACCTGATACTCTGATCCGAAAACTGCCGATAACAAAACTCATAGGAAGAGTCCGAAACCGTTCTCATACCACCGATAATTCAAACCTTGATTTATTTTTTTTAAGTTCAACAAAATTTCATAGCGATCAAATTAAAATATGAACAAATCAGAAACAAGTAATGAAAATTTAAGTCATTACGTACATCATAAGAACTATACAAGTGCTTATTTGAACAATTCTCCAATATAATCCTGGTTACGCGTAGAATTTGAAGAACTGCTTCCCTTGGGAATCGAGGATCTGCTTCAGGAAAATTGTCTTCAACTTGCAAATCCTTCCTTGGCTTTATGAGTTTGTCAAAGAATGTATCAAAATGATTAAAAAGGTCCACCCAATGATGAAAATCTCCCTGTGCACATAGTCGATGATCAGATATTTATGCATTTTGAGCACTAGCTACCTCTATCAAAATTAGAAACCATACCTTATCAAAATCCCAAATAAAGCCCTTCAAGGGTTCTTCTATATTTTCTAAAGCAGCAGTCGTGATGCTGCTGATGATGGATCTTATTTTTTGAGGCTGAGAAAAAACACTCAATTATCACAATGAATATAATCAAAAGTATAAGGACAGCACATGAATCCACCAACCCAAAAAAATTATTTCTATAAATAATTAAATATATAAGTAGCTACAATCTGATTTTTATTCTCAGCTTTATAAAGATGTAAAACGTGCGTGAGAGTTTCCAGGAAAAAAAAATGCAAAAGCAAAGAAGATATGGCAAATGAACTTAGTGTCAGTTTGGCCAGCCCGTGAAATTTTCTATTCCACTAATTTCTGGCTCTCAGCCATTGAATTTGTCAGTCTCGAGTTTCCATTGTGCATCACTTAAACGTCGAATCTGTACACTAGCTCATGCACACCTACATGCAGCTTATCTATGCCAAGCTGCATAGTTTGTTGCTACAATACAACCAGCACCCAAACCTAACGAAGTTGATTTTCAGGTCCTGTCAAACAAACTAGATACCAAATACAAACTCAATGACAGATCTATACATCAGACCCTGTTATCGTATTTGGTTAACCTTGAAGAAGTTTGACAACGAATTGAGCATGTTGTAATTCAATTTTAGCGTATTGAAAACTCTATAAACTGTCAAGGTTTGAATGTGCTCCCAACCCCTAACCCCACGCACACAACATCCTCTCGTTATTTGATATAGAGTTAGGTTAGATACGAAATTTACTACGCAGGTTCTCAGATTGTATTTCACTCGAACACAAACTGTAGAAAGGATTTTATCACCTGGCATTGGTGGCTACCGGCGGCAGTACTCACGTAGTTGCAGGGAACACAGCCGTGACCAGCAGCAGACTTGGCATAATATAGGGGGGCCTAAAGTCATGCTGGGAATGGGACTCAGGCTCAGTTGTCAGTATCTTGGACAACTTATAAACCAAGGTTCACAGCATCAATATCATAACCGGTTATGAAACCTTCTGATGAGTATCAGTATCGGCAATTTTAGCAGTTTCAATGGTTTAGGATCAGATTTTGGTGTTTGTAGTTTTGGAAAGCCAAAAAAATTATCAAAAAAGTATAAAATAGTAGATACATTTAGTTTTGGAAGTATTGCTATTCAACATTGTTGAGTTGGATATTGTTGTTCATTTTAACTGCTTTAGAGAGTATCCTCCAATAGATAGTCTCAAATGGAATAATACTGAGACAAATACATACAACTTTGAAAATGGTGATGGTTACTGTATGTCAATAAAGAATTTTATCAACAAACTATAGCATGTTGATCTTCGGCACCACCAAATCATCGTGTCAGCACTATTTTTTTCAAGGTTCTAAAAGGTGGTAGGCGGGTGCGTGGCAGAGAGAGTTTGCCTACCGCCTAGACAGTCGATACATTTTGAACATTCTTTACTATTTTACCATTATTTTTTTTGCATAATATGCATATTTTAAGGGTGTTCCATGCATAACTAAGTCGTAGAACGAAGATTTATAAAGTTTTAGTTTGTAAAAGTGAACCATAGGCCCATAATGTTTATAAAACTTTTTTGGCCAAAATATCTTGTTAGGTATTGCTTCGCGTAAGCGCCCGCCTACGCCGCCTCACCTCCGCCTATGCCGCCTACACTCCACCGCCTACCGAAAAGCGGTGCTGAGAGAGACCGCCTACTGCCTAGGCGGCCGCCATTTAGAACAATAATTTTTTTTCTTCCTCTTTTATTTTATTTTCCTTGCGACAATGACCAGGAAAGAGAGCCCCAATTCCAGCACCGGGGCATGCAACACCAATTTCAGAATCGGAACATGCAACACCAATTTCAGTATAGGAACATGCAACACCAATTTCAGTATCGGAAAAAATAGATATGATACAATTATACATATCAGCAGATAATGCACACCTTGGCATACGTTGGTATAAACCAAAAATATTCAAACGCGTAAAGGGTGTCCGGAACTGAGACAAGAGGCACGAGGCAGAAGCACCAGCCTCACGAAGGCAAGGTGCAGATTTATTTAAAATTATGTAAATAAACCATACATGTAAATATGTAATAACCACCATGGGGATGCCAGTAAGGGAGGGGAGGAAAGGGCGTGGGTACAAATCCCACGCGACACAAAATTTAATTAAAATTTTAATTAAATGGAGGGGGTCTTGGATGGCTTAGGATATGGTGCTAAGGCTGTGTTTGGTAGGAAGGATGAAAAAGTGGAATGGAGGAAAAAGATTAGGATATATTTTTCTTCCATATGAAAGAAAGGAAAGATCATTTCTTTCCTTTGTATTTGGTTGGAATGATGGAAAAGAGAAAAGATGCATTATTCTTTGTTTGGTATGGAAAGAAAAGTGAAATGAAAGAAAATAAAAAATATAGGTTTTACCAATTCTATCCTCAACTAAAACACATCTACCATTTGATTTCATTAATAAGTTTTAAATAATACAATTCATATGGGGGTACAATTGTTAATTAATATAAGTTTCCACTTTTCCTCCCACTTTTGGAGTGATTGGATTTCTTAGGTTACGAAGGAAAAACAATCCCTCTACTTTTCCTTCCCTCCACTTTTCCTTCCATACCAAACAATAGAAAATGAATGCTTCCCTCCACTTTTTCCTCCTCCATTTTCCTTCCTCCCACTTTTTCCTCCTACCAAACACAGCCTAAAAGTCCCGAACTGAGGGAATAGGGCGTAGCTGCCTCACGCACCAAGAAAAAAGGGGCTATATCCGAGGACAGAAACGGTCATCAATGACTAGCCTTACCTCAAAAAGAAATATACGTGAAATAAACAATACTTCTAAGCAAATGAACACTAAATTACTGAAGATATATTGTTTTTCTGTTTTACAAGTAGTATGATAATTCACTTTTTAGGTTTGTTGATATGAGCAGTAGATAATAGCAGACTGATACTCTAATAGCAGAATCAAGAAACAAAATTAACGGGAAATGGGATTTAGGATTCAAGCACTTCCCTTCCAATGGTGAGTAAAAAGCCATAGTAAAAATAACATGTAAACATAACATTTATGAGGCATGCTTTAGACAGGGTTGAGCCTCGCTGATAGGCGTTGTGAGACATGCACATCATGCACGGAGTCTTGCTCCACCTACATTCAGACATTACCCCGTGAACCTCACTCCTCAAGCGCGATCTTCACAACTATTTTATAAACGATATGATTCCTTGGAGATGCAATGGGTACATACTGTAATACAATACGCTTTATGTATCATATGATCAGATATCACCCGACATGGTGCATCATCGGGTACGAAAGCTATCGGAATAACAAGAATTTGAAGGGGTAAACCAAGGATATTAATTTATATAGAAGTCAATATTTTATATAACTCAATGGCACAACTTCTTTTGCTGGTACAACTCTAAAACTCAACTACATAATCATAAACTTAGTATAACCCTTTACAAGTTCTTCACAAATAATCTCTTCCAAGTGAACTCTTTGGACGAACATTTCCTTTCCAGTGTCCTTCATCGAACTTTCAACATATCCAACAACAGCTAACAACTTGGGTGATGGTATCCAGCATATATGAAGACTTTAACAACCCAGGAGCTGGATTTTCAGGAAAAAAAAGAGAGTTTTGTTTTTGTTTTTGGGAAGCTATCTATTTATCTATGTTACCTGGACTCGGGTACGGGTGTCGGGTACGGGTACATATCCAAGAGTCGGACCCTTCAAACTCATAATTGAAGGACACACAGACTCTGCTAAAAAAGATCCAAATTTTGGGTATGGGTACGGGGATATGACTAAGATTTCGTAAAAAGACAACCTGTAATTATAAATTACTAGTAAACTTTACTCAACTAGTTGAATAAGTCCCTAAGGGACCGTCCCTTCAGCTCCCCTACTACTTAACTACCAGTCTACCATATTAAAATAAACTATCTACACCATTACCGCATTAAAATAAACTATCTACATCACTACCACATTAAAATAAACTATCTACTTTACTACCAGTCTTTCGATTGTCACCATGAAGGATCCGATTGTCACCATGGAGGATCGGATACGGATTTCATACCCATACCCATGTCCTAAAGGGTCGACACGGGTACTTCTTCTTAAAGTGGAGAGTCCGGGTAACATAGCTATTTATAGATTTCTTAAACCTTTTATATTTCCTATTTTGGGTATTTTCATAGAGGCATTTCTCATATTTGTTTTCAATGGTTTTACAAGTTATACATTGTATAGAAATTAGCTGTACAACAAAATATTTTTTAATGTAAGCACAATAATTGTTAAATTGTTAAAATCGAGTTCATATTGATGCAATTATGGTATACTCTTAAATAATATCATGTATTACTAATGTAATATATTTGTAACTCTTAGCTATGGCCAGAACAATATATGTATTTTCTTTTCTTTTCTAGATAGTACTAATAATGTCAACGGTGAATGTTACAGGCTACATATTATCTAGTTGTCTATTATATAGTTACCATAAAGTATTTTTAATATATGCTTGGCATAAGAGACCTAATGAAATTAACCCATTTTAGTCCAATATAGCTTTCACTTCTACATGGTACAAGAGTCCTATGTTTATTCCTAGGATCTCTCCTCATCCCCCATCCTAGCCTTGCATACTAAAGCTCTAGCCAATCCTACCTACACCATCTTCCTCTCCAACCATCCAAAAAAAAAAACACTAATCCAAGCCTAACAACTACGATCACCGTCTTTGGCTTCGGCTTCACTACCATTCCATCTTCGATGAGCTCCCCACTGCACACAACCATCTCCCATCGCACACTGCCCACAACCATCTCCTTATTGCGCACCGCGCAGAACCATCTCCTCATCACGCACCGCGCACAACCATCTCCTCATTTCGCATGACTTAAACCACCTCGTACTCTCCATCTTTGATCCTGATTTCTCTCAAGGTAGTCAAAGGCGCAAGACGCACTCGAGGCGCAAATGGTCCATATCGTCCAGGGCGCAAAAATAATAAAAAATAAAAATATACATAAATAAATAAATAAATTAGTAATGTAAGAAATAAAACTAAATCACATATTAAAACCAACAAAAACATGTCAAAACAAAACCAAATGAACTAGCAGAGCAATAATAATAATGGCAGTCAACAGAACTAACAAGAGTTTGTTTTCTCTCTACCACGTTTTAGTAAATTTTAGTTTTTCTAGTTCAACTGTAACCAACTTTAACAACAGTGAAAAGGGCTCTCTATCTCCCACTTATATGAGATAAGGGTTATTTCCATGTCTCCAAGTTTTTGCATATATATAAAAAAATATAAGGCGCACATTTTTTGGTTGCGCCTTGCTAAAAGACGCGCCTTAGGCGTACCCTGGGTGCGACCGAAAAAAGAAATCTCGTCCAGTGAGATGCGAAACGCAGCTGTTATGCCTTTCTGCGAGCTGCACCTTAGGCGTGCCCGAGGTGCGTCTTTGATTACCATGATTTCTCTTGTGCCCCTACATCCTCTGCATACTAATGTTGTCTCCCTCGACTGCAATACCTCTTCGTCGTCTTCATCGAATATCCCAACCTTTTACTCCATCGTCAACTGGTTCTTGACTATTCCCCAACTACAAAGCTCGAAATCCTCCTCATCACCCAAATCCCACTGAGACACAGCGCCCCCACTACTTCCTATCAGATCAATAATCGCCCCCTGACCATCCCCATCCCCTAACTATTTGTTGTCGGCAACTCCTCTATCTATACAGATCGAAGCCCGACCACGCCAATGTTTTCCTATCCAAGCCCGGTCTTCTCACTTCTCCATCCCAACATCCACCACACCATGTTGAACCAGACTCCAATTGGCCTGCTACGATCTCCATGACCGTCGCCGGCACAGAAGAGCAAGCTACTTGTGCCGACATTACCATCAGACGAGCCACCTCCCCCTTTCGTTACCCTAAGCCCTAATTTCCTTAGTCATTTACCCCTTTAGATCTAACCCTCAATATCCAATCCAACAATTCTCATTGAATCGTGCTTCATTCACTAAGCTCCAAACCCAAACATGTTTTCTTTCATTTTTGGACCCATTTGCACCCCTTTCGGACCCTATTTACCCAATAGTCCATTCACACATTATAATCCCAATTTCCACATATTCTATGGCTCTCCTCTTCCTCTCAACGACCATTCGAACGACGACATACCGACATCCAAAGATGACAAGTGTAGTTTTTGTTTTTACCTTAAGGACTACTTTTTCTTATATTAATTTCCTTAAAGAAGCGTTGACATTTTATGCCCTTATCATGTGTATGTTTGGCATGGGTTTGATGTTAAAATTAATGGTTGTTGTTCAATAATTTTTATTATTAAATAGAATCTAACTGATATACACACACACAATCTTCTATTTCTAATTTTTTTTTCTTTTTTTTTCAATTTTTCTTGAATTATTAACATTATTTGGGAAGGAAAAAAGTGTAGACCTTGTAATATGATTATAAGTGAGTAACCTGGTTACTTGTTCCAAGGTCCCCAATCGAGCGGGTGAGGGAACCGAATAATTTATGATTGCTTTTTAGTAGGTTTACGAGTTCTATTTTACCTAGAACATTTTTTCATACTTTCATACGAATAAAACTTCAAAAGACCAAGGAGGAAATGCAAAGAAGTTGATAAGTTAGGTGCACCTGTGGAATGATGCATCTGCATTTGCCAACCATCATCCTTGTGTAATTCAATGCATGGTATGTGTGATGCATCACAAGAAGAGGGAGTAACGAGGGTAGAAATGTCAATCAATTAGTCATGTGAAGGTCAAATGACTAAAATAATGGCATGAAGTGTGGGTCGGACAAAAAGGACACTTTATGCTAAGAAACCAGCGTCGAAAAAAAATTGTGTCAATAACGCATAAGGGGGGTTTCAATTTACCCAACTAGAAATGTATATTGTAACCTAAAAAATCATTAATAGAGGATTTGATCGTCTTAAAAGGGAAGACAATCTAGTTCCTACCTTCAGGATGGATTGAATTCATGATCACACTGGTTGCACAAAATATGTAAGGCATCATGAGATCTTTCAATATGACCTTAACAACAATTAGTATTTAAATTTGCATACAAGTTGATGAACATCCCATTATATCCCTTCCTTGGACATTTTCCAATCCAAAGAAAAGATGTGGTTGCTCTTAATATTTTGGAAACGTCTTTGTCATCATAACTCTGCATGTCGTGTTCAATGTCTTATATTTTCAACTCGTTCTCAGCATAAAAGAGGAAGGTTACGCAAACATCCCACTATATCCCTTCCTTGGACATTTTCCAATCCATAGAAAAGATGTGGTTGCTCTTAATATTTTGGAAACGTCTTTGTCATCATAACTCTGCATGTTGTGTGTTCAATGTCTTATATATTCAACCTGTTCTCAGGATAAAAGAGGAAGGTTACGTCAACACCCAATGGAGAACATGTTGCATGATGGCATGGTTTACAGTGCAAACAATGGTCTAAGAGTTGCGTGAAACCAATCAAACATTCAACTAATCCATACTAATAAAAGATCATTATAACAGCAGTCCAGCATCCTTCTTGGGATGGAGAATCATTCGATGCATCAAAGTCCGATAAAAATCACAACTTTCTAAACATAACATCATAACAGACAATCATCCAAACTAGACATTCCAAGGATCTAATTTTTCTAAGTATACCACATTTAGGGGGGGGCATTTGGTAACTGGAATGCTATATAGCTGGGAATTCCATATTCCCGATAATCAAATTCCTTCATATCAAATTCATAAGAAATTTATATTCCCATGTTTGGTATAACATATGGTATTCCGAGGAATACATAAATTATGTAAAAGTTTGACATTCTTGATTTATTTTATGTTGAACTTATTACCTTTTTTATTAGTAATTGGTTAAGACAATTCATTGTTAACTAGGAGACCCAAGTTCGACCCATGGATGCATTGTATATGTTTATTTGAATTAGGTATGTCCGGACCCGATGCATCCTAAACACAACCCGCTGGATCCGACCAACTGTACCAAACCCGACACGACTAGGGACGATGCCACATGGACCCAATATAGACCCGACTCCCGGCTCGACTTGAACCAACATGTACACGACCAAATCCAAACCGACATGACTCAACCTGTACCAGTGTTCTAAATGGCGGTTGAGACAGCCGCCTAGGCTCTCCACATCGCTTTTAATGTTGGCGGTGAAATAGGCAGCCGACGATGTTTTAAAGACATAGGCAGAGGTGAGACGGCATAGGCGGATGCCTAGGCGGAGTAATATCTGACTAATTGTTTTGACAAAACATTTTTGCAAGCATATGGACCTATGGTTAAAACTGAAACTTCATAAATCTTTGGTCTAAAACTTAGTTATATATAGAACACCTTCAAAATATGCATATTATACAAAAACAGTGGTAAAATACTAAAAAAAAATCCAAAATGTATCAAGTGCCTAAACAGTACCTAGATGGCCTAGGAGGTAGGCAGACCCTCTCCATCGCGCACCCGCCTACCGCCATTTAGAATCTTGACCCGTACCCGACTCGAATCCAACTGGACTCGACACAACCCGAACCCGACCCGACTAGGCGCGAACTGACCCTAACCGACCGAAACCCAACCCGCCTGGATCCGAACCTACCCAAATGGACCCGAACCCAACTCGAACATGATGACTCTGACCCGACATGACTAACCCAAACATGACCAAACATTATTTATTGCCATGGGAAATAGGAATGCCCACCATTTCCTAAGGGAATAGCTTTCTCACAAAATTGGGGAAATTGAATTCCCGGGAATTAGATATGCCAAGAAAAAAATTATAATAATTAAAAGTAGCTTCATTTATCTTCTACCAAACGCAGCCTTGGAGTCTTATAGATCAAAATAGATCCTAAAAGTCAAATAAATTCCGACGAAGTATCAAGAAGAACGCCATGAACTGAGTTGATCGATAGATGTAATTGAACAAAGTTTCGTGGACTCACCACTTCGAGAACCCTTCTCCGCCTGTACTTCATCGTTCAAATTCGCATCGGCCGAGGACCCAATCAATCAAGAAAGAGCGAGAGAGGGGGGTTGGGAAAGCAGGGTTTCTACAGCACGATCGGAGAGATTTTGGGATGGGAAGCGGAATTTCTAGGGTTAGGGTTTCGGAAACCCCGGTGGAGATCGGGAGAGAAAAAAGAGGAGAGGAAAAAGAAGTAAAAACTGAATAAGTGAAAGGATTTATATAAGAAGGAAAAGAGTGGAGGAAGTAAATAAATAAGAAAGATTAAAAAAAACTTTTAGAAATATTGTCTATAATTTAATATTTTGGATTTTTTTTTGGTATAGAAGTTACTTCGTGACAAAGTTTTGTACATGAAACTAGATACCGACTTGGTTTTGCTACGTCCAAAAGGTTGCGATCCATCCAGACGAACTTATAATCTTGTACGGAGCATAGTTATGTTGGAAGCTTCCAAAATATTCCAAAAGATGGTAGAATTTTTCAGAAGGCTCGAGAATCTTTTAGAAGACTCAAGATATTTGACTCATAATCTTTTTGGATAAACCAGAAGTTTTCTTGTAAATATCTAGCCTCTAGAATAATTTACGAAATATTCTATTTCTAGAAGCTTCTTGTAAGCATTATGAGCCCCTATAAATAAGTGGAAGACTCATTTACTCCTCACCACCAAAAATTTGTAAGCATTCTCCAAGTAATAGAAAAATATTAGAAGAATGCTTTCAAGTTCTGAATCTTGCTCCACTCTTCTCTAATTTTTTAGCATTCTAGCTAAGCGGGTTGGGAAAGGCTTGCACGAGTGTTTGAGACAAGTGATATCAAATCAAAGGTCGGTTGTCTCTATGTCGACATTCGAGATCGTCCACGAGGAGCAACCCGCATCGTCCAAGAAGAAAAAGAGCAACGAGCCATGGTTGGAGCGTGCCCTTGGCGAGTTGGCCCCGCATGGAGCACTTGGAGAAAGGCGTGACGAACATCGAGTTGCAAGTGGAGGAAACCTATAAACTCCCTAAATTTTGTCACATATTTTTTTAACTAAATTGTTTTTTATTATTTTGTTAATTTGTTAAGTGTTATTGAATTGTTTGATATGGGAAATTGTACATGTAATTGTACATGTATATAGTGTAAATAATATTTCGTATGATTTATTTTAGTTATATATTAATATGTTTAAAAATTATTATTGATGTATTAGATAATATAAAACTTATATGCCTATATAGTATAGTAATATATCATGTATGTAGCATCTAATTAGGGAACCATATCTAATTCTAAAATTCTTCCAGATATTCTCCCTCAAAATTTTGGAAAATAGTAACCCCTCATCATCCCTTCCTGTAAGCCCCCTAATTTTTGGGAATTTTTTTAATATAATTTTTATTTATTAAACCACATTTTATTTTTATTTTTTGACTATAAATACACTTTGTCATAACTTTGATTTTTGAAGCACAATAATTATTAATTTCTCAAAACTAGTTTTATATTCGTAATCTAGACAAATCTACCTTCATTTTGATATATCATATCCCATTTAAATATGTTCTCTTGTACTTTTTTTATGTACAATTTTATGGTCAAAAAGTCAACTATCACCTTTACCGTAAAATTTGACATGTTTTCAATTTTGATTTGACACTTGATCCCGACCCAAACCATTCAATCCAATATATGGTTTTGACCTATTTTGAGCCTACAATACACATGTCAATGATGTGCTACTCAATCGAATTCCTATGTGCTACTTATTTTCAAATGGCACACAAGACCCATTAATTAACCTTTCGGAGTTGATTTCGATACCATAAATCCTATTGGCCTAGAACTAGTCCAACTAGCCATGGTAGAGCCTATCCTAGGTTGTCCTAACCTAACAGGATAATTTTAGACTATATTTATTTAATATTTGTCCAACCATGAGTGGTAAAGCCTATTAGATTTAATTCTAAGGATTGATTTCCATATTAGGAATGTAATAAATCTTTTAAGATTTACCTTGACATATCTTACAAGTTGGACCACCAGAACTTACCCAAACCTCCACCTATCAAACCTAACATATATAAGCCTCAAGCTTTATTTTTTAACCTAATATTTCAGCCACCATCTCCCCATAAAAGTCCTAATCCCAAAATTGCTCCCAGTCATGGTCGTCGACATCACCTTGTGGCGTAACTGCAGTTTCGACCCCTTTCTGACCTCATATGAAGCTCTATAATAGTTTGTTATGAAGCTAACATGACACTCTACCATTCTATTAACCCTCTACACAATCACAACCCCTTCTAGTACCCAAAATTATTATGCCCCGATCTTGTAGAGTCCTTTCGTCCTCGCTTCAGACTCTGTGGAACCATTCGTCCTCGCTTGGGCGTGATGCCATGTGTCACGCCCCAGAACCAGAATACTGGAGAGCGGGTGCGAACATAGCCAGCTACGTATATTGAAATAGAATACATCTCAACTATACGGTCACGGCTGTCTAGATATGAGGGTTTACTACAAGCCAACGGTCTCTTATGTCAAGCCTATTGTCTCAATCTCAAGCAAGTAATATGATCACAAGATGTTTGACCACCAAATATACAATAAAAGGCGTCCCAGATATTACATATCAGCTGATCATGAAGCTAGTCGTACAAAATGCTAGGACTAGCAAGAGTTAAGTCATACATGATCAACCCTAGGATTTGTTAATCATGTTTACAGCCCGTAGGTAGACAGTAAGTAAAAGTGCATCGAGCTAACAGGTGCTCGTCGGCTAAACGCCTCAAAAGAATAATTTTACAATAGAGTGAGCGAAACAAAATAGAAACCCCACTCGTAGCCCGGGTTCCTTCTAGTCGCCACCATCGGGCTGGAGGTTCGGTAGATCCTCGGGTGCTGCTCCGAAATCTGGCCACACAAAACCAGCTGGGTCAAACCCTAGAAAGAGCAAGTGCCACAAAGGAGGCCACAAAATACGAACAAAAGCCAGCATATCAGAACATAAGAAAAGAAATGGAAGAAGGTACAAGTAATAAAGAGTACAACAGGACAATAAACGACTAGTGACGTGGGACCATTCCGGGAGCCAGGTTACAACCCTTAAACCAGACAAGGACCGAGGTTGTAACCATTCACCTGAACAACACTCTGTCTCTACCCATTTATTGTTAGAGATAAGTAAAACAAGCATGTACAAGAGTTCCAGGTACAGGGGCTAGACATGACTTAGACAAGGCTGGACTCCATCCATTCACAAGCGGCCAAGCAATTACTACGGCTTACTACTTAACTAACTAGGATTGTCACAAGCCTAATTACTAACAAGATGCAATGAGAATTTCCCAGTCCCAAGCCCTGCAGACCATCCAGCCAGTTATCCTTCCGCGGGTTGAGAGTATGGTTGGGTACATCGCCCCGGAGACGATATATCCTTAGGTGACTTAGAGGGTGCAACACATGACAGTGTGCTGGAAATGTGCTCTACTCGTCGGCAAGCTACAAGTCCAATTAAGAGCGCCCAGATAACGAGATTGCCTGTGACTGGAAATTCTCCATGAACTATAGTTTGATCTAGTCATTAGCCTAATCCATATTCAGTATGAATCCCTGACCGTGGGAAACCAGGGAGTCACGTCCTAGACATGATGCAAGACAAGACAAGTGGATTGCACAAGCAAGCAAGCAGGAACACCTACGGTGTCAAGTTGATTATACGAGTCAAGTTAGCCGTCGCAACAGCATCAAGATAAATTATGTCAGGGTACTTGTCAGGAGTGCGCCACGACGGGCCACTATCATGTCAGGTTGGTCATGTCAGGTGTGCACCACTACGGGGTCACTGTCGTGTTATGCTAGTTCCTTGTCATACCATGCCATGTACAATAGTCATTCCAAACATATTAAGTAAAATCAAGTTCATGACAAAAGACGTAAGGATATAAAATGGACATAAAATATCTAATAAAATATCAATATACAGGGCTATAAAAGAGCCAAGCTTAAAGAAATAAAACCAAAACTCCAAGAGCCAATGGTTTGCGCAAGGGGTCAGGGGTTGGATTGCGCAGGGTGTCAGCTGCACAAGGTGCCAAGTGCGTAGGGGCACAGGGCGCAGGGTTGGGTGGCGCATAGGGCCAAGTGCGCGGGGTCAAGTGCGCATGGAACCAAGTGCGCAGGGGTCAAGTGCGCATGGAACCAAGTGCGCAGGGGTCAAGTGCGCATGGAACTAAGTGCGCGGGAAGCCAACTGCGCAGGGGTGAGCTGCGCAGGGGCACAGATGGCGCATGAGCAGACTGCGCATGGATGGATGGCGCAGGGATGGATGGCGCATGGGTCAGATTGCGCATGAGCGGACTGCGCATGAGCATACTGCGCAAGAGTCCCTGCGCATGGAGGGATGGCGCATGGGGTTGAGCGCAGTTCGCCAAGGGGCAAGCAGCGCGGTCGGCGCTGCGCTAAAGAGCGCAGGCCGAGAGGGGATGCGCAGTCCAGCACTGCGCTAAAGAGCGCAGGCTGCAGTCTTCTTCTCCAGGCCGAGAGGAAGCTCAAGAACACCAAAAATTCCATTCTTCATATCTTGGTCAAATCAAAGCCAAATCTAGATTTTCAAAGTTCTAACTTGAGTAAAATTGAATTCTCTTCCACATGGAAGTATCAAAACCCACAAAAACCCAACTAAAATAGATCAAAACCATGTAAATCCGAAAATAGAGAAAACTTAGATCTAGAACAAAGGAGACTCCAAATCACAAAATGTCAAGTTCTAATGTTCATCTCCATGGCCTAATCTAGCTAATGGACAAATAAAATAGGGTTCTCATGTGGTGGCAAGGTGCACTTGCCTATGGGTGATGGTGTGTTGTGTAGAGGAAGGAAGAAGAAGGAGATGAAGAAAATAAATAAAAGAGTTATGAGGAGAGAGAAAAGGTTGGTAGGGTTTTAATGAGGGTGGTTGTGTTGTGTTGGGGGTGGAGCATAGGCTAAGGTGTTTCAAATGCATGTTAAACCAAACCAAACCAAATCAAACCAATTCTCCTCTACAAAATAAACCAAGCCAGGTAAAACCCAATTACGAGAACCAAAATCTGCAAGTCAAGCCAATTACAAGTACATGCCAAAATCCGAAAAAATAAATACAGGTCTGAAATACATGCAAGCTTGACAAAATACGTATTCAGAATATGGGTGTTACAACTCTACCCACCTTAAAAGAATTTCGTCCTCGAAATTTAATCAAGGAGCTAGAGAGACAAGGACAAGCTATATTAATCACAGGCAAGCTATAACCAGGCAAGCAATCAGACAATCATACATGCAAGCAAGGGATGGAAAACATAAGGCATAAGGAAGACATTATACCTTACGAGTCAAACAGGTAGGAATATCGCGATCGGATATCATCCTCACGCTCCCACGTTGACTCACCTAGAGAGTGATGACCCCAAGCAATACGGACTAAACTAATAGTCTTGTTCTTGAGTATCTTCTCTCTCCGGTCCAATATAGACACGGGCCTCTCCTCATACGAAAGGTTGGTACCAACAACCAGTTTCGAATGGTCTAGGATGTGGCTCAGATCCGGGACGTACCGTCGCAATTGGAACACATGGAATACATCATGTACCTCACTTAGCGATGGCGGAAGAGCAAGACGATAGGATACATCTCCTACTCGCTCTAGGATATCGAACGGCCCTATATACCTAGGACTAAGCTTTCCCCGCACGCCAAAGCGAATGACGCCGCGGTTAGACGAGATCCTAAGGAATACATGGTCGCCGATAGCAAACTCCAAGGGACGTCGATGAGCATCGGCCCAATGTCGCTGGCGATCTTGGGCAACTCGAAGACGATCTCTGATCCTTCTGACCACTTCAACTGTCTGGGCAATCATCTCTGGACCAAGCATCTGTCTCTCTCCGACATCATCCCATGCTAGCGGGGATCTGCACTTCCTACCATACAGTGCCTCGAACGGTGCCATCTGGATACTGGCCTGGAAACTTTTGTTGTACGAGAACTCCACCAGGTGCAAGTGATCTTCCCATGAACCACCGAAGTCAAGTGTGCAAGACCGCAACATGTCTTCAAGAGTCTGGATCGTGCGCTCCGACTGGCCATCTGTCTGCGGGTGATAGCCTGAACTAAACTGGAGATGAGTCCCCAAACTCTCTTGCAAGCTACGCCAAAAGTGCGACGTAAATCTTGAATCTCGGTCCGAGGTGATACTGACTGGAATACCGTGCAACCTGACAATTTGCCTGAGGTGCATCTCTGCTAACTGAGCTGTCGACTGACCAACTCTGAATGGGAGAAAGTGAGCCACCTTCGTGAGCCGATCAACTATAACCCAAATAGCATCTCTACCAGCTGGGGATCTAGGCAATCCAGTCACGAAATCCATGGTCACATGCTCCCACTTCCATTCTGGGATCGGCAAGGGCTGAAGAAGTCCAGCCGGTCTCTGATGTTCAGCTTTAACTTGTTGGCAAACCAAACATCGAGAGACAAACCGAGATATCTTCCGCTTCATGCCATTCCACCAGAAGTGCTGACGGATATCACGGTACATCTTCGTACTGCCGGAATGGATGGAATACTGCGAACTGTGCACTTCTGACATGATCTCATGCCGGATATCTTCGCTGGGTACACAAAGACGCTTACCATATCGAAGTGTACCATCCTCATGAATGCATAACTCTGGTCTTCGTCCTGCCTCACACTCTGCTCTGAGTCGCTGAAGCTTGGAATCTGCCGACTGCGCCATCTGGATCCTCTCGACTATGGTGGACTGAACTTGCATACTGGCCATCAATGCCACACTGGAAGGGAGAACAACTTCAATTCCCATCCTCTGAAGATCTGCTAATAAGTCTGGTTGCGCCGTTAGAAAATAAACTCCGGCTCTCCGGCTCAACGCATATGCTACAACGTTGGCCTTCCCTGGGTGATACTACAAATCTACAACGTAGTCCACCAGTAGCTCAAGCCATCTTCTCTGCCGCATATTAAGGTCCTTCTGGGTGAAAACATACTTTAGGCTCTTGTGATCGGTAAATATCTCCACTTTATCTCCGTACAAGTAGTGCCGCCAAAGCTTAAGTGCAAATACTACTGCTGCTAGCTCCAAGTCGTGGGTCGGGTAATTCTTTTTATGGTCACGAAGTTGGCGTGATGCATAAGATATTACATTCCCATGCTGCATCAAGACACATCCCAATCCTCTGCCTGAAGCGTCGCAATAAACTGTGAATCCTCCGGTCCCATCTGGAAGTGTGAGAATGGGAGCCGTTATCAAACCTCGCTTCAACTTCTCGAATGATTCCTGACACTCTGCTGTCCAAACAAACGGTACATCCTTACGAGTCAACTGGGTCATCGGTGCTGAAATCCTTGCAAAATCTGAAACGAATCGCCGGTAGTAGCCGGCCAATCCAAGGAAGCTGCGAACCTCTGCCACTGAACTAGGTGCTGGCCAAGACTCGATAGCCACAATCTTCTGGGGATCCACTTCCACTCCTCCTTGAGTAATGATGTGACCCAAGTACGAAATGCGATCGAGCCAGAACTCGCATTTACTGAACTTGGCGTACAACTGGTGCTCCCTAAGCGTCTGAAGGACGACTCTGAGATGCTGCTCATGCTCCGCTTCGCTCTTGCTGTAGACCAAGATATCATCTAGGAATACGATCACGAACTGATCCAAGTAGGGCATAAAAATACGATTCACGAGGTCCATGAATACAGCCGGCGCATTGGTCGCTCCAAAGGGCATAACAAGGAACTCCTAATGTCCATACCTCGATCTAAATGCTGTCTTCGGGATGTCCTGCTCTCTGACTCTGATCTGGTGGTATCCTGACCGCAAGTCTATCTTCGAAAACACTGAAGCCCCTTTGAGTTGATCAAACAAGTCATCTATCCTCGGGAGAGGGTATCTGTTCTTGATTGTCACTGAGTTCAAGGTACGATAATCTACACATAACCTGGACGTACCATCCTTCTTTTTCACAAGAAGCATCGGGGCTCCCCAAGGCGATCCACTTGCACGAATGAATCCCTTGGTCCTGAGTTCTTCAATCATCTTGTACAAAATCTCCAACTCTGAAGGCGCCATCCTGTAGACTCGCTCTGATACTGGTGCTGTCCCGGGGATCAAGTCTATAGTGAACTCAATCTCCCGCTCTGGCGGCATCCCTGGAAGCTCCTCTGGGAAGACATCTGAAAACTCTTCAACTATCCGGGGCATCTGCACTGCTGCTACTGCCATCCGCAATACTGGGGAGGATGGCTCCACCGCGCCTCTGGAAAATGAAAACTCTGGCTCTCCTGGAATGCTGAAAACAACTCTGCCAACATGGCAGTCTATCCTAGCATACTGGTTCCTCAACCAATCCATGCCTAGGACTACATCATAGTCTGCCATAGGGAATTCTATAAATCTAGCGGGGAACTCTCTACCGCTAACTACGATCCGACACGAGGAAAACACTCGATCTACTTCCACAAGACCATTACCAGTAAGTATATTGAGCCTCACTGATAATGACTCGGGCTCCAATCCTATCCGTGTCGCGAATCGTGCAGACATGAATGAATGCGATGCACCAGAATCAAATAATACTGAAGCTGGAAAGGAGTTGACGAGAATAGTACCCGCCACTACCTCACCTGGTGCAACTTCTTCTTCCATGGCCATCATCATGGCCTGACCTCTAGCTGCGGGTCCCCTCTGTTGGAAACCTCTCTGCTTGCTCTGCACTTGGGCTTGGGTATACTGCTGCTGGTTCTGCTGGTGAAATGCCTAGGCCTGAGGCAACAATGGCCTTGGGTACTGCTGTTGCTGCATGGGTGCTGGTCCCCTAACCGATGGACAGGTTAGGTTGGAAGATAAAGAACTACCCCTATTTGGGCAGGCTCCTATCTTGTGATCTGCCGCTCCACAAGCTAGGCACAATTCTTGCGTCCTACGACAATCTGCCACTACATGGCCTGGCTTCCCGCAATATGAACATCCCATTGCGGAAGTCTGCTTCTGCTTCTGCTGCTGCGGGTACGTCGGGGTCGAATGCTAAACCGACGTTACTAAGGCCGCCCGCCTCGGAGTTCCAATGGTCAATCCCCTAGCTGTCGGGGCTGGAGCTGATGACTGGTGCATCTGACTATGGGACCGCTTTCTACCTCCGGTCCTATCCACGATCCTCTGGGAGGTGTACTCATGCCTCCTATTTGCTCTCAAAACTGTATCGAACGTCTGGTGCTCGAACTTCTCGACTGCCAACAAGATCTCCAAATGCAGCCCCTGTTGGAACCGCTGGGCCCTATCAAACTCGGTTGCCTCCAAGGTGGGGGCAAACCTACTGAGTCTAGAAAACTCAGTCGCATAACCGTCTACCGTTCTGCCTCCTTGCTTCAAGTTGGTAAATCTCGTCTGCAAGTCGTACCGAGCCACAGCATCGAAATACTTCGTCTGGAATCTCTCTCTAAATACTGCCCAAGAAATGGGTGCCACTAATCCCATGGCTTGCGCTGCCCACCAACTGCGAGCTAAGTCCAACAACTGCAGGCGTACCACCGCTACCTTCTCATTCTCAGGTGTCCTAGCTGCTTCCAGAACCACCTCGGTATCTTGAAGCCAAGCGTCCGCGACAATCGCATCTTCGCTGCCATCGAAGAATGGAGGGTTCAAGCGCTTGAAGCTGTTGGCCGTGCTGTTCCCTGGATGACCGTCTCTGGTCAAAGCATCTGCCACAGTCTGGTGCAAGGCATCTCCTCTACGATCCTGAGAAGCTATCAAGGTCCTGATGAGACCTACCAAGGTGCCATCATCAAGTTCCGCAGGCTGGACGGGCCGAACTGGGGGTTCTCCTCCAGTAGGTATCACTCTGGAGGCGACTCCGGAATGCTGGGCTTGATCTCCAGGTTGTTGCTGGTCCACGGGAGGTGCTCCTCCTTGCTGATCGGCAGGGTCAGGTATAGTGCCGCTGAAGAAGACGACACAGGGAAACAATAAGGAAGGACCAGGACAGATCAACGATACAAGCATGTAATCAGGGCAAGAATTTCAGGGATTTGAAAATACGGGCGGAGATCAAGGACGAATACTGATTGAGACATCTATCGGTAAACCCTCACATTTCTTGATTGACAAGACCTGCATGGGCCACCACTTAAACCATGTCACGCCCCAGAACCAGAATACTGGAGAGCGGGAGCGAACATAGCCAGCTACGTATATTGAAATAGAATACATCTCAACTATACGGTCACGGCTGTCTAGATATGAGGGTTTACTACAAGCCAACGGTCTCTTATGTCAAGCCTATTGTCTCAATCTCAAGCAAGTAATATGATCACAAGATGTTTGACCACCAAATATACAATAAAAGGCATCCCAAATATTACATATCAGCTGATCATAAAGCTAGTCGTACAAAATGCTAGGACTAGCAAGAGTTAAGTCATACATGATCAACCCTAGGATTTGTTAATCATGTTTACAGCCCGTAGGCAGACAGTAAGTAAAAGTGCATCGAGCTAACAGGTGCTCGTCGGCTAAACGCCTCAAAAGAACAATTTTATAATAGAGTGAGCGAAACAAAATAGAAAACCCACTCGTAGCCCGGGTTCCTTCTAGTCGCCACCATCGGGCTGGAGGTTCGGTAGATCCTCGGGTGCTGCTCCGAAATCTGTCCACACAAAACCAGCTGGGTCAAACCCCAGAAAGAGCAAGTGCCACAAAGGAGGCCACGAAATAAGAACAAAAGCCAGCATATCAGAACATAAGAAAAGAAATGGAAGAAGGTACAAGTAATAAAGAGTGCAACAGGACAATAAACGACTAGTGACGTGGGACCATTCCGGGAGCCAGGTTACAACCCTTAAACCAGACAAGGACCGAGGTTGTAACCATTCGCCTGAACAGCACTCTGTCTCTACCCATTTATTGTTAGAGATAAGTAAAACAAGCATGTACAAGAGTTCCAGGTACAGGGGCTAGACATGACTTAGACAAGGCTGGACTCCATCCATTCACAAGCGGCCAAACAATTACTACGGCTTACTACTTAACTAACTAGGGTTGTCACAAGCCTAATTACTAACAAGATGCAATGAGAATTTCCCAGTCCCAAGCCCTGCAGACCATCCAGCCAGTTATCCCTCCGCGGGTTGAGAGTATGGTTGGGTACATCGCCCCGGAGACGATATACCCTTAGGTGACTTAGAGGGTGCAACACATGACAGTGTGCTGGAAATGTGCTCTACTCGTCGGTAAGCTACAAGTCCAATTAAGAGCGCCCAGATAACGAGATTGCCTGTGACTGAAAATTCTCCATGAACTATAGTTTGATTTAGTCATTAGCCTAACCCATATTCAGTATAAATCCCTGACCGTAGGAAACCAGGGAGTCACGTCCTAGACATGATGCAAGACAAGACAAGTGGATTGCACAAGCAAGCAAGCAGGAACACCCACGATGTCAAGTTGATTATACGAGTCAAGTTAGCCGTCGCAACAGCATCAAGATAAATCATGTCAGGGTACTTGTCAGGAGTGTGCCACGACGGACCACTATCATGTCAGGTTGGTCATGTCATGAGTGCACCACTACGGGTCACTGTCGTGTCATGCTAGTTCCTTGTCATACCATGCCATGTACAATAGTCATTCCAAACATATTAAGTAAAATCAAGTTCATGACAAAATGCGTAAGGATATAAAATGGGTATAAAATATCTAATAAAATATCAATATACAGGGCTATAGAAGAGCCAAGCTTAAAGAAATAAAACCAAAACTCCAAGAGCCAATGGTTTGCGCAAGGGGTCAGGGGTTGGATTGCGCAGGGTGTCAGCTGCGCAGGGTGCCAAGTGTGCAGGGGCACAGGGCGCAGGGTTGGGTGGCGCATAGGGCCAAGTGCACGGGGTCAAGTGCGCATGGAACCAAGTGCGCAGGGGTCAAGTGCGCATGGAACCAAGTGCGCATGTAACCAAGTACGCGAGAAGCCAACTGCGCAGGGGTGAGCTGCGCAGGGGCACAGATGGTGCATGAGCAGACTGCGCATGGATGGATGGCACAGGGATGGATGGCGTATGGGTCAGATTGCGCATGAGCGGACTGCGCATGAGCAGACTGCGCAAGAGTCCCTGCGCATGGAGGGATGGCGCATGGGGTTGAGCGCAGTTCGCCAAGGGGCAAGCAGCGCGGTCGGTGCTGCGCTAAAGAGCGCTGGCCGAGAGGGGATGCGCAGTCCAGCACTGCGCTAAAGAGCGCAAGCTGCAGTCTTCTTCTCCAGGCCGAGAGGAAGCTCAAGAACACCAAAAATTTCATTCTTCATATCTTGGTCAAATCAAAGCCAAATCTTGATTTTCAAAGTTCTAACTTGAGTAAAATTGAATTCTCTTCCACATGGAAGCATCAAAACCCACAAAAACCCAACTAAAATAGATCAAAACCATGTAAATCCGAAAATAGAGAAAACTTAGATCTAGAACAAAGGAGACTCCAAATCACAAAATGTCAAGTTCTAATGTTCATCTCCATGGCCTAATCTAGCTAATGGACAAATAAAATAGGGTTCTCATGTGGTGGCAAGGTGCACTTGCCTATGGGTGATGGTGTGTTGTGTAGAGGAAGGAAGAAGAAAGAGATAAAGAAAATAAATGAAAGAGTTATGAGGAGAGAGAAAAGGTTGGTATGGTTTTAATGAGGGTTGTTGTGTTGTGTTGGGGGTGGAGCATAGGCTAAGGTGTTCCAAATGCATGTTAAACCAAACCAAACCAAATCAAACCAATTCTCCTCCATAAAATAAACCAAGCCAGGTAAAACCCAATTACGAGAACCAAAATCTGCAAGTCAAGCCAATTACAAGTACATGCCAAAATCCGAGAAAATAAATACAGGTCTGAAATACATGCAAGCTTGACAAAATACGTATTCAGAATATGGGTGTTACACCGTGCAAGTCTAAGTTGCACTTACACAAGACCAAGACATGCAAAATGACAAAGTAGACAAGATAGACAATATGCAGCGGAACATATTGCAAAATATAAATTGAACACAATGGTAACAAGAAACAATTCTCTTTATTGATTTCATTTGAACAGATTACAAGCTCTCATTTCTCTCTAATATAATGCTTATATTCTCTCAGAAATATTACAAATTATAATGATCACGTTCCATACATTACATCCTTTTGTATATAAAACCAACTCTTTGCAACATATGTCCTTCTTTTGGCATCTCTGTTGATTTCTGGCTCCTAAGGATGAGGTTCGGGCTATCGCTTCGGACTATCCATCTTGATTCATCTTGCACCTGCGTGCAGACTGATGAAGGGGCAGTATATCAATATACTGGTGATTGTGAACAAATGCTACATCGTCTGAAATGATCACTAATTCATTTAGTAAGAAAAATATTTCTTGTGATGTGATCTTGCTACTTTTATCTATGTTCATTTCATGCATATTCAGAGTCAGATTACATCTTTCAAAAACACTTTAAAAAGCTACAGTTCATTTCATTTCAAGCATACAAGGGACTAATCATTCTTGTGAAGTGTGCAGCTTGTTTCGTGAGCTATATTTCTCAGGGACAAAAGCATTATCATTATTTTCTCTTATTCAAGACATTCTCAGGGTAAGTTTACAAGCACGATTATCGAATGTTTTCTTTGAAAGGGACATAATAATTCTTGGCAATGATTTATTCTTTAAGCAACTCATATTCAGGAAACTTAGCAACAAATGTATCACTTTTCAGTGATTCTGTCATGCCCCAATACCGAAATACGAAGACTGACTAGGCCAGCTATCCCGTATAAGGTGTAAAAATGTCATACGACGATTGTGACTGTTAAGATACTAGGGTATGCATGCTATAATCAGGTCTTCTATGGTCTCACAGAGCATCTATGTCTTAATCAATCAACCAAGAAGCAATAATAATGATCATATAAGATAAAGCAGTAAGTCGTCCCCGACGCTCCATCAAAATGATTCATGAGTCTAGCTACACAAAATATTGAGCTAGTGCCGAGAGTCAATAGAACATAACCGTAGTCAGTTGTAGTCTGATTTAATTACAATTATGTAAAAGGAAACTAATGTCCAGGACAGCCGGCTAAACAGGTGCCAGTGGCTAAATGCTAATACAAGATGAAAGATATCAGAGCGGTGAAGAAAAAACCTACTCATGGTTCCTGGCGCCCATACTCCTGGTGTGCACCATTGTTCGGGTAGAAGGCTGGATCCTCTGACACTGCTACGATATTTGGTTAAACGAAACCAGCGGGTTCAGGCCCCAAATATCAAGTACCACAAGGGAGCACGTAATGAATAAGACAAAACCCAAGCATAATAGATAAGACCTGGCTCATGAGTTATAGGATTATAACTTATCATTGCGACAATACGACGCCCTTACAACCAAACAAGGACAAATAGTGCCAATATCGTGACGTGATAAGACACCTCCTATAACCATGGTCAAGTTATGGGCTTCCGGTCGTAACCTCGGTCCATAGCCTATCGCAGCACAATAGCCCAACCCAACATCCAAATAAGGACATGGGTTGGACCATGCACCACGACAGTCCATGTTCCTTGGTTATTAACAGAAGAAACATATCACAAGCAAGTCGGTTCACAAGCGGCCAATCTATCCTACATATTTTTATGATTTGTCTGGGTTATCCCGGTAACGCAAATATATAGGAATCCTCAGATCATATCGTATCCAAGCAGGGCTAGCAAATCCAATTTAATATAGGCACGCAATAAATGCACTGGTCCCTCGAAAGGTGTAACACCCAGTTTTCTAAAATGAGGATAATTTTAAACTTTTGTGATTTTAATCATTTAATGATGAGATTTAAATCATGTTATAATTTTTAGTGAATTTTAATCAATTTAAAACTATTTAAATATGTGACTTGTGATTTTGATATTTTGCTAGTTTAACCCTAGAGACTGCATGATCTAGAGACTAACCATGACCACGGAGACCTAACCATGTGATTATGATGACTATTTGCAACTTTTTAGCCTAAGGGTATTTTGGTCAATTTTGACTTATTAATGAAAATGAATTTTGATTGATTATTATAGTGCTAATCTTTTTATTAGAGACTAACCTAGTTTTGACCTAACCTAGATGTTAATGATGTTCATGGAGGCTTAGTTAGAAAGTTAAAGACTTAATGGCTAAGTTAGATTAATATCTAGATATTATGTTAATAGATATTTTGGTTAGATATTAGTGTAAGAAACCTGCTTTTGATGTGAGCCTTTGATTAAGTTGAATTCATGTGGAGAAGTCTTAGCCACTCATCTAGCATTTGTAAAACCCTAACCCCAGCCATCTACAACAGCCATCAAGAGCCTCCCCCTCTATTTAATCAAACCTTCACAAATTCCTTGCCTCTTTTTATTCCTACAAGAAACCTTAATAGTGTTCTTCCCCAAACCTTCACAAATTCTTTATTTCTTCTCCAAATTGGACCAAACCAATTGCATTAGACTCCCCTACAGTAGGGGGTATCATTGGTGAGTAGCTAGCAAGGATTTGGAGGCTTGGGATCATTGCAAGTTGGAAAGAAGGCCTTATTCATTTAAGCTTTCATTGAGGTTTCATCCTCAATAGGTAAAATCTATCAAACAAATTCAAATTTCCAATTTCTTTCCATAGTTGCATTCATTTAGGTGTCCCCTAGCTGTAGAGTGAGTTTTGTAGGAATTGGTATTGATTTGGTGTGCGTATCGGACACGTGTCAGTGTCTATACATTAGCGTTTGATGAAATGCCCAAAAGGGATTTTTATTGCTGTTTTCCAAATATTTTTGAACAAATTTGTAGATCTATGTGTTGCTTATGGTTTGTTGTCGCACAGAGGTGAATTTCGTGTCGTGTTCGTGTCCAAATTGGACACGAACATGCTCACGCACGAGCTGTGCCTGTGTCCTGCTGCTCGAGGCATGCAGCGGACACGACACGCGACAAGATGCGATGAAACTCAAAGGACACGTTGGGGCAATGTCTGCGAACGTGTCCCTCAAATTTCAAGGTGTTTCGTGTCATGTCGGACACGAAATTCCATGTGCACTAGTTTTTGCACAGAGATTGAACGCGCGTAATATCGCGTCTGATACGCGTGTTGTATCACGCGTACACGTGTCAAATGTGTCTCGTGTGTGTAGGCCTATATATGGGCTACACGTGGACACAAGCACGAGACGTGTCGTGCCTCGTGTCGTGTCCACGAACCCTTGGACTGACCGTATGAGGCAGTGCAGTCTGTGCACAACTGTGTGTGTTTTTGAGTGTTTAGACACTTCGTATCCTATTGTATGGATACGATACACTATGTGGGACACATATACATGTATATGTGTACGACATGTTTTCAACCATCAATTTGATGTTTAATTGGTTTTATGATGTCAATTAAAGGTTTATTCATTGTACTGATACTGTGTTCTGTCTGGGCCATTTTCTGAGTATTTAAAACATGAATTAAACTGCTAACTAATGATAATTAGTTAAGTTTTACCTATATACATGTCTGAGATATAAGTTACATAGTTGGGTTCATATTGACATGCATGTTTGGGTTGTAATTTGGATTTTCGAACATATTGATACTCTACATTGATAATGTCTGATACATAGGTTTTTAACTGAACATAGGTTCATTTAATTTTGACGGGAGACAACACTTTGTTTGCAACTCTATCGATGAAGAAATAAGGCTATGCCTTCTTTGGAAACAACTTAAAAGGACATATAATTGGTAATGGCAGCATAGGTACTTCTTCCTCACCTATTATTAAAAATGTATGTAACAGAATTAAAACATAACCTGCTGAGTATAAGTCAGTTGACTGATCATGGTTATGGAATTAATCTTGTTAAAGATAAATATTTTATTTATAATAAATCTTCTGGAACAATCTTTTTTGAGGGAATAAGAGAGGACAACATGTCTTTTATTGGTCAGAAAGTACTAACAGTACAAGAAAGTGTCTATACACCTCTCAAGACGAAAGTTGGGTATGGCATATGTGTCTTAGACATGCAAACATGGACACTGTTATAAGATGTCCAGAAAGAAACTGGTAAGAGGCTTACCCGATATTACTTTCAAGAAAGATATAGTATGTGCCGAGTGTGAAAAAAACAAGGCACCCAGATCATCTTTCAAATTAATAAACGCTGTAAGTACCTCTAGACCACTTCAACTGTTACATATGGATTTATTTGGACCAAGTAGAGTAAAAAGGTTTTTCAACTGTTACATATAACTTACCAAGTAGAGGTAAGTTATATGCTTACGTGATAGTTGATGAATATTCACGATATACTTGGGTTTACTTTCTTGCAAATAAAAATGAGGTTTCTCTATAAAAAATTTGTAAAAATGTATAAAATGAGAAAGGATTCATGATTACTCGCATTCGAAATGATCATGGAGGAGGATTTGATAACCATGATTTCAAAATGTTTTGTGATTCGAATGGTTTATCACATGAATTCTCTTGCCCCAGAACTCATCAACAGAATGACGTTGTGGAGACAAAAAAAGAACTCTTGTTGATATGGCCAGAGTTATGCTCAACCAGCATAATTTTTAAAAGTATTTTTGAGCTGAAGTTGTTTATACAACATGCCATATTTTGAACAGAGTTCTTATCAGACCTATCTCCAAGAAAGCTCCTTATGAATTATGGTTCAATAGAATTTCTAATATCAGCTATTTCAAAGTGTTTGGTTGTAGATGTTTTATCTTAAACACTAAAGATAATTTAGAGAAATTTGATAAAAAGCTGATGTAGGAATATTTCTTGGATATGCGACAAAGAGCAAAGGATATAGAGTATTTAACAAAAGGTCACTTGTTATTGAAGAATCAATAAATATCACCTTTGACGAGCTGAACAGTCAACGTGACAGTGACAGTGATAATGAAGATAATAGAACTCTCTTAAACAAAATACCTGAAGATACACCTACCTCATACCTGGAAAGTCTGCCGAAGCAATTGTGATTTACACCAAATCATCCAGAAGAACTGGTAGTAGGTGATGTATCAAAATGTGTAAGTACTCGTTCAAGTACTAGAAATATTATTGCAAATGTAGCATTTATTTCTAAGATAGAACCTAAGAATGTTGTAAAAGCTTTTGATGATTAATTTTGGATTTCTGCAATGCAAGAGGAACTAAACCAATTTGAAAGGAATCAAGTTTGGAAACTCATTCCTAGATCTAGTGATCACCCGGTCATTGGTACTAAATGGGTGTTCTGAAATAAGTTAGATGAGAATAGTTTAGTCACACGCAATAAAGCACGTTTAGTAGCTCAAGGCTATAATCAAGAAGAAGGCATTGACTACGATGAGACATATGCTTCAGTTGGTAGACTAGAATCCATTCATATGCTTTGTGCTTTTGCAAGTTTTCATGGCTTCAAACTTTTTCAAACGGATGTCAGAAGTGCTTCACTAAATGGTTTTATAAATGAAGAAGTTTTTATCAAACAACCTCTTGGTTTTGAATATTTCAAAAATTTTGATCACGTATTCAATCTACGTAGGCTCTCTAAGGACTCAAGTAAACACCTTTTGCATGGTATGAGCGCCTTAGTTGCTTCTTACTTGAATACAGTTTTCCAAAAGGAATGGTTTATTCTACTCATTTTATAAAATCGTTGGATAAAAATATTTTATTAGTGCAGATATATATAGATAATATAATCTTTGGATCAACAAATGAGATGCTATGTAACGAGTTTGTTAAGTGTATGCAGAGTGAATTTGAATTGAGCAAGATGAGAGAACTGACTTCCTTCCTTGGGCTACAAATCAAACTAAGTTCACAAGAAATTTTTATCAATCAGCCAAATAAACAAAAGACCTGCTGAAGAAATTTTATATGGACAACGTCAAACCAATCGAAACTCCTATGGCAACATCTATAAAGCTTGATATGGATGAAAGTGGTAAACCAACTGAAGTACACAAGTACACAGGTATGATTGGTAGTTTACTGTATATAACTGCTACTCGTCCAGATATTACCTTTTTAGTATGTTTATGTGCAAGATATTAGGTTTGTCCTAAGGAATCACATGTGAGTGCCATTAAGCGTATTTTCTGATAACTTAAATGTACTTCGACAACCGGTCTATCGTATCCAAAAACTAATTCGTTTGACCTTATAGATTATTCGGACGCGAATTTTGCTTGATGCAAGGTCGATCGTAAAAGTAGTTGCACATGTCATTTCCTAAGAAAACCCTTAGTCTCTGGTTTTCTAAGAAAAAAAACTCGATTGCATTATCAACAATCGAGACTGAAAATATAGTCGTAGGACGTTGTTTTGCCCAGATTTTGTGGATAATGCAACCCTTGGTAGACTATCAGTTATCTTATAACCACATCCTTATTTACTGCGAAAATATTAGCTCGATAAATCTCACAAAGAATTCAATTTGTCACTCATGCACTAAAACATAGAGATTAGACATCACTTTCCAAGAGACCATGTTTTACAAGGAGATATTAGTTTAACGTATGTTGACATGGAACGACAATTGGCTAACATCTTCACTGAACCCCTAGATGAAGATCGTTTAACTTTATATAAAGAAAATTGAAAATTTTGGACGTTGAAGTTTTATAATTATATATTACTTGATTTCAATATATAAAATTATAGAAAATATTTTGGTCATAAGCTGAAAGGGCCCTTTTGACAAAAAGACGTAAAAGTCTAAGCGACACGGTGCCAAGTGTCTTCGGACTACCGCTAGCTAGGATCCAACCCCTACAACTAACTCGACATATTTGATATGTTTTGTGTATTTTAATTAATTAATATTAATTATTTTTATCAACACATGTATTTCAAATTACTTTTTGTATCACTTTGTCCAAGTCGTCTCGATTACCTGGAGGTCAAACTCGGATCGAGCTCTATCCAAACTCAGGTTGAACTCGGTCCAGGATAATCAAAACAGAAGCTGGACAGTCGGGTTCCCCTCCTTATAAACCCCCTCAAACTATATATTTTTCCTCATAACAGCAGCCTACACCTCCAAAAACCCTAATCCTAGCCACCCCAAACTCCCTCATCAAAGCCTTCCAAGGTCTAAGAGTTTAGTTTCGGAGTTGTCTCTGGGTTATCTTTCATCTCCTCTACTCAATTTCGATATATTTCAACTCTTTCCTCCACTTTTAATTTTCATGGCTCCCAAAATGTCTCATTTTTCTAAAAAGAAGAGAAAGGCTGGAGAAGCCTCCTCCTCTAATGTCCAAGAGGAAGCATCCTTTTCATATTTTAGTCCCGCCATGCCGGATGGTGACTATTTTGATGATTTTATTTTGTTATCTCTTGAAGCATCTAATGAGTGGTTCAATGACTTTCACCAACGAAAAATTTGTTCGGGAAGTCCACTCAACTATACTTTGTTTCCCGATCACTTGAACGTGTTTGAATACTTTGACTTTGAAAATTTTAGTTCAAACCACATATCCAATCTATTCAAATGTTATTCGCATATTTTACTGTAATCTCTCGGTCACAAACGGCACGGTTAAATCTAAGGTCGATGGGATTAATATTGAATTTGATGCCGATGATTTGGCAATATTTATGCTTCATATTCCAAATATAGGGGAAGCATTGGTGGATATCACCAAAGTTCAATTTTTGGCCCATGTGACTTTTGACTCTTTCCATGAATCGTTATGTGCACCCAATCCATGTCCCAAAGGTAGTCTTCGACCTAAGCATATGAACGACTACTTTTATGATCTTCATCAGATGATATTCTCTACTATTTTTTCAAACTAATCTTCTATCGATGAGATTATTTACTTGGAACTCTCTGCTATTTACCATCTCCACTTCTAAGATCCTTTCAGTCTACCTAAGAATCTTATTGCTGCTATAGAACGATGTCACAAAAAACTGTAACACTTCTCTACGCGATGTATCTTTCTTGCATCTTTGACTATTTTGAGGTTATCTTGGATGATTGTCCCCAGGATGCTCCACCTGCCCATCTTCATGAGCATCTTAGAGTCGCTCACGTTCCCGCAGTACGGCCTCCTTCACCTCCTCATGTTGACCCATCAGCTAGTAGTTCACATCCTTCACATACTTTTACTGGTATCACTCTTGAGTCTCTTTAGGCCTTGATGATGGATCAGTTTAGGTCCATGGACTTCCGTACCACACTTCAGTTACAGGCTATATCCAATACCATGAGGAACGTTACCTACAGTTTTGCTCACAACCCTGGCGGCCCTATTCACATGGTTCGTGACCCCTCGGTGCTTGGTTATCGGATTGATGATCGAGAGGCTCAGCACTATTTCGACCCAGCTGCTGCTCGCTATGATCCCTACCGCATTGCTGAGTTCGGTCTTTCTAGGGTAGCAGATGCTGATGATGATGAGAAGGATGATGATTGAGGAGTGATAAAGAGTCATTAGTCTATTCTAGCTTTATTTTAGTGCTTATATATTAGAGATATGCTTCTTTAAAGCATTTTCAGTATTTCAGTTTAGTTTGACATGTGTTAGTTTATGCACTATTTGTATCAATTTCTTTTTCATCACTTCATTCATGCCTAGTTATGAGATTCTCTTTATGCTTACTAGTTTATATGCTAATTTTTATCTATGCTGAGTACATTTTCAAGTTCTGTCATTTTGATGATATGATAAACGGAGAAGAAATATGATACTTTTATGATATTTTTTTTTTACTTTTTCTATTACATGTTGAATATTGGTTTGAGATATTTTTTGCTAGATCTCACAATGTTCAGAGCTTGATTATTAATTGCAGGGGAGAAAATCAATACGCAAGCTACTTCCGTACCGTACCAACCTACTACTAAATCAAGCTGAAAAAATTGCTAAAGTATTAATCGTAGCTTTGTCAAATTATCAAAATGGGAGAGATTGTTGGCCCATGAAGCCATAATCAACCTGATTTCGATAATTAACTTAAAACTCCGACTTTGATATGGAAAGCAAAAAGATTTCAAGGATGACTACAGAAAATTGCACTTGATCGTCAAGAAGATTTTTTCTACTTTATTCTGTATTTTTTTCTTAAGTCTAGATTATATTGTGAGTCGGGATCACTGGCATTTAGAAGTCTATCCTGAACCAAAACAAACATATCCTTTATCCCAAACCAAACTAACATCCAAAAGCCTACAAAAAACCAAAAAATCGATAAAAATCACTTAGCAGAACTCGGGCCGAGTTCTCCCCAATTCGGACCGAACTCGGTCCCCTTGGATCACTCATGGTCAGCAGCTTATTCCTAGTCTTTTGGATCTCAAACATTTAAAATTATGAATGTTGCCATAGCCGAGTTCTGCCCGAACTCTGGTTCAAAATTTTCTATAAATAGAGAAGAATTTGACATTCTAATAACTCAATCCATTCTTCATCTTCTTTATCTATTCTAAGCTTTCCTATTACAAAGAGCTTCCAATCTTCATTTTCCAAGATAACTCCAATTCTTCTAAGTGTCGGTGGTTTTCGATTAGGAGTATACGAGTTGTACAAGCTTGGAGTATACAAGCTTTTTCAGACGGTGTAGAAGTTTGATTGTGGGCTTCAGACTAAAACACGACGGTATTGAAGTTGATGTGTTCTTTAAAGTAAAGCACGTGGTGTAATCTCTATTTCAAATAGTGGATTTAACATCGAGCAGAGTTCTCGAGACTGAACTAGTCCTCTCAGAGAAAAACTAGTATAAAATCTAGGTGCCTACGTATTGCTTTCTTACTCCTATTAACTTTACTGCATATTGATATCTGCCTTTACCTGCATATTTTTTAATTGGAGATATTACTTCCTCTACACTCTATTTACCCCTCCCTTCTAGAGGTGTCATCGATCCTACATTAACCACTATTAAGTTGAATTTCGTGACTCAAGGCATGTAATTCTATTTTGCTCATGACAGTAATATTTCATAGAGGATTCTAATTAGTTGTCACAAAGTAGTTGTTTTTCTAGTACCAGTTGTTTCACTCCTATTAGGGGGCCATATATAGATATGTTGAGTAAAAATATATGGTAAGAATATATCCGTTGTCAAATCTTATCACATATTTTTTGCACAAGATTGGCCGAATAAATATGATCTATATAAATTCACAATTTTTAATTTTTACTACTCTTGATGTTTATGTCCCTATTGTTCTCGTTTTGTCCTATTTTAAAGCATGTTTTTTTGTGCACAAAAAGGTCACACGTCTTTTTATCAAAATTATTACATCCTCATACTAGTACTTGGTTCTACGACTATGTTGACTTTGTTTCTTTTGGTATGACTTGTCTACTTTGAAATCAAATTTGTTGTATCTAATTACAACAAATAAAATTTGCATCTTTATAAATAAATATGCATTTGCAAAGGTATTTGGTATAACAAAAGCTATGGTAAAATCTAAATTCATATGTTCAAATATTATTATTTTTAATAGTTCTCAAATGGATAAAATATTATCTGAGAGATCTACGTGGAGATATATTGTGTTAGAAATATTTTTTTGAATTAATATATATATATATATATATATATATATATATATATATATATATATATATATATATATATATATATATATATATATATTGTCTTCAAAATGACGACTAAAAACCGTCATAAATGATATTTTATAACACTTATTTCCAAGCCAGAAGTCGTCATAAAAATGGGTGGAACTTGTTGTCCTTGTTGTCACAAGAGTACCGGTACTTATCGTCTACCTAAGTAAGTATTTCACAGAGTCGGTTTCCACAATCAAATAGCTTCATGCTTGTGTTCTGAAAGCTTTCACCAAAAGGGGCTCTAATGTAGTGTGTGCCTTACCTCCCCTCATAGGTCAGCATTGATGGGGTTTGTCAGCAGCACAGCTTTAGGATAGGCTAACTGCTGGCACCTTCCAGGCATACGATCGTCAGGCATGGGAATAATCCTCTGCCTATCATCTGCTAGTGCCACATACTGAAACCTGAGTTGATATAAATATTAGACCATTATCATGCAAGATTCTTGGAAACACGGAGTAGCAATAAGGATAGTTGTTCTTGGCCATAGATAGGGATGTTTGATCAATAAGTTGTTCAAGAATGATCCATATTCAGGTTAATTTGGGTTTTCATCTTCTTCGACAAATAACCTAACCCAAAACTAGATGACAGGCTTGAGATTATTAGCTAATGAAGCTTATAAGTAGACCTTGCTAAACATGTTTGGTTTGACTAGGATCAATAAGAAGTGTATTAAAACTTTATATATTAGGTATGTCAGATGTACAAGCATTCCACATGTTGGGCTCTTATTCATCTTGATTTTGGCCTTTCATGTTGCTCAATAATTAGCATGCAAACATGCCGAGTTTAAATCTGCTAAACATGTTTATTAGTGTAATCAAACGAGAACTTAAGAACCCTACCCAAATCATATTTTGGGTCAATTAGGCCAGGAATTGTCAGTTTGTTTGATAAAGTTTAAAATAATTTCCATCTCTCAACTAGTTATGATGAATGATGAAAGATTTACCTCTATGCTAGAATTTGCACTAATACATACATGTGATCTTAGCATTCGGACAAAGAAATAAGAAACTTAACATACTTATCTTTTCTCAGTTTGAACGCAATCCTTGTCTCCCTCATATTGAAATCGACCCATCCTTCCAAGTGTTCATAGATGTCGTAAGTGTAGAAGTCCAATGAGCCTCGAAGCACGATAAATCTACAATTGTAGACCGCACTTGTTAGAGAGATAAGAACCTAAAGTCGGAATGGTAAATTGACTTTCATGCACCTTTTATCAATGTTTAAGGGGACAGTTGTGCCTTTGAGTGTAGGATCCCACGTTCTCGTAAACGAGGCCTCGTCCTCTCGGAGAGCCGACTTGAAGGACGAGGCCGAGCCCAGCAAGTCCTCCTTCTGGTGGTGTGCCGGAGACTCCCTAGTCTTCCTCGTTACCGGTGGAGGTAGCCGGTCCGTCGTCGCCGCCTCTGGCGGGGGTGCGGCGGAGTCCACCACCAACTTGAGCAGCGACCGGAAGAAGGAGGAGTCCTCCCTCAAGTGGTAGTTTGTCAGATACTCCGTCGCATGGAGGAGCAACCGCGGTCGGACCGCCGCGTGGTGGCTTCCGTCCATGTCAGGAGAGACGGTTCTCGACGGTGACGACAGGATCGGGTCCTTGGCGTTTCTCTATATAATAAGAACACTAATTGAAGAATGGATCGAAGATGAACGAATCAGTACCTAATTATCGAGTGTCGAATCCAGTCCAATAGAATCCCTAATCATTCTTCTTGTCCACTCCTTACAAACCCCCAAAAAATTATGGTTAGGGTTTTCGGGTCTGGTGGCGGTGATAAAAGTGGAGGAGGAAAAGAGGAGAGGAGCATACGAGAAGAAAAATAGGAGAGAGAGCACTGAAGGTTTTGATTTGGAGGGTCGGGTTCGAGCGGACGTTCTAACTTTTTTACCACTTTTTATAACGTTTGTGTATAACGGCGTTACATATGTGTGAATAATATATAACGTTTAACGCTATAAATCGCTATAATAGGCCAAAAATTCTTCAGAACCGTCATATTATGTGTTGTTGCTAAATTTATGTAACACTTATATGTGAACCGTTGTAATAGCTTCTATTCAAACGTTATAATAGGATTTTTTTGTAGTGTGTATGATTGAACCATTTGCAGTTTCAAACGTGATGGTAAATTTTGACATGTAGGAAAACAAGTGGAAGATATGGTTCTTACTCAGTAGTCAAGGCTAATAAAGAGAGCTTTAGATATAAGAAATTTTGTAGGATTATTTTACTATTAAAATTTATATCAAAATTGTATTGATGTGGAAAATTGCATTGTTGTACAAGAATTAACAAAAGTTCTGCATTCAATTACATTTATTGTTAATATGTAATCTTACCTCTATTTTTGAAGACACAATCACTAGAAATATTTTAACTGTTTAGGAAAGGAGCAACATGCTAAGGGTGAAGGTGAGTAGTACAAAAGTGCTTCGCTCTTTTATTCTAAACTTGATATCTATAAATCGCATTTTCCAAATTCTTGGATGTTAATGGATATTTAGCAAAATAATGGAACTATCTCAATATAATGTGATATATCCTTTTGAATTGTTATTACTAAGTCGGAATCAAACTAGAAGTACAAAAGTGTTCTGATCAATTGGAAGGTAATTTTCGTATTTACATCCTACATTTTCTAGTCGTTTTTATTTTTAAATTTAATTAGAGAAATAATTGTTGAAATCTATGAGCCAATTATATTGGTTTATATATATGGTTCTGTGTATTGTTGTATAAAAGTGATATTTTGGCATGTTAGTTTTACATGTGTGAACCTTAAATGACTATTATCACAGTAGAATTTATAGTCAGAAAGAAATTATGATATTGTTTTATCATAATATTTAGACAAACTTTGTTTTTGTTTATATTTCATGAGACTATAATTCTTTGATTCATTTAAATAATTCAGTCACAAGAAAATAGTTAGTGAAATTGTAAATTTCTTTAAATCTAAAGTTTTAAAGTTGAAATTATTTTGGATACAAGCCGAAAGGGTCATTCTGTCAACTAGACATAAATAGCCCTAAGCGACACGGTACTTAGTTGTCCTCCTGTGTACCTCCGCTAGCTGGAAACCAGCCCCTACAGCTAACCCAAATTAATCAACACTTGATAAACTAAAAATTTCTTAAGATTGATTAGTAAAATCACTTAAACTATTATTATAGTATTTTAGATCGTCATTTTTACAAACATGGCTAGTAAAGATAAATCTTTAGATCGAGCCAAGACTGAAAGTTGTCATGTCTTACTTTAAAAGGTGATAGAGTCAGATATGTTTTGGCCCACTATCCTATGACTTATATTAGCAATTAGTGGAATCGCACATTTTGATTCTGATGACAGTGTATGATTTAAGAGTAACCTAAACATCTGGCTTAGTCAAACCAAAAATTCCTAAAGAAAATGGACTATTATTGGTTTCATAGAATTCTTAAGTATTCTGAGTCATTATATGCTATTTTCTTCGAATATAAAAACACTAAAGATCAAAAAAATTTAGTGTAAGATTTCATCTGTAGAACAACTTTGATACTCATAACTTGATAGGTCCATGTGACAAACTATCATAGCTAGGAGTATCAAAAAATTTGAAATGATATATTTAAACATAGCTTATGCTGAAGGTGAATGGCTCAGATATCTTACTATGTATATATCAAATAGATCCAGGCCAAAAATTTACTCGTACTAATATATTAAAACGGAATAGATCAAGCATCTTATTATGCAGATCTACATATTTTTGTACCTGTTATTTTTCTAAATTATGCTAAAGAATGATCTTGTGAATTCTAAGATGAACAGGTACCTGCAGCTGCATTTCAAGACATCAAAAAATGTGGTTCTTAATAAAAATCATAAATGAACTTTACAGATCTCTTAACGAAGAGTTTGTTTACTCTTGACGAAGAGTTTGTCTAAGACATTAATCCTAGAATCATCGAGGGAGATGGGGTTAAGCCCATAAGTAAGTCACCAGCAGTGGCAACCCAATCGAGTCTGACTGGAGATCCAAGAAGTCGGTTCAATGGGTAGGAGCAAGCTGGACTTAGGTGACTATTATGGAATACTGACCCAGAGATTAAATTCTCTTAAACTAATGCCCAAGAGGTTGTACGATGTTGTACATAGATACCCCATCCCTATGGTGACAATGTTCCAGTGTGATTTGGTTTGGATGAGTTTTAAAACTCTTAACAGGTCCAAGCATGATTATACAGGGTTGACTTCAATCACCAACCCTTTGAGGACTTACCTATATGAGAGGTCGTAAAGGCCGCAATTATAGGACATGGCGATCCTAGACAACTCTTATGAATATGAAAAAGTGCGTATGGCAATCAAACGTGCCACCCGATAGACCAAAGAACTTCTAGCATTGTGTTATTTTTGAATCTGGCTCAAAAAGTTTGAATCAAGGCGTAGTCCATCAAGCACTTCTTCAGATAAAGACAATAGTCACTAAGTGAGATTCAAGGCTGTAGTCCATCTCATCTATGTATAGTATATACATGCCCAGAAATTTTCTTATTCTTCTCTTATTTTCTTTCCTTCTATTACTTTGAAACTTGACCTTTGGATGAGGGGATTGTTGGGTGTGTATGGTTGTGTGTGTATGTTCACACACATACAAAAATAAGCAAAAGCTAAATCTCTCTACTATTAATAGTCCCACATCGGCTGCGAGATTTTTGTAATAGTGCATATATCACTTTGCTCTCCTTTGCCTCATTGAAAGTCTTGTGTGGGTGCCCTACGGGCCACACGCGCACACCGTCGTAGCCGTCCGACCCGGTTCGGTTCAGCGCATGTAAATGGTACGGGTACGCGCCTACATCTGCGAGTGTCGAATGCTGATTCAATTCCATCTTTGAGTTTGGGTTGAGACCCTAAAAATATTTTTGCTGCTCATTAATTTCTATTAAATTTTGAAACGTTGGACATTTAATTTTGTCTAGGTTCTTTGAACCATATTTTTTTCATTTCGTTTTTATGTGTAACGTCTGATTTTATTACTCCGGATTAATTGGCCATTATTTATGTCCATTGGAATTCACCTATATATTGAGTCCTCTTCCTCTCCTTCTCTATTCAGAAATTTCCACATAAAATCTCTTCCAAATTCTTTCCTTTTCGAAGCTCTTTTGTTCTTCATTCTTGCTCTGGGCAGAGCTAAGTCAGGGTCAATCTTTTCGAGTTGTGTACGACGACGGAATACCGGTAGAGCAAAAATTTTACCACTAGGAGCATTCGAAAAAGTCTGCACATAGACCCAGATTAACTCTTAGGACAATGCTACGTGCACGACTTCTCCAGAGGCCGATAAATTTTTATTTTTGTCTATTTAGTTTGCAGATTATTAAAGAAGATAAATGCAATATTTCGAACTATATATATATATATATATATATATATATATATATATATATATATATATATATATATATATATATATAAATATATATATATATATATATATATATATATATATATATATATATATATATATATATATATATATATATATATATTTATATATATATATATATATATATATATATATATTTATATATATATATATATATATATATATATATATATATATATATATATATATATAAATATATATGTATATATATATATATATATATATATATATATATATATATATATTCTTTTGTTTTTCTTTTTCTTTTTTCTTTTTGGAAATGGTAGTTAGTTTCCGAAATCGCTTCCACTGGGATTCGAACTCCAGGGCACTTGGGCCGCATGCATCACCACTACCACTAGGCTAGAGGTCATTGACATATATATATATATATATATATATATATATATATATATATATATATATATATATATATATATATAACAATGGCTAAAGCCATCATTGAAAGAAAATAAGGGGGTTGGAACCGGGAGATAGCCCAAGTTCCTACAAAAAGGTGGGAGGACCCGAAAGAAAGATCCTACCGATTAGTGATTAGTTTTTTTTTTTCGAAACCCAAAATTTCGAAATTCAAAACCGTTCCAAACGGTCACACTGCCCGAAAAAAAGGGGGGGGGGACAGCTGTGGGCACGCAGCCCTATGGGCACACAGCCCTATGGGCACACTGCCGAAAACGTGGCGCACTGCCCGATGAGGCCGCGCGTCTCGAGGGCCTCGGGCCCCCCGCGTGCAGGCCGAGGGACGGGGGGGGGGGAAACCGAGGGGGGCGGGGCACCGGCGACGGAGCCGACCCGGAGGGGGACCGGTGGGGGAGGCCGACGGGATAGGTGACCACAAGGGGGGGCGATGTCCGGCCGAGAAGGGGGGGGGGGCACCGGTGGGGGAGGCCGGCGGGGAATGGTGAACGCTAGGGGAGGCGTTCTCCGGCCGAGAAGAGGGGTGGTGGGGGGCTCCGGAGAGGGCCACCGGAATATATATATATATATATATATATATATATATATATATATATATATATATATATATATATATATATATATATATATATATATATATATATATATATATATATATATATATATATATATATATATATTCTTTTTTTTTTTTTTTTTGGAAATGGTAGTTAGTTTCGGGAATCGCTTCCACTGGGATTCGAACTCCGGGCCACTGGGCCGCATGCATCACCACTACCACTAGGCTATAGGTCATTGACATATATATATATATATATATATATATATATATATATATATATATATATATATATATATATATATATATATATATATATATATATATATATATATATATATATATATTACCGGAACACTCCCATTTTATTCATAAAGGCACAAAATGCCGCAGCCTTTACAAGTATATCCCGTAGGCACAAAATACAGAAGCCTGTACAAGTATACCGACCAAAACCAGGACGAAAGGCAAAGGACCAAAAAAGGGGGACCCTATACGCGTTCAGGTGAGCATAGCATGCCAAAACTCCGTCTGGCCATGGGAGCACTGGTTTCGTATCTTGCGACTCTGCCGGAGAATCTTCCAAATAAGCTGATCGGCAGAGTACTGATTACCTTCATATCTGATTTGTTGCAATTTTTCCAAATAACCCATGTGGCGGCTGCTGCGACGATCTGGTGGCCATGAGAGGTATTGGCCTTGGATGCCAAAAGATCGTTGACGCTCCCGCCGCTCTGAGCCTGTCTACAACGTTGGGACAGGGCGTTCCAAACGGTGGCAGGTAAGACCCCATGGCAGAAGATGTGAACAAATGTTTCGGACTGTCGTTCCGAGTAGCAAGTGCATACGGACGCTAAGCTGATCCCGATGGTGATGAGGATGTCATCGGTGGGAAGTTTCTTGCGGAGAGCTCTCAAGAGCAGGAAAGACCATTTTTTGGGGATGCACGACTGCCAGAACGGGCCAATGATGCAGTTGGGAGCGCCATATCCGCGGACCGTACTTCTGGCGGAAGATGCTGCGAAGGAGCCAGAAGCTGCAGTCGACCACCTCAGCACGTCCGACGTAACTCCTAACCGCCACCCGTGACCGCGGATGCGATCGGCGGCCTCGGTACCGACCCAATCACGGATCCTGCTCCAGTTCCAATCGTTACAAGTAGAGTCCCACATGTCGCTAATCTTACTATTTTTCGGGGCCGCTAGGAGACTGGTGAGCAAGTCATCGCCGACCCAACACTCGCGAAAGATCGAGGACTCGCCCGAACCCAATTGGAGGCAGATCTCGGGTTCAGCCAGGGTGCGCCCGTGAACGATGCTACGCCAAGCCACGGAGGATCTGTAGTTGGAAATGGCGAGCACCGGATGGATGTGTTTGTAGTACCTGGCCTTCATGAATCTAGCCCATAAGTTCTGGCTGGTAAGGAGCTTCCACCATAGCTTCATCGAAAAAGCATCCACAATGTGAGACAGCTTCGAAAATCCCAGACCCTCCTTAGCGGTGGGGGTAGCCATGGTATCCCAGCTGGCCCAATGATGCTTATCTTTGTCGCCGCTGTGTCCCAGAGGAAATCATTGAAGATGCTTTCAATCGAAGTGAGAAATTTTTTAGGAGGGGAGCATGCGACAAGGGTGTAGATAGGGATGGACGAAAGCACATGATTAATCAGGATCATCTTCCCTCTAGGGGATAATGTGGCGTTATGCCACCCTTCTAATTTTTTCCTGATTCTGTTCACCAACTCGTCGAAAATTCTTGCGTTGGATCTGCGGTACACAAAGGGGCACCCGAGGTAGTAGAATGGCAGAAACGTGACAGAAAAGGAAGTAATATTGGAGAGGGTAGCTGCTTGTTCTCTGTTGATTTTGTGATGGGCGTATATAATGCTCTTAGCTGGATTGTCCTTCTGGCCGGAGCACCTGGTGTATCTTTGCAGCATGTTGTGAACCGCATCCACCGGCCGGACATCTCCAGAGAGCAAATGAGAATGTCGTCAGCGTACGCCAGATGAGTGATGATAGGAAATCTGCTGGCCGTATGAAAATGGTAGAAGTTCGGGAAGGTGGTCAGCTTTTTCAGATTCCTACTCAAGGCTTCTGCCGTAATAATGAAGATGGTGGAGGATAAGGGGTCTCTATGCCAGACTCTACGACTGGATTTGAAAAAGTCATCGGCTTGCTCGTTGATGACCGTGGAGAACCAAGAGTAACTGATCGATCTCCACAGAATGTTGGTCCAAGTTTCCAAAAGGCCGAATGCTCGGAGAACCCAGATCATGAATTGCCAATCCAGCCTGTCGTAGGCTTTCTCCATGTCCAATTTGGTTCCAATGTTACTATCATGACCCACACCTTGGGTAAGGACACAAGTGCGTAACAGCGCCCAGCTTACTCCATAAAAATGGCATAGAACGCTGTAGATCTGCTAGCTAACAAATAGTACATATAACCTGTCATCTCCGCACGGAGGATATAATATGAAATACTGATAATCTCAATCACAATCACAATCTAGTAGGAAGAATCATTGCACGAAATCAAGATAGATATAAATCACAAAGTGCAATATCCAGCTCAACAAAAGAAAGAGAGTCCCAAAGTAATATAGTTATACAATCTCAAAATAATATCACAACCATAAGTAGCAAGCTGGAGATAAAGTCCAGTCAAAACCTACTGTAACTGAGCTATAGCTAAAGTCTCCTCATCCGGGGCTAATCCCTGCTGAACCAGGGTCTCTAAGTCAATACCCACTACGTCATGTGGACCGTAGTAAATACAAAAGTCCTCATCACCGCCATCTGTAATATTTTATCAACATATCCAGTCAGGATGGAACGAGCACAATCAACTAACAACTGTTTACAAGATAGGATAAAAGCTACAAGACTATAAATAGAGAGTACATACAGGAGTAATGAAAATGTACATATAAGTATCATGGCAAGGTAAGTTGTAAACTAGAGCTAGAAAAAGACAAGTAAAAATGATCCTGGCATGTACAAGAATCAAGAATCATCTATCTAAGTGTGTGAGTACTAGCTTCGATATGTGGTCAGCTTGGGTCTGAACAAGATCTAATGATCTAGCCAATTATACGTGGAGTGTAGGATTGGCATTCACAAGGTCTATAAGAATAAACAAGGCAGATAATGATCACACATCTACACTAATACTCCTCGCCCCCGACTGGTAGAGTGGATCCAAACAAGACACATTACGACACGGGATTCTACGAGAAGGAAGCAAGTCTCCTTGAGAATCTGTATCAATATACTGCATAAGAACTACAAGGGGCTTGTACAAGATATACCAAGATAACAAAAAATAACATCTCATGTCGGGATCCATGAATACCAATCCGTGTAACCAATGTGTCAAGAACAAGTATATCTACACTAAGTACATGAATTATAATAGTTATCATAAATTGAAAAAGTTATCAGAGAATGTACTCGTCTGTGATGTAATGGAAAATGTCAACTGAGTCAATTACAGTGCCTCGAGGACCTAAAGATGGAATGTTATATCAATATAATATTTTGGAAGTAAAAGCAAGTCATACTAAGTCAATCAAGGTCAAGGCAAGTCAAACTAAGTCAATCTAGGTCAAAGAAAGTCAAACTAAGTCATATTAGGTCATACTAGATTATACTAGGTCATAGCAAGTCAAACCAAGTCAAACTATGTCAAACTAGGTCAAGGGTTGACTTACAGTTGACTTTTGGTCAACAGGACAACTCTGGTCAACTCTAGGTCAATCAAGACTAATGTTGACTAACAGTTGACTTTTGGTCAACTGGTCAACTTTAGTCAAGTTCTGGACATTTCTAGGCCAAGTGTTGACTTTTGGTTGACTTTGGGTCAAAACAGTCAACCATAGTCAACCGGAGTCAAAACTAGTCTAAGTATTCTAATCCTGACATTTACCAACCAAGACATCCCGTATCTTGGTCAAATTGGTATTCCAATACCAATATCTTAGTTTAGGGTAAATACCTTAACATAGGTAATCCCTTACCTTAGCTCGGTAAACCCACAACCAAGCCACTACCTTAGTTTGTAGGCACCCCTCTATCTCAAGATGGTATCATAACACTTTACCCTCGTATCTCGATACCATATCTTGGTATCTTGATACTCTAACTTGGTATCTTGAAGGTATCTCAATACCTTGCCCTCAAATAGGGTAAACCTCATTTACCCTATGATACCCACTTGGTATCATAGATAGCACTCCACTCAAATCTAATACCGCACCCATAATCTAACACTAACTTCTATACTATATATAATCATATAGTCAAATACCATATCTCATATAATACCTTACCCTCAATTATCCAATACCTTGGCATTCTAACATTATCTTAACACATTACCTCACTAACATTTCATACTAACTTGCCTTATCATTTACACTAACTATACACTAACATTTATCACTCAAACATACACACATATAGGGCTATATCGAGGGTTATATAGAGGGCTATATAAAGGGTTAACAAGGGGTCAATAGGGGAAACAAATGGGGCCAAGGGGCTGCCCTGCAGCAGCCCCAAGTGGCTGCTGCTGCTACTGTCTTGGACAGCAATCCAAGACTGCTGCACCTGCCTTGGCAGCAGCTTGCTGCTGCTGCAGCTGTTGTTAGCTACTGCAAACTGCAGTGAATACCCCCCCATTGCTCCACACCACCACCTCTCTATCTCACTCTATAAACACATCTAATCTATCTATCTATCATCTATCTACTATCTATCTAAACTCTCAAACAACTCCACATAAACACTACAACTCTCAACACACACACACACATACACACACACACACACACACACACACACACACACACACACACACATATACACACAATTGTATACATATCTCCACACACACTCAACCCTCAAGAACAATACCACCACTCTCTACCTCAACCACATCAACCCTCTCTTGAATGCACAAAACAGTCCAATATTGCAAGATAACTCAATAGTGGCTAAACCATATTGAATCTCAGCAAACACCCTATATAAAACTTGGTCCAAACATCAATACCGTGCTAGATCTACCCTCTAAACAATATAAAACTGAAATTAGAGATTAAAATAAGCTATTGGCATATGAACATATACATGGGGTGTCCTATATTGGGATCTATCAAGTAAGACACAAGACACTTCTATAACATCCTCAAGAGGGCTCCAAATGGTCTCAAACTTGAATCTAAAGGGGACACATGCATGGGGGTGGATCCTATGGATTCAAAACTGATTAATATACAAAGAAAATTAAATTAGAGGATAGGTTTTACCTATTGGGAGTAGAATTCCAATAAAATTCTTAAGGATACGGCTCTGACACGAAGATCTTTCCAAAAGGACACTTCTCTTTGCACCTTGCACAAATTCTTGGCTGGAACCCTTCCTTGATGGTATGAGATGGATTGAGAGAAGTTTGGATGGAGGAATGTGAGGGAATGGAGATCAAATCAAAGAGGGGAGCTCTCTAATTTGGGGAAGAACACTTTGAAAATAAAAGAGGCAAGATGAATGAGGAAGAAGGAGACCTAATGCCTCCTATATGTGGCTAGCCATGGGGGGATATTTTGGGCCTTGAGTGAAAGCCCAATAAGGCCTCTACATGTCTCATTAGGTCAAGTCTAAGTTTGGTTCAAGTTTGGAGTCAAAAGGGCTAAGTTTGAGTCTCTAACTTAACCATTCTAACAAGTTATAATTAATCTAACTCACTAACTTAAATGGTGGGTTCTGTGGGCCATATCTAACTTAAGTTTGGGTCCCATCTAGAGTCTAAGCTATCCGGATCACAAACACAAGTCAAAACGAGGCAAAACTTAAACACGACTAAACAAATCCAATAAAAAATATTATTAAAAATATAAAATTTCCAAAACGTTGAAAAATGAAAAATGACCAAAATACCCTCAATGGTGAATATTGGGAGTGACAAATCTACCCTCCTTAAAAAAATTTCTTCCTCAAAATTAAAACAACCAACCACAAGAGAACATAAGCAGAAAACAAAAGGACATATACCTCAAGGCTCGAAAAGATAAGAGAAACGCTCCCGCATGTCGTCCTCTCTCTCCTAGGTAGACTCGCCTGGAGAGTGGCGCCTCCATGCAACACGAACCAAAGGAAAAACCTAGTTCCGGAGCACCTTCTTCCTTCGGTCCAAGATCTCAACCGACTGCTCTAGATAACTGAGAGTCGGACCCACCTCGATCTCGGAGTGGTCTATAACATGACTGGGATCTGCCATGTACCATCTCAGCTGTGACACATGGAACATGTTGTGCACTCCCTCTAGTACAGGCGATAACTCCAGTCGGTATGCTACTGCACCGACCCTCTCCAGGATACGGAAAGGTCCGATGTATAGCGGACTAAGCTTCCTGCCTCCACCAAAATGAATCGTGCCACACGTCGGAGAAATCTATAGAAACACAAGATCACCAACCTAGAACAAAACACAAAACTTAAATCTTGATCTAAAATAATCACAATCAGACTCAAACACTTGAAAAATTTAAACTATACCTCAAACGCCAATGGTCTCCGATGGCTATCGGTCCAATGTCGCTGCCTGTCCTGCTATCACGACCCGTACCTTAGAGTAAGGACACGAGAAGTGGGTACGTCTAGCCTACGCCACACTGTCGACGGTAGAACGATGTCCTAGGTCACAACATCTAACAATATAATGCTAAGCAGTTTATACTCCCCGAATGGGGGTGACATAGCAGAATGTAAACTCAATCACAACTAAGGAAGAAGAAGCACGACATGATATAGAACTCAAATAAAATACAGATGATCAGAAAAGTCTAAGTGTCTAAGATAACATCTCAGCAAAACTTCCAGAAATACAAGTCTCAACTACTGAATATGAAAGAATATATACAATCCAGATCTCAAATGACATAATAGTAAAACCTAGACTAGTCCCAAGACAACATAAGTTAGATAAAGCCTAACTAAACTAGTCTAGGCAGTAGGGGTAATGTCATCAGCTAGAGCTGGGTCCTCCTGAGAGTCCAGCTCACAAGTGTCGTCTAGGGCTGTCCCATAGAAGGTATCCACACAGGCCTCCTCCTCGTCCTCTGTAATATTTTCAACAGGTCCAGTCAGGACAGGAACGAGCACAACATATCTCAACAAATCATAGCAGGTTAGAAAATATAAACATGCAGTAGAGTAAGATATAGGAAACTGAAAGGAAGTACATGATGTAAAAGAAAGAGAACTGTAAGTAAATAGCTACTGTATATAGAGAACTAACAGTGGTTAGTGATGTAGAGTACAGGATAGCACATGTGAACGGGACAGATTAGTACATGATCTACACTAAGGAGTTTCACATGATCTAGACTACTATGGAATTTGTTCACATGACTATTTGCACTCCCCCGTTTCCCCAATCAATACACAAGGATCTAAGCAGGTTATGTTATTATACGTGATATCACATGAAGGCCCATGAAAGGGTACACGTGATAGTATACGTGAGGGCTCCGTGAACATGAAAGTACATGATTCACAAGAGTGTACATTTATGGTGAAAGCACAGGAGTACATGATGAAAGTAAAACGTACATGACATAATGTACCCGATACTCCCGAGGGGGATAACATCGCATAAAGAGATCCATATAGTACTAATCCGTGATAATGTCATGACAACATCAAGTAAAGTAATCTAAAGCAGGAATATAATTCTAACAAGATATGAAATGATCAGGGAATGTACTCGCCTGCTATCTGAATGTCTGAGAGAATTGTACTGTCCGAGAAGAGGTGTCTGGCTCCTAATCAGAACAGTACAAGTCACAACAAGTCTAAAATGATAACAAAATGCAATTTAATGCATTCTAAATGAATCTAGGTCAATCTAGACCAAAGTGAACTCTTGCTCAACTTGGTTAACCCTAAAAGTCAAACCTAGGTCAACTATGGTCAAACTAGGTCTAATAAGTCTAAATTAGGCCAAACAAGTTATTCTAGGTCTAAACTAGTCTATTTAGTCCATACTAGTCTAACCAAGTCTTTCTAAGTCTACCAAGGCTATACTAGCAACCAAGCAACATCACTAAGCCTCAAGCAGCCCACATTGCACATACCATATATATACATACACTCAAGGATACATACATACACATATACTCTGTATATACACATTCATGTTTATATTGCATTCCTATATATTACCTATATTTACATAATATATATACTGGTATAGCAGCTAACAGGGACTGAACAGTAAAGCAAGACAGGTACTAGTATTAAGGCTGTACAGAATAAAAGAGGATTGACATCTAATACAGTGAACTGAATCAAGGTATGAGGAAATGGGGAACAAAACAACTCTGGACTGAATACTAACATATGGGATCATCAAGGACTGCAATGAGAGACATGGACCAAAGTGAAACTAAACTGAAAATCATTATTCATCAAGTAATGACTGACATCAAGTAAGTATGAACACAAGGGGACTGAACTGTAGACATCAAAAGGGCTGAACCTTTGAACAAATATACTCAAGGGTAAATAGGAATGAAACCCTTTGTAATGCTGGACAGAACAGATAAAGGATTTAGGCTGAACTAACATCCTTCTTACTGATACAGGTATTACAAACATGACTGGATATGATAGATGAACTTTGGACTGAACAATAAATGAATCCCTATTGACACCATTAACAACCCACAATATCAAACCAATACCATTCTCAAACATACACCAATTCAAACCAAATTCATCATATAGTTAGAAATCATGTAGGTGTACAACATTAAGGTATTACACCAATAATTAACAGCATCTAAGTGGGCTAAATTGTTTTCAAAATTCAATTTAGAAATCTGGAAAAATACAGGAATTTGAACTTGGTTTCAGAAATCGGGTAAATGCAAATATCAATCAAAAACATGTTAACATGCCAAATCATTGGTTGATAATGATAAACCAACATGTGTTCGTATCCCAGAGTCAACTTCGTGTCCACCACAATAACACAAACGTGTCCAAATCGACAGAACCTAAAACAGTACACACACAGACACAACAGAACACAGTGTCGTGCACGTGTTCACCTTACTCGTGGACACGATATGACACAAACTAGGACTCGTGATCATGCATGGGGGTACGCCTAGGCTAGGGCTAGGGACCTAGTACCCTGAATCGTACCTACGTATCGTTGTGTTCGACTTATTAAGCCGTATCAGTACTCGAAATCCAAACATGTGCGTGTAGTACAAAATCAGTGCACGAGCTCGTGCTCGCTTGACACGACGGGGACACATAAGACTTGGGGAGGGCCTTTCAGACACTGCCCCCACCCATGTGTCAAGTGGTTCGTATCGAGTCACTGTGTCCATGGAGAAATTTACCCCGAGTAGCAGGACAGTACGTGCGGTGTCAGAACAACGTGTTCGTGTTCAGATCCCGACACGACATGACACTAAATTAAGCTCAGTCAACCAAATTTCGATAAGCAACCACAAAACCTATATTCCTATTCAAAAGTTTTCCTAAAATCAGATCGAAATCCCCTTTGGGGCATTTCCTCGAACACCTAGGTATAGGGACTGATACGTGTCCAAATAGGACACGAATTGGACACAATATCCTACAAAAATCTAGGGTTAGCTAGGGGACACCTAGATCTAGGCTAATATGCAATAATAACAGTAATTTTAATAAGTTTTGAAGGAATTACCTATAGGTGTCAATTTCCTCAAAAAGCTCCAAAGAGGGGTATTCCTCTTGATGGCCAAACTTCACCAAATTGTTAACAAACTAAAAATAAATTACACACACAGCAAGAATACCTAAATTAGAACCTATTGCAATTGGTTTGGATGGAAAAGGAATTAAAATGGATTTTCTAGGAATTATTGAAGTTGGGGATTTACCTCCTTTTCCAAATGTGAACTTTCTAAAGGAGGCTAACCTAATGGAAGAGACTACTTATAGGGGGAAATCCCTAGGTGGGCTGGCAGGCCAAGCTAGGGTTAGGGTTAGGTTTACATGGTGTTGGGCTTTGGGCTTCTATGGGCTAAGTTGCTAATTATTGGTTTTAAAACCATAAGTCATGGCTTATGACTAAAAGCCTCTCTATTCTAACTTCAATTCTAAATGGCCTATTAGGAATTAACTTAATGTTAGGTTAGGGTCAATGACCTAATCAAGTCACTATAACTAGGGTTAGCTTCTAGGGTAGGCTCCAAAGTCAACACTAGTCAAATTCTAGAATATCACTCAAATAAATTATACTAAAAATCACATAAATTCTAATAAATCTCAATAATTCACAATAATTCCAAATAAATCCCAAAAATTCAAAAATGACCAAAATAACCTCATACTAGAAATGTGGTAGTGACAAATCTACCCTCCTTAAAAGAATTTTGTCCTCGAAATTGAAAGACGAAATGCAACTGATGAGAAGGATAGAAAGTATACCTCACGGTCCAAAAAGATATGGGTATCGCTCGCGCATCTCATCCTCTCGCTCCCAGGTAGACTCTCCTGTAGAATGATGCCTCCATGCGACACGAACCAAAGGTATCACCTAGTTCCTCAGTACCTTCTCCCATCGATCCAGAATCTCCATTGGCTGCTCTGGATAGCTGAGAGAAGGCCCAACCTCAATCTCCGAATGGTCGAGCATATGGCTAGGATCAGCCACATACCATCTCAACTGTGATACGTGGAATACGTTGTGGATACCCACTAGTGCAGGTGGCAAGTCTAGCCTGTATGCCACGTCACCGACTCTCCCGCTGATAACGAAAGGGTCGATGAAGCACGGGCTAAGCTTTCCACCTCTACCAAAACGTATAGTACCACGAGTCAGAGATATCCTCAAAAAAACTGGTCTCCAACCTAATCACAAGCAAGGTCTCAAATTAACTATGATAAACAAATATGATCAAAAATACAACAAACAAACCTAAATCTAATCCTACTCTAATCTGTACCTCAAACTCCAATGGCCTCCGGTGGCTATCCGCCCAGTGTCGATGTCTGTCCTGTGCCATACGATGTCTGTCCCTGATGAGCTTCACCTTCTCGACTGCGTCAACAACCATCTCTGGTCCTAGTAAAGCTCGCTTACCAACATCATCCCAAGATAAGGGTGTACAACACCTACGCCCGTACAGAGCCTCGAAAGGTGACATCTCAATACTGGCCTGAAAACTGTTGTTGTAAGCAAACTCCACCAAATGTAGATGATCCTCTCAGGAACCTCCAAAGTCCAAGACGCACGTCCGCAACATATCCTCAAGTGTCTGAATAGTCCTCTCTGACTGTCCGTCCATCTGGGGGTGGTATATAGTACTAAACTTGAGCTGAGTGCCCAAACTAGTCTGTAGACTCCTCCAGAAATGGAAAGTAAAGCGACTATCCCGATCCGAGACGATGCTGACCGGAACCCCATGAATTCTGACAGTCTGTCGCATATACATCTTCGCAAGCCTCTCTGTAGACGTACCCACCTTGAATGGCAAGAAGTGGGCCGATTTGGTCAACCTGTCAATGATGACCCAAATCGCGTCTTTCTTCCCTAGTGTACGCGGTAACCCAGATACAAAATCCATAGTGATATGCTCCCACTTCCACTCGGGAATGGGCAGCGACTGTAATAATCCACCGGGCCTCTGCCTCTCTGCTTTGACCTGCTGACAGACCAAGCATCTAGCTACGAAGCGAGCTACCTCCCGCTTCATCCCGTACCACCAAATATGCTCCCTCAGATCTCGGTACATCTTGTTGGTACCAGGGTGTATAGAGTACTGAGATCTGTGGGCCTCCTGCATAACCTGCTCCCTGAGATCTCCGCTGGGCACACATAACCTGGAACCGTGCCGCAAGGCACCATCCTCTGTAAGAGAAAACTTACCATCCACCAATCCTGTTCGAACCTGCTCTCAGAGACACCGCAGAGCAACGTCCTCAAACTGTGTCGACTTAATCCTCTCCACCAAGTCTGACTGAATCTGTATGCCCTACATCTACATCTGCACTCCGGGCATGATCACCTCAATCTGCTGGCCGAGAACCTCTCATAGCTGGAGTTGTCCAAGGCTCTCCAAATCAGCAAGCAAGTGACGGTCCATCGTCAAACACATGGCTCTCGGATATCTACTCAAGGCATCGGCAACCACGTTGGCCTTCCCTGGGTGATACTGAAGTAGGATGTCAAAGTCCTTCATCAACTCTAGCCATCTGCGCTGCCTTATGTTCAGCTCTTTCTATGTAAACACATACTTTAAGCTCTTGTGATCTGTAAAAATCTCTACCCTCTCTCCATACAGATAGTGCTTCCACAACTTCAGGACAAATATCACTGCTGCAAGCTCCAGGTCGTGGGTAGGGTAGTTTTTCTCATGGGGTCGTAATTGCCTGGAAGCATAGGCAATCACCTTCCTATGCTGCTGCAAGACACAACCCAGCCCCTTCCCTGAAGCGTCACTATAAATAGTGAACCCTCCTGATCCTGAAGGTAATACCAGAATCGGAGCTGTCATAAGCCGCTTCTTCAACTCATCAAAAGATGTCTGACACTCCTCTGACCAAACATACTCAGCATCCTTCCGGGTCAACCGAGTCAACGGCTCTGCAACCCGGGAGAAATCCTGCACAAATCTCCTATAATATCCTGCCAGCCCCAAGAAACTACGGATCTCTGCCACTGAAGTCGGCGCTGTCCATGCCTCAACTGCTACGATCTTCTTGGGGTCAACTGAGATCCCATCTCCAGTCACCACATGCCCCAAAAAGTCAACCCGGTCCAAGAAGAACTCACACTTGGAGAGCTTCCCTTAAAGTTGCTCCTTCCTGAGAGTCTCCAGCACTATCCTCAAATGCTCCTCGTGCTCCTCCTCAGTCTTGGAATATACTAAGATATCATCGATGAACACCACCACAAACTGATCCAGGTACTGGTGGAACACCTTGTTCATTAGGTTTATAAACACTGCTGGTGCATTGGTCAGCCCAAACGGCATAACCAAAAACTCAAACTGCCCGTACTGCGTTCTGAAAGCGGTCTTGGGAATATCCTCCCCCTTCACCTTTACCTGGTGATATCCTGACCTCAGATGAATCTTAGAAAATACTCGAGCTCCGCTCAACTGGTCAAAAAGATCATCGATCCGCGACAGTGGGTATCGGTTCTTGATCGTGAGGTTGTTGAGTGCCCTGTAGTCAATACACATCCGTACTGACCCACCCTTCTTCGGCACAAACAATACTCGTGCACCCCATGGTGACGAACTCGAACGGATGAAGCCCTTGTCCTGCAGCTCATCCACCTGCTTCTTCAGCTCCAGCAACTCACTGTTGTTCACTCGATAGATGTGCTGAGAGATGGGTTCCGCTCCTGGAACAAAGTCTATCGAGAACTCAATGTCTCTGTCTGGTGGTAATCCAGGCAACTCCTCTGGAAAAACATTCATATACTCTGCTATTAAGGGGTGTGGAATCGTCTGTTCCTCAACCGAGACTCCGCAGAAAACTCTGCTGCTCTGCTCCGCCTGACGTCTGGAGTACTCGAACTCTGGCTTCCCCGGCACTCTGAACAAAACTCTACCCCCTCTGCAATCAATGCTGGCGTGGTGCCTGCTCAACCAATCCATACCGAGTACTATATCGTAGTTCGGCAATGGCATTACGAGCAGGCTCACCTCCAACTCACGGCCTCCCAAAACAGTAATCCGACCCTTACAAACATCATTCATGAGGATAATGCCACCCCCGGTCGTGATCTTCTAAGTCTTAGGCAACGATTCAGCTATGATATCGTGTCTAACCGTAAATGATACTGATACGAAACTAGGCGAAGCACCGGAATCGAATAATGTAAAAGCTGGACTGGAGTCGAGAAGAATCGAACCTGCGATCAGCTCTCCGATGGCCTCTGCATCCTCTGCTGCCATGGCGAATCCTCGCCCCTGCTGGCATCCCCTGGTCTGCTGCTGGTGCTGAACAAATCTCTACTGCTGTGTCGGCAAGGCTGGTCCCCTCTGCTGGCCTGCTGGAGCCTTGGCTCCTCCTCCCTGAGCTGCTCGTCCCCCAGACCTAGCACAATCCCTCAGCTGGTGATCTGTCGCTCCACAAAGAAGGCACCTTCCGAGCCTCTTCCTGCACTCGTGCCATCCATGCCCTGGTTTCTTGCAGAATATGCAACTGACTGTCTGCTGTCTGGGTGTCTGATGCTGAAATTACTGCTGGTGAACTGGCCTCTGTGGCTGGAACTGCCTCGGCTGCTGGTGTTGAAAGTGAGGCCTCTTGGCCTGGCCTCCGCTGTTGCTGCCCCCAACAGGGTCTCGCCCCCTCTTGAGCCTCAGCTCAAGATCGTCCTCAGCCAATAAGCTTCCGTCAAAATCTCCTCAAAAGTGGCATCCCTGTTGCCCTTGGTCAAGGACTTGACTTCCTTGACCAGACCCTTTCGGAACCTCTGGACCTTCGCCGTCTCGCTCAAGCCCTCTACGAATCTGTCGAGGTGGCCGAACTCCCCAGCGTACTCCTCTACTGACAGGCTCCCCTGAACTAAGCTCTTAAACTGCGACTCCAAGGCTCGGAGCGCTGAATCTGGAAAGAACTTCTTCTTGAAGAAGCCCTTGAACTCCTCCCAGGTCTGTCCAGCTACCCCTACCCTGGGGTCTGACTGATACCAGGTGCGAGCAAGATCTCGCATCCGGCTAGCTGCTGCCTGATCTGCCGGTATCCGGGCCAGACGAAAGATCTCCTCTATATGCTCGATCCACTCGTCAGCATATAAAATCCCTTCTGTTCCCAGGAAGTCTCTGGGGCTCATCTTCTGGAACTGCTCTATCTTAGGTGTCCTCAGCTGCTGGACTGCTGGTCGAGCTGCGACTGTCGTAATGGCCAACTCCATGCTCCCGGCCTGCCGGGTCTACTGTACCTCCATAAACTGCTGGAAGTAGGTGAACATCTGTGCCGCATCCACGTATCCTGTAGGCGGCGGCTGCTGGAAAGGCATCTCTGGGACGACTGGGTCCTGCCCCCGAGATGGTGGAGGCATACCCCTTGCTGCTGCTGCTGAGATCCCAATACGAGCAGAGGTGGCAGGAGCTGCAGTCTCCTGACCCTGCTGAACTGGCTGAGAGGTAACAGTCCCCTCCACAGTATCCCCATGAATGGTACGGTATGACCGCGTCTCCACCATCCTGAAGACAGATCAAACAAGAGTATCAATTGCTGAGAAAGAAGCGATATAACAAGGGTGGACAGTTAAAATTCAAAAGAATCAATTGACAGTAAGGATTTAGATGGCAATAATAGAGTTTTTTCTAATGTGATTGAGTACCTGGAAAACTAATGTCATATATCCTACTATAGGCTGTAGTGATACTCTGGTTCGAATACTACTACACTTCTAGTCTAGACCTGCATGGGCCACCACTAAAAATGTGTCACGACCCACACCCTAGAGTAAGAGCACGAGAAGTGGGTACGTCCAGCCTACGCCGCAGTGTCGACGGTAGAACGCTGTCCTAGGTCACAACATCTAACAATATAATGCTAAACAGTTTATACTCCCCGAATGGGGGTGACATAGCAGAATGTAAATTCAATCACAACTAAGGAAGAAGAAGCACGACATGATATAGAACTCAAATGAAATACAGATGATCATAAAAGTCTAAGTGTCTAAGATAACATCTCAGCAAAACTTCCAGAAATACAAGTCTCAACTACTGAATATGAAATAATATATACAATCCAAATCTCAAATGAAAGAATAGTAAGAGCTAGACTAGTCCCAAGATAACATAAGTAAGATAAAGCCTAACTAAACTAGTCTAGACAGTAGGGGTAATGTCATCAGCTAGAGCTGGGTCCTCCTGAGAGTCCAGCTCACAAGTGTCGTCTAGGGCTGTCCCATAGAAGGTATCCACACAGGCCTCCTCCTCGTCCTCTGTAATATTTTCAACAGGACCAGTCAGGACAGGAACGAGCACAATACATCTCAACAAATCATAGCAGGTTAGAAAATATAAACATGCAGTAGAGTAAGATACAGGAAACTGAAAGGAAGTACATGATGTAAAAGAAAGAGAACTGTAAGTAAATAGCTACTGTATATAGAGAACTAACAGTGGCTAGTGATATAGAGTACAGGATAGCACATGTGAACATGACAGATTAATACATAATCTGCACTAAGGAGTTTTACATGATCTACACTACTATGGAATTTGTTCACATGACTATTTGCTCTCTCCCGTTTCCCCAATCAATACACAAGGATCTAAGCAGGTTATGTTATTATACGTGATATCACATGAAGGCCCATGAAAGGGTGCACGTGATAGTATACATGAGGGCTCCATGAACATGAGAGTACATGATTCACAAGAGTGTACATGTATGGTGAAAGTACAGGAGTACATGATGAAAGTGAAATGCACATGACATAATGTACCTGATGCTCCCGAGGGGGATAACATCGTATGAAGAGATCCATATAGTACTAATCTGTGCTAATGTCGTGACAGCATCAAGTAAAGTAATCTAAAGCATGAATATAATTCTAACAAGACATGAAATGATCAGGGAATGTACTCGCCTGCTATCTGAATGTCCGAGAGAAATGTACTATCCGAGGAGAGGTGTCTGGCTCCTAATCAGAACAGCACAAGTCACAACAAGTCTAAAATGATAACAAGATACAATTTAATGTATTCTAAATGAATCTAGGTCAATCTAGACCAAAGTCAACTCTTGGTCAACTTGGTTAACCCTGAAAGTCAAACCTAGGTCAACTATGGTCAAACTAGGTCTAACAAGTCTAAATTAGGTCAAACAAGTTATTCTAGGTCTAAACTAGTCTATCTAGTCCATACTAGTCTAACCAAGTCTTTCTAAATCTACAAAGGCTATACTAGCAACCAAGCAACATCACTAAGCCTGGAGCATCCCACATTGCACATACCAAATATATACATACACTCATGGATACATACATACACATATACTCTATATATACACATTCATGTTTATATTGCATTCCTATATATTACCTATATTTACATAATATATATACTGGTATAGCAGCTAACAGGGACTGAACGATAAAGCAAGACTGGTACTAGTATTAAGGCTGTACAGAATAAAAGAGGATTGACATCTAATACAGTGAACTGAATCAAGGTATGAGGAAATGGGGAACAAAACAACTCTGGACTGAATACTAACATATGGGATCATCAAGGACTGCAATGAGAGACATGGACCAAAGTAAAACTAAACTGAAAATCATTATTCATCAAGTAAGGACTGACATCAAGTAAGTATGAACACAAGAGGACTGAACTGTAGACATCAAAAGGGCTGAACCTTTGAACAAATATACTCAAGGGTAAATAGGAATGAAACCCTTTGTAATGTTGGACAGAACAGATAAAGGATTTGGGCTAAACTAACATCCTTCTTACTGATACAGGTGTTTCAAACATGACTGGATAGGATAGATAAACTTTGGACTGAACAATAAATGAATCCCTATTGACACCATTAACAACCCACAATATCAAACCAATACCCTTCTCAAACATACACCAATTCAAACCAAATTCATCATATAGTTAGAAATCATGTAGGTGTACAACATTAAGGTATTACACCAATAATTAACAACATCTAAGTGGGTTAAATTATTTTCAAAATTCAATTTAGAAATCTGGAAAAATATAGGAATTTGAACTTGTTTTCAGAAATCGGGTAAATGCAAATATCAATAAAAAACATGTTAACATGCCAAATCATTGGTTGGTAATGATAAACCAACATGTGTTTGTGTCCCAGAGTCAAATTCGTGTCGACCACAATGACACAAACGTGTCCAAATCGACAGAACCCAAAACAGTGCACACACAGACACAACAGAACACAGTATCGTATACGTGTTCACCTTACTCGTGGACATGACACGACACAAACTAGGACTCATGATCGTACATGGGGGTACATCTAGGGTAGGGCTAGGGACCTAGCACCCTGAATCGCACCCACGTGTCGTCGTGTCCGACTTATTAAGCTGTATCAGAACTCAAAATCCAAACGTGCACGTATAGTACAAAATCAGTGCACGAGCTCGTGCTCGGTTGACACGACACGGGGACACATGAGACTTGGGGAGGGCCTTGTCAGATACTGCCCCCATCCACGTGTAAAGTGGTTCGTGTCGAGACACCGTATCCGTGGAGAAATTCACCCCGAGTAGCAGGGCAGTACGTACGGTGTCAGAACAACGTGTTCGTGTCCAGGTCTCGACACGACTGTTTGCAAAAACAAAAGTATGAAACTTTATTGATACAAATTTTGTAAAGATTACAAGAATTCTGGGAAAGTACAACTGTAGGAATCTAATCTAGAAGACGATTGCTTTATCCCTTGGACGATGTAAACTTTGAAGACGGTAGCCTCTGAAGTTGAAGTTGAAGGCAAAAGCCTCGGAAGAATGCAGCAGCACTTGGGCAAGAACTCCTGAACTCTCTGATATTTTTGAACTTTTTGTCTGATCCCCTTGAATGAAGACTTGAAACTCTATTTATGGAGTTCTGGAAATAACTAATTTTTAGTTATTCTGGATGGCGCAAGTTAGATTGTGCAGGAACTGGATTGCGCAGCATCAGACTGCGCAGGCAGTTGTCTGGTCGTGGGCCGCCCTTCTTGGACACATGGCATCATTTGATTGAAATGCACATGATCGTGCATAGACAGTTGCCACGTAGTGAGAAATTGATGGCATAAATGCCACGTGTACTTTTGTCAATTATTATGATGAAGTGCGCCACCTGAATTGTGCTGACTTCGAATTATGCTAAAATGGATTGCACAAGCACTGGATTATGCAGGCACTGGATTGCGCTGCATGTACAGCTGTCCAACTACCCTCGAGCGCTGTACGGCGTAATAAACGAACAGTCTCCTCATTTTTTGTGCTGTCAGCTGTCAGAAAGATTTAATTTTGTCACATAATGATGACATTGCCATGTCAGCTTGTGCAGTCGAAAGTGTGCGCAGTCTGGTGTGCGCAATCTGAATGATGCGCAATCTGATGTCTGCGCAGTTCATATGAAAGTTGTATTTCTTGATTTTCATGATTTTATTGATGGATGCAACTTGATTTTTAGGACCTACAAGACCCCCTTCAAAGTTTTCAAAAGTTGAATTTATTCAAAATTTCAAAATACTTTGAATTTTGAATTTTAAATCAAGTTGCGCATGAGCTGTCTGCGCAATCGGATGAGTCGATCCCTACATTTTCGGCGCAATCTGAGGCGGCCGTTCTCCTTTGAAAAACTATAAATAGTTCCTCATTCTCTCTCTGTCATTCTTTACTTGTTTTCGAATTTCCAAAAGAGAAACTTCTTGAGCTTTCCCGATTCTCCTCATCGATCTTCATGGCCCCCAAGCGATCCTCCCCCGCTGCCAAGGGCAAGGCCCCCGCCGAGACTTCGGCTAGGGTTGCGCCCCGTCCTTCTCGATATGAGACTGCACATCCCGCTTTGCTAGGTAGATGATTCAATCGAAAACTCTTTTTAGAGTTTTTCGACTTTACTGATCTTCAAAATCCATCTCTTTTTAGAGATGTGATCATATTGTGCCACCCTTTTTAGGGTCTTGGTTGCACGAACTAGTTATTTTTTATTTTTATGAAGAATATCTTTTTGCACAATCGGTTGAATTGCGCTGGCAAAAGTCAGCGCAATCGGCTGATTTGCGCAAGCGTTATCAGCGCAATCTGATGGTTGCGCAATCTGAAGGTCGTGCAATCTGATGGTTGCACAATCTGATGGTTGCACAATCTGAGGGTTGTGCAGTCTGATGGCTGCGCAACCTGATGGTTGCGCAATCTGATGACAAAATTTCTGACTTTGACTTGTACTGAATTCTGCTTTCTTCTGTTGGATGCAGTGAATACCAGAGAAGATCCCGAATATGAAACTTTTGTAGGAACTCTTACAGAATCTGAGTTCAAAGAGGACTTGTCCTACGTACTTTTTCTGCAATATGCACTTCCGTCCTCTCGCCAGACTATTCTGATAGCACAAGATAATGATACATTGCTATGCCTGATGAATGGACAGCCTTTACAGACTGTTGATGCTGTCACCCACAGAAAACCTATGTTCCTGTTTGGTGAAGCAATTGACAAAAGTTCTCAACCAAGACCACGTGTTGAGAAGAGAACTTTTCAGTGGAAGGAGAAACTGATTTTGCTACCAGATATTGCCAGGTGCCTTCCTTTGGCACGATATGCTCATGCTAGCTACCCCAGGAGAATGGACTGGGACATTACTCCTCTTCAGCAGGCTCGGACTGGAAAAATCTGCGTCAAGAAGGACCGGAATAACAGAGACATGTTCTATAGTTCCTCAGAACGACACAGTACTTTACTTAGAGGATTGAAACCAGGGTGCATCCCTCCGGAGAATTCTTCTCTGTTAATGCCTGTGAGGATCCTAATCTTTGCGAATGAGTACGCAAAGGTTGAAGGCAGTTACCCAGATCAAGACATCCGGTTGACAGGTCTGGTAAACCTAGACATCAAAAGGTGGAGCAGTATAGCAAATTGGATACTAGTTCAGTTTGGAGATAAACTCAGAGAGATTGAACTGTATAAAGCAGTACATGCTACCGTATATGGCTTCTACCCAAACCCTTATCTGTTTTTGGCATTGGCAGAGAGATACAATTACAGGACAGGGACGTTCATGACGCCCTACAGAGAGATGGGGTTGGCTCTCCACGAGATGAAGTATATCTCGTACTTACCAATGGCAGACTTTCCTTACGAGGAGTATGTCCCCACCAACGACGAGTTAGAGAGACTGCGTCGAGAGAATTCGAAGATGGTAGAAGTCTTTGACGAGTTGTTTTGCCATTACAACGTATGCTCTTTCTACTACAAGAGTGGCTCGTCTGGTACATGCTATTCTTCGAAATGGCTGACTTATCTTTTTCTCAACCATATTATTGAGAAAAAGACAAAAGAACATGATTCCTGCAATCCAGACTTCTTCCAACCTCTCACCCATAGTGAAGTGATAAAGCTGATGGAGGAGAATAAGAGACTGGATACTTTAGTAGAGGACGAACATCAATATCCGCCTCTTAAAGTTGGAGATTTTGTTGAGAGCCATGTAAGAATGGGCTACAGGCCCATGTCCAAAGAAGCCCAATTAGCAGGATTTCTGTCGTACTGGCTCCGCCGCTTCGTCATGCCTGGGGCAAGTGCTGTAGACCGCTTCCACCGCGGTGTCCTTTTTGCTGCTGTCCGGTTAGTCTTCGGCTATCGGATGGATCTACTATCAGCGATGACTTGCAGAATAAATGCGGGTCTTCGTCTGTATGTAGATTCCATGCTTAAGGGTAAGTATGATAAAGGTACTTTTCCCAGACTGGAATTACCTTATACTTACTAATTCGGATGGCTACTCCTGCACCATCCATCACTGATGAATCCTGCCATGGGGGCAGTGGATGGCAGTTTTCTGCGCTGGTTCTCACAGATCCGATGGCTATACACTAGTCTGAAAGATTGCAGACGCACTTTAAATCTAGGCAGAGGATGGAATTTTCTTTGTACTCCCCCTCCAACGGGTTATGAATTCATGGCACCAAACATGGTTGACCTTGTGAGGCAGCCTATAGGTCGAATAACTTTTGAATGGTTGAAGGCAATCAGACTGTCACATCTTGTATATAGATTTGAGGAAGAATGCTTTCTGGAGCCATATTTGCCGAGTCGCTTCGCTCGACAATTTTGATGTGACCAGTTCCACGTGGAAAATGCAATAACTTGCTTACGAGGAACATGATACTTGATCGACGGAGCCAGAGCGTGGGCTTACTACAATGCTCGAGACACACGGGCAGTGTTTTCGATGCCACACAGGAATAATGCTGGTCCAAAAATGCTATACACATATTCACAGTTTTATACAGCTGCCAACACTTTTGCCGAAAACTTTAGCCTTGTGGATAGTTTTGCGACGGCAAACCGTCTGAGGAAGGGAGCAACTGATGTACTGGCTCCTAACAATGATGAGGAACACGAACCAGTGGATGATCCACTGGAGGCTTCCAAGGAAGTCAATTTCCCTGAGGAAGTTAATCAACCTATAAGAGTCTGTCTGAAGGTTGCTAAATCTCCGACCAAGGAGAAGAAAAGAAGAAGGGAAGAGCCTCCTGCCCCCATTGTGAAGAAGAAACTAATTCTGGAACATTCTTCAGAGAAGGTTACCACCAGATCGCAATCCAGACAATTGGCTGAATCCACTCGAGATGAAGCCGCTACACCAACCTCTCTTCATAAACAAGTCGATATAGTAAACATAGAGAGCCCTGAGAGGCCTCTACATAGAAGGAAAAAGCTGGCTCACAGAAGACAGAAGATAACAGTTTCTCCTCCTAGACAAACTTTGTCTTCGGTAGTAGCGAACGCTGTAGCTGGGCTCACTATGCCATCTCCAACTCCTGTTTCTGAGGCTGGACATAAAACTCCTAGTCCAGAACAGAGGGAGGATATTGAGGAGAGAGAAGAGATCGACCGGAGAGATGAGGCCATAGAGCTTAGAGACAATATTGCAGAAACAGAGCATGAACCTTTGCAATCTCCGTTGCCAACAGCAGCGGAAACTCATCTTCCTGCCACACCAGGAGCAACCCTTCAGGAAGAAGATCGTTTGATGATCGAAGCTTTATATGGCTGTGACTTCGGTTATCAAGAAGAAACTGAACATGCCGCTGCTGCTGCTAGTGAAGAGGCTCCCGAGGACAGCGAAGACGAGGAGAGCACCTCATCAGAAGCTACTGATGAGACACAAAATTCGGAAGAGAATGTTGATATCCAGACATCTCCTCGAGCTATTGATGACACTCTGACTCCTGAAAAGGAGGCTGAGGTGCCGATATCTCCAGAGAAGATTGCTGATGAAGAAGTAGATTTGGAGTAAACTCCAGTTGCTGCTTCCGAAGGTATTGTAATGAAATTAGCGATCTTCTTTTAATAAATAACTTGATAGCTAACATCTTTATTCTTATCCATACAGAACCCGGATCTTCTCCCGCTCCTCCAACATATATGGACATAGTACTGGCGACGACAATTGCTAGTAGCAGCCGCCATTTATCTTGTGGCTCTGAAGCAGGAAGTAGTCAGGCCATAGTGTCTGAGGCTATTTCTGCTCAACTAGAATCTGTACCAACCGATGATAGGCCTGTCGCCGAACCGAACCATGGTAAGATTATTTTCATTTTTGATTCTCTTAGATAATAGTAAATGACAGGCAGAATGATAATATTTAATTTTGCAGACGAACAACCAGGAGGAGCAACTAGCTCCACTCTAGTTCCCTTATTCAAAGAACCTACTGTTCGAGAAATTGAACGTCTTGCTGCCTCGTCATCAACAGAAGTTGCTGCGACTCCTGGTGCTCTGGCGATTAATCAGCTTGTCATCCAATCATTCACCAAATGCTTCTTCGAGTCCTTGGGGCCTTTGATCAATAGAATGATGGACAAAGAAGACGCTAATTTTTATATGGTTAGAGGTCCGACCTCTTTCTTAGTAAAGGCTATCAGGGAGCAAGGTGACGAGCCCCAGGCCACTTTCCTTGACCATTTATTAAATGAGCTGGAAGCTTCAATAAAGAATTATAAAGAGCTCAATAAGGGGGATGTAGAACCCTTAGTACAAGCAGAGTTTGAACAGATGGCTCAGGCAGCTGCAGTTGAAAGAGTGAACCTTCAGAATCTCTTGGATGCCTATTCTACTAAATCTGCTGAATATAATTCCAAGTTGGAATCTGTGATCTCAACTGCTGAGAGAAAAGAGAGAAGGATTGTCGAGCTGAGAGTGGAGATTGCTCGTCTCCAAGAGGAATGGAAATTGAAGTTACAGAGCATCAGACTGCAGTCCAACAAATTGATGCTCTAACTCAGGAAAGAAACGAGTATGTAACAACTCATGATGCTGAAATCATTCGCCGAATGGTAACCATGCCCGTTTTTAATGAAGAATCTGGGATGGAAGAGGCCAGGAGGAGAGTGATGGCATCTCGCGAAGAACGGTTGTAGATTTTGAAACAACAGATTGCTAATCTGATGATGCCTCCGTCTCAGTAGAAAGAACATCTTGTATCTTCCTGTCTTTCTTTAAGCTATGCATGTAATGTCTTAAATTTTGATCAATAAAAGACATTTTGTTGTGGCTCTATTATTTCTTGCATATCTTATTCAGATATAAATAATAGCGATAGAAAATATATTCAGAGGTGCAGGACATGATATATTTCTTGATTTTTAGAAAATAATCATATTCATTATATCTGTTCAGAGTTAATGTGGACGTGGTAGAATATAATTTGTCGAATATTATTATTTCAAAATAGACAACTTAATCGAAGACGATAAGTTGCTGATATGGATAATGAATGGAAATGAATCGTCAAAAAGGTATGAATGAAATAAATGAACGAAATGAATCGTTGGGATGAACGGATGGACCGTCAAATGAATTGAATGAACGGGTAAACCGTCAGATGAATATAATGAACGGATAAACCGTCGTATGAACGGGTGAACCGTCGGATGATGAACGGATGAACCGTCAGATGATGATAATGAATGGATGAACCGTCAAATGATAATGAATGAACGGGCGAACCGTTGGATGAATGTGAATGATCGGATGAACCGTCAAATGATGATGAACGGATGAACCGTCGGATGAATTAATGAACGGGCGAACTGTCTGATGATGATAATGAACAGATGAACCGTCTGATATTAATGAATGATAATGAACGGATGAACCGTCAGATGAATGTGTCGTTTCGTTATTTTGAGAATCTCTGCCTATAAATAGAACAGAAATCTGGAAGGAATGATCATTTCCACTTTTTAACATAAAGATGTCGTCCGAAGATGCGACCAAGAAGGCTGAAGTCACCCAAAAGGTTGAAGCGGGCATTGAAGAATGTCTTGCCGAACCAGTCCAGCCAAAGCAGACAGAGGCAGGCGAAGGTTCATCTGCATCTAAACCACCGCGGGATATCTTAGACTTTCTGTTTGAACCAGAAAAGATCGAAGAGGAGGAGACCATGAGGCTGGCTGCTTGCAAATTCCTAGTAGGCTCTAGCAAGGATGTCCTCGACTCTTTTGCTGATTATGTTTTTGATAAGGATGGTAGTGGTCCGCGTCCCAATGTTGAGAAGGACGATAGTGACCTTCCTTGATATCATGTAACATCATTTATGATGAAATAAAAATCAAACTTTATTTATGAACTGTCTGATCTTATTTACATAAAATCTCTGTTACACTTATACATAGTATTTCTTAAGGAATTTGCCATTGATAGGCATCATTGCAACTCGACCGTCTAACTCTGAAAGTTGATAGGCTCCATTTGAAAAGACTTTGCTTACAACATATGGACCTTCCCACTTTGCATCGAACTTGCCTTTGCTCGAGTGAGTCATAGTCATGGGACGTCTTACTGTTAGAACAAGTTCTCCTTGTTGAAAGGCTCTGACTTTAACTTTGCGGTTGAAAGTCTTCGATATGCGGGCTTGATATAACTCAATATGTTGTTGAGCCAATAGCCTTTTTTCATCGAGCGCTTCTAATTTTTGGAGTCGGAGAAGATCATTATTCTCTGTAGTGAGTTCATTAGCAATGGCAACCCTTAAAGAAGGAATTTGAAGTTCCAGAGGAAGAACTGCTTCACAACCATACACCAAAGAGAAAGGTGTAAAGCCTGTGGGATTGCGGACCGTAGTTCGATAAGCCCAAAGACATTCACCAAGCTTTTTACTCCAGTTTTGTTTGTTAGTAGATACAAACTTCTTGAGGAGCTTGATAATGGATTTGTTGAAGGCTTCAGCTAAGCCATTAGCGGCAGGATTGTAGGCTGTCGAGGCAACATTGTCAATCCGATGATCATCGTAGAATCTTGTAAATTTTTGGCTGATGAATTGTGGTCCGTTGTCATGGATAATTCGTCGAGGTACACCAAATCGATAGATGACATAGTGTTTGGCAAAGTTGATGACGCTGCTAGTCTTGACTTCAGCCAAAGGTATAGCTTCAGCCTATTTGGAGAAGTAATCGATTATTGCCAGTATGAACCGATGTCCTCTAGAAGAAGAAGGATTGATGGGGCCGATGATGTCCATACCCCAAGCTTCAAAAGGCTACGAAGCAGCCGTCGGATGCAAAAATTCTGAAGGTTGATGAATGAAATCTGCATGGATTTGACAAGCTCAATATTTCCTTGCATAATTGATGGCATCAGATACCATAGTGGGCCAGTAATAACCCATACGTCGGATGCGATCCTGTAGCTTAGGACCGGGTTGATGTGCTCCGCAGACACCGTCGTGAGCTTCACGCAGTACTTGTTTTGCTTCATTACTAGCTAGACAGCGCAAGAGTAGGCCATCATAAGTTTGCCGATAAAGAGTCTTAGTGGTCTGATTGTAATAAAATCATAGAGACCTTCGACGAATACTCGTAGCTTCTTTGGGATCTTCAGGGAGTATGTCATGAACTACAAAGTCGATGAAAGGAGTTCTCCAATCTTCACTGATAACATTGACTTCAGTAAGATTACTGAACTCAATATTACGATTGTTTTTGATACAGAATAATTCTCGATTAGAGATGACCACCACCTGTTGTCTTCTGATAGGGATGGCTAGGACTGCTGCAAGATTGGCCAAAGCATCTGCCTCAGTATTGCAAGCTCGGCGTACATATTCAATGAAGAAGGCTTTAAATGATGTAGCCATGTTGATTGCCGCTTCAAAGTAAGGCACTAGATCTTGATGACGAACTTCATAGGATCCTCTAACCTGATTAACAACCAATTTGGAATAGCCATAGACTTCAAGATACTCGACGTCAAGTTGTTTGGCTAGCTGGAGGCCAATGAGTAGAGCATTATATTCTGCCACATTGTTGGAGCAAGGCTCATCTAGGGAGTATGCTCTTTGGATAGTTGACCCGTCCGGAGAAACAAGGACAACTCCAACTTTTGCGACAATGGCACCATTGGGTCCGATTCTGGATGCTTCGTCAAAGAATAGACGCCAAGTAGGAAATTCTTCGGAGACCATATTTGATTTCAAAGTCTCGTCTGGAATTTCATCATAGAGTTTAGATGTTTCTAGCACAGGATGAGCCGCTAAGAAATCTGCCAGTGCTTGACCTTTGACAGACTTTTGAGGAACATATACCATGTCATATTGGGCTAACAGAATGGCCCATGTAGCCAGCCGAGAATTGAGTGTGCTAGGCTTCTTCATCAGTACCCGAAGAGGATTAACTCGGGATATGACATGAATAGTTTGGCCAATAATATAATGCCGAGTCTTTTGAACAGCAAACATGAGAGCTAGGCATTCTTTTTCGACCGGACTATAACGGTGTTCAGTACCAATCATAGTACGACTGAGGTAGTAGATAGCCTGTTCGTAGCCTTCTTTATTCTTTTGGGCAAGTAAAGCACCCAATGAATGGTCCATAGCACGGACATACATTAAGAATGGTATGCCAGAGATTGGTGGCACCAAGACCGGTGGATTCATGAGATACCGCTTGATATCTTCGAATGCTCGTTGACATTCTTCAGTCCTAACGAAAGAAACACCCTTCTTTATGAGTTGAGTAAATGGTCTGCAGCGACCAGACAGATTCGAAATAAATCTCCTGATGTACGCAAGTCGACCTTGGAATCCTCGTAGCTCTTTTAGGTTGCGTGGAGGATGCATCTCTTGAATGGCTTTGATCTTCTCGGGATCCACGTGTATACCCTTAGAGGTAATGACGAAGCCGAGAAATTTGCCACTAGAGACACCCAAGAATGACTTGGTGGGATTCATTTTGAGTTGATGTTGGCGCATGAGATTGAAGATAGTTCTCAAGTCTTGGATGTGATCTTCCTTTAGACGACTTTTGACAGTAATATCATCGACGTAGCATTCGACAGTCTTGTGCAGATGATCTCGAAAGATGGTACTTATTGCTCGTTGGTATGTTGCACCAGCATTCTTGAGACCAAACGGCATCACAGTATAGCAGTAGACTCCACGAGGAGTGCGGAAAGAAGTATGCTTTTCATCTTCAGGATTCATCCGAATCTGATTGTATCCGGAGAATCCGTCCATAAAAGATATTCTTTCAAATCCATAGGTGTTATCAATCATGACGTCCGTGATAGGGAGAGGAAATTCATCTTTTGGACATGCTTCATTAAGATCCTGAAAGTCGATGCAGACTCGAACTTTGTCGGTTTTCTTTAGAACTGGGACAACATTAGCTACCCAATCAGGATGCTGCTCTTCTCGAATAAAGCCACAAGCGATGAGGTTCTTGACTTCATCGTCAATTACGTCCGTCATTTTTGGCTTGAAATGCCGTTGTTGTTGTTTGACCGATTTTGCATTCGGCAGAATGTTCAATTTGTGAGTAGCAACTTTAGGATCTAGACCTGTCATGTCTTCATAGCTCCAGGCAAAGACATCAATGTATTCTTTAATCAGAAGAATTAATTCTTGTTTATCCTCTTCTGAAAGGTTCTTGCTAATGAATATTGGACGAGGTGATCCGCTCTCTCCTACATCAATTTGAACCAATTGATCTTCGGTAGGAGGTTCTCTTTGTTCGAATCAGAGTTCCCATTGGGTATCCATTCGTTGAGTCCAAGGATCTATTTCAGAACTTTCTTCAATATCCTCGTCATATCCTTCTGGAAGTTCGACGGAGACCATGTTAGAAGATACAGTCAATCGATGAACTTGACCAATGCTGGTGTCAGAATCCCACGATCTGGAATCAAAAGAGTTAGAATGCTCCTCACTATCGGATTCAGAGCCTGCTGGAGATAACATCGAAGGCGAAGCATATCCGAGACCTCATTTGGTCCTGCTGTAGTACATCTCTGACTTTCCTTTTGGAACAGCCGTACGTAGAAGAGTTTTTCTACCTTTACCGTAGTTGAGGGTGCTCTTGAAATCGTAACCTATCTTTCGGATGATGTCTTTTGATTGTTGACTGTAACGACGGAGTTGAAGATTCCCCGTGTCGTTAATTTTGCTATCATCCGTATAGCTGAATTGTTGTTCCGGTCCTTTACTAAAAAGTATTGGACTCTCGCCTTTCTTACGAGCGGGAACAATACGATATGAATCTTTTGGGTGTTCAAATGAGACTTCCGTTTGAAGAGACTGTACAACTCCCATTGTAAATGACTGATAGCTATCTAACATATCTAAATAGCATTTAGCATGATAAATGATATCAGTATACTGGAAAGTAGATATTTTTTCATTGATTTGTACATTTGTATTTATAACAGGACTTTTAGCCTTAGCAGGCTTAGTCAGATTGATTACAAGAGGGGGAGAAGAAGAACGTGGAGGAGGATTAGCTTTGTTATAACGGAGGTCGATAACAAACGGTTCAGAGGAGGTGAGCTCCCTTTTCTCCTTGTTATGAGATAGATCTATAACAAGTGGCTCAGAAGAAGTGAGCTGCTTTTTGTCCTTGTTACGACGTAAGTCAATAACAAGCAGCTCAGAAGAGGTGAGCTCCCTTTGATCTTGATCATCAATTGATTGCTTTTGGACTGGCAAGTGAATAGCCAGTGGCTTAGCGGATTGAGGACGAGAAACACGCCCTTTGACAGGAATGATAAGGGTGTCTTTGGGCACTGTTTCTTGCTCTTCTTCAGTATCCAAAGACAGGACAACCTTCATGAATTCATCCTTGTACATACGGGCATCATTACAGTATGCTTTGACGCCTTTTAAAGGATAGAGATCAGCAACCTCCTTCTGTACCTCTCCATTGTCATCCACATATTTAAAACATTGATGAAAAGTTGAAGGGACAATGTTATGTTCATGCAGAAGTGGTCTTCCCAGCAAAGCATTGTAGGAACAACCATGATTGTCAATGATATAGAAGGTAACCTTTGTGCGAAGATTGCCTATTTGAAGTTTTAGGCGAATCTTGCCCAGAGGTTCACTCCTTTCATGATTGAACCCAAAGATGGTGGTGATTGTACTGGAGAGACTATGCACTGGGATTTTCAGCGCATCTAATATTGTCTTCGGCAAAATGCTGAGAGCAGACCATGGATCTATCAGAATATGATCGACTTTCATTGAATCAACATATCCTGTATAGTAGAGAGGACGGTCGTGCCTGTTATCTTCTATCAACATGTCGTCTTGTGTAAAAGTTATGTTTGGAATTAACTCCAACACGCTATGACAATGGAGGCAAGAAACTGGCTCTGCTTTTGGCTTCTTCAGAAGAGCTAAGAAAGTTTCAGCTTGCATAAGAGCTTTGCTTAGAGTTTTTCGAGTCTCTTTAGAGAGGCGTAAGAGCTCAAAGATTGACAGCCTGGCTGGTGTATTGGCTAATTGAGCCAAAATATCAAAGTTGTAAGGCTTTTCAAGTCCAGAAGGAGATGTCTTCTTCAAAGGTTTGTCGAAGCGGACTTGCTGTTTGCCTTTGTCAGCGACCGTCGGTTTGGGAGGAATAGGTATCACAACCGGTGAGGACGTAGTAGGAATATCCTCAGTAGAAGCAGGCTGCACTGGAGCAGGCTCAGAGGAAGAAGCAGGATTCTCTTAGGCTTCAGGGTACTCCTTTAGATAAGCTTTTCCTGATCTGGTGCCGAGCAGGATTTCTTCATCAACTATGGGGTCAAAAGACACCATATTGCAAATCTTTGTCTTGCCTTTGGAGCGGTCTTTCTTCTTGGAGGAAGAGGAAAGTTTGAACTCTGAAGCAAGATTCGGATGAATCCACATTATCTCGCCATTGTCAAGAGATAAAGGAACGAGACCTTCACTTCGTAGAGGAGGGAGATTCTCGATCTCGAGAGTAGCTTTGGGGATAGGAATGACTCCGTGCTGCACCATCTACGACGGGAAGTCACCGAATTGAACTGAGACCATGTTTGCAGTAACAGTCTTCTCATCTTGTTGTAGAGTGACAACACCAGCGTTGACCAGCTCCTGAATTTTGCCTTTGAGCACATAACATGCTCGAGTGGGATGTCCGATGAACCTGTGATAGACACAATACTTAGGATGATCAGTCTTACCGACTTCATCGGGCTTCTTTGGATCTGGAAGTTGGATTTTATTGCTTTTAATTAAGCAATCAAAGATGCTTGCTGTGTCATTCTCGTCAAAAGAATACTCTACTTTAGGACGAGGTTCTCTCGGTGGAGGTGCTGAAGGAGTAGAAGTGGACATAGGAGGAGCTACGTTTACCGCGAGAGATTCTTTGTTCTTGTTCAAATTAATGTTCAAAGTTTCTTTTGGTTTGCGGTTGTTCTGGCGATTGCCACTACCTGATGTTTGATGTTCATCCCGGTCGGGGTTAGACATTTGTACCCCTAGCTGCTTGAATTTGTCGGCGCTAACTTCAGCTGCTTTAGCGTTGACAATGAAAGATGGCCAGTCTTGGAATTGAGTAGACCCCGTCCTCATGCTGATAATGGGCAATAAATTTTCCTTGCAGGTGTCTATGATGACAGCAGCCGGAGTTCCCGAAGGCATTTTCAAAGCTTTTCGGCGGAACCTTTCAATGAAACTCTCAGCAGTTTCATTGTGTCTTTGTTTGATTTTATTAAGGGCTGACATAGTCATGTTATTGATCCCCTCGTAAAATTGTTCCAAGAAAATTTGCTTTAAGCCAGAGAAGGAGGTGATACAACCATCGGGCAAACTTCTATACCAATCGTATGCTACGCCAGCTAAACAGTCGACAAATACTCTGGTAAGAAGAGCATCATTTGGTTGAAGTTGAACAGTCATAACCTCAAAGTGGTTAATGAACTGACTGGGAGATGTACTGCCATCAAACAGCGAGATAGTTGGAATCTTGTACTTCAGAGGAAACGGGACTTCCTTCCATTCAACTGGGTAAAGTTGCTTGATCCCCAATCTTTGTAAGTTGTCCTTCTCCTTGAAATCTTCAAACTGAGTTCGTAGGAGCTTCACAGCTTCATTGGCATCTTCCACTGATGTAGAAGGAGCAGGCTGAACTACAGTGTTAGGAGGAGGAACAACATGATAAGCACTACCCCCAACACCTGACTGACTGGGTGTAGGTTGGACTTGTACAGGAGGTACTGGAAGAGATGCTACCCCCAGCCCTACATTAACAGGCACCGACGATGCTATAATTTCAGGGTTTACAGGTGGTACGGTCGATGGCACTGTGTGCTGAGCCACAATGATGGAATGCATACTTGCGACCATTTCAGCCATGGTCTTCAACTTATCTTCTAGTGCAGCTATTCTTTGTTCTTGACTAGCTGAACTGGAAGCATCGGGATTTTCATTGACAACATAAGCTGTCACTTCTCTGGGTACAGTGGAGGACACTGTTTGTTCTGAGCTTTCGCTGTATGCATCATAATCGGAGAAAGAATCATCTCCTGAATGAGAAGGAAGAAGACGTTCAAAAGGATCTTGAAGATTCTTTTGACCGATTGTGTCTCGGCTTCGGGATCTAGTATGTTGGAATACTCCTTCAGAGAATTCTTGGAATAAATCCAAATACCGTTGGCTTGGCTTACGAGGCTTCCTGTGCTTAGAGCACTTCCTACCCCCAGTGTCTCTGGAAGTCATGTTGACGGAAGCGTACAGAACTTCATCTTCCGACATGGGTTCAGAGTTAGAAAAATTCAGACGATCGAAGACAGATCGTCTAGTTGTTTGACAACAACACTTGATAACAACCTTGTGATTACAATGATGATGATCACTTGGTTGAATTAGAAGTGTTGAAGTGTTGTCCCGCCTTTAATGGAGGTGTTCTCGGAGATAGGGAACAGCAACAGGACGAGCAAAAGAGCGAGGGATGTGTTCTTTAATAACATTCGAAACATGGTTCCGGTTCTTCAAATGTTTTGTCCCTTGAGTGTACAGGGAAGTGCTCATTTCATTGGCATAGGTGTCCGGATTCTTGATCCTGGAAATTTGTTTCTGATGATGTTTAGTCTTCGGCATTGGCTGTTTGCATTTCACCGAAGTTGGCCTGTTGAGATAAGTTCTTAGATCAGCAAACTCACCCCCAGGGGTTTTTGTTTGAGACACTAGCAATTTTCTCTGTCTTGAACGGGAGATTTTGAGGGTTGGGAGATCTTGGAACTCTGCTACCGGAGTAGGCAGAATACCTCTTTGATCAGTACAAGTTCTTTTAATATGGAGAGAAGATTCCTTGTTTGAAAGAGTTTTTGTACTGACTGATGTCGAAGCACGTTCAGTGTGATCTTCTACGGTAAAGACCGAAGAAGACTGAAAAAAGACCAAAGGGCCTTTTTTTTGTTTTGTAAAGAAGGGTTAGCTAAAGAGCGTTTTCCTCTGTTGTCTTCCAAGTCAAGAGACGAGGAAGTTTGAGAAAAGACCAAAGGGCCTTTTCCTTTATTCTGGAGAGGAAGAGGAATAGCCAAAAGACTACCCCCAGTGGATTGTGCTGGAGCAGCAGGGTATTGGAGATGAGCAGCACTCTTCCCCTTGTTGTGAAAAGAAGAAAGATTAGCCAAAGGGCTGTCTTTCTTGGATTGCGCAGGCACAGTTTGCGCATGAATTGATGGCGCACTGGCAGGTTGCCCAGGAGAGTCTTTGACAGAGAACTTTCTGGTTCTGGCCACAGACACTGTGGCTTGCGCATCAGGAGTTCTAGCCACAGAGTGTTTGGGGTGCACTCTAGTTGCTGGATTATTGGTTTGCACAGGAAGATGGGCAACCAACTGCGCCAGAGGCAGAGGAGTCTTGACCCTTGATAGGGCAGGATACGAAGTCTCTTGTGCACTAGAAACAGCAAATTGTGCATGAGTTGAAACAGCAGATTGCGCAGCAGGCTTCTTGGCAGACTGCGCAGCAGTCTTGGAGACCCACACTGGGCGCACTTTGCTCGTGGCAGAAGTGGTTGCAGTGCGAGGAGTAGTTTTGGAATTGATCATGGCTTCATAGGCTGTCTGGTTGACCTTCACCACCAGCGTCTTCTGGGTCTTCCCGATAGACGCTACGTCATATTGAGTTGTCACTTCCTCGTCGGAGGAGAAAGTCGTCCCCAGCAGAGTCGCCATTTTGTTTGCAAAAACAAAAGTATGAAACTTTATTGATACAAACTTTGTAAAGATTACAAGAATTCTGGGAAAGTACAACTATAGGAATCCAATCTAGAAGACGATTGCTTTATCCCTTGGACGATATGAACTTTGAAGACGGTAGCCTCTGAAGTTGAAGTTGAAGGCAAAAGTCTCGGAAGAATACAGCAGCACTTGGGCAAGAACTCCTGAACTCTCTGATATTTCTGAACTTTTTGTCTGATCCCCTTGAATGAAGACTTGAAACTCTATTTATAGAGTTCTGGAAATAACTAATTTTTAGTTATTCTGGATGGCGCAAGTTGGATTGCACAGGAACTGGATTGTGCAGCATCAGACTGCGCAGGCAGTTGTCTGGTCGTGGGCCGCCTGTCTTGGACACATGGCATCATTTGATTGAAATGCGCATGATCGTACATAGACGGTTGCCACGTAGTGAGAAATTGATGGCATGAATGCCACGTGTACTTTTGTCAATTATCATGATGAAGTATGCCACCTGAATTGCGCTGACTTCGGATTACACTGAAATGGATTGCACAGGCACTGGATTACGCAGGCACTAGATTGCGCTGCATGTACAGCTGTCCAACTACCTTCGAGCGCTGTGCGGCACAATAAACGAACAGTCTCCTCATTTTTTGTGCTGTCAGCTGTCAGAAAGATTTGATTTTGTCAGATAATGATGACATTGCCACATCAGCTTGCACAGTCGAAAGTGTACGCAGTCTGGTGTGCACAATCTGAATGATGTGCAATCTGATGTCTGCGCAGTTCATTTGAAAGTTGTATTTCTTGATTTTCATGATTTTGTTGATGGGTGCAACTTGATTTTTAGGACCTACAACGACACGACACTAAATTAAGCTCAATCAACTAGATTTCGATAAGCAACCACAAAACCTAAATTCCTATTCAAAAGTTTTCCTAAAATCAGATCGAAATCCCCTTTTGGGCATTTCCTAGAACACCTAGGTATAGGGACTGATACGTGTCCAAATAGGACACGAATTGGACACAATATCCTACAGAAATCTAGGATTAGCTAGGGGACACCTAGATCTAGGCTAATATACAATAATAACAGCAATTTCAATAAGTTTTGAAGGAATTACCTATAGGTGTCAATTTCCTCAAAAAGCTCCAAAGAGGGGTGTTCCTCTTGATGGCCAAACTTTACCAAATTGTTAACAAACTGAAAATAAATTACACACACAGCAAGAATACCTAAATTAGAACCTATTACAATTGGTTTGGATGGAAAAGGAATTAAAATGGATTTTCTAGGAATTATTGAAGTTGGGGATTTACCTCCTTTTCTAAATGTAAACTTTCTAAATGAGGCTAACCTAATGGAAGAGACTACTTATAGGGGGAAATCCCTAGGTGGACTGGCCGGCCAAGCTAGGGTTAGGGTTATGTTTACATGGTGTTGGGCTTTGGGCTTCTATGGGCTAAGTTGCTAATTAATGGTTTCAAAACCATAAGTCATGGCTTATGACTAAAAGCCTCTCTATTCTAACTTAAATTCTAAATGGCCTATTAGGAATTAACTTAATGTTAGGTTAGGGTCACATGACCTAATTAAGTCACTATAACTAGGGTTAGCTTCTAGGGTAGGCTCCAAAGTCAACACTAGTCAAAGTCTAGAATATCACTCAAATAAATTATACTAAAAATCACATAAATTCTAATAAATCTCAATAATTTACAATAATTCCAAATAAATCCCAAAAATTCAAAAATGACCAAAATACCCTCATACTAGAAATGTGGTAGTGACACCTGCGCCGCCCGAAGTATATCTCTGATAAATCTAACCTTTTTTGCTGCATCCACGACCATCTCAGGGCCAAGCAAAGCTCTCTCGCTGACATCATCCCAAGACAAGGGAGTACGACACCTCCGTTCGTATAGGGCCTCAAAAGGTGACATCTCTATACTAGCTTGGTAGCTATTGTTGTAAGCAAACTCTACCAAGTGAAGGTGGTCCTCCCAAGATTCTCCAAAGTCTAAAATATAGGTACGGAGCATATCCTCGAGAGTCTGAATCGTCCCCTCCGACTGCCCGTCTGTCTGGGGGTGGTATGCGGTACTGAACTTGAGCGATGTGTCCAAGCTAAACTGTAAACTCCTCTAGAAGTGGGAAGTGAATCTGTTATCCTGATCCGAGACTATGCTCACTGGAATCCCGTACAATCGAACTATCTGTCGTACGTACATCTTCGCCAGCTTCTCCTTAGACAAACCCACTTTGAAAGGCAAAAAGTGGGCTGATTTGGTCAATCGATCAACAATGACCCAAATCGCATCTTTCCTTCCTGGAGAACACAAAAGTCCAGACATAAAGTCCATAGTGATATGCTCCCATTTCCACTCCGAAATGGGTAGTGGCTGGAGCAGACCACCTGGCCTCTGTCTCTCGACTTTCACCTGCTGACACACCAAGCATCTAGAAACGAACTGAGCCACCCCGCGTTTCATGCCATACCTCCAAAGATGCAGTCTCAAGTCTCTGTACATCTTGTTGGCACCAGGATACATAGAGTACTGAGAATGATGTGCCTCCTGAAGAACCTCCTCTCGAAGTCCTCCATTCGGTACGCACAATCTGGTACCATGCCTCAACGATCCATCTTTCGTGACAGAGAAATCATCCAACAATTCTGTCTGAACCTGCTCCCTCATGACCCTCAGAGCCTCATCCTCAAACTGTGTCGCTCTGATTCTGTCCATCAGCTCTAACTGCACCTGAAGTCCCCACATCTGCTCCTCAAACCCAGGAACTATCACCTCTATGCCCAAGCTCTCCAAATCTGCCAGAAGGTGACGATCCATCGTCAAACACATGGCCACCGGATACCTGCTCAAAATATCCGCAACCACGTTGGCCTTTCCTGGATGGTACTGTAAGGATATATCAAAATCCTTTATCAGTTCTAACCATCGCCTCTGTCTCATGTTCAGCTCTTTCTGTGTAAACACATACTTCAAGTTCTTGTGGTCAGTGAAAATCTCCATACGCTCTTCGTACAAATAATGTTTCCACAGCTTCAAGGCAAAATGACTGCTGCCAACTCTAAATCATGGGTCGGGTAGTTCTTCTCATGCGGGCATAACTGCCTAGATGCATAAGCAATTACCTTCCCATGCTGCTGAAGAACGCATCCCAAATCTTTCTCCGAAGCATCACTGTAGATCGTAAATCCTCCGGACCCAGATGGCAACGTCAGAATAGGAGCCGACGTCAACCTCTTCTTCAGCTCCTCGAAATCAGCCTGGCACTCATCAGTCTAGACGAACTTTACGTCATTCCTGGTGAGTCTAGTCATCGGCTTTCAATTCGAGAGAAGTCCTGCACGAACTTTCGATAGTATCCTACCAAACCCAGAAAGCTCCGAATCTTGGCAACTGAACTGGGTGTAGACCAAGACTCCACCGCTGCAATCTTCTTCTGATCCACATAAATCTCATCACCAGATACAATATGGCCTAAAAACTCCACTCGGTCCAAGAAGAACTCGTACTTCAACAGCTTTCCATACAGTTGCTCCTTCCTCAGAGTCTCCAGCACCATCCGCAGATGGTCCTCTTGCTCCTCAGGCATCTTCGAGTATACCAAGATTTTATCTATGAAGACCACCACAAACTTGTCAAGGTATTGATAGAATACCTTATTCATCAAGTTCATGAACACTGCTGGGGCGTTGGTCAAACCTAATGGCATGACGGTGAACTCGTACTGGCCGTACCGAGTCTGAAAAGCTGTCTTCGGAACGTCATCCCGCTTCACCTTCAACTGATGATACCCAGAATGCAAGTCGATCTTCGAAAACACTTTTATGCCGCTCAGTACTGGTCGAACAAGTCGTCAATCCTCTACAAAGGATACTTGTTCTTGATAGTGAGGTTGTTAAGCACTCTGTAATCGATACACATGCGTACCGTACCATCCTTCTTCAGTACAAACAGAACTGGCATGCCCCAAGGTGAAGAACTGGATCTGATAAAGCCCTTGTCCTACAGCTCATCGACTTGCCTCTTCAGCTCTGCCAACTCGCTATTGTTGGCTCTATAGACGTGTTGTGAAATAGGCTCAGCGCTTGGCACCAAGTCTATAGAGAACTCAACATCTCTGTCTGGCGGCATCCCAGGCAACTCCTCGGGAAAAACATCCAAGAAGTCTGCTATAAATGGATGTAGCAATTCCTGCCCTGCCAATAAGGATCTACAATATCCATCTCCCGATTCTATTGCTCCTCTAGCAAACTCGAACTCTGGCTCTCATGGTGGTCTAAACAAAACTATGCCTCCTCTACAATCTATACTACTATGGTGCCTGCTCAACCAATCCATACCACATCGTAGCTTGGAAGTGGCATTACGAGCAAGCATGCACTCAATTTCTGGCTTCCCAGTGTAACACTCCACCCCTTGTAAATATTATTAACCAGGATAATACCTCTCCCGGTCATAATCTTGTATGTCCTACCCAGATACTCAGTAATAATATTGTGTCTAAGAGCAAAAGAAACAGACACAAAACTGTGTGTAGCACCGGAATCAAATAAAGCTAATGCAGGAAAGTTATCGAGTAGAACAGAACCTGCCATAATATCTTCCACCGGATCAGTCCCCTCGGCTGCTAGAGCAATTGATCTGCCCTGAACACCCCGCTGCTGGTGGTGCTGGGCAAGCCGATGCTACTGAGTCAGAAGTGGCCCCCTCTGCTGTGCTGTAGGTGCCCTCGCCGGTGCCCCCTGAGCTGCTACCACTCCACGGGCTACCCTACGAGGGTTCGCAGGACAATCTCTCAACTGTTGTCCGGCGTCACCGCAATAGAGGCACATACCCAGCCTCTTTCGGCATACCACCCAGATATTGCCAGGCTTCTTACAGAAGTTGCATGAAGCACAATTTTGTACCCGCCTCTATTGGTGGTGCTGCACCAGCTGAACTGGTGCTCTGGCCTGAACCTGCGGCTGGTGATGCTGAAAAGAACGATGCTGAAGCTGAGGGCGTTTAGCAGCCCCAACGCTGCTAGTAGCCCCCGAGAAAAGATCGCGATCCCTCTTGGGCATCAAGCCCCACTCTCGCTCTACCTTGTGGGCCTCCGCATAGATCTTGGTGTAAGTCGCATAAAAAGAGGGGATAAGGATCTTAATTTCCCAGATCAATCCCTCTCTGAAACGGCTCACCCTGATCTTCGAGTCGCGAACCATATACTCCGCATATCAGCTAAGACGACCAAACTCTGCGGCGTATTCCTCAACAGACAAGCTGCCCTGCTGTAGATTCTGAAACTGCCTCACCAAGTCAATATTGTCGGTAGAAGAGAAGAACTTCTTTTTGAAGAGAATCTTGAACTCAGCCCAGGTATGGCCCTCCCTAGCAAGGGCTGGTTCGTTCCTGAACCAGGTGCGAGCGATGTCCAACAACTGTAAACCCACTGCCTCGACCTGCAGGTCGTCTGCAAGTCGGGTGGCCCTCATCAGCCGCTCGATGTCCTCAAGCCAGTCGTCAGCATAAACCACGCCCTCAGTCCTGCTAAAATTACGAGGCCCCAACTTCTTGAAGTCCTGAATGTCGCCCGGCCTCGGATGCGCTCCCTGATGTGGAGCCCTCTGCTACACGACTGCTAAAGCCAACTGGTGGGCATACTCCATGCCCTGAGACATCGCGTCGGTCTGCCTCTATTGTGCCTCAGACTGGGCTCTCTGAGTCTCCAGAATCTGCTGGAAGAAAGCAAGCATCTGTCCCATGTCTGTAGGCAGAGGAGGCGGAGGAGGAAGAACATCTGCAACTGACGGAACAGTCCGTTGTGCAGGAGAAGGAAGAGTGCTCATGTCAACAGCTGGTACTGCGGCAGGAACAGTCGTAGCAACCACCGGGACAGTCCTCAGAACTGGTGGAGGAGCGCCCCCAAAAGCTGCTACCGATTCTCCGACTGCGACAGAAGTGACTGGATAAGGCCCGCGAGATATAGCGGACCTATCAATATCTGTAGCCTCAGGATGCTGTGATCTTTAGAATGCAAAAATCAATATAGCACAAAAAAGATTATATCAAGGAGGACAATTAGAATGCAAAAATCAATATCAGAAAGGATAGTTAAAAAGATCAGCAAGTGGAAGTTTTTTCTATTTTGTGATTGAGTAATCTTAGCCTATAGCCTATCCTAGATATGTACCACAGGCTCGTAACAGCACTCCAAGTTGAGCGCCACTACGATATCGCACTAATTGCGACTTCTGACCTGCATTGGCCACCACTAAAAACGTGTCACGACCCGTACTTTGGGTAAGGGCACAAGTGCGTAACAGTGTCCAACCTACTCCGTAAAAATGGCATAGAATGCTGTAAGTCTGCTAGCTAACAAATAGTATATATAATCTGTCATCTTCGCAGTGAGGATGTAATATGAAATACTGATCAATCACAATCTAGTAGGAAGAATCATGGCACGAAATCAAGATAGATATAAATCACAAAGTGCAATATCCAGCTCAATAGAAAGAAAGAGAGTCACAAAGTAATATAGTTATACAATCTTAAAATAATATCACAAACATAAGTAGAAAGCTGGAGACAAAGTTCAGTCAAAACCTACTCTAACTGAGCTATAGCTAAGGTCTCCTCAGCCGGGGCTAATCCCTGCTGAACCAGGGTCTCCAAGTCAATACCCACTACATCATGTGGACCGTAGTAAGTACAACAGTCCTCTTTACCATCATCTATAATATTTTGTCAACATATCCAGTCAGGATGGAACGAGCACAATCAACTAACAACAGTTTACAAGATAGGATAAAAGCTACAAGACTGTAAATAGAGAGTATATGCAGGAGTAATGAAAATGTACATGTAAGTATCATGGCAAGGTAAGTTGTAAACTAGAACTAGAATAAGACAAGTAAAACTGATCCTGGCATGTACAAGAATCAAGAATCATCTATCTAAGTATGTGAGTACTAGCTTCGATATGTGGCCGGCTTGGGTCTAAACAAGGTCTAATAATCTAGCCAATCATACGTGGAGTATAGGATTGGCATTCACAAGGTCTACAAGAATAAATAAAGTGGATAATGACCACATATCTATACTAATACTCCCCACCCCTGACTGGTAGAGTGGATCCAAACAAGATACGTTACGATACGAAATTCTACGAGAAGGGAGCAAGTCTCCTCGAGAATCGGTGTAAATATAATGCACAAGAACTACAAGGGGCTTGCACAAGATATACCAAGATAACGAGGAAAAACATCTCATGTCGGGATCCATGAATACCAATCCGTGTGACCAATGTGACAAGAACAAATATATCAACACTAAGTACATAAATTACAACAGTTATCGTAAATTGGAAAAGTTATCAGAGAATGTACTCGTCTGTGATGTGATGGAAAATGTTAACTGAGTCCAATACAGTGCCTTGAGGATCTAAAGATGGAATATTGTATCAATATAGTGTTTTGGAAGTAAAAGCAAGTCATACTAAGTCAATCTAGGTCAATCAAGGTAAAGACAAGTCAAACTAAGTCAATCTAGGTCAAAGTAAGTCAAACTAAGTCATATTAGATCATACTAGGTCATACTAAGTCATACTAGGTCATAGCAAATCAAACCAAGTCAAACTAGGTCAAACTAGGTCAAGGGTTTACTTACAGTTGACTTTTGGTCAACTGGTCAACTCTGGTCAACTATAGGTCAACTCTAGGTCAATCAAGGCTAACGTTGACTAACAGTTGACTTTTGGTCAACTGGTCAACTTTGGTCAAATTCTGGACATTTATAGGCCATGTGTTTACTTTTGGTCTACTTTGGGTCAAAACAGTCAACTATGGTCAACCGGGGTCAAAACTAGTCTAAGTATCCTAATCCTAACATTTACCAACCAAGACATCCCGTATCTTGGTCAAATTGGTATTCCAATACCAATATCTTAGTTTAGGGTAAATACCTTAACATAGGTAATCCCTTACCTTAGCTAGGTAAACCCACAACCAAGCCACTACCTTAGTTTGTAGGCACCCCTCTACCTCAAGATGGTATCCTAACACTTTACCCTCGTATCTCGATACCATATCTTGGTATCTTGATACTCTAACATGGTATCTTGAAGGTATCTCAATACCTTGCCCTCAAATAGGGTAAACCTTATTTACCCTATGATACCCACTTGGTATCATAGGTACCACTCCACTCAAATCTAATATCACACCCATAATCTAACACTAACTTCTATACTATATATAATCATATACTCAAATACCATATCTCATATAATACCTTACCCTCAATTATCCAATACCTTGGCATTCTAACATTATCTTAACACATTACCTTACTAACATTTCATACTAACTTGCCTTATCATTTACACTAACTATACACTAACATTTATCACTCAAACATACACACATATAGGGCTATATGGAGGGTTATATAGAGGGCTATATAGAGGATTAACAAGGGGTCAATGGGGGAAACAAATAGGGCCACGGGGCTACCCTGCAGCAGCCCCAAGTGGCTGCAGCTGCTGTCTTGGATAGCAGTCCAAGAATGCTGCTGCTGCTGCCTTGGTAGCAGCTTGCTGCTGCTGTAGCTGCTGTTTGCTACTGCAAATTACTGTGAATACCCCCCATTGCTCCACTCTACCACCTCTCTATCTCACTCTATAAACACATCTATCTATCTATCATCTATCTACTATCTATCTAAACTCTCAAACTACTCTACATAAACACAACAACTCTCAACACACACTCGAAAAGGCACACACACACACACATATATATACACACAATTGTATACATATCTCCACACACACTCAACCCTCAAGAACAACACCACCACTCTCTACCTCAACCACATCAACCCTCTCTTGAATGCACAAAACAGTCCAATATTGCAAGATAACTCAATAGTGGCTAAACCATATTGAATCTCAGCAAACACCCTATATGAAACTTGGTCCAAACATCAATACCATGCTAGATCTACCCTCTAAACAATATAAAACTAAAATTAGAGATTAAAATAAGCTATTGGCATATGAACATATACATGGGGTATCCTATATTGGGATCTATCAAGTAGGACACAAGACACATCTATAACATCCTCAAGAGGGCTCCAAATGGTCTCAAACTTGAATATAAAGGGGATACATGCATGGGAGTGGATCCTATGGATTCAAAACTAATTAATATACAAAGGAAATCAAATTAGAGGATAGGTTTTACCTATTGGGAGTGGAATCCTAATCAAATTCTTAAGGACACGGCTTCGACACGAAGATCTTTCTAAAAGGACACTTCTCTTTGCACCTTGCACAAATTCTTGGCTAGAACCCTTCCTTGATGGTATGGGAAGGATTGAGAGAAGTTTGGATGGAGGAATGTGAGGGAATGGAGATCAAATCAAAGAGGGGAGCTCTCTAATTTGGGGAAGAACACTTGGAGAATAAAAGAGGCAAGATGAATGAGGAAGAAGAAGACATAATGCCTCCTATATGTGGTCGGCCATGGGAGGTACTTTGGGCCTTGGGTGAAAGCCCAATAAGGCCTCTATATGTCTCGTTAGGTCAAGTCTAATTTGGGTTCAAGTTTGGAGTCAAAAGGGCTAAGTTTGAGTCTCTAACTTAACCATTCTAACTAGTTGTAATTAATCTAACTCACTAACTTAAATGGTAGGTTTTATGGGCCATGTCTAACTTAAGTTTGGGTCCCATCTAGAGTCTAAGCTACCAGGGTCACTAACACAAGTCGGAACGAGACAAAACTTAAACCCGACTAAACAAATCCAATAAAAATATTATTAAAAATATAAAATTTCCAAAATGTTGAAAAATGACCAAAATACCCTCAATGGTGAAAATTGGAAGAGACAGTTACCACCCCTGGCTGGAGACTTTAGGCAGGTGATCAATTCGTGAGCTAGCGTAATGTTATCCTGGATGTTTCTGCCCCGGACGAAGCCACTCTGTTCCTCCGAAATAATTTTAGGGTGGATCTCTGTCATGCGAGATGCGATGACCTTAGAGATGATCTTGTTGGTGAAGGTGCAGAGGCAGATAGGACGGAAGTCCCGAAAAGTCTCTGGATTGTCCTTCTTTGGGATGAGGATGAGGTTTGCACTAGATATGGCTTTGGGGTATCTGGCTCCTTGGAATAAGGCAATGACTGATGTTTGTAAAGAACAAAAATATATGGTTCTTTATTACAAACTTAGGAAAGAGTATAAGAGTACAATTAATTTCTGGAGAAGTACAACTATAGAAATCTGATCAGAAGATGATCACTTTATCCCTTGGACGATGTGATATCGATAACACTTGCCTCTGGAGGATACAACAGCACTTTAGCAGGAGATTGTGATCGTTCTTCATGTTTTGAGACTGATTTGAAACTCTATTTATAGAGTTCTCAAAATAACTGTTTAGCAGTTAATCTGGATTGTGCATATTTTAGGTTTCGCGTCTCATGTTCACTTGTGCGAACGGTTGTACTAAATGTTATGGATGCGTGGCATCATTTGATTGAGATGTGCGTGGTCGTGGACAGTGTAGTAGGCACGTTCAGTAAAGTTAGTGGCTTGCACGCTACGTCACTCTGTTCTGAACACTGTTTGATCATCTTGCGCGAGCTTCATCAGGTTGCGCATGGCGCAATGTAGCAACTTGCACGAGTAGTTGCACCAACTACTGTGGACGTATTACAGCGTCTGATTGAGATACGTGTGGTCGTGGACAGTGTAGTGGGCACGCTCTATGAAGTTGATGGCTTGTGCGCCACGTCACCCTGTTTTAAAATAAAAAGTTGATCAAGTTGTGCCAACTAGCCACGCTGCGCATGGGCGCAACTCAACAACTGGCGTCTTTGACTAGGTCTTATGTGCTATGCTGATTAATTCTCGCACCACACAATGACTTGCGTAAACCAGCTGTCAGCATTAATTATATGCTGACAAAATCTTTTCGAGCGCCGCGTTACGCGGGATTCGAACAGATTTTTCTTGATCTCCGTACTGTCAACTGTCAGGAAAATGATGATATCGTTACAGCTTCTCGAGGAAGTGTGCCACATGTCGTTCACGCAACTTGACGACTGCGCAACCTGACTCCTACGTAACCAGATGTCGGCGCAACCTGATGGTTTGGCGCAATGTAATGATTTGGCGTAGCTTGATTTTTATCCTCTGCAAGATCCCCTTCAAAGTTTTTAAAACTTGAAAATACTTCAAAGTTTTGAAATAGTTTGAATTTTGCTAGTTTTGTTTTGATTGCGCCAGTCAACTCGAGCCCTCTTCTTCAGCATAAGTTGTGCGGTTCAGCCTCATTTACAAAGCTATAAATAACCGTACTCTTTGGATTTTTCATTCTTCATCATCGTTTTAAGATAACTCGAGAGAAATCCTATCTTCTTTAACTTTTTCCCGATCTTTGAGAACTTCGACCGACAGTAATGGCACCTAAGTGCTCTGCTGCTGAGAAGGATAAGACTGTGGCCGAGTCATCCACGCGAGTTCCGCCTTCGTCACATCGAAAAACGACCAACCCGGCCATGGAGGGTAAGCATTCGACTATAGACCCTATTGTCGACCACCCTACTAAGCATCGGCCACCGTATTTAGGGTTTGGCTTGATTCTGACAATGTGTGCCCGCTCTTTTTAGAGTTGGGCATACTCCATAACTGGCGCCTCCCTTATTAGGGTTTGGTTGTTGTCGACATGCATTGTGCAGCGTTACGAAAAGTTGTGCTGTCTTTTGGGCACAATTTTGACTCGTTGCACGGTAAGATACGGCGCAATCTGATTGCTGCGCAACCTGATGGTTACGCATGCTGTGTACGGCACAATGTGAGGGTCGCGCAACTTGACAAAATAGAGCATTAAATACTCGGTTCATTCCCAACGATGAACCTATTTATGGGACGTTCTTTTTCAAAAATGCCTTTTTACTTTCTCCCTCGTTAAGTGATACGCGTACATTTATGGGGAATATGAAGTGTTGGCGGGGGCCGATCTCTGCTATATATATATATATGAGCATGAAGTTCAACCTTCATCTTCATTCACTCTCGTGGTACCTAACATGAAGAAGGGGACGAACAACCATGACAACGGCAAAGCTTTTGAGAAGAAGTTACACTCTGCGCCTGCGGAGTATTTGCTAGAAGCTGACCCGTCCCTGAAGGCGAAGAACTTTCTCGAATGTTTTGGCCTGACCCCAACAGTCTTCGCTCATTCCAGAGGTGGGCTATCGTCTTCTTCCGAAGAGCGTGGCGCCTTAGAACATAGGGAAGGATTCCTCCGTTTGATGCATCGTTCGGGAATCCATAACATGGAGGAATTGAGCGCTGCCTTGCGTCAGACTGATGACGGAAAGAAGAAGTGACATGATACGAGAGCATCATTTTGCATAATGGCCATAGCGCCTATGTCTGTAGTGTCTGTCCACTATTCCCTTATGAAATGAAATTTTGGACTTTATTAAATCATGGCGCATTTGAGCTTTCTGTCTTGACACGTCCTACACATTTTTTTATACTTTTTTCGGTTCTGATAACACAAACTTCTGAACGACATGTGGCACTTCTCGTGCTTTCGTGCTTCATTCTTTCCGAAATATACGCCTATGGACGTGCATAATGTTTCAGCTTCCATTGTATATGAATAGTTGCGATAAGAAAAGAACTTTTTATGTATTCTTTTTTTTTTGATGTTTGCAGGGGACCAACTGACAAAACTCCCCAGAATTGGCATTGGTGATCTTGGACGCTATGAAGTTGAATCACATTGACACACACATTAGAGGGCTCAGAACTCTTCATGCTTAAAAGGGCTTCCAAGAGATGGTAGGAAGGGCCTTTATACATGAGAGTTGGACGGTGGAGTCACAGAATTAGGAATTGCATCACAAGGGTGATCTCATTCCTATTTCTCATGAAGGGTCGTCTCTTCTCCACCAGTTGTATTGACAGCAACTTTTCTTCGAGCTGCTGCACTATGTGGTTCTCATCTCGTCTTTCTGAGAGAGAAGACTAGAGTTGTGTTTCGTTACCTTGCTCACTGCTTCAGGTCGAGACGACAAGGAACTGGCACCAACAAGAAGATCCAAAAATGTAATAGACCTTTAGTTGTTAAATTTAAATAAAAATCCGAGATGTAGTATATTTCCATTAAGATGTATCTATGTTTTTAAAGAAGGAATAAAGAATGATCTTCTCTTCTTTATGATTTGATTTGATGTGATGATATAGAAAATAGAATCCATAGGTAATATGGACGTGAACTCATTTTTCTATAAATGATCTTCAAGTCTGCTGGGACATAAAAATAGAAGATCGTGTCTAAAAAGACAATATCTGGATTTATCATAAAGAAAAGACATCTTTTAAAACAGATGGATTTCGAAAGGCGGAATTGATGATTTTGATAGACTCCTCGAGGATTTTGAGTTTTTATTATCTATAGCTTTATTTATGAAAAAGTAAACAAATGATAATAAATGTAGGCCCATTCCCGCAATGAAGTACAGATGAAAAGACTGATGAATAAGTATGCATTTTCAAGGAAAGGTCTCTTCAGTTCTCGAGATAGACAACAAACGGAGACCTATACAAAAGAGATGCGTAGAAGAATGGAAAATATGGGGTTCATACGAATCACAACTGACCGCATGAAGTACTATGGAACAAATTGGTCCGCATAAAGAAGAGCCGCATGACAGACTCGGTATGCCCCCTGCAGCCCATCTTCACCAGACTGATTTGAGCAACAGAAAGAATATTAATTATGCGGCCAAGCTGATCAACCCTTCTGATAAAGCTGACAAACTCTGTCAAAATTTGCAAAATTGACAGCTCTGACAACTCTGACAAAAAAAAGATAAGACGTGATCAGACAAAATGTCATGTCACCAGACTAGAAATAGCCATGCGGCCAGAAGGACTGTGACCCGAGCCGCATGAACCTTATGCGGCTCAATCTATGTGCTTCATGCGGCCAAGGGTGACTGCAATCTGAGCTGCATGAGCTTTATGCAGCCCAAAATATAGAACCTATGCAGCTCAAAAGTCCCCAAGCTACATTAGGACTAAGGGATGCTGCGACTTAAGCCGCATGAGTCTTATGCGGCCCAGTATGGCCGAACACTGAAAGACCTATGCGGCTCAAAATAACACAAGCAGACTGATCCTATCCTGCGATAGGACACGTGACAGGCTGACCAAGTCTCAACCACCCAGATTTGCTACAACAAAATCTCAACAAGGCACTAGCTGGCGGCCAAAGAGCGGGTCTTTATGTGCTGTTGTATCCACGTGGTCACGTAGCCATCTATGCGGCTCAAAACATCTATCACTATAAATAGCAGGGTACCACACCCAGCAAAAGGCTGGCAACCTACGAAGGGCAATTTCTTCAAGAGCAAGGATCGTGTCAGATAGTCCAAGGAGTAAGGCAGAGTTGCTACACTTTCCTGAGCCTCTATCGTCACCCTCAAGAATCAAAAACTAAACAATTGTACTTAAATTGTTTCCTAGGATTTCTTTCTAGGCTTTCTTTTGTACAAGCGAGTTTGTAATCAAGTTCAATTTCTCTGTAATTTTTGTTCTTGATATTTAATGACAAATACGATGGCAACTTTGCTGGGGACAACCTTCTCTTCTGATGAGAAGTTGGTGACGCAATCAGACGCGTCCAAGCTCGGCTCCGTGTAGCAAATGCTCATGGTTCATTTTGACCAACGAGCATTCTAAGAAATGCTCTCTGAAGGGAGTACCAGCCCATCGCAGAAGCGAGCCAACCGAAAGAGAACCCACAGGACGTCGAAGTACAAAACTGTTGCCCCCGACCAGGTTCTCGACGAAGCTCCTTCTGCGGCCCAAGACGGTGATCTGGACTCTCCTGCGGCCCTGCTTCCGACCGCAGAGAACCCTACTGTCCCCAAATCTAGCAAAGGAAAAAACTACGATGCTGAGTTTTTGGGAACACAAAGGAAATCTATGCGGACGAGGAAGAGGCCGCATAAGAGAGATGGACAGATGGTCCATGCGGTAGATGACTCTGGCCGCAGGTAGATGGCCCATGCGGCAGCCAACTCTAGCCGCAGGCAGATCGCCCATGCGACAGCAAACACTGGCCGCAGGCAGATCCCCCATACGGTAGCCAACTCTGGCCGCAGGCAGATGGCCCATGCGGCAGCCAATCCTGGCCATAGACAGAGTGTCTCATGCGGCCCTGTCATAAGCTCTGTGTTCGATCGTCTCTCATGTGGGCCGACTCCATATAGCCCATTGAGAATGTAGGATGTACCAATATGGACTCTTCTTACTATGCACCTTCGACTGCTAAGTCAAAGAAGTCTAGGGCAGTACCGGCCCAACACGCCCAGTCAACTGTCCAAGTTGCTGACCGTCAGCGGGCACCGTTAACTGTTATACAGGCTCCTGATGGAAAGTTGTACAGAACCACCCGCGTCCAGTCCCCCAGGGCTAACGGACGGGATGGGTTTCAAAATTCTCCCCCCAACGATCGAGAGCAAGTGCTTTTACTAGCCTCGGATCAGGGAGCAAATATGATATCTACGCACCCGTGCGCTCGGGATACCCGAGTCCACAAATTGGATGCGAAGGTAGATCAGCCTTCTATCGACTTACAAGAGGTGATTACTCTCAAACGCAAGTAGAAGAAAGCAACATTGGCATGCGATGAACCCCTCTCGGGACGTCGTTGCACCCAAGTCATCATCAACTGCTGCTGCAACAAGTCGGCAACACCTGAAGATCGGCAGTCCATTTTCCAACGACTGCAGCAGCCAGAACCTTTCCAACAATAACTTGAGAAATAGGTACAAATTTTGAGAGATGAGGAATTTCCTTTCGCCTCCTGTAATTCAACCCGAAAGGTTCTTCCCGGCAAGGGAGGAAAGAAGACAGGCTCTTCCAGCCCGATAATCTCCGCCAGTATTGTAAAAAAACTCTCGTCTGGAGGATTGCCACCGACAACCACAGGGGGTGTTTACCTAGGCACTCGATCCAGAAAGAACACATGGGGGTGCATTCTCGACCTCCCTGGGGGTAGATGTAGCCGGGGTAGCAGTTTCCTCAATGTATATGACAACTCGGTGTTCCAAGAGCATACACAGGGGTAGCGATCCATTGGAATTATGCAATGGACAAGGACGTCCCTGAGGGTGAGCGCCTTTGCCAAGACGATGCGGCATCCTGTACAGGGGGTAGCACCCCTTCCGAGTTCGAAGAGGAAGACATTTCAACATTCTCCGACGATTTTTCGGTACGAGGGTACGACACGGAGAGCACATCTTCTACGATCCCTTCCGCATCTACCCACGTGCGGACAGTCTTCATGGCTGACAATAATAATGAAGCGCCTACTGACCAACAATGTCTAGAAGTACTTGAAGCTAGGCTCCTGTCCTTGGTCAACTCAGTAGATGAAATCAAAGCTGCCTTGCCGACTCATCCAACAAGGACGCCTGGACAAACCAGCTTGGGACCCGCAGTCAACGCGGACTCCAACATGACTGCTCCTTTTTTGGTGACAATCCTCTAGGAGCCTCCACAGCTTCAGCTACAAATGAAGCAAGGGAGGCAAGAAGGAAAGTCCAGGAGCTTCAAGCAATGTTCAATACCCAAGACTCCTCCCGTGACCTCAGAATACGGCAGCCGTATCCCGTTGTATGGAGAGATGTTCCTTTTCTGCCATGGTACAAACCGTTACATATTGATTCATATGACGGGAAGACCTCTGCTAGTCGGAACATGACTTATTTCGAGGTCACAACCGACCACTTGTCGCATAGTGATGCCATCCTCACACGATTATTCATCAGAGCATTAGAGAAAATCGCGTTCGACTGGTACCGTAACCTTCCAGACAAATGCATCCATTCTTTTGACGGCTTCAAGCACATGTTCCTAGAAAGATTCTACGAAGTGGGACATGATGTGACAATGTCATCCCTCGTGGACGTCGTTCAAGGGGAGAGGGAGCTAACAAGGAACTATATCGAGTAGTTTTGCCAAACCGTGAAGAGATTGCCCCAAGGCAATCCCGAAAGCTCCTTGATTAAAATCTTCCAGAAGAAGTTGCTCCCTGCAATCAGCCTCTGGATGGGTGAAGATCAGTTCAAGGATTGGACGACCTTCATCATAAGCGCCACCAATGCGGAGGCGAAGTTAAAGAAGGCTCGCCAGCTGGGATTACACATCCCTGATGGAGAAGTCAAAGGAAAACGTCCTGGTACCACCCCCAATAACAACAACACTGACGGCACCTCCAATAACCGGGACAATAAAGGCAAACAGGCTATGGTCACCGGTACGACCAAAAAGCCTGAACAAAAGTAGGCAGAAGCTCAGTGGCCTAAGGTGAATTACTCATTCGAAGATAGTCATGTCAAGCCTATCTTCGACATGCTCTTGTAAGGGGACAGGATCGAACTCCCTCCACCAAGGAGCGAGCCTCGAGCGGCAGAGATGGAAGACCCAAAGTACTACCATTTTCACCGCTATGTTCATCATGCCACTCATGATTGCTTTCAATTAAAGCGGTACATCCAGAGTCTTATCGACTCTAAAGCTCTGTCGCTAGACTTTGAAGAGGTTACCGTAGCGACGAACATGGTGTCAATTCAGTTCGGCGACTTTCCTCCAATAAGTACTCAAGACGGGGTAATACCTATCCCCCGGGCAACGATAGAGGTTACAAATCTTCCCCTCGTCCGGGATCGGATAACAGGCTTGGTACCTCTCACCACGTCACGAGGAGAAATCATGTGGGTGTACCCCGACTTAGTGCCCGAAGTAACCCAGGCGGCGTCATCTCCAGCCAATAAGTAGAAGAGCAGGAATCCTGCCATACAATTTCAGCCAAAGCTGAGGAGGCGACGACTGTTATTACCCGGTCTGGGTCACAAGTCCAGCCCACTCTGGGTAGTTCAGTCGAAGACCCTCAGCCAGCAACGTTGCCTGCCACTGATGTTTCTGGGCCATCTCAGCCTCCACCGGCAGACAGGGCCAAGCCGAAAGAAATCTGCTTCGACAGGCCGCTCCGTAAAGATGCACCTCAAGGGCTAGATGGAACAGAAGGAAAGATGACTTGGAGAGAGGTTTCAGTGAGCGGGATAGAAGGGAAAGGCGAAAGGAAGGCCTATGTTCGATCAACGATCAACAGAAGATGGAGCACAAAGAGACCTTACAACTTTGACATATTAGCACAACTGGCTAATACGCCAGCAAAGTTGTCGTTATACGAGCTCCTAAGGCTCTCCAAGGATTTTTGTGTCGCATTGAGAGAAGTGCTCCAGAATGCCGACGCTTACTTAGCCCAGGTTAAACCTACAGGGGAAGACTCGTCGGCAGATCTCCAGGACAGCAACTTGCGGATGCAATGCCTAACATCGTATTCATCCCACAGGACATGTTGATCATGAACAACTTGTATGATCGCCCCTTGTAATACACTTGATACATAGGCGACATCAAGGTGGATCGGATGCACATCGATCCTGGCTCGTCGATAAGTATCATCCTGAAAAGCTTGCTTCAAGTCCTCGGCATCCCTATGCACCGGCTAGCGGCGACCAACACTGCCATTAGCGGTTTTAACTCGAAAAGGAGCTATCCCTTAGGAAAGATCCGATTAAAATGTCAGATCGGCGACCTGAGGACAGAGGTTACCTGCTACGTCATAGATACAGATACGTCCTACAATATCCTCTTGGGGCGTCCGTGGATACATGTCTATATGATCGTATCATCCACCCTCCACCAGTGCTTCAAGTATGTCAGTAAGCACGGCTTCGTGAAGACTGAATTCGTCGACATCGATCCCTTCAAAGGGATTGAGTCTTATTATTCTTCGGAGGCTTGTCTATATGAAGAATCCAAGAAGCACATAGCTGACGAACTGGAGGCCATCATAGGGCCAGAGGAACCCTCGAGAATTCATCTCCAGGCCCGTAAATCGGGCAAAGCCATGCCCCTTGTCGTAACTTTGCATAAAGAGGTGCCCAGTTCCCCCACCCCAGCTGTGCAGTCAGAACCGATGGTCATCCAACTCCCAAGGTCCAGCCAGGAGCCAAAGCCCGTCATAGGGCCGATGGTGATCTGATTGCCAAAATCTAATCAAAGGCGACCGAAAGATGCGACGCCCTCTGCGGAGCCGATGGTAATCTAATTGCCAAGATCCAGTCAAAAGCAATCAGAAGACACGAAGTCCTCTGCCGAGCCGATGGTTATCCGTCTTTCCAAAACGAGCCAGCAATCAAGTGTAGATCCGAGATCCTCAGGCAAGTCAATGCCACAAGCAGAACCCTTGGTGGTCAAGTTGTCCAAGACAGCGTCCCAACCTCCAGTCACGCAAGGGTAGCTGAAGAGGATGTAGAACTCGTAAAGTATCTGGTTGCAAAAGTGGATAGTCCCTCTCCTGATGATGTAATCCCTGTGGACAAAATTTCTTATTTCATCAATAATAGGCTGTCGTTGAGCTATCCTGAGTGTAATAAACTTAATCTGATGTATACTGTGGGGCACGGTCGGGACATTAACCTGCACACACAGGTAACAACCGTCCATACTACAAACCGGCTTACTCCCATTAGAGGTGCCTACTTCCTAGTCCCAGACAGAAGAGAAGGGGATCACACGATCATCTTCGACCAAAAGAAGGTCCTCAACCTTTCATGGCACAAGAATTTGATCTCGAAGCCGATACTGGAAGATTACCGCTCTACCTGTATAGTCCTCAAGCCAAGTACTTCATGCAAAAGCAGGAGTACGACATGGAGGCTACCCCAGGTCTGAATTACGACAACGGTCGGCGATCGCCTCTGCAGCTGTCAATCCCGTCTGTGAAACCTCGGAATTATTACGGCAAGTCCAAATACGGCCTCGGTTATGTTACACCAGCAACAACACCCGAGAGCTCCGATGAGGAATGCGAGTGGCATTCTCACTCATCCGAATCACCTACATACGATTCCGATGACAGCATTGGAGATATATTCAGGCAGACATTATCTGTCAACATGGCATCCGCTGACATTGAAGAGGAAGACAAGGATCTACTCGAACCTCTTAAATTGGAGAAACGCATCGAACTACGTGACCCTCCCACTTAAGATGAGGTCATGCAAGTTAACATCGGTGATGAATCCTCTCCAAAGCCAATCTTTGTCAGTAAAAGCCTGATGGACGATGAGAGGGAGTCGTTGTTACAACTCGTTAGAGAATATATCAACGTTTTTGCCTGGAGCTATGAAGACATGCCAGGGCTAAACCCCGAAATCGTACTTCATAAGCTCAATATTTATCCGGATGCAAAACCAGTCAAGCAATAGCAACGATAGTTCCGTCCAGACATCATGAACTCCATTGAAGCAGAAGTAAACAAGCTTATAGCTAGAGGTTTCATCCGCGAGGAGCAGCACCCAGACTGGATAGCTAATATAGTACCAGTCATCAAGAAGAATAGAAAGATCTGAATCTGCATTAACTTTTGCAATCTGAATGCGGTATATCCTAAGGATGAATTCCCTCTTCCCATCACCGACATAATGATCAAAAATATGTGTGGCTTCGAGCATATGTCCTTTATGGATGGCTTTTCAGGATACAATGAAATCAAAATATCTCCTGACGATAAGAAGCATACGTCATTCCGAACACCGATCGGTGTGTATTGCTATACAGTTATGCCCTTTGGCCAGAAGAATGCCGGTACCGCATATCAACGAGCTATCTGCGTCATCTTCAGAGATCACTTGCGCAAGACGGTGGAGTGTTACGTTGATGACGTCGCCGTCAAAAGCGGCTCCAGGGATGATCACTTACACGATTTGAGAACAATATTCGACCTTACGCGAGCGCATAATCTGAAGATGAATCCCACCAAGTCCTTCATGTGTGTGTCTAGTGGAAGGCATTCACATAGATCCCGATAAGACAAAGGCAATCCTGGAGATGAGTCCACCAAGGAATCTCCGTGAACTCCGCGGCCTTAGGGAAGACTAGCCTACATCAGGAGGTTCATATCTAACCTCTCAGAACGATGTCAACCCTTCACACAACTCATGAAGAAAGGCGTCTCTTTTATATAGAATGAAGAATGTCAACGTGCTTTTGATGACATTAAAGAATACATGTCGAATCTGCCGGTTCTGGTAGCCCCGGTTGCCAGAAAGCCTTTCCTGTACTATGTACGAGCGATGGAACACTCCCTCGGTGCCTTGCTAGCACAGAACAATGATGCGGGGCACGAACAAGCCATCTATTATCTCAGCCGAATAATGGTAGGGTCGGAGCATAGGTACACCGCCGTGGAGAAGGAATGCCTTGCCTTGGTGTTCGCCATTCAAAAAATACGACACTATGTGTGAGGGCAGACCATCCATGTTATCTCGCGAGTTAACTCCCTCAGGTTTCTCATGACCAAGCCAGGCGCACTCAGTTCTCATCTGGCCACATGGGTGATAATGTTATCCCCCTGCGACATGGTCTTCGTTTCGCAGAAGGCTATCAAAGGTCAAGCCTTAGCCGACTTTCTAGCAGCACATCCAGGCTCAGAAATAGCCCGAATCTATGAAGAAATACCAGACGAAGTCGTTAACTCAAACATGACTTCACATGATGACGTTTGGCGAATGTTCTTCGACGGTGCTTCAAGAACAGGGCCACAAGGTGATATCGTCACTGGAGTCGGGGTAGTATTAATTTCTCCCTCCGGATTGGTGGTCAATCGGGCATATTCTCTCACAGAACCTTGTTCAAACAATATAGCCGAATATAACGCTCTAATCATCGGACTCTGACTCGCAAAAGAGGTAGGGGTCAAATACCTGAAAGCATATGGCGACTCACAGCTGATTGTTAATCAAATCCGAGGCTCGTACGAGGTTCGTAATGCGAACCTCATTCCCTATCATTATACAGCAATTGCCATCATTGTAACCATAGAGGGGTTCTTTATAGAACATGTTTCTAGACTCTAGCATATTGAAGCCGATGCCCTAGCAGGCCTCGCCGCTTCTTTGGCGATTCCAAATTATGCTCATCATCTAGTCGACGTGATAGGCCATGAGTAGGTCTGTCCCAAAAATAACGTTCAACTGGATATGAGTTACTCCGCCCAGATAACTAATAATGTGCAAGACTGGAGACTCCCGTTCATCGACTTTGCAGTCTACGGAATCCTGCCTGAGAATATTAAAGAAGCAACTTCAATCAGAAGGCATTCTCTCAGATTCTTTTATGACACAGAAACAAAAATGTTATATCGATGATCTTACGATGGACTAATGCTAAGATGTCTGTCAAATGCAGAAGCCAAAGAAGCCTTATACGAGGTTCACGATAGCGTCTGCGGGGCATACCAACCGGGCCCGAAGTTGCAGGACCGTCTCCGTCGGATGGGTTACTACTGGCCTACGATGGTAGCAGACGTAGTCGATTACGCAAAGAAGTGTAAGGCTTGTCAGATCTACGCAGATTTCATACATCTGTCATCCGAATTTTTGTACCCAATAGTGGACTTTTTGGCCATTTGAAGCATAGGAAATGGATATTATTGGCCTGTCACGCCCCAGAACCAAAATACTGGAGAGCGGAGGAATGACTCAGCCAGCTACGTATTACGGGTAGAGGAATACCGTATAATACGATCAATGCTGTCTAATAAGACGAGGGGGTGTATACTACATAAAAGTCACACTATGGTCACTTCACATCTAATGTCTCAATCATTCATACACGAAACAGAAATAGAGAACATGTAAGATAAAGCAGTAATGCGTCCCAAATGTTCAGTCAAAATGTTCTTGATATCTGGCTTTACAAAATATAGCCAGATGACGAAGCAAGGTATACACAATTGTTTATCAGCTGCAACCTGACTTAGTTAGAATTTTGTAAAAGTAAGTACAAGACGATCCGACTAACATGTCGGTACCAAACAGCAAAATATAAAATAAGTAACAAAATGAGCGGAGAGGTAAGGAACCCACTTGAGTCCTCCTGCGATCATTCCTCTAGTATTGACCATCTTGGAGGTGAAAGTAAGCTGAGTCCTCGAGAACCGGCTCTAAATCTGGCCATGCAAAATCAGATAGGTTAGACCTCTAATAGCAAGTACCGCAAGGAAGCACGCTATGAGGAATTTAAACCAGTAAATAAGAGAATATGATATATAGACCTCTGCTTGCTACTGTGATTCACATAACATCACGACACTTCGAACCAACTTCCCAACCAAACAAGGACAGAAGTTGGCCCGTCATCTCCTGACATTCTGATCATCTCAGTTAGTTAACAGAGTAGGTACAGTACACAAACAAGTCAACTTAAACGGCCATGCAATTACTACGGCTTGCTACGGTGAGTTCCAAGTTATCGTGAAATTATTTAATAAAGGATTCCTCAGTTCTTACTATGTACAAGCAAGGCTAGTCTACCCAGTCAATCAATTGTGCCAATCATGAGTTAGACGAGTCCTAGCGGGGCGCCCGTCATCAATATACAATAAATAATATAAGCAGATACCGCTTCCTGCCCGTGTGACAGATTTGCAGTATCTGTGGGAACCAGTCGGCCTGTCGGGCACTAATAGTCCCAAAGAGGGCTGCCATGTAAGAACTCGGGAATCTATTATCTCCATGCAATCATTATTTTATTTAACTTAGTAGCCTCTATTTTAAGTGAAATCCCATACCGTAGATTATGGTCATTCAGAATGAGTACTTCCGTACAAGGCACGATATGCCCAACTCTACAACGATACCTGTGCGGTTAGGTTGTAGGTCTTACATAGCGTAATATAACAATTAAAACTAACTACGGAATAAATCATGCCTTGACCATAAAGTACACATGCTGCTTTTGTAGAAAAATAAATTGAAACCTGTATATGCCTGTATGCCAATATTCGGGATCGGCTATCGATTACAATAGTTCATAATTAATATGAACGTGTCTCATTCATTCAATTCAATAAGACGACTAGCCAGTCTCTTAGTTCCAACTAGGAACGCATGATCAATTATTAGTCAAGATCACAATCAATATCAAGCAATGTTAATTCGGGACAAGAATCAGTCAAGAGGCATCATGGGATAGAGTTCATGCGACCGAAAAATTATAGAAGTTCATGAGGCTGAGAATGCATATGTGGTCAGGATCTTATGCGGCCAGGAAGTGCCATGCGGCCACAGAAAATAGCATGTGCCAGGAAACAGCATGCGCCAAGAAACAGCATGTGCTAGGCCAGCATGCGCTAAGAAACAGCATGCGCCAGAAAATAGCATACGCCAGGACAGCATGCGTCAGCAAATAGCATGGCAACAGTGTTTTGCCAGCAAACAACATGTGCCAGGAAACAGCATGCGCCAGGACAGCATGCGCTAGAAAATAGCATGCGCCAGCAAACATCATGGCAACAGTATTTTGCCAGCAAACAGCATGCGCCAGAAAATAGCATACGCCAGAAAATAGCATGTGCCAGCAAATAGCATGGCAACAGTATTTTGCCAGCAAACAGCATACGACAGGAAACAGCATGCGCTAGGACAGCATGCGCCAGAAAACATCATACGCCAACAAACAGCATGGCAACAGTATTCTGCCAGCAAACAGCATGTGCCAGAAAATAACATGCACTGCTCATCTTCCCCAACCAGCCTCCAATGGCCATAAAAACCTACGAACCAAAAGACCATAAATCACTCAAAATAAGTCAAAATCAGGACTTCCAATAGTCTAAATTGGGTAGAATCAAACTCTCTACAACATGGAACCATCAAAACTTGAAAAATAACAAAGTTACTAGATCAAAACCTAAAAATTCTGAAAATGTTTTAAACTTAGATCTACATGAAATGAGCCATAGGAATTGAAAATGCTAAGTACTAAAGTATCTAAGAATCTTGAGAGGAAGACAATAGAACAACAAAAATGGAAATCCATCAAGAAGCAAGTTGGCACTTGCCTAGCCTTTCTAGGTTGGTAGGGGAGTTATGAGGAAGAAGAAGAGTAATGAGAAGAAGTAATAAATGGAGAGAGAAAGGGGATGAGGCTTTAAATGAAGGAGTGGTGATAGGTGGGTTCATGTTTGTCACGCCCCAGAACCAGAATACTGGAGAGCGGGGGCAGACATAGCCAGCTACGTATATAGAGATGGAGTCTGTCTCGCTATACGGTCACGGCTGTCTAGATACATGAGGGTTTAACTACAATCCATCAGTCGCCTATGGTCATGAACAAGCCTATTTTCTCAATCTCAAGCAAGTAGTAACAGTATACAAGATGTCAGAGCACCAAATATATAATAGCAAGGCATCCCATACATTACATATTCGGATGATCATGAAGCTAGTCGTACAAAATGTCAGGACTAGCAAGAGTTTCAGTCATACATGATCAACCCTAGGATCTGTCAATCATGTTACAGCCCGTAGACAGACAGTAAATAAAGGTACAATATGAGCTAACACGTGCTCGCCGGCTAAACGCCTCAAAAGAATAATTTTATAATAAAGTGGGAGAACAAAAGAAACCCACTCATTGCCAGGGTTACGCCTGGTGTTCACCATCTGGCTGGAAGGTAGGTAGATCCTCTGGTGCTGCTCCGATATCTGGCCATACAAAACCAGCTGGATTAGACCCCAGAAAGAGCAAGTGCCACAAAGGAGGCTTCACTTAGGAACTAAAACCAGCATATCATAAATAAATAGTTAAGGTAATTAAAAGATACTGATAATAACTGAGATAACAATAATATATTGAGCACGGAGAAACCATTAAAGTAGCTAGACTGCAATCCTTAAACCAAACAAGGACCGGGGTTGCAATCCTTCACCTGAATAGAAACCTGCCTCAATTACTATTGCTAAGGTAACAAGACAATAAACAAAGAGAGGACACAAAACTGCTCCGGGAGCCAGGTTACAACCCTTAAACCAAACAAGGACTGGGGTTGTAATCCTTCGCCTGAACAGAACTGGACCCCTGATTTTTATTGTTAAGGCCAGTATAAATAATCATGGTATTGAAGTAAGGTAAAACATGACGAGCATAACAGGGGTTACAATAAGACAATAAACGAAGAGAGGACACAGAACTGCTCCGGGAGCCAGGTTACAACCCTTAAACCAAACAATGACCGGGGTTGTAACCCTTTGCCTGAACAGAACTGGACTCCTGATCTTTATTGTTAAGACAAGCATCCATAATCATGTCCTGTCACAATCTTGCACAGGATCAGGATAAGACTAAGCTGGAATAAACTTCATTCAATCTATCACGGCCAAGCAAGGAGTACGTCTTGATACTTTAACTAACTAGGGTTATCACAGGCCTAGTTACTAACAAGATGCAACGAGATTATCCCAACAGCCACAAGCCCTGCAGACCATCCAGGTTATCCGGGTCGAATAACCGTTTATGAAGGGTGTACCACTTGACTGTGTGCGGAAAATGTGCCCTATTCGTCGGTAGGCTACAAGTCCGTTAGTGCGCCCAGATAACGGGATTGCCTGTAGCTGGGAAATCTCTTCATGACTACTGAATTATTCTAGTTTATTAGCCTTAGTCAATTGCAGTAGGTATCCCTGACTGTGGTACTCAGGAATCCCTATCCTAGACATGATGCAAGACAGTACCAGTTTATTTGTACAAACACAATCGTCTACGGTGTCCAGGTCTTTCATACTTATCATGTCAGGCTAGCTGTTGTAACAGCTTGTCGAGATACATCATGTCCGTTTACTTGTTAAGAGTGCACCGCGGCGGGCCACTATCGTGTTCTATTCTTACCTTATCATGAATGAGAGAAACTTGCATAAAACAACTAGTGACATATTCTTGAAGCCAAGGAAAAGATCTACAACTTTCATGTTTTGAGTTTTTCGAGATTCTAGCTACAAAACAACTTAAACAGGCAAAAACAGCGAAATAGAGCAATTCCGGCGCATGGGATTCCTGCACAATCGGTGCATAAGATTCCTGCGCAAATCGGCACATGGGATTCCTGCACAAATCGGCGCATGGGATTCCTGTGCAATCGGTGCATGGGATTCCTGCGCAATCGGCGTATGGGATTCCTGCACAAATCGGTGCATGGGATTTCTGCGTAATCGGTGCATGGAATTCCTGCGCAATCGGCGCATGGGATTCCTGCACAAATCGGCACATGAGATTCCTGAACAATCGGCGCATGGGATTACTGCGCCATCGGTGCATGGGATTCTTACGCAATCGGCGCATGGGATTCCTGCGCAATTGGCGCATGAGATTCCTGCGCAATCGGCACATGGAATTATTGTGCAATCGGCGCATGGGATTCCTGCACAATCGGTGCATGGGATTCCTGTGCAATCGGCGTATGGGATTCCTGCACAATCGACGCATGGGATTCCTGCACAAATCGGCGCATGGGATTCCCGGCGCATGGGGTTCATCGTCCCCAAACAGCAAGTTCAGCCATAAAAGTTCCGAAAACTTGCCATAGCCATAACTTCCTCATCCGAAGTCGAAATCAAGCGAAACAAAAGCCAAAACTGCATGAAATTGAATTCTCTACCACATAGAACAACTAGTTTTTAGAAATACCAAGTTTTTAGTGATCAAAACCAAGAAAACTAAACAAGAAGGAACTTAAAACTTAGATCTACAAAAATATAACCATCAAAACGGAAAACTTCCAGTTCTAAAAAGGCTTAGAATCTAGTAAGGAAGAGAATAGAACAATAAAATATGAGATCCATCATGAAGCAAGTTTGCACTTGCCTAAGCTCTCCCTCTTGGTGGTTGAAGAAGTAATGGTGGAGAAGTAGTAATAAAGAGAGAGAGTGTTAGGTGGAAATATATATGAGGATGATGGTGGTAGGTGGGAGGGTTTATCTTTGGTTCATGATGAACCAAAGCAAACCAAGCCAAGCCGAACCAACCCAAGAATAAACCAATCAATGAAATGCTAGAATACAATACGGGTCAAATTACGTATACGTATACCAAGATACGCAATACGAACCACATACATTACAATGTTGAACCATCCAATGTCGGAAAATAAACCAAATTGGGCCGAACCCAAAAGCAAGACAGAAAGTAAAATACAGAAAGTAAAATGCAAAAAAATAATTAGCGAGAAATTAAAGGAATTTAAATACAGAACAATACATGATAAATATTAAATAAATACATTCCAGCAGTACATATATTTAGAATACGTATTCTGAGAACGGGAAGTGACATCTCTACCCTCCTTAGAAAAATTCCGTCCTCAAAATTTCAAATCCAAGCAGGATAGAAACATCGGAGCTAAACTAATCTAAGTATAAGCAATTTGAGTAAGCAATCATTCTACAATGCCAATAGCAAGTAACATATCTATGTTTAACTATCGACGATACCAAGCAATTCTACTCATAAGGTGACAAGTATGAGAAGTTAAGACAATCAAGGTATACAGAAAGAGATATACCTTGTGAGTCAAACAGGTACGGATACCATGATCGGACGTCATCCTCACGTTCCCACGTTGACTCTCCTAAAGGGTGATGATCCCAAGCAACCCGGACAAGGCTAATTGTTCGGTTCTTGATTATCTTCTCTCTTCGGTCCAAAATAGACACAGGTTGTTCCTCGTAAGACAGGTTGGTACCAACAACCAGCTCAGAATGATCAAGGATATAGCTTGGGTCCGATACATACCTATATAACTGAGATACATGCAACACGTCATATACCTCTCGTAACGAAGGTGGAAGGGATAAACGATAAGCAACATCGCCTATCCTATCAAGGATAATAAATGGGCCCACGTACCGTGAACCCAACTTCCCGCGAACGCCAAATCTAATGAGCCTACGGGTAGGTGAGATCCGTAAGAACACGTGGTCCCCAACAGAAAACTCTAGCGGCCAACGATGCTGGTCTGCCCAATGACGATGCCGATCCTGCGCAACACGAAGTCGCACCCTAATTCCCTTGACCACTTCAACTGTCTGGACAATCATTTTCGGTCCTAACATCTTGTAATACCTGTGGTTCGTATTACATATTTTTGGAATACGTGTACGTATTTTATCTTGTATTGCATGATTCTTTGCTTAGCTTTTCTTCATGGCTTGGTTTATTCTTGGGTTGGTTCGGCTTGGCTTGGTTTTGCCTTGGTTCATCATGAACCAAGGGTGAACCCCTACCTACCACCACCATTAGTATTTATTTTCCATTCTCCTTTCTCTCTCCTCATTACTCTTTTTCTTCTCCACCATAACTTCTTCACCTACCAGATAGAGAGAGGTCTAGGCAAGTGCAACTTGCTTCATGGAGGAACACTAATTTTATTATTCCATTCTCTTCTTTACAGCATTCTAACATACTTTAGTACTTGACATTTTTACTTTCTATGGCCAGATTCTTGTAGATCTAAGTTTATTCTATTTTTAGAATTCTTGGGTTTTGATCTATTTAATCTTGCTATTTCTAAGTTTTGATGGTTCCATGTTGTAGAGAATTTTGTTCTGCCCCATTTTGACCTATAGAAGTTCGGATTTGGACTCTAGATGAGGGTTTGATGGAGCTTGGAAGCCATGGCGTACTTAGTTCTTCTTCTCAAAAATTTGGAAAAGAAGAACAGTACTTGACTTGACGACCGCATGAACATTTCATGCGGCAAGTATTTTCCCAGCCGCATGCATAATCGAGCCGCATGAGATCCTGAACCCCTTAGCCGCATGCGCCACCTTGCCTATGCAGCCGCATGTGTGCCCGCCATATTTAGCCGCATGAATACGAATTCCCTGAACCGTATGAGGGCTGAACCCTTCTAGCCGCATGGACCTATTTTCAGCCAGTCGCATGAGCTTGGACATTCTTGGCCGCATACAGCCTCTCATATTGGCCGTTTGGAGCTTCGATCCGCGCCAGCCGTATGGACTCGCTTCCCGTCAGCCGCATGCGCATCCATCACTCCTAGCCGCATATGTTGTCGTCCTCCCTTGGCCGCATGGGACTCGGTCAGTTCAGCCGCATAGGGCTGAGACCCCTATTCTGCCGCATGCGCTCATCCATCCCGTCAGCCGCATGGAGCCCACTCTTTCGCTGGCCGCATGAGACCCAACTTCATGGAACCGCATGTACCCCCTTGCCTTCCTAGCCGCATGCCCCTGTCCTTACCAAGTCGTGTGCGCTCTCCTTAATGGCCGTATGGGTTTTAGTGATCCTGAGCCGCATGGCTCCTCTCTGTGCCTTGCCCTACTATTTAATTATTATTATTATTACTATTATTGTTAATTTATGTCTTGTAACCTCAGCATAACTTGGGTCTCCTTGTTGAATGCTTGCACTATGATGTCCTGCACATGTACCTGAACACGACAGTGACCCGTAGTGGTGCACTCTGGACAAGTAAATATGACATGACCAGATAGTGGCCCGTCGTGGCGCACTCCTGACAAGTACACTTGACATGATAACCTGGCATGATATATCTTGATAAGCTGTTATGACGGCTACTTGACATGACATGACCTGTATAAATAACCTGGACACCGTGGGCGATTGTGCTTGTACAAATAATTCAGTCTTGTCTTGCATCATGTCTAGAATGGGACTCCTGAGTACCACGGTCAGGAGTACCTACTGAAATGGACTAAGGCTAATAACTAGATTAATACATTAGTCATAAAGAGATCTCCCAGCTACAGGCAATCCCATTACCTGGGCGCGCTTGGGATCTGTAGACTGCCGACGAGTGGGGCATATTTCCAGCACACTATTATGTGTTGTACCCTTCAAGCTACCTAAGGGTACATGCATTTTCTGGACGATGTACCCACCTGAATTCAACCCCTAATTTTTGACCTGGGTAACCTGGATGGTCTGCAGGACTTGTGGCTGTGGAATAATCTCACTGCATCTTGCTAGTAACTAGGCCTGTGATAACCCTAGTTAGTTAAAATATCAAGCCGTACTTATTGCTTGGTCATAATTATTGAATGGAGAATAATCAGTCTAGTCTTGTCTTGATCTGGTATAAGATTGTTACATGTTCTGATTTTCTTATATTATCTTGCTGATAAATTGGAGAGACCAAGTTCGGTTCAGATGAAGGGTTACAACCCCGGTCCTTATTTGGTTTAAGGGTTGTAACCTGGTTATCTGAATGGTTCCAAGGTTATCTTACTGTTTTACTATATTATTATTATCTTCTGTGCTAATTGCTGGTTTTAGTTCCTAAGTGAAGCCTCCTTTGAGGCACTTGCTCTTTCTGGGATCTGACCCAGCTGGTTTTGTATGGCCAGATTTTGGAGCAGCTCCAGAGGATCTACCGACTTTCTAGCCCGATGGTGGCCACTAGACGTAACCAGGGCAACGAGTGGGTTTATTTTTGATCTTCCACTTTATTGTAAAATATTCTTTTGAGGCGTTTAGCCGATGAGCACCTGTTTAGCCCGATTGTATTTACTTACTGTCTGTCTACGGGCTGTAACATGATTGACAGATCTAGGGTTGATCATGTATGACTAAACTTTTGCTAGTCCTCATATTTTGTAACGACTAGCTTCATGATCAGCTAAATATGTAATATTTGGAATGTCTTATTATTGTATATTTAATGATCATACATCTTATGACTTTACTTACTTGCTTGTGATTGAGACACTAGGCTTGTTCATGACCATAGAAGATTGTTGGCTTGTAGTAAACCCTCATGTATCTAGACCGCCGTAACCGTATAGCGAGATGGATTCCATTTCTTATACGTAGCTGGCTATGTCTGCCCCCGCTCTCCAGTATTCTGGTTCTAGGGCGTGACATGGTTTAAGTGGTGGCCCATGCAGGTCTTGTAAATTAAGATATGTGAGGGTTTACCGAATAGATGTCTCAATCAGTATTCGCCCTTGATCTCTGCTCGTATCTTCTGAATCCCTGGATTCTTGTCCTGATCATATGCTTGTATCGTTGATCTGTCCTGGTCCTTCCTTATTGTTCTCCATGTCGTCTTCTTCAACGACATCGTTCCTGGACCTGCCGGTCAACAAGGCGGAGCACTTCCCGTGGATCAGCAGCAACCCGGAGATCAAGCCCAGCATTCCGGAGTAGCCTCCAGAGTCGTGCCTTCTGACGGAGAGCCACCAGTCCAGCCAGTTTAGCCTGCTGAGCCTGATGATGGCACTTTGGTAGGTCTCATCAGGACCATGATAGCTTCCTAAGATCGTCGAGGAGATGCCTTGTACCAGGCAGTGACGGATGCTCTAACCAGAGGAGGTTATCAGGGTAACAGTGCGGCCAACAACTTCAATCGCTTGAACCCTCCCTTCTTCGACGGTAGTGAAGATGCTATCGATGCAGATGCTTGGCTTCAGGACATTGAGGTGATTCTAGAAGCAGCCAAGACCCCAGAGAATGAGAAGGTAGTCGTGGTGCGCTTACAGTTATTAGACCTTGCCCGTAGCTGGTGGGCAGCTCAGGCCATTGGATTAGCAGCACCCATTGCTTGGGCGATGTTCAGAGAGAGATTCCAGACCAAGTATTTTGATGTTGTAGCTCGGTACAATCTACAGACAAGGTTCACCAATTTGAAGAAGATGGGTAGAACGGTCGACGAATATGCGGTCGAGTTTTCGAGGCTCAGTCGATTTGCTCCCACCTTGGTGGCAACCGAGTATGATAGAGCCCGGCGATTTCAGCAAGGGCTTCACCTGGAGATTTTGTTGGCAGTTGAGCAGTTTGAGCATCAGACTTTTGATGCAGTCTTGAGAGCAGCTAGGAGGCATGAGTATACCTCCCAGAGGATTGTGGATAGGGCCGGAGGTCGAAAGAGATCCCACGGCCAGATGAATCAGTCTTCAACCCCAGTCCCGACAGCCAGGGCTTTGACCATTGGAGCTCCGAGGCGAGCGGCCTCCGTAACGTCGGTTCAGCATTCAACCCCGACGTACCCTCAGCAGCAGAAGCAGAAGCAGTCTTCCGCAGTGGGATGTTCTCATTGTGGGAAGCCAGGCCATGTAGTGGCAGAGTGTCGCAGGGCACAGGGATTGTGTCTGGCTTGTGGAGCAGCAGACCATCGGGTTAGATCCTGCCCGAATAGGGGTGGTTCATCATCGTCCAACCTTTCTAGCTCTTCGGTGAGAGGACCAGCTCCGGTCCAACAGTATCAGTATCCATTGCCAAGGCCCTTGCCACCTCAGTCCCAGGCATTCCAGCAACAACACCCCCAGCAGCATGCTCAAGCCCAAGCCTTGAATCAGAATATGCAGCGAGGATTTCAGCAGAGGGGACCAGCACCCCGAGGGCATGGTCAGGCTATGGTGATGACCATAGAGGAAGGATTGGCACCAGGAGAGGTAGTGGCAGGTACTATTCTCGTCAACTCCTTTCCAGCTTCAGCTTTATTTGATTCTAGTGCATCGCATTCTTTTATGTCTGCACGATTCGCGATACGGATAGGATTGGAGCCCGAGTCATTATCAGTAAGGCTCAATATACTTACTGGTAACGGACTTGTGGGAGTCGATAGGGTGTTTTCCTCGTGTCGGATCGTAGTTAGCGGTAAGGAATTTTCTGCTAGATTGATAGAATTCCCGATGGCCGATTATGATGTGGTCTTAGGGATGGATTGGTTGAGGAACCAGTATGCTAGAATAGACTGCCATATTGGTAGGGTTGTTTTTAGCATTCCAGGCGAGCCAGAGTTTTTCTTTTCCCGAGGCGAAGTTGAGCCTTCTCCTCCAGTATTGCGGATGGCAGCAGCAGCAGTGCAGTTACCTCGGATAGTCGAGGAGTTTCCAGATGTTTTCCCAGAAGTGCTTCCAGGTATATCGCCAGAGCGGGAGATCGAGTTCACCATAGACTTAATTCTCGGGACAGCCCCAGTTCAGAAAGAGTCTACAGAATGGCACCGTCAGAATTAGAGATCTTGCACAAGATGATTGAAGAACTTCGAACCAAGGGATTCATTCGTGCTAGTGGATCGCCTTGGGGAGCCCCGATACTTCTTGTGAAAAAGAAGGATGGTACGTCCAGGTTATGTGTTGATTATCGTACCTTGAACTCAGTGACAATCAAGAACAGATACCCTCTCTCGAGGATAGATGACTTGTTTGATCAGCTCAAAAGGGCAGCAGTGTTCTCGAAAATTGACTTGTGCTCAAGATATCATCAGATCAGAGTCAGAGAGCAGGATATCCCGAAGACAGCTTTCAGGTCTAGGTATGGGCATTGGGAGTTCCTAGTGATGCCTTTTGGAGCGACCAATGCGCCGGCTGTATTCATGGATCTCATGAATCATATTTTCATACCTTATTTGGATCAGTTCGTAATTGTGTTTCTGGATGATATCCTGATCTATAGCAGGAGTGAAACGGAGCATGAGCAGCATCTCCGTGTGGTTCTTCAGATTCTCAGGAAGCACCAGTTGTATGCCAAGTTTAGTAAATACGAGTTCTGGCTCGATCGCATTTCGTACTTGGGTCACATCATCACCAGAGGAGGAGTAGAAGTGGATCTCCAGAAGATTACGGCTATTGAGTCGTGGCCCGTGCCCAGCACAGTTGCAAAAGTTCATAGTTTTCTCGGATTGGCTGGCTACTACCGGCAATTTGTTTCAGACTTTGCCCGGATCTCAGCGCCATTGACCCAGTTGACCCGCAAGGGTGTGCAGTTTGCTTGGACGGCAGAATGTCAGAATTCTTTTGAGAAGTTGAAGCGAGGCTTGATGACGGTTCCCATTCTCGTACTTCCAGATGGAACCAGAGGATTCTCAGTATATTGTGATGCTTCAGACAGAGGCTTAGAATGTGTGCTGATGCAGCATGGGAAGGTAATAGCTTATGCGTCACGGCAACTTCATGATAATGAGAGAAATTACCCAACCCATGACTTGGAGCTGGCAGCAGTAGTGTTTGCACTTAAGTTGTGGCGGCACTACTTGTACGGAGATAGGGTGGAGATTTTTATCGACCATAAGAGCCTGAAGTATGTTTTCACCCAGAAGGATCTTAACATGCGTCAGAGGAGGTGGCTGGAGCTTCTTGTGGATTATGATGTCAACTTGCAGTATCATCCAGGAAAGGCCAACGTCGTTGCAGATGCATTGAGCAGGAGAGCCAGAGTTTATTTCCTAACAGCACAACCAGAGCTGTTAGCAGATCTTCAGAAAATGGGTATCGAAGTTGTTCTTCCTTCTAGTGTGGCATTGATGGCCAGTATGCAAGTTCAGTCTACCATAGTCGAGAGGATCCGGATGGCGCAATCAGCAGATTCCAAGCTTCAGCGACTCAGAACAAAGTGTAAGGCAGGACGAAGACCAGAGTTGTGTATTCATGAAGACGGTACACTTAGGCATGGTAAGCGTCTTTGTGTACCCAGTGGTGATATCAGATAGGAAATTATGGCAGAGGCTCACAGTTCTCAGTATTCCATTCACCCAGGCGGTACGAAGATGTGCCGTGATATTTGTCAGTACTTTTGGTAGAATGGCATGAAGAGGGAGATAGCCTGGTTTGTCTCTCATTGTTTAGTCTGCCAACAAGTTAAGGCTGAACATCAGAGGCCCGTTGGACTTCTTCAGCCCTTGCCGATTCCAGAATGGAAGTGGGAACATGTGACCATGGATTTTGTGACAGGATTACCTAGGTTCCCAGCTGGTCGAGATGCTATTTGGGTTATAGTTGACAGGCTCACGAAAGTAGCTCACTTCCTCCCGTTCAGAGTTGGGCAGTCGACAGCTCAGTTAGCAGAGATATACCTCAGGCATATTGTCAGGTTGTACGGAGTGCCAGTCATTATCACCTCGGATCGAGATTCAAGATTCACGTCGCACTTTTGGCGTAGCCTGCAGGAGAGTTTAGGAAATCGTCTCCAGTTCAGTTCAGCATATCATCCGCAGACAGATGATCAGTCGGAGCGTACAATCCAGACTCTTGAAGATATGTTACGGTCCTGTACACTTGACTTTGGTGGTTCATGGGAAGATCACCTGCATCTGGTAGAATTTTCGTATAACAATAGCTTCCAGGCCAGTATCCAGATGGCACCGTTCGAGGCACTATATGGTAGGAAGTGCCGATCCCCATTAGCCTGGGATGATATGGGAGAGAGGCAGATGCTCGGTCCAGAAATGATTGCCCAGACAGTTGAAGTGGTCAGAAGAGTCAGGGATCATCTTCGAGTTTCCCAAGATCGCCAGCGCCATTGGGCCGATTCTCATCGGCGCCCTCTCGAGTTTTCTGTCAGCGACCATGTATTCCTGAGGATTTTGCCTAACCGTGGCATCATTCGTTTCGGCGTACGAGAAAAGCTTAGTCCCAGGTATATAGGGTTGTTCGATATTCTGGAGCGAGTAGGAGATGTGTCCTATCATCTCGCTCTTCCACCGTCGCTAAGCGAGGTGCATGACGTGTTCTATGTATCCCAATTATGACGGTATATCCTGGACCCTAACCATATCTTGGATCATTTGAAATTGGTTGTTGGTACCAACCTTTCGTATGAGGAGAGGCCCGTGTCTATATTGGACCGGAGAGAGAAGATACTCAAGAACAAGACTATCAAGTTAGTCCGAGTTGCTTGGGGTCATCACTCTTTGGGTGAGTCAACGTGGGAGCGTGAGGATGATATCCGATCGCGATATCCCGACTTGTTTGACTCGTGAGGTAAAATGTCTTCCTTATGCCTCACGCCTTCGATTCCTTGCTTGAATGAGTGATTGCTTGCCCAGTTATAGCTTGCTTGTGATTAATATAGCTTGTCCTCGTCTCTCTAGCCTCTTAATTAAATTCCGAGGACGGAATTCTTTTAAGGTGGGTAGAGTTGTAATACCTGTGGTTCGTATTACGTATTTTTGGAATACGTGTACATATTTTATCTTGTATTACATGATTCCTTGTTTAGCTTTTCTTCATGGCTTGGTTTATTCTTGGGTTGTTTCGGCTTGGCTTAGTTTTGCTTTGGTTTATCATGAACCAAGGGTGAACACCTACCTACCACCACCATTAGTATTTATTATCCATTCTCCTTTCTCTCTCCTCATTACTCTTCTTCTTCTCTACCATAACTTCTTCACCTACCAGAGAGAGAGAGGTCTAGACAAGTGCAACTTGCTTCATGGAGGAACTCTAATTTTATTGTTCCATTCGGTTCTTTACAGCATTCTAACATACTTTAGTACTTGGCATTTTTACTTTCCATGGCCAGATTCTTGTAGATCTAAGTTTATTCTATTTTTAGAATTCTTGGGTTTTGATCTATTTAATCTTACTATTTCTAAGTTTTAATGGTTTCATGTTGTAGAGAATTTTGTTCTGCCCCATTTTGACCTATAGAAGTTCGGATTTGGACTCTGGATGAGGGTTTTATGGAGCTTGGAAGCCATGGCGTACTAAGTTCTTCTTCTCGGAAATTTGGAGAAGAAGAACAGTACTTGACTTGACCGCATGAACATTTCATGCGGCAAGTGTTTTCCTAGCAGCATGCATAATCGAGCCGCATGAGATCCTGAACCCCTTAGCCGCATGCGCCCCCTTGCCTATACAACCGCATGTGTGCCCGCCATATTTAGCCGCATGAATACGAATTTCCTGAACCGCATGAGGGCTGAACCCTTCTAGCCGTTTGGACCTATTTTCAGCCAGCCGCATGAGCTTGGGCATTCTTGGCCGCATACAGCCTTTTCTATTGGCCGCATGGAGCTTCGATCCGTGCCAGCCGCATGGACTCGCTTCCCGTCAGCCGCATGTGTATCCATCACTCCTAGCCGCATAAGTCGCCGTCCTCCCTTGGTCGCATGGGACTCGGTCAGTTCAGCCACATAGGGCTGAGACCCCTATTCTGCCGCATGTGCTCATCCATCCCGTCAGGCGCATGAAGCCCACTCTTCCGTTGGCCGTATGAGACCCGACTTCTTGGAACCGCATGTACCCCCTTGCCTTCCTAGCCGCATGCCCCTGTCCTTACCAAGTCATGTGCGCTCTCCTTATTGGCCACATGGGTTTTAGTGAGCCTGAGCCGCAGGGCTCCTCTCTGTGCCTTGCCCTACTATTTAATTATTATTATTATTACTATTATTGTTAATTTATGTCTTGTAACCTCAGCATAACTTGGGTCTCCTGGTTGAATGCTTGCACTATGATGCCCTGTACATGTACCTGAACACGACAGTGACCCGTAGTGGTGCACTCTGGACAGTAAACATGATATAACCTGATAGTGGCCCGTCGTGGCACACTCCTGACAAGTACACTTGACATGATAACCTGACATAATATATCTTGATAAGCTGTTGCGACAGCTACTTGACATGACATGACCTGTATAAATAACCTGGACACCGTGGGCGATTGTGCTTGTATAAAAAATCCAGTCCTGTCTTGCATCATGTCTAGGATGGGACTCCTGAGTACCACGGTCAGGAGTACCTACTGAAATGGACTAAGGCTAATAACTATATTAATACATTAGTCATAAAGAGATCTCCCAGCTACAGGCAATCCCGTTACCTGGGCGCGCTTGGGATCTGTAGCCTGCCGACGAGTAGGGCACATTTCCAGCACACTGTCATGTATTGCACCCTTCAAGCTACCTAAGGGTACATGCGTTTCCTGGACGATGTACCCACCTGAATTCAACCCCTAATTTTCGACCTGGGTAACCTGGATGGTCTACAGGGCTTGTGGCTGTGGAATAATCTCACTGCATCTTACTAGTAACTAGGCCTGTGATAACCCTAGTTAGTTAAAGTATCAAGCCGTACTTATTGCTTGGCCGTGATTGTTGAATGGGGAATAATCAGTCTAATCTTGTCTTGATCTGGTATAAGATTGTTACATGTTCTGATTTTCTTATATTATCTTGCTGATAAATGGGAGAGACCAAGTTCGGTTCAGATGAAGGGTTACAACCCCGGTCCTTGTTTGGTTTAAGGGTTGTAACCTGGTTATCTGAATGGTTCCATGGTTATCTTACTGTTTTACTATATTATTATTATCTTCTGTGCTAATTGCTGGTTTTAGTTCCTAAGTGAAGCTTCCTTTGTGGCACTTGCTCTTTTTGTATCTGACCCAGCTGGTTTTGTATGGCCAAATTTCGGAGCAGCTCCAGAGGATCTACCGACTTTCCAGCCTGATGGTGGCCACTAGACGTAACCAGGGCAACGAGTGGGTTTATTTTTGATCTCCCACTTTATTGTAAAATATTCTTTTGAGGCGTTTAGCCGACGAGCACCTGTTTAGCTCGATTGCATTTACTTACTGTCTGCCTATGGGCTGTAACATGATTGACAGATCCTAGGGTTGATCATGTTTGACTAAACTCTTGCTAGTCCTCATATTTTGTAACGACTAGCTTCATGATCAGCTAAATATGTAATATTTGGGACGCCTTATTATTGTATATTTAATGATCATATATCTTGTGACTTTACTTACTTGCTTGTGATTGAGACACTAGGCTTGTTCATGACCATAGGAGACTGTTGGCTTGTAGTAAACCCTCATGTATCTAGACAGCCTTGACCGTATAGCGAGATAGATTCTATTTCTTATATGTAGCTGGCTATGTCTGCCCCCACTCTCCAGTATTCTGGTTCTGGGGCGTGACACATCTTCCTCTCCCCGATATCATCCCATGCCAGTGGTGACCTACACATCTTACCATATAGTGCTTCAAATGGCGCCATCTGGATACTGGCTTGATAACTGTTATTGTATGAGAATTCGACTAAGTGCAGGTGGCTCTCCCAAGATCCTCCAAAATCCAGAGTGCAAGCTCGCAACATGTCTTCCAATGTCTGAATTTTTCTTTCTGATTGTCCGTCTGTCTAGGGATGGTAAGCCATGCTAAATCTTAACTTGGTACCCAGGCTATGATGTAAGCTCTTCCAAAAATATGATGTAAAACGGGTATCTCTGTCTGACACAATACTGACAGGGACTCCATGTTGCCTGACTATTTGTTTTATATACAGCTCTGCCAACTTTTCTGTAGATTGCCCTACTCTGAAAGGAAGAAAGTGTGCCACCTTTGTAAGCCGATCTACTATCACCCAAATAGCGTCTTTACCACTTGGTGATCTCGGTAAACTGGTCACAAAGTCCATTGTAATATGTTCCCATTTCTATTCCGAAATAGGAAGCGGTTGCAATAACCCAGCTGGCCTCTGCTGTTCTGCCTTCACTTGATGACATACCAAACAACGGGAAACAAATTTAGCTATCTTCCTCTTCATCCCGTTCCACCAGAAGTGCTGCTTGATATCTTGGTACATCTTAGTCCCTCCAGGGTGTACAGAATACTGGAAACTGTGAGCTTCTGTCATAACCTCATGTCTGATATCTCCACTAGGCACATATAGGCGCGATCCAAACCTAAGGGTACTATCTTCATGAATTCCCATCTCCTTCCTGAGTCCTGACTCACATTCTACCCTAAGCTTCTGAATCCTTGGGTCCTGTGCCTGAGCTGCCTTGATCCTGTCTACCAAGTCGGATTAAACTTGTAGACTTGTTAGAACTCCTACATCACTAGGAAGTATAACTTCGATGCCCATCTCCTGAAGGTCTTCTAAGATGTGCTTCTGGGTTGTCAACATAAATGTGCCGCCTCTCCTGCTGAGAGCGTCTGCAACCACATTAGCCTTGCCTGGATGATACTGAAGCTCTACGTCGTAATCCTTGATCAACTCCATCCATCTTCTCTGTCTCATGTTCAGCTCCTTCTGAGTAAACATGTACTTCAAACTTTTGTGGTCTGTGTACATGTCCACTCGATCACCATATAAGTAATGCCTCCATAGCTTTAAAGCAAATACTACTGCTGCCAACTCGAAGTCATGAGTTGGGTAATTCTTCTCGTGGTCTCGAAGTTGCCTAGATGCATATGCTATCACCTTCTCATGTTGCATAAGGACACATCCAAGTCCTTTACCTGACGCATCACAATATACAGTGAAACCTCCGGGCCCAACTGGCAATGTAAGAATAGGTGCTGATATCAACTTCTGCTTCAAGTTCTCAAATGATGCCTGACATTCTGCCGACCAGACAAATGGCACATCCTTCCGTGTCAAGCGGGTCATGGGTGCTGAAAGTCTTACAAAGTCTACAACGAATCTCCTGTAATATCCTGCCAATCCCAAAAAACTTCGTACATCTGCTACGGTCTTGGGCACTGGCCAACTCTCTACTGCTTCTACCTTCTTGGGATCCTCTGCTACTCCAGCTCCTGATATGATGTGACCCAAAAATGAAATATGATCCGACCAAAACTCATACTTGCTGAACTTGGCATACAACTGGTTCTCTCTCAGAACCTGTAACACTTTTCGGAGGTGGTCCTCATGTTCCTCTTTACTAGCAGAGTAGACGAGAATGTCGTCAAGAAACACAACGACAAATTGATCTAAGTATGGCATAAAGATGCGGTTCATCAAATCCATAAATATTGCTGGAGCATTGGTTAAACCAAACGGCATTACCAAGAATTCATAATGTCCATACTTCGACCTGAATGCTGTCTTGGGAATATCCTCCTTCCGAACCCTCACTTGATGATACCCTGAACGAAAATCTATCTTGGAGAAAACTCTAGCTCTGCTCAACTGATCAAACAAGTCGTCGATCCTGGGTAGTGGGTACTTGTTCTTTATTGTTGCTGCGTTAAGCTTCCTGTAATCGATGCTCAATCTGGATGATCCATCCTTCTTTCCTACAAGTACCACTGGTGCTGCCCATGGTGATATGCTATCTTGGATGAACTTCTTCTCCTTCAGTTCCTCTATGTGCTGATATACCTTGGCCTGTTCTGAATCCGCCATTTTGTAAACTCGATCTGATATCAGTTTAGTTCCAGGTACCAATTCTATGCTGAACTTAATATCCCTAACCGGTGGTAGACCTGGAAGTTCTTCGGGAAGTACGTCTAGAAACTCTTCAACTACCTTCGGGACTTGAACTTCTTCCATTGCCGTTACTACTCCCTGCTCTTGTTGAGTTGCCACTGATCTGACTAAGGTGAACCGCTTCATGCCTGGAATATCAAAAGATACACTCCCTCTACGACAATCTATTGTCGCATGACTGTCTTTCAGCCAGTCCATGCCTAAGATAACGTCGAAATTTTCTGACTATTTTTCAGCCAGTCCATGCCTAAGATAACGTCGAAATTTCCAACAGAAAATTTTATCAACCGGGCGGGTAAGGAATGCCCGCAAACTACAACGCTACATGCTAGAATAACTCTACTAACTTCTACGAGCCCATTACCAGTGAGTATATTTAACCTCCCTGGCAATGCCTCGAATTCTATTCCTAGCCGTGTTGCAAATTGTGCAGATATAAATGAGTGTGATGCTCCGGAATCAAACAATGCTACTGCGGGATATGAGGCGACGAGAATGTTACCTGCCACAACATCTCCCGATGCTAATGCCTCTTTCAAGGACAGAGTGAATGCCTGCCCTCGACCTCCTTGTTGGTTCCTATGTTGCGGCCTAGCCTGGTGGTGCTGCTGGCCCCTGCCTTGATGATGCTGGGGTGGTCTATGCTGGTGTTGTTGCGTCGGCGGTCCCTGTTGTCGAAATATCTGAGCTTACGACATGAACGGGCGCTGTACCAACGGTCTCACTGCCATCGCTGGTCCTCGATACTGGCCTGCCCCTGGTGCTGGCAGAGCAGGAAATTGTTGCACTGGTCCTCCTGACCTCGAATTCATAGGACAGGTGGTAACACGATGATCTGGACTTCCACATATCAAACACAGTCCGTTCAAAGTCCGACACACATCTCTAGTGTGCCCTACCTTCCCACAATAAGTGCAGCCCACCGGGGGTTGCTGGTTCTTCCTCTGTTGTTGTTGCTGCTGCTTTGATGGTGCTGGCCCTCGCATTGCCACATCGTGAATGCGAATGCCAAGGGACGGTACTGTTGTTCGGGGCGCTACTCCCCCTCCTCCTTCAATCTGACTGTGGGATCTCTTCTGGCCCCCAGTCCTTGCCGTGATCCTCTGAATGGTGATCTCATGCCTTCGGGTTGCCGTCAATACTTCATCAAAAGTCTGATAATTGTGCCCCTTTATCAATTGCAAGAGCTCAAGATGAAACCCTTGCTGGAACCTCATAGCCCTCTGGCTCTCTGTTGCTACCATCTCTGGGGCGAACCTACTCATTCTGCAGAACTCCGCTGCATAAGCATCTACCGTCTTGCCGGTCTGCTTGAGGTTGATAAACTTCTGTTGTAGCTCAAACTGTGCCACAACTCCATAGTACTTCGTCTTGAATCTTGCGGTAAAATTGTCCCAAGCAACAGGACGTCTGATGCCTACTTCTTCTGATTCCCACCAATCACGTGCGAGATCTTGAAGTAACAACTTCATTTGATCCACACGTTCTTCCGCCGGCACCTTAGCTGTTGTCAAAATAGCCTCAATATCCTTAAGCCATGCATCTGCTGAGATGGCATCTTCCGTGCCCTCGAAACGGCGGGGGTTGTACTTGCAAAACCTGGTTGACGCTCCTAAATCTGCCCTTGCCCCTATTTCCAATGCCGTCTGCAATCCTTGGTTGAGGAGTACGTTCTGCTCTTGCAACTGAGTGTGCATGCGCTGCTGGGCTAACATCTGGTGTTGCTGAGTAGCCATCATCCCTCTCATGATCTCCAAAAGGACTGGTGTGTCCACTTCCACTGGGGTAGGTGGAACTATGGGTGGTATAGGAACCTCCGGATACTGCGGTCCGGCTGCTGGTTCCACTATTACTTCTTCTTGGATAGTCTCTTGAGGTAGTACTGGTCCTTGTTGCTGATCAACATGGTCAGGTTGTCCATGTTGCCCTTGTTGTTGCTGCCCAGTTCTGGCAGGTGCGGACGAGGTGCCCCTAATGAAAGGGACAAGAGAACAATCAAATGATCGAACATGAAGGATCAATGAAGCCGAAGGATACGAGAAAGTCAAGCTAGGATTGAGAACAACGAATCATGATATCAAGGGGGAACATGTGTGATTGAGACATCCTATAAATCAAAACACCCCACAAGTCTGAAATCAGACCTGCATGGGCCACCACTAAAACCTTGTCACGCCCTAGAACCAGAATACTGGAGAGCGGGGGAATGACTCAGCCAGCTACGTATTACAGGTAGAGAAATACCGTATAATACGATCAATGTTGTCAAATAAGACGAGGGGGTGCATACTACATAAAAGTCACACTATGGTCCCTTCACATCTATTGTCTCAATCATTCAAACACGAAACAGAAATAGAGAACAGGTAAGATAAAGCAGTAAGGCATCCCAAACGCTCAGTCAAAATGTTCTTGATATCTGGCTTTACAAAACATAGCCAGATGACGAAGCAAGGTATACACAATTGTTTATCAGCTGCAACCTGACTTAGTTACAATTATGTAAAAGTAAGTACAAGACGATCCGACTAACATGTCGGTGCCAAACGGCAAAATATAAAGTAAGTAACAAAATGAGCGGGGAGGTAAGGAACCCACTCGAGTCCTCCTGCGATCATTCCTCTAGTATTGACCATCTTAGAGGTGGAAGTAAGCTGAGTCCTCGGGAACCGGCTCTAAATCTGGCCATGCAAAACCAGAGAGGTTAGACCTCTAATAGCAAGTACCGCAAGGAAGCACGTTATGAGGAATTTAAAACAGTAAATAAGAGAATATGATATATAGACCTCTGCTTGCTACTGTGATTCACATAACATCACGATACTTCGAACCAACTTCCCAACCAAACAAGGACAGAAGTTGGCCCGTCATCTCCTGACATTCTGATCATCTCAGTTAGTTAACAGAGTAGGTACAGTACACAAACAAGTCAACTTAAACGGCCATACAATTACTACGGCTTGCTACGGTGAGTTCCAAGTTATCCTGGAATTATTCAATAAAGGATTCCTCAGTTCTTACTATGTATAAGCAAGACTAGTCTACCCAGTCAATCAATTGCGCCAATCATGAGTTAGACGAGTCCCAGCGGGGCGCCCGTCATCAATATACAATAAATAATATAAGCAGATACCGCTTCCTGCCCGTGTGACAGATTTGCAGTATCTGTGGGAACCAGCCGTCCTGTCGGGCACTAATAGTCCCAAAGGGGGCTGCCATGTAAGAACTCGGGAATCCATTATCTCCATGCAATCATTATTTTATTTAACTTAGTAGCCTCTATGTTAAGTGAAATCCCATACCGTAGATTATGGTCATTCAGAATGAGTACTTCCGTACAAGATACGATATGCCCAACTCTACAACGATACCTGTGCGGTTAGGTTGTAGGTCTTACATAGCGTAATGCAACAATTAAAACTAACCACGGAATAAATCATGCCTTGACCATAAAGTACACATGCTACTTTTGTAGAAAAATAAATTGAAGCCTGCATATGCATGTATGCCAATATTCGGGATCGGCCAATCGATTACAATACTTCATAATTTATATGAACGTGTCGCATTCATTCAATTCATTAAGACAACTAGCCAGTCTCTTAGTTCCAACTAGGAACGCATGATTAATTATTAGTCAAGGTCACAATCAATATCAAGCAATGTTAATTCGGGACAAGAATCAGTCAAAAGGCATCATGGGCTAGAGTTCATGCGGCCGAAAAATTATAGAAGTTCATGCGGCTGAGAATGCATATGTGGTCAGGATCTCATGCGGCCAGGAAGTGCCATACGGCCACGAAAAACAGCATGCGCCAGGAAACAGCATGAGCTAAGAAACAGCATGTGCCAGGACAGCATGCGCCAAGAAACAGCATGCGCCAGAAAACAGCATGCGCCAGGACAGCATGCGCCAGCAAACAGCATGCGCCAGCAAACAGCATGGCAACAGTATTTTGCCAGCAAACAGCACGCGCCAGGAAACAGCATGCGCCAGGACAGCATGCGCCAGAAAACAGCATGTGCCAGCAAACAGCTTGGCAACAGTGTTTTGCCAGCAAACAACATGCGCCAGGAAACAGCATGCGCTAGGACAACATGCGCTAGAAAACAGCATGCGCCAGCAAACAGCATGGCAATAGTATTTTGCCAGCAAACAGCATGCGCCAGGAAACAGCATACGCCAGGACAGCATGCGCCAGAAAACAGCATGCGCCAGCAAACAGCATGGCAACAGTATTTTGCCAGCAAACAGCATGCGCCAGGAAACAGCATGCACTGCTCATCTTCCCCAACCAGCCTCCAATGGCCATGAAAACCCATGAACCAAAAGACCATAAATCACTCAAAATAAGTCAAAATCAGGACTTCCAATAGTCTAAATTGGGTAGAATCAAATTCTCTACAACATGGAACCATCAAAACTTAAAAAATAACAAAGTTACTAGATCAAACCCTAAAGATTTCGAAAATGTATTAAACTTAGATCTAATGAAATGAGCCATGAGAATTGAAAATGCTAAGTACTAAAGTATCTAAGAATCTTGAGAGGAAGACAATGGAACAACAAAAATGGAAATCCATTAAGAAGCAAGTTGGCACTTGCCTAGCCTTTCTAGGTTGGTGGGGGAGTTATGAGGAAGAAGAAGAGTAATGAGAAGAAGTAATGAATAGAGAGAGAAAAAGGGATGAGGCTTTAAATGAAGGAGTGGTGATAGGTGGGTTCATGTTGAACCATCCAAGGCCGGAAAATAAACAACTCGGGCCGAACCCAAAAGCAAAGCAGAAAGTAAAATACAGAAAGTAAAATGCAGAAAAGTAATTAGCAAAAAATTAAAGAAATTTAAATACAGAATAATAGATGATAAATATTAAATAAATATATTCCAGCAGTACATATATTTAGAATACGTATTCCGGGAACGAAAAGTTACATGGCCCAATCACCCCGCCGTCGTCCAAAGGGTACCGGTTTATACTGGCAATCACCGACTACTTCTCCAAGTGGGCGGAGGCTGTTCCGCTGGCAGAAGTAAAGATATCAAACGTGATCAGCTTCATAAAACATTACGTTATTTATCGTTTTGAACTGCCAAGGAGGATCATTCATGACAATGGTCCACAGTTTGCAAGCCATTCCTTCTATCGATTTTGTGACAAGAATTAAATTTAGAATGTGGCTTCAACGGCATACAAAACATCGGCTAATGGTCTAGCTGAAGCCTTTAGCAAGACCATAATCAAGCTTCTCAAGAAGTTTGTGTCTTCAAACAAGCGTAACTGGAATAAAAAGCTGGACAAATGCTTATGGTCGTACCGTACTACGAGTCGGACGGCTACAAAAAATACACCGTTCTCTCTAGTGTACGGGAACGAGGCAGTTCTTCCATTGGAGAATCAAATCCCCTAGCTTCGTGTGGCTCTTATTTACTGGTTGACGTCGGACGATAACTACCGCCGACAGCTACAAGAATTGGAAGCTTTAGACGAGAAGCGTTTGTAAGCTCAACAAAGCATCGAGCACTATCACGCACGCATCTCTCGGGCCTTAAATAAGAAAGTCAAGCAGAGGACATTCCAAATACGCAATCTCGTCTTAGCCGTTCGCAGACCGATGGTTATGACTCACAAAACCGTCGGCAAATTCTAGCCCAAATGGGACGGTCCATTTATCATCGAGACCATGTTCTCCAACGGTGCATACCGGCTCACGAAACAGAACGGGGACTTGCTCATGATATCCATAAACGGTAAATTCTTGAAGAAATACTATGTCTAAGGGCATGTTGGTACTTCCTCAAACCATCAAATCTCCCAGGCTATCGAGTTATGTACACTAAGTTCCTCTGAACTCATACTCTATCTGCTCCAAGTGGAGTCACATCGCATCTTCCTGAGTGGCGAGTCATATATGATGATACCTCTGAACTTCCACTCTACTGCTTTATCACACAGGAGTCTGCACAGCTTATCGTTATCTCTGAGCAAACTTCCTGGTCTTGATTATCGTGTATCACGTCCATATTACCTCTGATACTGATAGTCTTTCGACTTAACACCAGTACCCAACCCGGGATAAAAAACATGGTGTTAAGACCGCAAAACATATCACGTCTATATTACCTTTGTTGGGTTTTGTCTTAAAATCTATTACTCGTACCACCACTACACAGAAAAGTAATATAGGTCCATCAAAGATGATTTTTGATTATCGTGTGTCACGTCCACATTACCTCTGATATCGATAGGCTCCCGACTTAACACATGTACCCAACCCGGGATAAAAGTCATGGTGTTGAGACCACAAAACCTATCACGTCCATATTACCTCTAGTAGGTTTTGTCTCAAAATCTATTACTTGTACCACCAGTGCGCAGAAGAGTAATAGGTCCACCAAAGATTATTCCTGATTATCGTATGTCACGTCCATATTACCTCTGATACCGATAGTCTCCCGACTTAACACCTGTACCCAACCCAGGATAAAAGGCATGGTGTTAAGACCACAAAACCTATCACATCCATATTAGCTCTGTTGGGTTTTGTCTCAAAATATATTACTCCCACTACCAGTGCGCAGAAGAGTAATAGGTCCACCAAAGATTATTCTTGATTATCGTGTGTCACGTCTATATTACCTCTGACACCGATAGTCTCCTGACTTAACACATGTACCCAACCCGGGATAAAAGACATGGTGTTAAGATCAAAAAATCTATCACATCCATATTACCTCTGTTGGGTTTTGTTTCAAATCTATTACCCGCACCACCAATGCGCAAAAGGGTAATAGGTCTACAGAAGTTATCCTAATCTATTACTCGTACCATCAGTGTACCAAAGAGTAATAGGTCCATAAAATATCATTCAGATCTATTTGCTCGTATTTCCAGATGCACAAAAGGGCAATAGGTCGACAAAAAATCCCATAGTGGGATATCCTTTATCAAACACAAATGCTGTATTAGGCCCTCTAGTACAAGCGCCACAAATATTCCAAACAAAGAATGGAGTGAATGTATTCTATTTATTCAAAATCAGTTACATTCATAGGACTACATCAGCAACAAAAAAGAAAGGAAAATCTTGTAATACATAGCTTGGTCAGTTTGGCAGCACTTTGCCTTCATCAAAAAGCAGTTTCGTGGCCCTCGAAAGAAGTCATATTTTACTGCTGAGAAGCAAACAAGGCTGTTGAATCTCCGAGGATCTGCACGGAAGAAGGCAAATATAACATGATTTTCTCTCCTCCGCATTACAGACATCTTAGGCCCGTTCCTCCAAAAGACCATACCTTCAAAACAACATCCCTAGTAATATTTTTGCCTACTTGGAGATTCGTGAAAACAGAACATTTACGATGACGCCCCACCACCGTCCGACTCTCAGACGTATAAAGGTTCTTCCTACCATCTGAGAAAAACTCTTCCAAAGCATGAAGAGTTCTGAGCTGTCTGATGTGTATGTCAGAATGGTGCATCTTCACTTTATCACCAATACCGGTCCTGGAGAAATTCGCTAGCCGGATCCCTGTAAAAAAAAGGTTAGCAGTTAGAAGAAATTAACATTCAGCCAAACATGAGATGCATACGGCTCAGTCTTAAAGCACTTATGCAGTGCTGTTATACAATGCTCATGCGGCTAAGCCATGAGGCACTTATACGAATCAGTTATGAGATGTACATGCGGCTCGGTCATGAGACATCTATGCGGTTCAGCCATGTAGTGCTCATGCGGCTCAGGTATGAGGCATCCATGAGGGTCAGTGACGCTTATGCGGCTCAGCCCATGCGGCCCCATCATAAAGAATATATACGGTCCAAAGAGATGGGGCACACATCGATGATACCTAAACGTAGAGGCAATATATGACAGGCTTGCGCATAAAATATACGATATGGCTATTCAAATTTAAGTCATCATCCCACCATCCTTACTCATAACAGGGGTTGCACGTCAGGATGAACGGAAGGAGAGTTCACAGCACTCGACGGAGAGGCGAGTCCCTTCTCTTTGGCCGTAGCACCAGTCGACTTGGAAGCTTTCGGAGTCATGGCTAACCGGGACAGAAAGGATGACAAAGATGATGAAGACGAAGGAGAAAAGTTGAAAGAAAAACTCTCTCCGTATGGCCCATATTTATAGCTCTTCAAAGTGGAAACAGATGAACGTCGCATCGGTTATCGTGACATTAAAAATAAAGATGACACTTTGGGATTTTTATCCTTAATAACCATCAGCGTCGTTTTGATTCTCGAGTCCATTAAAAGATAATGATGACGTTTGGGGATTTTATCCTTAGTAACCATCAACTTTACCTCAAAAATAGAACCCAAATCCAAAACCAAATCAAGCCATTAAATGCAGCAGTGACAGCTGGTAGTATGGATGGGATCTCCCTGCGGTACAAGATCTCCCTGCGGCACAAGATCTCCATGCGGCACAAAATGTCCATGTGGCTCAAAATTTCCCTGCGACTCAAGGTTTCTCCTGACTCGAAGATTCCCTGCAGCTTGGCATATTTCCATGCTTCCTATTCAAAGTATTCTAAATTTGCAATTTGAAAACTTTTAAAGGGGTCTTGTAGAAACAAAAAAAATATGGGGTTCATGCGGATCACAACTGACCGTATGAAGTACTTTGGAATAAATTGGTCCACAAAAAGAAGAGCCGCATGACAGACTCGGCATGCCCCCTGCGACCCATCTTTACCAGACTGATTTGAGCCGAAGAAAGAATATTAATTATGCGGCCAAGCTGATCAACCCTTCTGATAAAGCTGACAAACTCTGTCAAAATTTGTAAAACTGACAGCTCTGACAGCTCTGACACTCTGACAAAAAGAAGATAAGACGTGATCATACAAAATATTATGTCACCAGACTAGACATAGCCATGCGGCCAGAAGGACTGCAACCCGAGCCGTATGAACCTTATGCGGCTCAATCAATGTGCTTCATGCGGCCAAGGGTGACTGCAATCTGAGCCGTATGAGCTTTATGCGGCCCAGAATATAGAACCTATGTGGCTCAAAAGTCCCCAAGCTACATGCGGACTAAGGAAGGTTGCGACTTAAGCCGCATGAGTCTTATGTGGTCCAGTATGGCCGAACACTGAAAGACCTATGCGGGTCAAAATGACCCAAGCAGACTGATCATATCCTGCGATAGGACACGTGGCAGGCTGATCAAGTCTCAACCACCCAAATTTACTGTAACAAAATCTCAACAAGGCACCAGCTGGCGGCCAAAGAGGGGGTCTTTATGTACTGTTGTAGCCACGTGGTCACGTGGCCATCTATGCGGCTCAAAACATCTATTACTATAAATAGCAGGGTAACACACCCATGCAAAAGGCTGGCAACCTACGAAGGGCAATTTCTTCAAGAGCAAGGATCGTGTCAGATAGTCCAAGGAGTAAGGCAGAGTTGCTACACTTTCCCGAGCCTCTATCGTCACCCCCAGAATCAAAAACTAAACAATTATACTTAGATTGTTTCCTAAGATTTCTTTCTAGGCTTTCTTTTGTACAAGCAAGTTTGCAATCAAGTTCAATTCCTCTGTAATTTTTGTTCTTGATATTTAATGGCAAACAAGATAAAATGAAAGAACATGCATTTTTGCGGAAAGGTGGCTTTGGTTTTCGAGACAGAATGTTTGGCTTTTTTGTCTATAAATAGTGTAGAACTTTTCTGAGAGCATCAAAATGTCTTCAAAAGATTTGCCTAAGGAGACGGAAGTCATCTCGAAGATCAAAGCCGCCCTCGACACTCCTTACGATGAGCCTCTGCCGCCTACTCAGCCAGAAGTCAGAGAAAGCTCGGCTGTCCCTGAACATAAGCAGGACATTCTCGCCAAGCTGGTGGAGCCTGGGAGTACTGCCGAGGAATAAGCTCTGAGGAAAGCTGTATATGAATTATTGGTGTCGTCCAACAATAGTATATTCGAGCTCCTTGTGAAATTTGTCTTCGATCATGAGGGCTCTGGTCCTTGTTAATTTTATGTATTTCCTTCCGTCTGAATTATGCAGTAAAAGGAATTTTATTTACATTCTGAGTCTCTATGTTGACATCTTTTTGTCTTTAAACATAATATTTCTTGAGAAACTTGCCATTGATAGGCATTATGGTGACTCGGCCATCCATACCAGTCAATTGATAAGTTCCGTTGGAGAAAACTTTTCTTACAATGTAGGGTCCTTCCCACTTCGCTTCGAATTTGCCTTTGCTCACATGCGTTATAGTCATAGGACGTCTGACGGTTAGAACTAATTCTTCTTTCTGAAATGTTTGAACTTTTACGGTTGAAAGGCTTTTGATAGACGAGCTTGATATAACTCAATATGTTGTTGAGCTATGAGCTATTTCTCGTCAAGCGCTTCAAGCTCCTGAAGTCTCAGACGATCATTATTTTTGGTTGTGAGTTCATTGGCAATGACAATCCTTAAGAAAGGGATCTGGATTTCCAATGGTAAGACAGCCTCGTATCCATATACCAAAGAGAAAGGTGTACAGCCTGTAGGAGTACGTACAGTAGTACGGTAATCCCATAGACATTCTCTAAGCTTCTCACTCCAATTACGTTTGTTGGTGTAATGCCCCGCTCCGCACGAGGTATTTGGTTGGCTTGTTGGATGGGATCAGAATGTTGGACCGTGACTGTGTTGGAGATTAAGAGAGTTGAGACTGATGTAGTCTCTCTTAGCTGGCTAGACGGAATGGGTATTGGAACGTGGCTCGCTGGTGGAGCTACGCTTAGCGGGAATTGAGCAGGAAGACCCTTTTATGCAGGCAAGTAGAACTGTCCTCCTTCCTCCTTATTCCTACATGCTTAATAAATGGAATAATGTGATGCTATGAAATGTCCCTAAATGTTCCATGTCTTAGTTGCTGAATAATAGAGATGCCTATGTTGTGGATTATTGAAATGAATAAGACATGAATATTGAATTGCTGATTGAATCACACTCGAACTGCTAATGTAACTTGATGCCTGAGAATGAATCGATAATGTCTCTTATGCTTAATCTTGATGAAATGAATAAATCACTTGAGTAATGAGATGCTACGAGAATGATACATGAGTAATGAACTGGCTATGCTATTAACACAAAGAATTGAATGAAATACTAGAATCATGTATATTCTGTATAACTGTTGCTGTTGCTTGCTTCCTTCTAAGCAATGAAAGAAATAATATTGCCCCTATGATATGAATGAAATGATGCAGGTCCTATCGGTATGAATGAAATGTTATTTGTTCCTCTTAGAAAGGAATGATATGAGAAATGTTGCAACGATTGATGCAATGAGAAATGATGCGGCTTGGGATCATTGAGATCACCAAGTGAACAGGTAGAAATATTGGAAAGAGGAGATGATGAACTGTTGCCTTTTCTTATCTTATTATTGTATCATGCGACTTCGAATACGATCGGGTCGGACACGCATTCGCATGACCATAGACGTACTTGTATACAAGGATTTCCTCGAACGGTACCCGCGGCGGTGGGATCGAGTCGGCCTAGGAGGAATTGGTGCTTTGGTAGCACGGTATTGGGATCCTCATTCGGGCTCGCAACCTGGTGAAGGGTACATCCCATACCCTATGAAGTCCTATATGGCACGTCGACATGGTGCACAATCACCAGTGGTCATGTAGTCAGGATGCAAGCTAATGAATGCTTTGTGCAGGCAGAGTAATAATATCATATTATCCTGTATTTTATGCAGGTACGAGGGAGTCGGCTATCGGTAAGAAATCACTTAATGTGATAATTCAATATACGTGTTGGTTTAACTTGCGTACTTACGTTTCAAATAAGTAAATGATGCTGTATGTAGCCTTTCAGTATGAGATCCTGCTTAACATGTTAAATTGAGTATGCTAGAAAGATGCCATGCTATAATCACTGCTCAAAACACAACATACATGCTAACTGATGCTTGAAGTAAGAACTGTCATAACATGTTTAAGATGTTACTGTAAACTGATGCCAGGCCCCAAGTAGAAAGATCACTCTAATAAATGCATGCTTAAATGATCACTTAAATGTTGGTTTATGCGAGTGGGTTGGATTCTGCTCGCCAGTACATAGATGATGTGCTGACCCACGTTTTGTGGGCAGGTGCTTGTGCTTGGAATGTTCTACACACGAAGTTTAGCTGGATTGGTCCCGCGGCATCGAAGATTTGTTGGGCATACAGAAGCTCTCCTTGCACAAGATGATGTCTTCTGTTTATAAAGGGCATAATGTATGGAACATTGTAATCAGTTGTACCAGTGAGATTGTAAGCCAAGTCGGTATATCGAGTTGTAATCCATTGTATCCAAATATCAAATGTAAGCTGTATAGCATTGTTCAGTTGGTTTCTAATGTAAAGAGAGATGTGCTATAATCATTGTACTTCAATACAAGTCTTGTACTCTTCTTCAACTATCAATAAAGAGAATAAAGTTCTATATATCTCTGTGTGGCTTTAAGTTACTCTTTTTCTCCGCTGCTATAAAAAAAAAGTGATTTACTTCTATTCAATAAGAAAGATTGTCCTCACTAAATTCAATTTATCTGCTTCTGCCGCTGCGATGTGTTCCTATTTGAAGAATAATCGAGTATGTACCATCTTTGCCTTGTACAAGTGCAATACCAGACTTGTACGGCATCACGCCCAAGCGAGGACGATCGATTCCAACAGATAAAATATGTGAATAAATGACTCTATGAATCGGGGCGTGACAAATTGGTATCAGAGCACGGCTTTACGTCCTTGGTCTCTTCTTTGATTCATTTCAAATCAAAGTTGCATCGATGATTGACTAAAGTTGCTTCCGCGATCACTCAACGTTGCTTCCGTGATTAAATCAAAGATTGCTTCCGTGATTATTCTATTGTTGTCCGGTAATCATCCTTATGTTATCTGTGCTTGAAAGTTTATTGACCATCTTGGCTGCTCACTGGATGTTCCATACAATAAGTCTATATACATTGTGATGCCCCTAAATGAATGATTGTTGTTGGTTTGGACACAAATAACCTAACAATGACTCGATGCCATAGTATGCTATATTGTGAATGTTGTTTGGAATGCGGGAATAAAAGAAAGGTGGCTATGTATGCTGCGACAAGATGAGAATTGCATGTGATGTGGAAAAGAATTATGAATGAAATAATTGATGGATGAGTTCGACATAACTGATGAGTCGACTCAGGGGTGACGGCTAGTACCTTTGAGATCCTAAGAATGTTGGCTTGTGATATGAAGACCCCGAGTTATTGGTTAAGTATTATGATCATTGTAGATCATGAATGTCCGGAATAGAATTGGGTTGGTATTGTTTAAGGATGGCTTCGTTTCTGAGTGGTATATTGCCTCTACCACCTCAGAACGAGATGTATATTGACCCTTTCCATAGAATAGCAATAAGATTATCTGTGGGTACTGGGTAGTGCCGAGACTTAGCTGGGAGTCATGTATTGTGGCTAGATGACTCGAGTGTCCCTTGACGGTGATGTTATGTTGGATAACGAGATTGTCGAAAATTGTAATCGGTGGCATGGTTAGAAATTGTTTAGTCGAGTGCTGACTCAGACTAGTAAGACCGTTAGTATGCTATGAGTAAATGGATTTGGCTAGAGAATGTTGTGGCTTAGAATATCTGAATGTTGATTTCGATTGGTTGGATGCAAATTATTTGTCGCTAATACAATGTTGATTGCTAAGATGAAAGTTTTGGAAAAAGTTGTCGGTGACCAAAGAAATATTAGAGATTTGTGCCTTGACCCTAAGGTGTAATAGATGTTAACCCATCTAGATCACCAAAGGATATTCGTTGCTTATGCGCATATATGCTCAAGAATTGAATTGTACCAGAAAAGTGACAAGTAGCAACCCTGAATCCTTGTGTTGCATAGAGGATGGTTAATTGATACATGAATTATCAGATTGAACAGAATGAACTACTCGACCCTTGAGGTAGAGAATTTTAAAGAATGTCCATATAAGATTTTGACGGCTGGAAAAGGAACGAAATTTAAGAATGCCCGTAAGAAAGTTTGATGATTGAGAAACGAATGGGAACAAGAAACTGCAAACGTGTTGGATAATATCGGTATAAGTGATTGTTGGTTGGGATATAGATTGTTGGCTTACGACTTAGTGGTGTGACTCTGTCATACGAACCAAATAGTATGATTCCATAGTTATGTTAAAAACTATCGGGATCGATGACCCTTGAATAGTTAACCTTGGTTTATGGGTTTATGTGGGTACAAAGGAATTGGAATAGAAATTTGGATCATTGAGAATTTACTTGATGGATTATTAGAACGATGGAAATCGTATGTCGGATTGGGATTGACCGTAATGTTGATAGATCGATCTTAGTCGATCGTCGGGTAAGTCTAGAATGAGCCTCTGTGGGAATTATTTCCTTGAGGAAGACCCTGGATAGATAGACTAGCCCTAGTGACCAATTGAGGACTTACCAATTGTTGGCATAGCCGACAATAGAGATTAGTATTCAGACTGAGTTGATACCCATAGGTTTGGGTAGAGTTCCTTAGAGCTGTCGGTTGCTTGTTGGCCCTAAGAAAGAAACTAGCATGATCCCTAGTAGCCGTCCACTCTAGGGAAGTCACCTGAATGATTAGGTATAGCTGTCGACATAGCTAACCATTGAGACTGGACCGAATAATAGATGGCCGTTGGCGAATCATAGAATGACCTTGTGGCATTGAACGAGAGATGGTGATGAGTATAACCTAAGAATGATAAGTTGTAAGTATATGATCCAATGTGAACCTTAGAGATGTTTGACCCTTGAGGATTATGTGTCGGCCTATAGCGGGAAATTGAATCGTGGGATGAGACTTGAGTTTTATGTATCGGATAGTAAATTATTATATGAGATGGAATTGGCTGCTCATGACGAAAATGTTGGATCGGTATCGATAGTTGGTGATGTCGGATTGTATCTTTTAGAAAAGATGAATTGCCTCGGTGAAAAATATTGTTGGATTTGGGAAGGAATATGATTGTTGTTGCGAAACCTTGATATGATTAGCTCTAAGTTAGACCTTTGATCGAATGTTAGAAATGTTATGCTTGGATAGAGAGCTGTCCCAGATATTAAATGTTGTGGCCTGGAAGATAGCGTTTGTGGCAAGTGAATAAAGTGATAAGTCAATTGAAGGAATGCTAAGCCTGATTTGGGAAAAAGAGTTATATTGTGGCTGATCGAATTATGCTATCATGGAAGTTGGCTGAAGTACATATGTTTTGGGGACGCCTGAAATATGTGTATGGATCCAGCCGAAGTGATTGGTTGCGACTGAGATAACATTATGGGAAGAATTTATCGCACTAGTACAGAATTTGGCTGAAATGTATATGTTTTGGGGACGCCTAAAATATGTGTATGGATCCAAACGAAGTGATATATTGCGACCGAGAGAAAAATGCGAGACAAATGTTGGTGAATCAATGAGAAGTTGCAAGTATTTGGAAAAAGAAAAAGATGGATTGAATCGTTGATTGATTAAAATGATACAATTGGATAGCTATTTTGAAAATGATCAAGTGGGCTAAAATGAATATTGAATTGAAGCTGAATGAGTAACTCATTGTGACTAAAAGAATCTAGTAGAAAGAGTTGTTTCCTTAAGTTTCGAGGACGAAACTTTTTCTGAGTGGTATATTATGTAATGCCCCGCTCCGCACGAGGTATTTGGTTGGCTTGTTGGATGGGATCAGAATGTTGGACCGTGACTGTGTTGGAGATTAAGAGAGTTGAGACTGATGTAGTCTCTCTTAGCTGGCTAGACGGAATGGGTATTGGAACGTGGCTCGCTGGTGGAGCTACGCTTAGCGGGAATTGAGCAGGAAGACCCTTTTATGCAGGCAAGTGGAACTGTCCTCCTTCCTCCTTATTCCTACATGCTTAATAAATGGAATAATGTGATGCTATGAAATGTCCCTAAATGTTCCATGTCTTAGTTGCTGAATAATAGAGATGCCTATGTTGTGGATTATTGAAATGAATAAGACATGAATATTGAATTGCTGATTGAATCACACTCGAACTGCTAATGTAACTTGATGCCTGAGAATGAATCGATAATGTCTCTTATGCTTAATCTTGATGAAATGAATAAATCACTTGAGTAATGAGATGCTACGAGAATGATACATGAGTAATGAACTGGCTATGCTATTAACACAAAGAATTGAATGAAACACTAGAATCATGTATATTCTGTATAACTGTTGCTGTTGCTTGCTTCCTTCTAAGCAATGAAAGAAAGAATATTGCCCCTATGATATGAATGAAATGATGCAGGTCCTATCGGTATGAATGAAATGTTATTTGTTCCTCTTAGAAAGGAATGATATGAGAAATGTTGCAACGATTGATGCAATGAGAAATGATGCGGCTTGGGATCATTGAGATCACCAAGTGAACAGGTAGAAATATTGGAAAGAGGAGATGATGAACTGTTGCCTTTTCTTATCTTATTATTGTATCATGCGACTTCGAATACGATCGGGTCGGACACGCATTCGCATGACCATAGACGTACTTGTATACAAGGATTTCCTCGAACGGTACCCGCGGCGGTGGGATCGAGTCGGCCTAGGAGGAATTGGTGCTTTGGTAGCACGGTATTGGGATCCTCATTCGGGCTCGCAACCTGGTGAAGGGTACATCCCATACCCTATGAAGTCCTATATGGCACGTCGACATGGTGCACAATCACCAGTGGTCATGTAGTCAGGATGCAAGCTAATGAATGCTTTGTGCAGGCAGAGTAATAATATCATATTATCCTGTATTTTATGCAGGTACGAGGGAGTCGGCTATCGGTAAGAAATCACTTAATGTGATAATTCAATATACGTGTTGGTTTAACTTGCATACTTACGTTTCAAATAAGTAAATGATGCTGTATGTAGCCTTTCAGTATGAGATCCTGCTTAACATGTTAAATTGAGTATGCTAGAAAGATGCCATGCTATAATCACTGCTCAAAACACAACATACATGCTAACTGATGCTTGAAGTGAGAACTGTCATAACATGTTTAAGATGTTACTGTAAACTGATGCCAGGCCCCAAGTAGAAAGATCACTCTAATAAATGCATGCTTAAATGATCACTTAAATGTTGGTTTATGCGAGTGGGTTGGATTCTGCTCGCCAGTACATAGATGATGTGCTGACCCACGTTTTGTGGGCAGGTGCTTGTGCTTGGAATGTTCTACACACGAAGTTTAGCTGGATTGGTCCCGCGGCATCGAAGATTTGTTGGGCATACAGAAGCTCTCCTTGCACAAGATGATGTCTTCTGTTTATAAAGGGCATAATGTATGGAACATTGTAATCAGTTGTACCAGTGAGATTGTAAGCCAAGTCGGTATATCGAGTTGTAATCCATTGTATCCAAATATCAAATGTAAGCTGTATAGCATTGTTCAGTTGGTTTCTAATGTAAAGAGAGATGTGCTATAATCATTGTACTTCAATACAAGTCTTGTACTCTTCTTCAACTATCAATAAAGAGAATAAAGTTCTATATATCTCTGTGTGGCTTTAAGTTACTCTTTTTCTCCGCTGCTATAAAAAAAAAGTGATTTACTTCTATTCAATAAGAAAGATTGTCCTCACTAAATTCAATTTATCTGCTTCTGCCGCTGCGATGTGTTCCTATTTGAAGAATAATCGAGTATGTACCATCTTTGCCTTGTACAAGTGCAATACCAGACTTGTACGGCATCACGCCCAAGCGAGGACGATCGATTCCAACAGATAAAATATGTGAATAAATGACTCTATGAATCGGGGCGTGACAGTTGGTAGAAACAAACTTCTTGAAGAGTTTAATGATGGTCTTGTTAAATGCTTCTGCCAACCTATTAGCTGCAGGATTGTAAGATGTAGAAGCAATATTATTGATCCTGTTGTCATCGCAGAATCGAGTGAACTTATGACTGATAAATTGTGGCCTATTATCATGAATGATTCGCCGAGGAACATCGAATCTGTAGATCACATGATGCTTAATAAAATTAATAATACTGCTTGTCTTGACCTCAATTACAGGTATAGCTTCAGCCCACTTTGAGAAATAATCAGTTATGGCTAATATGAACCGATGTCCTCGAGACGGAGGAGGGTTGATAGGACCGATGACATCCATACCCCAAGCTTCAAAGGGCCAAGATGCTGTCATCGGGTAAAGAAATTCTAATGGTTGATGGATGAAGTCAGCATGGATTTGACATGCTCGGCACTTCCTTGCATACTCAATTGCATCAGATATCATCGAGGGCCAATAGTAGCCCATACGGCGAATACGATCCTGTAATTTAGGACCTGGTTAATATCCACCACAAATACCGTCATGAGCTTCACGAAGTATTTTTTTGCTTCTTCTCCCATATGACAACGTAGGAGTAAACCGTCAAACGTTCATCGGTAGAGTGTCCTTGTAGTATGATTATAATAAAATCTGAGTGACCGTCATCGAATTAATGTAGCCTTCTTAGGATCTTCGGGTAAGATATCATGGACCACAAAGTCTATGAAAGGAGTCCTCCAGTCTTCATTGATGGCACAAATTTTAACTAAATTATTGAATTCCATGTTTGGGTTGTTAACTTCAGTATTTAAGTTATTTTCGACACAAAATAACTCTCTATTAGTGATAACGATCATTTGTTGCCTTCTTACGGGAATTGCTAATACTGCTGCAAGATTAGCGATTGCATAAGCTTCCATTTTACACGCTCGTCGTACATGCTCGATAAAAAATCCTTTGAATGAAGTAGCCATTATGATCGCTGCATCATGATATGGAAGCAAATCTTGATGTCGAACTTCGTATGTGCCTCTAACTTGATCGATAATTAGATTGGAGTCTCCGTAAACTTCAAGATACTCAATATCTAATTGTTTAGCCAATTGGAGACCAATAAGCAGAGCGTTGTATTCAGCCACATTATTGGAACACGACTCGTCTAAAGAATAAGCTCTTTGAATAACTAACTCTTCTGGTGAGACGAGGATGATTCCAACTCCAGCAACAGTAGCACCTTTTGGTCCAATTCTGGATGCACCATCAAAGAATAAACGCCATATAAGAATTCATTCTGAAATCATGTTGGACTCCAAAGTTTTATCTGGAATCTCGTCGTAGAGTTTAGACGTTTAGGCAATTGGATGAGCTGCCAGAACGTCAACAAGGGCTTGACCTTTAACAGACTTTTGAGGAACATAAACCATATCGTATTGTGCTAACAATATGGCCCATGTTGTAAGCCTGGAATTGAGTGTACTGGGCTTTTTCATCAGGACCCGGAGAGGGTTAACTCTAGAAATAACATGAATAGTTTGGCCAGTGATATAATGTCTCATCTTTTGAACAGCAAATATCAAAGCTAGACATTCTTTTTTCACTGGAGTATATCGATGCTCAGCTCCAATTATTGTACGGCTAAGGTAATAAATAGCCTGTTCATGATCTTCTTTATTCTTCTGAGCTAATAAAGCACCTAGGAAATGGTCCATTGCTCGAACATACATCAGAAAGGGTATTCCTGACACTGGAGGCACTAGAACTGGCAGGTTCATCAAGTACCGCTTTATGTCTTCAAATGCTTGTTGATATTCTTCAGTCCAAATAAAAGGCACACCTTTCTTCATGAGTTGAGTGAACGGTCTACAGCATCCAGAGAGATTTGAGATGAATCTCCTGATATATGCAAGCCATCCCTGGAATCTTCGTAGCTCTTTTAGGTTGCGTGAAGGATGCAACTCTTGAATGGCTTTAATTTTTTCAGGGTCAACGTGTATAACTTTAGAGGTAATAACGAATCCAAGAAATTTGTCACTAGAGACTCCCAGGAATGACTTGGTGGAATTCATCTTGAGTTGATGCTGACGCATTAGATCAAAAATAGTTCTCAAGTCCTGAATGCGATCTTCTTTTAGACGACTTTTGACAGTAATATTGTCAACATAACATTCAACATTCTTTCATAAATGATCACGAAAGATGGTACTCACGGCCCGCTGATAAGTTACACCAGCATTCTTAAGACCAAATGGCATGACGGTGTAGCAATAAACTCCAAATAGAGTACGAAAAGATGTATGTGTCTCATCTTCTGGATGTATTTTAATTTGATTATATCCTGAGAATCCATCCATAAAGGACATACGTTCAAATCCGTTAGTATTGTCGATCATGACATCAGTTGGAAGAGGGAATTCGTCTTTGGGACAAGCTTCATTAAGGTCTCTGAAGTCGATACAGACCCGGACTTTCCCTGTTTTCTTCAAAACTGAGACAACATTAGCCATCCAATCCGGATGTTGTTCTTCTCTAACGAAATTGCAGGCAATGAGTTTTTTGACTTCAGCTTCTATGGCATCCATCATGTTGGGTCGAAATCGATGTTGTTGCTGTTTGACTGGCTTCGCATTTGGCAGAATATTGAGCTTGTAGGTAGCAATCTAAGGATCCAATCCTGGCATGTCTTCATAGCTCCAGGCAAATACATCAATGTATTCCCTAATGAGCTGGATCAGTTCTTCTTTATCTGTTTCGGGGAGGCTTTTGTTACCAAATATTGGTTTTGGGGAAGTTTCATCTCCAACATTAACTTAAACCAACTGATCTTCAGTAGGTGGCTCACGTTGTTCAAAGCGAAGCTCCCATTGAGTATCCATCCTTTGTGCCTAAGGATCAGATTCAGAGACTTCGGCAAAGTCTCTTTCATCTTCCAAGAACTCAGCAGTTACCATATTGGAAGACAGAGTCACTCGATGGATGTGCCCTACACTGGTGTCTGAATCCTATGAAACAGAATTAGAAGAGTTAGATCGTTCTTCTTCATCAGATTCGGAGGCTCGTGGAGTCGGAATTGGTGAAGTATAACCTAATTCCCGCTTCATTTTGCTGTAGTATTGTTATGATTTTTCTTTCGGAGCAGGAATACGAATAGGAGTTCGTCTTCCTTTGCCACCATTGAGACCAGCTTTAAAACTTTAGCCCATCTTTTGAATGATATCTTTTGATTGCTGACTATAACGACGTAGTTGAAGTCTTTCGTTATCGTGATTTTCTTCTTCACTATCGGGCATGATCTTCTGTTCCGTTTCTTCACTAAAAAGTATAGGAAGTTCATCTTTCTTCCTGGAAGGAATTAGGAAGAAGGAGTCCTATATTGGCTCGAGCAATACTTCATTTTGGGAAGCTTCAACTGCTCATATAGTAAGTGGTTCAAAGTTATCTAATATTTTTAAATAACATCGAGTATAATAAAGGACATCAGTATACTGTAAAGGAGATGCTACTTTATTGACTTGTATATCATCGTTTATATCATGATTCTTAGGCTTAACAGAAGGCTTAGTAAGGTTGATGACCAGAGAAGGAGAAGGAGAAGGGGAAGGTGAAGGTTTGTTATGACGAAGGTCAATAACAAGAGACTCAGAAGAGGCGAGCTCCCTTTGTTCCCTTTCTACAGCAAGAGGTTGTTTGTTATGAGAGAAAAGATGTATAGTCAACATCTGAGAAGAAGAGGGACGAGTAGCACGTCCTTTGACGGGGATCATGAGAACATCTTTTGAAGTATGTTTCTGATCTTCCTCACTATCCATTGCCAATACAACTTTTATGAACTCCTCCTTGTACATCCGAGAGTCCGTAAAATATGCTTCAATGCTCCTGAAAGGATTTAAGTCGGCTACTTCCTTTTGGACTTGACGTTCATATATTTGAAGCATTGATGTAAAGTAGATGGTACAATGTTATGCTCATGCAGAAAGGGTCTTTCCAGTAAAGCATTGTAAGAGCCGTGATTATCGATCACGTAGAAAGTAACCTTTGTACGAAGATTGCCTATTTGAACTTTCAGGCGAATCTTTCCCAAAGGTTCACTTCTTCCAGAATTGAATCCCAAGATTGTCATGATGGTTGTTGAAAGATTGTATACAGGAATCTTTAATGCATCTAGTAGAGTCTTTGGCATGATGCTAAGTGCAGACCCAGGATCGATCAAAATACGATCAACCTTCATGGTATCGACATATCCCGTGAAGTAGAGGGGTCGATCATGACGATTATCTTCCAACAGTATATCATCTTGTGTAAAGGTGATGTTTGGAATCAGTTCCATCACACTATGACAATGAAGGCATGTTATAGGCTCATCCTCTGGCTTCTTGAGATGTGCTAGACAAGTATCAGCTTGCGTCAAAGTTTCACTCAATTTTTCTCGAGTTTTTTTCGAAAGACGGAGTAGCTCAAAAATTGACAATCTTGTCGGGGTATTATCAAGCTGAGCCAGTATATCAAAGTTATACGGCTTCTCAAGTCCCAAAGTTGAAGTCTTCTTCAATATTTTATCAAAACGGACAGGTTGTTTTCCTTTGTCGGCTGTCGTCGGTTTGGGAAGAGTTGGCTCTATTGGAGGTGATGAAGCTTATGGATCATTGATAGCAGGAGAAGATGGTGCTTGAGGAGCCTCCAGAGCCGGAGTAGGGTTTTCTTTACCTTCTGAATAGTCTCTTAGGTAAGGATTCCCAGACCTGGTACCAGTTAAGACTTCTTCTTCGGATACAGGCTCAAAGGACAGCATATTGCAACTCTTGGCCTGGATCTTATTTCTAGTAGGTTTTTTTGGCAGGATGGAGAATTTGTCCAGTAACCCAAACCAACCCAAGATTGGTTGTGAGGAAGACATATGAAAAGAGGTACAGGAGATCCCTTTCTATGATTCAAACCAGAGGCCTTTTGTAGATCATATCCCATTTTTGTCATGAGTTCACGAGACTATGGACTATACAGATGGAAAGCTGGTTGGTATTTGGCTTCTGATTTTGACAATGTTGTCTCAGCAGGGAAAGAAGAAGAAGGATTATCTGCTACCGATATGAAGGTAGCAGTTAGAGGTGGAAGACAATGTTTACCAAATGAAGTCATATGACATGATTTATTTTTAGTGGCCTTCGTAGACTTGGTGGAAGAAGATGGTGTTTCAAAATCCGCTACTAAATCTAGATGGATCTATATAATTTCCCCTTTATCAATAGACAGAGGAACAAGACCATCAGTTCGTACAGGTGGAAGATTAACAATCTCCAGAGTAGTTCTCGGGATGGGGATGACACCATCCTGCACAAGTTGAGCTGGAAAATCTCCAAACTATAAAGAGACGATATTAGCCGTTACAGTTTTCTCGTCTTGTTGGAGAATGATTGTACCAGAATTGACCATCTCCTGAATTTTACCCTTGAGCACATAGCATGCTCGAGTGGGATGTCCAATAAACCTGTGGTAAACACAATATTTAGGATGGTCAGTCTTACCAACTTCATCTGGCCGTTTTGGTTCTGACAGTTGAAGTTTATTGCTCTTGATGAGGCAATCAAAGATACTCATGATATCTTCATCAAAAGAGTATTCTTCTTTTGGACGTGGTGCCCGTTGTGGTGGTGCTGTTGGGGTAGATGTTGGCTGATTTACATTGATGGCTAGGGCTTCTTTGCCTTTGAGATTAATGGCCAAAGTCTCTTTGCTCTTACGATTGTTCTGACGGCCACTATTATTTGGTATAGCATATTCATATTTGTCAAGATTAAGCATTTGAATACCTAATTGTTTGAACTTGTCAGCACTCTCTTCTGCTGCTTTGGTGCTCACTATGAAGGAAGGCCAATCCTAGAATTGTGTTGATCCTGTCCACATATTGATTATAGGCAACAGGTTTGATTTGCAAGTGTCTATAATCAAAGCATCTGGGGTTCCGAGAGGCATTTTGAGTACTTCACAGTGGAACCGTTCAATAAAACGTTCAGTAGTTTCATTATGTCGTTGTTTGATTTTTGTCACGCCCCAGTACCGAAATACGGAGACGGACTAGGCCAGCTACTCCATATGAGGTACGTAACGTCATACGACGATCGTGGCTGTCGAGAGACTAGGGGGTACATGCTAAAATCAAGTCTCCTATGGTCCCACAGAGTTCTATGTCTCAATCAATCAAGTCACATCAGCAATTAAATGAACATTAAAGATAAAGCAGTAAGGCGTCCCTGACGCTTCATCAAAATAATCATGAGAGACTAGCTTTATAATTTAGCTATCTCAGAGAGTCAGGAGTACAAAATTATACACAGCTATAGTCTATTTATTTATAATTCTGTACTGACATAAAATATCATGTAATCCGGCTAACAGGTGCCGGTGGCTAAATGTCGCACAAAATATAAGCAGGAGTGGTGGAGAAGAAACCCACTCGAGTCCCCGAACCGCCATGCTCCTAGTATGCACCATGGATGTCAGGGAGAAAGATCGTGTCCTCTGGATCTGCTACGTGATCTGGCCAAACAAAACCAGCGGGGTCAGCCCCGAATAGCAAGTACCGCCAAAGGGGCACAAGAGTTAAGATTAAAAACCCAGATAATAGAATGATTGATAATAGTAATACTTATGCAACTATTATAGGGTAGCGCAACATCCTCGAACCCATATGGCACCCTTACAACCAAACAAGGACAAAAGGTGCCGCATGGAGTCGGGACGTGTCGTACTCTATAACTTTCACATAAGTTAAAAAGGTATAAACAATAAAATCCCCTGATCATGACTTCGGTCGATAGCCTATCGCAGCACAATAACCAACCCAACAATCAAACAAGAACATGGGTTGGATCATGTACCATGGTAGACCATGTTCCTCAGTTATTCACAGAAGTAGCACTTCACAACCAGAATAAGTCTTTTGTTCATAACTTCGGTCCACAGCCTGTCATAGTACGATTACCAACCCAACAATCAAACAAGAACATGGGTTGGATCACGTACCATGACAGTCTGTTTCCCTCAGTTATTCACGGAAGGTAATAAGATACACGCAAGTCATTTTCGCGGCCAATCAAGTCTACGAGTTTCTAGTGGGACGAGGTTATCCTCGCATCATGTTATTTCAAAATCTTCAGATCGTATCTTTCCAGCAAGGCTAGCCAACCCAAGGGTTCGCGTAGACAGGTGTCATTGAGCACAGGTCCCTCGTAAGGCCACCTTGCCAAGACATATAATATATAGCAGGAATTAATCGGATACAGTCATCCGTTCGTTGCGGATGACACAGTATCCGTGGAGACCAGCCGGCGCGTCAAGACAATATCTCAAGGCGGCTGGTGTAACACGATCTCAGGATTTTGCCCTCCCCATGCATCTAGTATATTTAGTTGCCTAATTTAACCCTAGGTAAAATCTTGGACTCACATGCTGTGGCCTGCATGATTATCCTCCTAAAGTCGTACTTTAGTACGAGTACCCCAAAGAGGATCCATGTCAATCAGTATGTCAACATGTGCTACCCTCCTTAGTGTAATGCATCATTGCAAATACGCCACGTGGAGTTACGAGTCATTTGTCGAGCATGAACAAGAACTAGGACATTCAGGTACATGTATCGGGTAGGAACACTTTGTTCTCCGGGGTCACATCAGTGCTCATATCATGCTCGGGACAAAAGGCGTAAGGATATAAAATGGGCATATAATATCTGATAAAATATCAAAAGCGCAGCGTACGTGAAAAGTCACGCAGGCCCATTCAAGACAGCGTACGTGAAAAGTCATGCAGGCTCACTCAAGGCAGCGTACGTGAAAAGTCACGCAGGCTTACTCAAGGCAGCGTACGTGAAAAGTCACGCAGGCTTACTCAAGGCAGCGTACGTGAAAAGTCACGCAGGCTTACTCAAGGCAGCGTACGTGAAAAGTCACGCAGGCTTACTCAAGGTAGCGTACGTGAAAAGTTACGCAGGCTTACTCAAGGCAGCGTACGTGAAAAGTCACGCAGGCTTACTCAAGGCAGCGTACGTAAAAAGTCACGCAGGCTCAAGGGGAGACACGCTTCCAACAGGAAGCGTACTCAAGGCTGCGTACGCAGCGCTAAAGAGCGCGCGTAGCTCAGTGTGCGTAAGCTAAGCCGCTCGGCACACTGCTCTCTGTCTTCTCCAAACAGCAAGAACACCATGGTTGAACCCAAAGCTTCAAAACATCACAACTTGGCCATCCGAACTCCAAATCCGGATTTCCAAAGTTCCATCTTGGGTGAAATGGAATTCTCTTCCACATGGAAGCATCAAAATCCATAAAACCCCAACGAAAATAGATCAAGACCAAGGAAATCCGAAAATGATTAAAGCTTAGATCTACAAAAATCAAAGCTTCAAAATGGAAATTTCTAAGTTCTAAACTAGTATAGATTGAGGAGCAGAACATGTTTTGGCAAATAGTTTTGTAAGAAATCATTGACAAAGTTATGGATCCATCTCTTGAGCAAGTTGGTACTTGCCTTGGTTGGTGGAGGAAATAAATGAGAGGAAGTAAATGAGAGGAGAGAGAATGAGATGAGTTATATATAAAGATCTTGGACCCATGGGTTCATGATGAACCAAAGGGTTTATGATGAACCAAAGGGTTCATGATGAACCATTGGTGAACCAAGAATAGGTTACCCAAATGAGCCAAAACTGTAGGCCCAAATGCAAAAAATAAATTAGGAAATAATATTTTGTCGAATATTTTTGGGAAATGCATGAAGAAATACTGTATAATAAATATCGTATAAATTTAAGGTAAATATAATTTATCGATTTACGTATTAAAATACGTATTCCAGGATTGGAGAGTGACAATTTTAATGAGAGCAGATATAGTCATGTCATTGGTTCCCTCATAAAATTGTTCCAAGAACATTTGTTTGAAGCCAGCGAAAGAGGTTATACAACCATCTGGTAAACTACGATACCAGTCATATGCTGTACCAGCTAAACTGTCGACCAATACTCTAGTAAGAAGAGCATCATTTGGTTGAAGTTGATCAGTCATTACTTCAAAATGATTGAGATATTGACTTGGAGACGTGCTGCCATCCAACAGTATAATAGTAGGGGGTTTGTATTTAGGAGGAAATTAGACCTCTTTCCATTCTATAGGATAGGGTTGTTTGATCCCAAGCTTCTGCAGGCCATTCTTCTGTTTGAAAGCTTCAAATTGAGTACGAAAAATTTTACGGCCTCATTGGTATCTCATGTTGATTGTGGAGGAGTAGATTAATTTGATATGTTAGGAGAGGGTACTGCATGATAGGTACCACCCCGGTACCATATTAACTTAGAATAGCCTGCACAGGATTGGAAGCGGTGTGAGGAGACTGTACCCCCAGATCAATATTGATGGGAGCTGATATTGTTACAGGTTCCTGAGTCAGAATTCGATTCGCGACCGGTAGAACTGTATATTGTACCATGATCACAGCATGCATGCCTATCATCATCTCAGCCATGTTCTTCAAACTAGCCTCCAAAGCAGCAATTCTGTCACGACCCGCACCCAGTGTAAGGGCACGAGAAGTAACGAACGCCTAACCTACGCCGCAGTGTCGGCGGTAGAACGCTGTCCTGATTCACCATATCTAACACAATCTAAATAAACTATGAATAGAGAGTAAAATAATACGTAACTCAATCAAAATACTAAGATGGAGTAGAAGAAGAATCTCAAGAGAGTCACAATAAAAGTCTAGGTGTAAACCACCCGAAATAATCTCTAGTACAACTCATAAAGTCTCAAATAGAAAATACAAATAAGTACTAAGTCTCAGCTAGACTATGGACAAGTCCTCAGCGACTGTAGGATCCTCCTGTGGTTCCACGTCGCCAGTGTCATCTAAGCCAATACCATAATAAGTAGGACAGTACTCCTCATCATCACCTGTAAAAATTTTAACATGTCCAGTCAGGACGGAACGAGCACATATCTCTCACAACAGCTCATATCAGGAATGGACATATAAAGCAAGCTATAGAAAACTATACATGAATCGCTGTAAAGAGAAATCAATCAGAGAGAAGATATAAACTGAGATATAATATGATAAATAAGAATATAATCTTCTACGTGAATCAGAGCATGAATTGGTTATGTAAACAGCTTGGGTTGCACATGGATACAGCTATGGAATGCACATGGATAACTACTGGGGATAATGATCACATAACCAACTACACTCTCCCTGCCCCCAACCAATACACAAGGATCAAAGCATGTTATGTTATTGCACATAGATAACAACTACTGTATACAAGGAGCTCATATGGTCATGAGTGTACATGAATAACATATGAGTACACATGGATAAATGTGAATACATGGAGTACATGATGACCATGATAAAGTACATGAATATGACATACTCGATGTATTTGAGAGGATAACATTGCATGAAAAGATCCAGAGGGTACTGATCCGTGTGAACGTCGTGTCAGCATCAAGTATACTAGTCTATAACAAGAGTACATATCCAAAGAAGCATGAAAAGATCAGAGGATATAATTGCCTGGCAATCCGAACTGCTGATGATGAAAAGTGACTGGACTGGAGTAATAAGATCCTATTTAAAACAACCACATGTCATAATACAGTCTAAAATATCATAAGAAAAGCCTTCAATGCAAATTCTACATGATTTGGGTCGATCTAAGTCAAAGTCAACCTTGGGTCAACTTTGGTCAACCAGACTAGTCAACTAGGTCAAAGTTTGGTCAACTAGTCTATAAGTCAATTTTTAGGTCAATACTAGTCCTAGAGTTGATTTTGGGTATGTGTTGGTGTTATCTTAGGTCCAAGAAGCCTAATCCTAACAACCAATGTAATTCACAATACTTAACTCATAATACCCTAATCTAATACCTATACTTTAGACTAGCATATACCAAGACTCTAGTCTTGGTATTTCTTAGGAAAATTTTAGTTTAAACAAGGAAATCTTAAATCCTAACCTCACCACTCAACCAATGCACCTATACACTTGAATACATGCACTAGGCATGCTTGCTGCTACTGCAGCTAGCCTATTAATGCAGTAACTGCTGTAATTTTAGCATGCTATTGCATTGAGCCTACTCCTGAAATCTTCATCACAACCATCCATATCAGTTCAGTCTATCACACATACATATATACCTCTCAAGAAATCAATTTCTATCCTAACTTCAACAACCATTCCTAACTAAACCTCAACTTAACTTGGTGTTTACCAATCCTAACTAACAGTAAACTGAACTGGCATTTGATTGAACTCAATCCAATCAAAATCAACCCATCCATTCAATATCAGTTATAGGAAATACCTATTTCCTTGATACTATATTTGGGGACAAACCTGAATACTCTATACCTAAACCCAAAACTCGAACATAGCCTATTCCCATGATGCAACTAACATGCATCTCATAGATATGGTCAATTAGGATTTGTAGGCTCTGTTTATTTGCAGCATTTACTTCAAAATACTGAAACAGAAAAGGAAAGAAAACTAGAACAGGAAAACTGGAATATTGAACTAACCGATACTCTATGAAAACCCAAATTCGATCACAGCCTTCTCCTTGATGCAAACTACATGTAATCTCTTAGGTAGGTCTTATAGGATTTGTATGTTTGGTTTATACAGAATATACATTCAAAAAATCAGAACAAAAGGAAAAGAAAAAACTGAAAGAGTAAAACAATACTGAAACTTTAAGCCCGGTACCCAAACAAGCCTAACATGACCTAAAACATTCGAAAATCAACTAATGCTTGAAACCATAGGTTGGTAATGTGTCACGTGTTTGAACATGAGGTGCAAGTGTCATTGTGTCCAAGTATTAGGACACGAAGTGTCCTGGACACTCGTGAATCAAAACTGGAACCCAGTCCTCGTGCATGCGTGTCACGCAACCTAGGGCTCGACACAGATCGAATTAGGACACGTGGTCACTCATACACGTAGCCCACCTATAGGTCTACACGCCCACGTGTCTGCACTGGCTACACAACACGTGTCCGAGACGCACGACGTGCGTATCGGACGCCGCAAACTCACGCGCGCGCGACAGACCGAAATCGGTGCCGCGTCAATTTCTCCCTCGATTCTCCACGAACTCACACCAAAATTTACGAGCACCATGTCAGACATGGCCCCTAGCCACTCATAAATTTTCTCGCATCGAGTCGCCGTGTCCAGCGAGAACGAACACGGCAGCAGCAGGACACGCGCGCGGTCCTCGTGCTGCGCGTGCGTGTCCAGTTTTGGACACGAATACACGTCGACTCTTGCGCAAACATAGGGTTTAGGAATCCTTACATCTAGGGCTATCAAATCGTGAAATTAGTTTGCAATAGTAACAGTATTGAATTCTAAGAGACAAATCATCGAACACGTTAAACCCTAATCCGATACGTGTCCGACACGCCTATCAAACAGACACGAAACTTAACCAAACTTCATGGGTGGGTCTAGGGTACCTAGATGCATGCTACTATGAAGAAAAATCAGGAGAAACTTTGGTGTTTAGGTGTTTACCTATTGAGAGTTGAAATACTGATGAAACTGACTCTTCGATCAATGAGACGACCAGTTTCCACCGAGCAAATGCCTCCAACTCCTTGCTAGAAATGCTCTAGCAAGTTCTCCTCCTTCCAACGATCACAACGCACTTTGTTTGAGGTAAAACGGAGGTCGGATGAGAAAGTTAGGGTTTTGGAGAGCTGGAAACTAGGGTTTTGTAAAGGGGGTGTCAAAACTAATGCAATGCTTATATAGTGAAGGGGTTTCCTGTTTTGGCCGGCCATACAAGTTCTACTAGGGTTAGGGTTGGTTCATGGGCCCCTCTTCTCTATCTAAGTTGAGTTTAAGCCCATTAACAAAAGGCTAAAAGGCCAATTAATTAAATAGCTTAAAAATGGTCAAATGGTCTTCTAATTTGAACCAAAGTATAAAATAAATTCTAAATAGCTAGATGATCATCATATGTCATGGTTAGCCTCTAATATGGGTTTTCTAAGGTTAAACTAAATGCTAAAACAAACACAAGCCAAAAATATCTAGAAAATCACAAAATGACTAAAATGACTAAAATACCCTTATTTCAAAAAGTGGGTGCTACAAGTCTACCCTCCTTAAAATAATTTTGTCCTCGAAATTAAAATGATCCTACCCTTCTAGGTCAAATCCCCAACAATCATGGTCTTAAGAAAACTTATCTAAATCATGTAGTTGAAAAGAAATCATACAGGGTTATGGCAGGTATTCAGTCTGGAGTCTCGTCTAGCTACTAAAGTCATACTAGATCAAAAGTAGTCATACGGTATCAAGCATACAAACATTATGGTAGGGTACAGTAATCATCAAGATAGGATAAGGTATGGGTCAAGAACTCACCTCTACTAGGTCTGGTAGCTGGAACTCTCTCCTGGAGATAGGCTTCGACTAGGGGCAAGTGTAGTAGGACAGTCTCGTATCTTGTGTGCAGCTGACCCACAAAATAGGCATAATCCTAGTCTCTTCCTACAGTCCTTCCATGCGTGCCCAAGCTTATTACAGAAAGTATAGGTAGGCACCCACTCAACTAGCCTCTGTTGGACAGGAATCTGAACTGGATAGGTTGGTCAAGACTAAAAGCCGGAGTACTCCTGAGGCTCTGGGTAAAAACTGCTCCTCGCTCTCTTGGGACGAGGCTCCTCCCTCGAATGCATGTAATCCCATAACAGTTGAAAACTGAGACTCTGCTCTCTCATAAGCTCGGCCTGAAGTCTCTGCACCTCCTGCACATCCTGAAGAAGTCTGTAAATATGAGCTCCATCAGGAATGGCATGAGGTACCACTCTGGGAGGCAAAGGAAGGCCCTCAATCTCCGGCTAAACTGCAATCCTCTCCTGAAGGATAGAAGATGGAGGAAAATTCTTCGGTGAGGCTACTAACACCTCCTGAGCAATAGAAGGGGAAAGTACAATCTCGGTCTCATCCGAAATTGCAGCTGTGCACTGGGGACAAACTCTGGTCATGGGTGCCATTCTGGAAAAGATAAGGAAAAATAATAAATCATCGGGCTGTAAGGCAGTCTATCGTCCTACACAAATACTGGTGATAAAAAAAACAACTAAAATTAACCATAAAGCATTACTATTCTAAAGATGATCAAAATCGAAAGTTTAAAGCACGACCGTCAATAACACTGAAATCCAAGCACACTATATATATATATATATATATATATATATATATATATATATATATATATATATATATATATATATATATATATATATATATATATATATATAAGAAATTTAATCTCGATATGATCTAAGTTGATCAATTACAGGATGAATCGAGGTTTGGCAAGATGGAGAACGAGGTCATTGAAGTCTGGGCACGAGTATCCAAGATTTGAAATCCATGTTACAATTGAATTAATTCAATTGAATAAGGTTCCAAACATTGGATGATAAGGAGAATGACCAAGTCAACTGGTCGCGATCAAGGGTTTAGAATTCAATACTATTGAAATCCTAAAGAATACTGCGAGGATGTAGAAATAAGTCAATTTCCTTCTTTGGATAAGGTAGCTAAACGTGATACCCTGGGTTGACCTATTAAGTACAGTGCCTTATCTTTCTGAAATATGTGGAAGACAAAAGCAATAAGAGTTCAAAGATGATGCTATTGAGTACAATACGTGGTTCATAGACGACGAAAATAATTCAAGAAAAATTGCCAAAGCTGTAATGGATGAGACATATGCCCTAGAGTCTCATCCACGTAGAGTAATATATGAAAGTGAACCAAAGTGCACTAGGTTGATCAGACCATCATACACCGGTTCTGATTAGACAATATGTTAGTGGGTCGACCCAATAAAATATGTTATGATCAAGCTCGAAAAAAGAGATAAGACTGCAAAACTAAGGCTAAATTAGCAACATAAGGTAGTCAAGTATAAGTAAGGGAGGTAATGATGAAGAAGAAAAAAAGTAGTCCAAGATCCTTAACTAAGCTGGTCAAGCAATCAAGATAAGGTACAACGTTAAGCATTTAAAGAAATAAGAAGAACACCACCACATGGCGGGTCGAAAGAATTGAGTCATGGTTGGATCTCGAATTTAAGTCAGAAAGTATTTTAGTATCATGGTAAGGGTTCAAGAGGTGAAAACTAATACAAGAACCAAGGAAATCAAGTTGAAGCATGAAATAAATTTAATTAAGAGTCCAGGGAAATAATTTAGGGATACTGTTCTAAAGGTAAATACTGTTAAGGAACGATCAAATACAAACGGTTAGAAAGTCACAATAAAAGGTCTAGATTTGAGGGAAGGTTGAGTAAGTCAAGATTGAGATACAGTCACATAGTTTGGCAGACGACTAACAACACTGGAGTATACTACTATCATAGTCATGAGTGATATGGCAATTAGTGTCGAACACTTCTATCTTATTAAGGTTACCTTGGTGGTCTACCATTACTTTCCTTTAAAAAGAATTTCAAAAATAACCACCGTAATTTGTATTCACTCTAATCTGTCCAATCTAATCACGACTAACATTTAAATCCTTTTCATAAATCTCGTAGTAACTTTTATCACGTTACTACTAACCTTTCCAAAATTTAACATTTCAATCCAACTTTTGAACTCCAGAGTTAATGAATAATGAATCCATAAAATTCTATATCACTTCATAACTTTAAAAACTTCCAATTTGTCTCAAATAATCTTCAAAATAGACACTCAGCATATCACGACAATCTAGCATTACAACTTAGTAATTTAACGCACTTATCAACCATAATTTCTCTTTCTAAGTCATTGAAACATAATCACTACTTCTTAAACCAAAATTTGAATAGATTTTTAAATCTCCAATCAATTAACACGATTCCAAATTTTGAGTTTTTTTTCCAAAACAATCGTTTTCATATCTTCCCGATCTTCTAAACCAAAAATTTTAATATCATTGCTTCCACTTAAATTCAATAAACATATACATCACAACTTGTACGACTCAATTCAATAGTTCATACTGTCACCCCCCTTTGTTTTTGATCATTATCAACCAATCTATATACGTTCAAAGATGTATAATCATAATCCAATAATTCATGAATCACATCGATTCCTGAAATCGATTTATGTAGATTCTAACTATTTTCCTCCAGTATCAAAATATAATTTTATAATCCTCTGGTGATTACTACTTAAAATCTTCAAGATAAATTTCCTTGGTAATATCCCAACTTACAACTACTAATCATTAAATCATCCATCTAGAAAAATGCCCTTATAACTTAATCAAACTCTCAGTGTATTCTAATTCCTTAATGCAATCCTTCTAGCCATATGTTTGACCAATGAGTATATAGCAGTGTAGCCATCTTCCTAACCATTATTAAGCACAAGAAGGTAAGGGTATTGGTGAAACGAGTTCAAACAAGATGCAAGAAATAAGGGAAAGGGAATTTAAATCAAAGCTCAAAATAAGATTCTCGAGGGTCATCCCAGGAATCTCTCAGGAAATTCTAATAGTGATTGGGTATCCTCTCATTCTAAAACTTTACTTCCTATACTCTATAGTAGGCTCATAGTAATACAACTAAATTGTCGTACTAACACGACATCGCACTAATGCGAATCTGGTCCTGCATGGACCGAAGAGATGAAATCGTGTCTCCTTAACTATCTTGAAGACAGATCGAACAAGGAATCAATTACTGAAAAAGAAGCAAATTTATCAAAGAAGGACTGTTGTTTTCAAAAGGAGGCAATTAACAGCAAGAATTGATAAGAGTTTTTCCTAATGTGATTGAGTACCTTAACTTATATCCTATATCCTATTGCAGGCTGTAATGATACTCTAGTTCGAGTACCACTACGAATCACACTAGTTGTGATTGTAAGACCTGCATGGGCCACTACTAAAAACGTGTCACGACCCGCACCCAGTGTAAGGGCACGAGAAGTAACGAACGCCCAGCCTACGCCGCAGTATCGACGGTAGAACGCTATCCTGAGTCACCATATCTAACACAATCTAAATAAACTGTGAATAGAGAGTAAAATAATATGTAACTCAATCACAATACTAAGATAGAGTAGAAGAAGAATCTCAAGAGAGTCACAATAAAAGTCTAGGTGTAAACCACCCGAAATAATCTCTAGTACAACTCACAAAGTCTCAAACAGAAAATACAAATAAGTACTAAGTCTCAGCTAGACTATAGGCAAGTCCTCAGCGACTGTGGGATCCTCCTGTGGGTCCACATCGCCAGTGTTATCTAAGCCAATGCCATAATAAGTAGGACAGTACTCCTCATCATCACCTGTAAAATTTTCAACATGCCCAGTCAGGACGGAACGAGCACATATCTCTCACAACAGTTCATATCAGGAATGGACATATAAAGCAAGCTATAGAAAACTATACATGAATCACTGTAAAGAGAAATTAATCAGAGAGAAGATATAAACTGAGATATAATATGATAAATAAGAATATAACCTTCTAAGTGAATCAGAGCATGAATTGGTTATATAAACAGCTTGGGTTGCACATGGATACAGCTATAGAATGCACATGGATAACTACTGGGGATAATGATCACATAACCAACTACACTCTTCCTGCCTCCAACCAATACACAAGGATCAAAGCATGTTATGTTATTGCACATGGATAACAACTACTGTATACATGGAGCTCATATGGTCATGAGTGCACATGAATAACGTATGAGTGCACATGGATAAATGTGAATACATGGAGTACATGATGACCATGATAAAGTACATGAACATGACATACTCGATGTATCCGAGGGGATAACATCGCATGAAAAGATCCAGAGGGTACTGATCCGTGTGAACGTCGTGTCAGCATCAAGTATACTAGTCTATAACAAGAGTACATATCCAAAGAAGCATAAAAAGATCAGAGAATGTACTCGCCTGGCAATCCGAACTGCTGATGATGAAAAGTGACCGGACTGGAGTAATAAGATCCTATTTAAAACAACCACATGTCATAATACAGTCTAAAATATCATAAGGAAAGCCTTCAATGCAAATTCTACATGATTTGGGTCGATCTAAGTCAAAGTCAACCTTGGGTCAACTTTAGTCAACCAGACTAGTCAACTAGGTCAAAGTTTGGTCAACTAGTCTATAAGTCAATTTTTTAGGTCAATACTAGTCCTAGAGTTGATTTTGGGTATGTGTTGGTGTTATCTTAGGTCCAAGAAGCCTAATCCTAACAACCAAGGTAATTCACAATACTTAACTCATAATACCCTAATCTAATACTATACTTTAGACTAGCATATACCAAGACTCTAGTCTTGGTATTTCTTAGGAAAATTTTAGTTTAAACAAGGAAATCTTAAATCCTAACCTCACCACTCGACCAATGCACCTATACACTTGAATACATGCACTAGGCATGCTTGTTGCTACTGCAGCTAGCCTATTAATGCAGTAACTGCTGTAATTTCAGCACGCTATTGCATTGAGTCTACTCCTGAAATCTTCATCACAACCATCCATATCAGTTCAGTCTATCACACATACATATATACCTCTCAAGAAATCAATTTCTCTCCTAACTTCAATAACCATTCCTAACTAAATCTCAACTTAACTTGGTGTTTACCAATCCTAACTAACAGTAAACTGAACTGGCATTTAATTGAACTCAATTCAATCAAAATCAACCCATCCATTCAATATCAGTTATAGGAAATACCTATTTCCTTGATACTATATTTAGGTACAAACCTGAATACTCTATACCTAAACTCAAAACTCGAACATAGCCTATTCCCATGATGCAACTAACATGCATCTCATAGATATGGTCAATTAGGATTTGTAGGCTCTGTTTATTTGTAGCATTTACTTCAAAATACTGAAATAGAAAAGGGAAGAAAACTAGAACAGAAAAACTAGAATATTGAACTAACTGATACTCTATGAAAACCCAAATTCGATCACAGCCTTCTCCTTGATGCAAACTACATGTAATCTCTTAGGTAGGTCTTATAGGATTTGTATGTTTGGTTTATACAGAATATACATTCAAAAAATCAGAACAAAAGGAAAAGAAAAAACTGAAACAGTAAAACAATACTGAAACTTTAAGCCCGATACCCAAACAAGCCTAACATGACCTAAAACATTCGAAAATCAACTAATGCTCGAAACCATAGGTTGGTAATGTGTCACGTGTTTGAACATAAGGTACAAGTGTCATTGTGTCCAAGTATTAGGACACAAAGTGTCCTGGACACTCGTGAATCAAAACTGGAATCCAGTCCTCGTGCATGCGTGTCACACGACCTAGGGCTCGACACAGATCAAATTTGGACACGTGGTCACTCCTATACGTTGCCCACATATAGGGCTACACTCCCATATGTTCGCACTGGCCGCACGATACGTGTCCGAGTCGCACGACGTGCGTATCGGATGCCGCAAACTCACGCGCGCGCGACAGGCCGAAATCGGTGCTGCGTCGATTTCTCCTTCGATTCTCCACAAACTCACACCAAAATTTACGAGCACCATGTCAGACATGGCCCCTAGCCACTCACCAATTTTCTTGCATCGAGTCACCTTGTCCAGCGAGAACGGACACGGCAGCAGCAGGACACGCGCGCGGTCCTCGGCTGCGCGTGCGTGTCCAGTTTTGGACACGAATACGCGTCGACTCTTGTGCAAACCTAGGGTTTATGAATCCTTACATCTAGGGCTATCAAATCATGAAATTAGTTTGTAATAGTAACAGTATTGAATTCTAAGAGACAAATCATCGAACACGTTAAACCCTAATCTGATACGTGTCCGACACGCCTATCAAACAGACACGAAACTTAACCAAACTTCATGGGTAGGTCTAGGGTACCTAGATGCATGCTACTATAAAGAAAGATCAAGAGAAACTATGGTGTTTAGGTGTTTACCTGTTGAGAGTTGAAATACCGATGAAACTGACTCTTCGATCAATAAGACGACCAGTTTCCACCGAGCAAATGCCTCCAACTCCTTGCTAGCAATGCTCCATCAAGTTCTTCTCCTTCCCACGATCACAACGCACTTCGTTTGAGGTAAAACGGAGGTCGGATGAGAAAGTTAGGGTTTTGGAGAGCTGGAAACTAGGGTTTTGTAAAGGGGATGTCAAAACTAATGCAATGCTTATATAAGGAAGGGGGTTTCCTATTTTGGCCGGCCATACAAGTCCTACTAGGGTTAGGGTTGGTTCATGGGCCCCTCTTCTCTATTTAAGTTGAGTTTAAGCCCATAAACAAAAGACTAAAAGGCCAATTAATTAAATAGCTTAAAAATGGTCAAATGGTCTTCTAATTTGAACCAAAGTATAAAATAAATTCTAAATAGCTAGATGATCATCATATGTCATGGTTAGCCTCTAATATGGGTTTTCTAAGGTTAAACCAAATGCTAAAACAAACACAAGCCAAAAATATCTAGAAAATCACAAAATGACTAAAATGACTAAAATACCCTTATTTCAAAAAGTGGGTGCTACAAATTCTCTACTCTTGACTGCTAGAACTGGAAGTATCTTCATCTTCTATGAAGGCATAAGCAGTCACTTCTCTAGCCTTTGAAGACGATCTAGTGGGGAGGATGGTCCTTTTAGAACTTTCACTGTCAGCATCAAAGTCACATAAAGAACTACCCCCAGAATAAGTGATAGGGATATCTTTTTGACTGAAGGAATCTTGGTTTGAATCAAGAAGATTCTTTAGACCGATTATTTCTCAGCTTCTTGATCTAGTATACTGATAAACTCCTTCACCGGATTCATGAATCCGATCTAAGTACTGTTGACTAGGATTGCGGGATGCATTACGTATTGGACGTTTTCCATCCCCAGTGTTTCAAGATGCCATATTGACAGGAGCATAGAGTAATTCATCTTCGTCCACTAGGATTGGTTCAGGAGTCTGAACATAATTCAAATGGTCAAAGACGGACCGCTTGGCTGACTGACAGCAGCATTTGATGATAACTTCATGGTGGTGATTGCAATGATGTCCTTGTTGTTGGTCCACTGCTGGACGAGATGGATTTGCAACCTTTCGCTTCTGTATTAAGAGTTCTCGGAGGTCACTAATAGGATGAAAAGAAATTACAGGAATGTAGTCCTTGATAATAATCGGGACATGATTCATGTTCTTGAGGTGTCCCGTACCTTGAGTGTACAAGGACTTGCTAAGCTGGTTAGCGTAAGTCATAAGATTTTTCATCTCAACATTCTTCCTCTGGTACAAGTTAGCAACTGGTGCAGGTTGCGCTTGATACATTTTTTGTTTTCTCGAGGTTTACCCTGATTGGAACCTGTTGATATAGGTGCACAAGTCTGATAGGGGAGCTACTTATACATCTACTTGAGAAACCAACAGTTTGCCTTGTCGGGATCTTAAAATATATAGGGGTTGGTAGATCCTGTCCTGACCTCTTTGGAGTAGGCATAATACCCTTTTGCATGGAAAGTTTATTCTGAACAGAACCCATCTACCCGACAGAGATTTGGTTGTCTCTGTTAAGGAGAATAGAATTTATATCTGAATTAGCAGTACTTTCCACCTAGTCAACGACTCGAGCAGAATGAGGAAAAGCTAAAAAGCGTTTTCCTTGATTTAGTAATTTCTTACTAAACTTCTTATTTGGTGGCAAAGAGGGAATCACTAAAGAGTGTTTCTCTTTAGGTTGCGCTAGTGCAGAAGTATATGCAGGTTGCGCCAGAGCATGAGCATGCGCAAGTTGTGCCGGAGCAGGAACATACGCAGGTTGCGCCAGAAAGGAAAAGGCCAAAGGGCGCTTTCCTTTGTTTTGTCCAGCAGTTTGTTGAGACGAAGTCTCTTTTAATTTCAGAGTTGAAAAAGTAGAGGGGTTAGCCAAAAGGCTATTTTTCTTAGGTTACGCCAAGGCAGTGATGGGCACAAGTTGCGCAGAAGCAAGAACAGGTGCAGGATGCGCCAGGGAAGTAAAGACCAAAGGCCACTTTCCTTTATTTTGGACAGCAGTGTGTCGAGACAAAGTCTCCTTCGATTTTAGAATCGGAGAAGTGGAGGAATTAGCCAAAAGACTGTTTCCCTTAGAATGTGCCAAGGCAGTGATGGGTGCAAGTTGTGTAGATGCAGGGGATTATGCCGTCGAGGACTTAGGAGTCCAAACATAGCGCGTCTTGATCTTAACAGTGACAGCAGTGCGCTTGGCACCCCCAGCATTGATCATAGCCTCGTAGGCTGTCTGGTCGACTTGAACGACCAGGGTCTTCTGTGTCTTGCCGATTAATGTGGTATCACATTGAGTTGTCACTTTCTCGTCGGAGGAGAAAGTCATCCCCAGCTGAGTTGCCATTTTGTTTGCAAAGAACAAAAATATATGGTTCTTTATTACAAACATAGAAAAGAGTACAAAAGTATAATTAATTTTTGGGGAAGCACAACTATAGGAATCTGATCAGAAGACGATCACTTTATCCCTTGGACGATGTGATATCGAAGACATGAGCCTCTGGAGGATGTAACAGCACTTTAGCAGGAGATTATGATCATTCTTCATGTTTTGAGACTGATTTAAAACTCTATTTATAGAGTTCTCGAAATAACTGTTTAGCAGTTATTCTGGGTTGTGCGCATTTTAGGTTGCGCGTCTCATATTCACTTGTGCGAACGGTTGCACTAACTGTTGTGGACGCATGGCATCGTTTGATTAAGATGCACGTGGTCGTGGGCAGTGTAGTAGATACGTTCAGCAAAGTTAGTGGCTTGCACGCTACGTCACTCTGTTCTGAACACTGTTTGATCACCTTGCGCGAGCTTCATCAGGTTGCACGTGGCGTAATGTAGCAACTTGCGTGAGCGGTTGTACCAACTGCTGTAGATGTGTGGCATTATTTGATTGAGATGTGCATGGTCATGTATAGTGTAGTGGGCACGCTCTGCGAAGTTGGTGGCTTACGCGCCATGTCACTAAATAAAAAGTTGATCAACTAGCGCCAACTAGCCAGGCTGCGCATGGACGCAACTCAACAACGGGCGCCTTTGACTAGGTCTCCTGTGCTGTGCTGATTAATTCTCGCGCCACACAATGACTTGCGTGAACTAGCTGTCAGCATTAATTACATGCTGACAAAAATTTTTCGAGCGTCGCGTTGCGCGGGATTCGAAAGGATTTTCCTTGATCTCCGTGCTGTCAGCTGTCAGGAAAATGATGATGCCGTTATAACTTCTCGAGAAAGTGCGCCACATGTCGTTCGTACAACTTGACTTCTGTGCAAACAGATGTCGGCACAACCTGATGGTTTGGTGCATTGTAATAATTTGGTGCAGCTTGATTTTTAGCCTCTACAACTGCGTCCTGGATGTCCGACTTGATTGTATCCCAGCATGAACGAAAAAACATGCCCATAAATCTATCGGGACCGGGTGCACTGTATGCATCGAGGGCCCAGACAGCGTCTCTCACCTCGTGCTCGGAAGGAGCTCCAGCTTGCTGTTGTCGATGTCATTAATGAAATAAGGGATTTCGGCCAGGAAATCAGGGTCTCTATACAAAGTTTCTTTAGTGAACAGTTGAGAGTAGAATTTCGAGGCCTCCAATTGAATGCCACGATGATCTTTAATGATGTTTCCTGCCTCGTCAGCGATCTGATGGAGGTTAAGCTTCTGTCTGCGCCCCTTGACACAGGCGTGGAAGTAGGAAGTGTTTTTGTCACCATCGCTGTCCCATTTCAACCTGGCTTTCTGTTTCCAAAAATCAGTTTCAACTTTGAGACGAAATTTGAGAATAGCTTCGGTAAAGTATAGGGCAGTTCTGGTCGCTGGAGAGCTGTTAGTAGTAAAAAGAACTTCCGTGCGAGCGACATTGTCCTCGACAACGCGGATGGCCTAGAAAATGTCCCCATACGCCTGTTTACTCCAAGCCGTGAGAGATTTCTTCGTGGCTTTGAGTTTGTTGGCCACCCGGGTGAGAGGGTCCGGGGAGTCTGCACGAATCCATGCGTCCATAATGATGCTCTTGAACTGGAGGTGTTCGCTCCAGAAGTCAAGGAATCGAAAGCTTTTTTGATCTAGCTGGAGGTGCTTTTGACTTCCACCAGCAGGGGGTTGTGATCGGACTCGGTAGCATTAAGGTGAGTGAGGTTGGATATGATTCCCATGTCTGACCAGTGGGCATTGATAAGAGCTCTACAAGGCGGGAGTATTACCGACGGTCGCCTTCCTGCATGTTGCACCAGGTGTAGGCATTCCCGGTGAACTAGAGTTGAGACAGGTGGACACTAAAGATGAAGTTGTTGAAGTCCTGCATGGATGTCTGGGGAGGTGGTCGGCCGCCAATCTTCTCCTCTCTGCAGGTTATCGCATTGAAGTCCCCAATACAAAGCCAGGGGAGGTTGATGAGATTAAGGTGGGTGTCCAGGAGATCCGTCCAGAGTTGTTTACGCTCGAAGATGTCACAACGGCCATGAACCGCAGATAAAAGAGAGCGCTTCGAAAGCATGGGATGTTCAACCCAACATGTGAGGGCCTGCTTGGAATCGTGCAGGACACCATCTTCACATCCGACGTACAGAGGATCCAGATGTCGTGACTGCTAGTAATGGCGAGGGGAAGCCTAACTGTATCTAAGTGGATTTAAGTCTTTTGGGGGGATTTTTGGTTCTAAAATGACTAAGATGTCGATCTTGTGGATTTTCTTGAGGCTGATAAGTCTCCTCGTAGTCGGTTTGTTTGCCAATCCGTGAACGTTCCAAGTGAGGATGTTAAGCATTAGGATTTCTAAGGAAGGGTTTTTTGGAGCGCTTGGAGGCGGACCTAATGCGCATGGCTGTCGTCTCCTTAGTTCCTATTTTTCCAGATTTTTTGGTGGTGGTGCTTGGCTCCGCATGGTGAGAGGTGGCTCTGTCGGGGAGTGAGTCCTCAATTGAGAGAAAGTGTGGCGCTATTGCTTGATTCACCTGCGGTCAGAAGGGGAAATCCTGCAGCGATGACCTGCTTGCCACGGAGGACTTGCTCAGGGCCCAAGATAGCTAGGATATCTGCGGTAATGACTTTGTTGTCGGGGGGAGATCACCAGAAAACAAGTGTTCGATGATTTGGGGGGCCTTTGGAGGCAGATCGACCGTGCTCTGAGTGAGATCGCACGAGCTTACAGATTTCGTACTCGGACTGATGGGGTCGGGGTGGTGACTAGTCCTCTCCAGGATAGAGCCGGTAGCTTCCGTATCCAGGGCGTTGAACTGGTTGGACAGGTGTAAAGCTAGGGGATAGTAGGGGACTAAGGCTCTGTCGGGGGATTGAGCATTGCCTGGATCGTCCTTCCCTGGTTCAAATCTGATGTGGGAGTTTGGAAGCGGAAGAAGGGGTGATTTTGGATGAGATTGTTGTTTCCTTCCCGCGTTAGCTGGGGGGTATTTTCAGTTGGTTTTCTTCTTAAGCTCTGGATGTAACCAAAAACAGTGCTCGGTGAGGTGACCGCACAAGTGACAATGTTTGCAGAAGATGATATTGTTGTTATAGATAATTTGTTGGGTGTGCATTCGGTTTCTAAGCAAGATGAGGATGTGGTTGGAGGATCGTTGGAAAGGTTGAGCTCGACGCAAATTCTAGTATAGTGCGCTTTAGAGAGGTTGCTTGTTTATTCGGCAGTGGCCACGTACGTGCCGAGAAAATTGGCGATAAGCTTAAGTGCGGCTGGGACGAAGCAAATGAGAGGGAGGTTGGGGAGGGTCACCCAGGCCGACACCGTGGATGAGTCTTCTTTGGGGTTGAAGTCCACAGAACATCTGATGATTTTTGTCTGGTGGGAGTCAACCTTGCTAGTGCCCTTGGACCACACGGTCTTGTGATCAAGCTCAGAGGATAAGTGGAGGAGGATGTGCTGGGGGTCAAGAGGAGCCACCCGGTAGGTCGCGGAAAGCCTCCAACTGGCAATGACCTCCTGGACTCTCTGAATCTTCGGGCAACCGGATGAAAATTTAAGAACAAAGGTGTGCAAAAATGAGGCTGTTAATGAAGTCACTTCCAGGGCGGAGAAGGGCATTGTAGGCATGGAAGATTCCTTCAGATAAGATACAGCAGGGAGGTCAACATCGGGGAACAGAAAGCCCTACTTTGCTACCTGGTCCGGGCGAAGCTTGTCTGCGTACGACGGCACCGGGACGAAGGACGGAGAGGTGGTGGTGGGAATGCCACTGGGCACGATCGACGCGGGGGAGGGGGTCGGAGGAGGGAGGGTGATGTTGTGGGGAGTCCGACGGAGGGGGGGCCTCGTCGGGAGACTCAGCGCCAATGCCAGAAGTTCGACAGAAAGATCGCGACCAGGAGGGGTCGCACCCCGGGCATATGTGGCCACGCAAGGGGACGGAGGGCATACGCCTCCAGCAGCCCATGGGGGAGGTGGGGAGCGGAGGGGCCCCGAGGGGCATGTGCTCACCAGAGACGGGAGCGCCGGAGGTGTGGGGGGGCGTAGGCGAGATAAGCGCCCACAGGAGATAGACGGGGTGCTCGGAGGCACATGCGCCTACGGCAGTGGGGGTGCCAAGAATTGTCGGGCGTCCACTTGGGATGGGGCGGCAGAAGCGTATGCGCCCACGGCGGAAGGCGCATGGGGGGATATGCGTCTAGATGAGAGGGTGGCGCATGAGAGGGGGGGCGCGAGATATGTGCCCATAGGAGAGAGACGGGGGTGCTCGGAAGCACATGCGCCCACGGCAGTAGGGGGGTGCCATGGATTGGCGGGCTCCCGCTTGTGATGGGGCGGCAGAAGTGTATGCGCCTACGGCGGGGTGCGCATAGGGGGGTATGCGCCCAGATAAGAGGGTGGCGCATGAGAGGGAGGGGGCGTGAGATCGCATGTGCCCACGGCGGATGGGTGCACATAAGAGTGATATACGCCCATGGGGGGCGGAGCCATTGAGGCGCTGGGCCCCAAGTGCGATCGCTAGCCAGCTGTGCGCCAAGGAGCTGAGCGGGATAGCGCTCCTCCCGAGGGGGCATTCAAAATTCGAGAATATCACTCGTAGGGGGAAGGCGGAAGACGGCCGGCGAAGCAGACGAGATGGCTGAAGGCAAACCGCGCTCGCTGCGACGGAGGAGCGACACCTGGGCCTGGCCGCGGTCGATGCCGGACAACGCCGAGGAAGGAGGAGGAGGGGGAAACGAAGGCAGGGAGGAAAGGGGAGATAGGAAGCCGAGAGTGGAGGTGGGGTCGCGGGGAGGCCGCGGGAGGCCGGAGGCGGCGGTAACCCAAGGTATAACACCCCAGTCCCAAAATACGTAGGACTAAGTACATAGACATGCCAGCTGTAGATATACGAAAAATACTCCAATGTATGGAATCCTCGTATAAATACATAAGCTGTAAAATGTAGAGAACCAAGACATGCTAAATCTTATCCACAAATATATAATAAAATAAAGATAGAATCAACTTGAAAAGTTATGGTACAATCGTTGGACGGAGACAAAGTCCACTACCAACTATCTCAATGAAATAAATATACAAGGAGGCGATCGATAAAATGATAAAATGAACCAAGAGCAATCATCTTCGAGAAATGGGGAAGATCATGGCCTTGGCTAGAACACCTGCAGAAAACATGAACACACACCTGGGGAAAAACTAGGTCCTCAGAGGGACGTAACAAGACACATAATATCATGCCATAACTGAATAGTAAGAGCTCAATCGAAAATATACATGCGTAAAGGTTTCTAACCATTCTATGTGATATATACTATGAGAAGACAACGTTCTACGCAGGAGCTTAGGTGTTCAGCATAGATGGAGAGAGAGTGGTAGTAGGTAGCGCTCATAAGAGACACTATCGACCATGGGCAGAAAGTAGCCCTCATACGAGAACTATCGGCCCCGGGGCAGTAAGTAACGCTCATACGAGATACTATCGGCCCAAATCTATGTGTGTACTGAACATGTAGCCCCTACGCTAATAACTGTCTCCCTCCTTCCCATGATACTATACATGTGTCGACTCCACGACACAGTTTTAATCCTTAATAACTGCCAAGTCTTCTAAAAAAATCTATTGGCAGTTATATCCTAACGCACGGCCTATACGCACCAATGATCAGTCAGCACGCAAGTCCGTATCTATATGCGACTCACAACTCACACACAATTCGTAGCACATCGTGACAGTTTATGAGATGCACTAAACATTCGGTGGTCCCTTAACTCTAAGCCAATTGCATAAAATATAATAATTTACATATATATATAATTTTGAAAGAACAACATAAAGAAAAATCATGCATGATATTGAGCAAGAAATTAAACAGCAAAGGCAAGGTGTCTTACCTGAGGTTATGTGCAAAAGAGAAAAATCCAGTAGCTCGAACAGACCAATAGATGAAGCAAGAAAAGCCAAATGCCGCAGATGACTCTGGATGCTGCAACAAACATCACGAACGAGTTTGGAATATAAGATATGCCTAGGAAACGCCTGTCCAAAAGTTAAATTCTGGAACAGGGACAAAATCATAATTTCGGGTCAAAACGATGTCCGCCGTTGGACCCGCTTTGCACCGAAATGTGTGCCAGAACCTACGGTCTCTAAAGTCGTCAAACTACATGTCTACAAATTTGTTTTGATGAGACGAACCCAACGGTATGTCCAATTTTGGATTCTGGTGGACTATGCACAAATTCGCCCGTTGAGTGGGATTGTGGGCCCGCCAAAATAGTGTTCCGATCAACGGTCTCAGAATCGGACCAAACTTGGCTCACAGGACCAGAAAAATATTTTGAGTCCAATGGCGCAAGTTTCATCACGATATGATGAGTGTGCACAAAGTTGTGACTTAATTTGCAAAGGGTCGATACGGGGTATCTCGACCGATACGCAATGATTTCGTCGCGCACATGCAACGAAATCGGGTTTCGTCAGTTCCCACACGTCGACAACATCCATACGCGCCTTTCGATGCATATAGTACGCGACCACGTCGTCCGGTTTGTCGGGGCGCACGCCGTATCGGGTGTTTTTTCCACTTTTTGAAAACAGAATTTATGATTTTTCGTGAAACTTTAACAACGTGTAACTTTTTACACACTAGATGAAAAGTGAATCCAGAAGGTGCGTTACAATCTCGGTTATGTTTTCTTTGACTACCTTTAATTAGTTTTTACGAAAGTTTAATGGATAGCGAGAAAATTGGCCGACAAGTTGGTGTTTCAAAACAGTATTTAGTATTTCAGAAAAGTGGTTTTTCTCCAACTTCGTCTCGATTTTTCGAGTAAGTTGGATGGCCATATCGAAATCCACCTAGGAGATCTCGAAGTGGGTCATGTGGCTTTCTACACGAATTTACGGATCTAAAAACGGGCTAGAATCGAGAGAGAAATCAAACGAGAAAGTTGGGTACCTTAAAGTGGGAATCTGTTGTTGTTGTTGTTGTGACGATCGGGAGGCGGGACTGCTGTCGCTCCGACGAGGTTGGGCACGCACGCCGAGAAGAGGGAGGAGGATGGAGGAGGAAAGAGGAGTAAGGAGATTAGGGTTTTTTTTTCTTTCAAAACTTATATATATACAACTCTATATATATGGAAAGGAGGGGTCGGCCACTATATAACCAAAGCTGCTGTTGTTGCTTGTAAAGGGTTGTGGGGGGGCGCATATAGCTGCTACTGCTTCTTTTTGCCAATGTGGTCGGTTCCCACTTTGGTGGGGCCGACCACATTAGTTTTTTTTTCTTTTCTTTTCTTTTCTTTTCTTATATATATATATATATATATATATATATATATATATATATATATATATATATATATATATATATATATATATATATATATATATATATCCATAAATTACCACCATAAATCTTATTTAAAACCAAATAACACTTTAAATGCCACATATCCAATTATTTAATATATTTAAATATATTTACAAATATATAATTCCCATTCACACTAAACCAACTCAAAATAATAATAATATTTAAATAGAATGAACATATTTATTTATTCTCCACCAAATAACTTAAGTAATAATAAAATAATAAAATATCCCCAATGGGTGGACTTATACCGTATACCCTTATTCGGGTCCAAAAATTTTGTACAAATATTGCACGATTTTATCAGTTCGGACTGAATTGGACAAACCGGGTCATTTAAAAATCAATATATAAAATAATATTTAATTAAAATACTTTAAATGAGTCAATTCACAACTTGGTCTAGTTTTTCTTGTTTGGACATCACCATGGCTAGGCTTCCCCCGGCATGACTGGTACACTAGTCAAGGCACACTGCTACAACTTCCGTACTAAAAGTCATGATCGTCTAGTGCTCCAAAACTCAACAATGGCTAAGGTCATTTTTTTAAAAAAATAAATAAAACCATAAATTTTTATAAATTAATTTTTAAGTAAAATAAAATAATAAAAATAAATTTTAAAAAAAGGGGTTTTACATCCTACCCAACTTACAAGAATTTCGTCCTCGAAATTTAGGATTAATAGGGTAGATATGGTTGAGGGATAGGAAGAGTTCGTCAATTACCAAAATGCAATTAATTTTGGAGGAGGCGATAAAACGGCGTTCAACACCACCATGCAATAGAAAATTGTGGAGTCGATACATACAAAAATATATCATGGTTATGGAATTGAATAAGGGTTTCTAATGAAGGTAGCAAAATTTTGAATATCCAATTTTAGAGAACAATAAAGAATTGAGTAGGCCAAAGAGAATAAATTAGACATTTAGGAGATGTGATTCCTTAAGGGAGAACTGGATACTAATCGTCTTGGTCGAGGGTTTGATTAAGTGATGATTAGAATCACTCTCGTGCGTTCAAGAGGGGTTGGAAGGGCACAATGAAACTTCTAAGATTGGGAAGAAGAAGAGTTTAAGGTGAGGATATAGCCACATGAGTCGATCGGTGGCTATCTACATTTCGTGTATATAAAACTGATACGGCAACTAAAGGTGATACTTTGAGTCTATCTATCAAGTCCAGTGTCGGGTCTTTCTAAAGTAAGTAAAGTCTACAACAAAAAGAGTTCAAAGACGATGCTATTTAGTACGACATACGAGGTTCATAGGCGACGGAAATAATTCAAATGAGAGTTGTCAATGCTGTCGCGGAAGAGACTCTAAGGCAGGTTTAACTATGTCTCTATCCGCATAGAATAGGATATGATAAGCGAACCAAAGTGCAATAGGTTGATCAGACCATCATGCACCGGTTCTGATTAGACAATATATTAGTGGGTGCACCCAATAAAATATGTCATGATCAAGCTTGATAATGAAATAAGCTTGCAAAACTGAAGCTATGTTAGCAGCATAAAATAGTCAAAATATGAGCAAAGGAGGTACTGATTAAGGAAATTAAATAGTCCAAGATCTTTTAAAATCAAGGCTCGCCCGAAGTTTGGGCCTATACAGTTGTCCTAGTGTTTCCTCATTTATGGCTTGGTAGACTAGATAAGATACGGTCCTCTGAATTTATAGTCTAAGTGAACTTACTAATGTGGTTCACAAGGAAAAAGGGTTGTTAGGTGGTGAGGTATTCTACCCAACTTACAAGAATTAAACTAGTAGTGTGGTGGGACAATGTTCAAGCAATCACGGTAAGGCACAAGGTTCAGCATTAAGGGATTTCGTAGAACATATTCACATATCGGGTTAAAGGATTGAGTCAAGGTTGGATCTCTAAATTGAAGTCAGGAAGTATTTTGGTGTCATGGTAGAGGTTATAGTTTGGCCATTTTGACCAGAAGGTCATATCATAAAAATAGTGTACAAGGAGACGTGTTCTAGTGGGACATGATATATCTACATGAAGGTGGGCTCGTCTAGGTCTTACATATAAAATTTGTCGGAAGGAAAAGTCTAGTGTCATGCTCCAAATATCCAAGTGACGGTAAAGGACGCCAAAAGATCTAAAGTAGAAAGTGGGAGTTCACGAGGTGATAATTAATGTACAAAAAAATATAGAAGATCAAGTTAAAGCATGAAATAAAATTAATTAGAGAATCCAATAAAATCATTTAGGAACATAGTTCTAGAGAGAAGATAGTCCATTAGATGAATACAGTTAAGAAAACATTAACTCATTATTCAAATTGCAAATGGGTTAGAAGGTCACAATTAAAAAATCTAGAATTGAAGGAAGGTCCAGTAAGTCGAGGTGGTAATACAGTCACATAGCTGGGTAGATGACTAACAACACTTGCGTATATACTACTATCATGGTCATGAGTGACATGGCAATTAGTGTGGAATACTCAGTAGGATTATCTTGGGGCCTACCATTAAAATTTTAGCTCAAGTATCCTCCAAAAGTTTCAAAAATAAACTTTTAAAAATATACCACAAAAATTTGTATTCACTCCAAGCCGTTCAAATTCATCATAAAAATTTAAATCACTTTCTTAAATTTCAAAGCAAAATTTTATCACGTTACTACTAACCTTTTACAAAATTAACGTTTAAATTCAACTATTTAACTCAAGAGTTCATAATTTACGAATTCATAAAAATTTCACAATAAATCAAAAATTTAATACTCTAAAATTTTCAAATAACTCATAATAAAACTCTTAGCATATTAAAAGCAATCTCAAAAATTAAGCTCAATGCTCTCATCAATTTTAACTTCTATTCATGCTAAGTTATTCCAACAAAATCACAACTTTTAAATGGTAACTTCCTTTAATCAATCAAAATAGCTTTCCATCACATCCTTCGAAATTCTTCCAAAAGTTTTAATATTAGCAATCCCACATTAAACTTTTGATTCAAATAATCTTATCAGTCAAAAAAATTTTTAACAAAAATCTAAATAGAATTGTAAATCCTCAATCATAAGACACCATTTAAAATATAAATTTCTAAAAATCATTTTCATAACTTTCAAATATTTTAAACCAAAATTCACCGTCATTACTTCCACTTAAAATTCAAAATTTACTAAACACGAAAATCGCAAGTTGTACAACTCAAATTTAAATAATTCCTATGGCCATTTTTAAAAGCTAAGATCATTTTCAAACCAAATTTATAACTGTTCATGGGTGTATAACTATAATACAATAAATCATAAACATCAAAACTCGAAAAAACAAATAAATTTTATATTTATTCAAAAGATGTATATCTACCACCCAAACTCATAAATATCACAACTCGAAAAGCAAATCGATTTTTACACTTGTGCAAAGATGTATAACTATAACCCAATAAATCATAAATATCAAATCTCAAAAGCCAATCAATGGTATAAAGATTCTAGCTATTTTTTTTTCTCCTTCCTGCAGTATCAATCCTATGGTGTTTACTATTTAGAAATCTCAAGATTAAAACCTTCCTTGGTAGTATCCTACTTTACAAATTACTAATCATTAAATCACACTTTAAAAAAAACCTTTTAACTCAATTAGAGTCTTAAATGTATTCCAATTGCCAATATAACCATTCTAGCCATGTGTTTGACCTATGAGCATATACTAGTGTAGTCATCTTCCTAGTTGACACTAAGCACGAAAATAAGAATCGGCGATAGAAAGGAATCAAGCAAGATGTAGTTCAAGGAGGTCGAACAAGAGTTCAAAATTTGAAGCTAAGGGAAGAGGTCAAGTTGTATGGATGAGATTCCTAGATTCTAATCCTATGTTGCAGGCTCACATCGGTACAATTACGTAACCGAAGTGACAACTAGACCTGCATGGGCCACCACAAAAACATGTAACGCCCCAGTCCCAAAATACGTAAGACTAAGTACATAGACATGCCAGCTGTAGATATACGAAAAATACTCCAATGTATGGAATCCTCGTATAAATATATAAGCTGTAAAATGTAGAGAACCAAGACATGCTAAATCTCATCCACAAATATATAATAAAATAAAGATAGAATCAACTTGAATAGTTATGGTACAATCGTTGGGCGGAGACAAAGTCCACTACCAACTATCTCAATGAAATAAATATACAAGGAGGCGATCGACAAAATGATAAAACGAACCAAGAGCAATCATCTTCGAGAAATGGAAAAGATCACGGCCTTGGCTAGAACACCTGCAGAAAATATGAACACACACATGGGGAAAAACCAGGTCCTCAGAGGACGTAACAAGACACATAATATCATGTCATAACTGAATAGTAAGAGCTCAACAGAAAATATACATGCGTAAAGGTTTCTAACCATTCTATGTGATATACACTATGAGAAGACAATATTCTACGCAGGAGCTTAGGTGTTCAGCATAGATGGAGAGAGAGTGGTAGTAGGTAGCGCTCATAAGAGACACTATCGACCATGGGCAGAAAGTAGACCTCATACGAGAACTATCGGCCCCGGGGCAGTAAATAGCGCTCATACGAGACACTATCGGCCCAAATCTATGTGTGTACTGAACATGTAGCCCCTACGCTAATAACTGTCTTCCCCCTCCCCATGATACTATACATATGTCGACTCCACGATACTATTTTAATCCTTAATAACTGCCAAGTCTTCTAAAAAAAATCTATTGGCAGTTATATCCTAACGCATGGCCTGTACGCACCAATGATCAGTCAGCATGCAAGTCCGCATCTATATGCGACTCACAACTCACACACAATCCGTGGCACATCGTGACAGTTTATGAGATGCACTAAACATTCGGTGGTCCCTTAACTCTAAGCCAATTGCATAAAATATAATAATTTGCATATATATATAATTTTGAAAGAACAACATAAATAAAAAGCATGCAAGATATTGAGCAAGAAATTAAACAGCAAAGGCAAGGTGTCTTGCCTGAGGTTATGTGCAAAAGAGAAAAATTCAGTAGCTCGAACAGACCAATAGATGAAGCAAGAAAAGCCAAATGCCGCAGATGACTCCGGATGCTGCAACAAACATCACGAACGAGTTTGGAATATAAGATATGCCAAGGAAATGCCTGTCCAAAAGTTAAATTCTGGAATAGGGGCAAAATTGTAATTTCGGGTCAAAACGATGTCCGCCGTTGGACCCGCTTTGCACCGAAATGCATGCCAGAACCTACGGTCTCTAAAGTCGTCAAAATACATGTCTACAGATTTTTTTTGATGAGATGAACCCAACGGTATGTCCAATTTTGGATTCCGGTGGACTGTGCACAAATTCGTCCGTTGAGTGGGATTGTGGGCCCGCCAAAATAGCGTCCCGATCAACGGTCTCAGAATCGGACCAAACTTGGCTCACAGGACCAGAAAAATATTTCGTGTCCAATGGCGCAAGTTTCATCGCGATATGATGAGTGTGCACAAAGTTGTGACTTAATTTGCAAAGGGCCGATACGGGGTATCTCGATGGATACGCACTGATTTCGTCGCGCACATGCAACGAAATTGGGTTCCGTCAGTTCCCACACGTCGACAACATCCATATGCGCCTTTCAATATGTATAGTGCGTGACCACGTCGCCCGGTTTGTCGGGGCGCACGCCGTATCGGGTGTTTTTTCACTTTTTGAAAACAGAATTTATAATTTTTCGTGAAACTTTAACAACGTGTAACTTTTTACACACTAGATAAAAAGTGAATCCAGAAGGTGCGTTACAATCTCGGTTATGTTGTCTTTGAATGCCTTTAATTTGTTTTATAAAAGTTTAATGGACAGCGAGAAAATTGGCCGACAAGTTGGTCTTTCAAAACAGTTTTTAGTATTTCAGAAAAGTGGTTTTACTCCAACTTCGTCTCAATTTTTCGGGCAAGTTGGATGGCCATATCGAAATCCACCTAGGGGATCTCGAAGAGGGTCATGTGGGCTTTCTACACGAATTTACGGATCTAAAAAACGGGCTAGAATCGAGAGAGAAATCAAATGGAAAAGTTGGGTACCTTAAAGTAGGAATCTGTTGTTGTTGTTGTTGTGACGATCGGGAGGCGGGACTGCTGTCGCTCCGACGAGGTTGGGCACGCATGCCGAGAAGAGGGAGGAGGATGGAGGAGGAAAGAGGAGGAAGGAGATTAGGGTTTTTTTTCTTTCAAAACTTATATATATACAACTCTATATATATGGGAGGGAGGGGTCGGCCACTATATAACCAAAGCTGTTGTTGTTGCTTGTAAAGGGTTGGGGGGGGCGCATATAGTTGCTACTGCTTCTTTTTGCCAATGTGGTCGGTTCCCACTTTGGTGGGGCCGACCACATTAGTTTTTTTTTTCCTTTCTTTCCTTTTCTTTTCTTACTCTTATATATATATATATATATATATATATATATATATATATATATATATATATATATATATATATATATATATATATATATATATATATATATATATATATTTACTCTTATATTTACTCTTATATTTATATAAATATAAGAGTAAATATATAAGATATATATATATATATATATATATATATATATATATATATATATATATATATATATATATATATATATATATATTATATAAATATAAGAGTAAATATATATATATATATATATATATATATATATATATATATATATATATATATATATATATATATTATGGATATATATATATATATAAAAGTATATATATATATATATATATATATATATATATATATATATATATATATATATATATATATATATATATATATATATATATAAATTACCACCATAAATCTTATTTAAAACCAAATAACACTTTAAATGCCACATATCCAATTATTTAATATATTTAAATATATTTACAAATATATAAATCCCATTCACACTAAACCAACTCAAAATAATAATAATATTTAAATAGAATGAACATATTTATTTATTCTCCACCAAATAACTTAAGTAATAATAAAATAATAAAATATCCCCAATGGGTGGACTTATACCATACACCCTTATTCGGGTCCAAAAATTTTGTACAAATATTACACGATATTATTTAATAATAAAATACCAATAATAGTACGAATAATTAAATAATTAGAAATTGCACATAAAATTCTAAAATAATTTAGCAAATATTTGTATATACATAAAATATGCCTACAAGTACACATTTGGTCACACTACCTGCTTACATGGGCTAAAATTTGGTTTGGGCCCAGTTCGGACTGAATTGGACAAACCGGGTCATCTAAAAATTAATATATAAAATAATATTTAATTAAAATACTTTAAATGAGTCAATTCACAACTTGGCCTAGTTTTCCTAGTTTGGACATCATCATGGCTAGGCTTCCCCCGGCATGACTGGTACACTAGTCAAGGCACACTGCTACAACTTCCGTGCTAAAAGTCATGGTCGTCTAGTGCTCCAAAACTCAACAATGGCTAAGGTCATTTTTTAAAAAAATAAATAAAACCATAAATTTTATAAATTCATTTTTAAGTAAAATAAAATAATAAAAATAAATTTAAAAAAAAGGGGTTTTACACAAGGACGACGAGGAGGTCGGGGGGGAAGGACATGACGAGGCGCCGGAATCGGAGAAAGTGAGGCAGAGGAGGGCGAGGAAGGGGACAACGATTAGGAGGAGGAAGGAGGGAAGGAGGGGGACGACCGGCCACCGGAGAGGAGCTCCATTCGCCGCGCTAGTCGCGGGGGAGGGGTTCCCGCGAGGGAGCCACTGCAGAGGAGAAGGAAGGGAACATAGATGAACAGTTATATATATATATATATATATATATATATATATATATATATATATATATATATATATATATATATATATATGGGAAACGGGATATTAGCCATAGGCTCATACTCTTATATGAGTCATTCCACTTGGCTTCCATGTGGACCAATAAAATATAGTGACTTGGAAGAGAAATTTAAATATATGAAAGTAAAAGATCTCATAAAAGATTTGATAAATGATAACTTACCATATCTTTGCTTAGGAACTTACCAAATAAGTTTTCCTAGGAATTTAAATAGGAATAATGCCATTTGTCCCTCCAAATTAAAACTAAAATTTAAATTTAAATTTAAATTTAAATTTAAATTTAAATTAAAATTTAAATTTAAATTTAAATCAAAATCAAAATTAAAATTAATATTAATATTAATATTAATATTACAAATAATATTAACATTAATATTAACATTAAAATTAATATTAACATTAATATCAACATGAAAATTAATATTAATATTAACATTAATATTAACATTAACATTAAAATTAATATTAACAATGATATTAAGATTAACATTAATATTAATATTAATATTAATATTAATATTAATATTAATATTAATATTAATATTATCATTAATATTAGTATTAATATTAATATTAACATTAACATTATGAGATATTTTATTTATATCTATTTTTTTTCAAGTCACTATATTTTTATTGGTCCACATGGAAGCCACGTGGAATGGCTCATATAAGAGTATGAGCCTATGGCTCATATCCCATTTTCCACATATATATATATATATATATATATATATATATATATATATATATATATATATATATATATATATATATATATATATTTGAAGAAAGGGTAATTTTATTGTTGAAACAAGGATAAAACCAACTATACAATCTAATAAACTATATACATAGTATGGCAGGATCAACCCTCCATGCTCCGAATATCTGACTCAATGTTATTAATAATCCCGCGAGTAGTAGTGACTACTCCCTCGAATATACGCCGGTTTCGTTCTCTCCAAATATGCCAAACTGCTAACAGTAACCGAAGACGGCCTCTATTGTATGCGTCTGGACTTCGCCTACTCAGTCCCCTGATCTCCTCCACAATTTCCAGGGTACCTCTACCCTGCCCACCTCCAATGCCAAGCTGGGCCCGACTTTGTTGCCAAATTAGTTCGGAAGTAGGACATTGAAAGAATAGATGTTCTCTATTCTCAATGCCCCCATTGCATAAAACGCAAGCGACATCGTTCTCAAGGATTCCAAACCTATTCAACCTCTCCTTAGTGAATAACCGATCCCTAATCATTTTGTAAGCACATAACTTCATCTTTACTGCAGCCTTCTTGTACCAGATGATCTCCGCCCAGCTCACTTGGGGTCGACGCGGCCGAATCTGGTCATAGCACAGTTTGGTAACAAAACAGCCCTCTACCGAACCTTCCCACGCCCATTTATCATCCGCCTCTTCCGGATGAATGTCCACGTTGGCTATGGCAGCTGCTACCCGCTGACAAAACCTCCTATTCTCCAACCTCCAATTCCCCTCTTGGATGATTACAGCTAGGGGCTCGTCCCTTCCGCGCACTTCAAATTCAGGCCATCCCTACCTATCTATGAAGCTGCTGTATTGAAGCCACGGATCAAACCACAGATTCGTGGTTGCTCCATCATGCACTACTTGAACAATTCTCGCCTTCAGTTTAGGCCTAGCGCGAAGAATGTTCTTGTACGTGACCGAAAAGTTATTATCAACTTGTTGAGTCCAAAAATTATTAGTACGACAGTACCGATTTCTAGTCCATCTCGCCCATAGAGACTGACTTCCAAGCAGCGTCCATGCCATCTTTAAGAGAGCAACGTCTCGAAGTATCTTGAGAGATCGAAGCCCTATACCGCCCTCTTCTTTAGGCTGGCACAACTCCTCCCAAGAAATCCCGTGTAGGCCTCCTTTCCATATGAAATTGGCACACATTTGATCAATTTTCTGAATCGTTCTCTCGGGAAGAAAAATCACTTGTAGCCAGAAGCCTGCAATAGCATGAATAACCGATCTGATGAGTTCTACTCTACCTCCAAAGGACAACAACTGAGCTTGCCATCCTTCTAGTCTTGATTGGATATGCTGAATCAATCCTTGACAGTCAGAATCTCGGGTATAATTAATCGATAGTGGCAAGCCAAGGTATTTAACAGGAAGTTGGCCAATCGCAACCTGTAAAATACCCGCTATCCCTTCTTTATTGGGACAATCTTTACTGAAATAAATATGACTCTTATCAGTGTTTAGTCTCAGACCCGAATGACTCGCGAACTCTTCCAAGACTTCTAATAGAGCTCTCATGGTCCGCTCCGAAGGCTCGACAAATACGAGTAAATCATCTGCGTAAATCAGGTGCGACACCACAGGGTCCACACTCCTGAAAAGGGGGGTGATATGTCGCTGCAGTGTGGCAAAGTCCATCAGACAGGTGTAATATTCCATAACAATAGTAAAAAGATACGGAGAAAGTGGGTCTCCCTGCCGTAAACCTCTATTACTCCCGAAGAACCCACAAGAAATACCTTTCATAAGAATAGAGAAGGTAGGGGTAGAGATACATTCTTCAACTCTATCCACCCACCATTGATCAAAACCCATAGCCTTCAGAATGTGGCAGACAAAACTCCTGTTAACCGTGTCGTACGCCTTTCTGATGTCTAATTTGATACAACTCTTCCTTCCCCCAGCCTTGTTGAAGTCCCTGACGAACTCATGGGCAAAAAGACAATTTTCTGCAATCGCCCGGCCTTTATTAAAAGTTGCTTGGTTTTCGGAAATCAGACCTTTCATGATCTCCTGTATTCTGGAACACATTAAATGGGTAATAATTTTATATATCACATTGCAACAGGCAATCGGCCGAAAATCTTCCAGAGCTGTAGCCCCCTCCTTCTTGGGGATTAACGTCAAGAAGGTATGGTTGATTTCTTTCAGGAGTCTGCCTGTCCTGAAGAAGTCCTGAACTACCGTAAGCACCTGATGTTTCAGCAGCTCCCAATGGTTCTTGTAAAATTCCGCATTGAACCCATCCGGCCCTGGAGATTTATTCGGGTCAGCATTCTTGATAATATCTTCAATTTCCTCCAAGGAGACACCCTTCTTCAGCATGTTATTGCCCTCCTCCGTCACAAGACGTTTACAGACTATGTCCGGGAAGATATCCAAATAATCCGATTGATTGTATAAGTCCTGATAATACGTTATGGCCTCCTGAGCCATAGTCTTGTCGTCGGATAAAAGAAGACCATTCCTATCAAAAAGCGCATGTGGCAAGTTCCTATGTAGACGAGCCCGAATCATGGAGTGGAAAAATTTTATGCAGCGATCACCCTCCCTCAACCACTCACATTTAGCCCGTTGCTGTAGATGAATCTCTTCGCGGAACCGGGCGAGCCTCACCTCCTCCTGAAGCCTGATCTCATCTTCCACGAACACAGAGTTTAGCGGGTCTCCTTGAAGCCGGTCCTGAACATCTTTGAGAGTCGCCTCCAACTGCGTCAGGTTACTAGGGGGCGGTTCTTGTTCCAGAGCTTCAATGCCGCTTTGACCTGCTTCAGGCGTTGGACCAGTATGAACTGGTCATTGCCCGCGATCGAGACGCTAAGGCCTCCTCCACGGCCTCTTTGTATCCACCGCTCATCGGCCAAGCATTATTATACCTGAAAGGGCCCCGCTTCCGAGGTTCAGCCGAAGAGAGACGAAGAAGAATCAGTGTATGGTCGCTAGTACCACTTTGAAGACCCTCTGCCTTGACATTCGAAAACATCTCCAACCACCTGTTGTTACATAAAGCTCGGTCCAGTTGGCAAACCACTATGTTTGTGGTAGAGCTATTACTCCACGACCAGATAGATCCAGTTCGACTAATACAATGTAGCCCGGAGCTGAGGAGACAGTCCTGGAAATCTGCCAATATGGGAGCCGGGACCTGGCGTCCCCCCATTTTCTCATTTGAATTCATCATGGCGTTGAAGTCCCCACAAACAGCCAGTGGGAATGAGTCTGCTACCTGAGCCGAAATGCTAACAAGGTCTTTCCTGAGTTGGACTCTATGTCTCCGATCATTATGTCCATACACCACACCAATAACCAATTCCAAACCACCCTTGTTAGTTAAAAACAAAACTAGGAATTGTTCGGAGGAGAATTTTACCTGGTAATTCCATACGCGAGTGTCCCACATGCACCAAATGCGTGCCACTCCACAGACGTCCAGATTATGAACACTCAACCAGTGCGGTGGGGTACGGGAATTAATCCGATCTATCACTTTAATTTTGCTTTCTAGTATGGAAACAAATGAACACTTATTACTACGAACCATATTGAGGATCTCCCTCCACCTCCCTACTGAGTTCGCCCCTCGAACGTTCCATGTAAGGAGCGTCATAGGTTATTGGCGATGAGAGTCCCTCTGTGCCTCGCTACTCCCCGTGGGACGAGTGGGGGGGGTAGTACTACTCTTACTTGATTTAGTCGCTATCGTACCCTAGGTGGAACCTTCGGATAGGCTCTCTACGCGTCTCCGCCATGCTGGATTCTCCGTTGTGAAACCCCTGTAATCTTCCGATGTGCCCCTCTCACCTTGCACTCCTGGCAAGTATTGCGCACGGTTATTGCTCGAGGACTGGTTGCCTCCCTGGTATGCATCCTCCTGCGTAAATGGCGGACGATCTTGATCCATATGCATAGGGGGCGCTTGGTCTTGCTGTATCTGTGGCAATCTGCTGTTCATGTTTGTCTCCCCTACCAAAACAAGCTCCAATGATTTTTTCCAGGGGGAAGAGTGGGCGGAATCGTGGCCATGTCTTTTACCCAGAATTGAGCCATGAGGGACTATCAAACTTCCCTCCTTACTCTGATCTAGGTTCCCTTGCTGATCTGACTCAAGAGACTCTTTGGCTTGGCCCGTTAGCTGTGCTTCTTGTTCCTCTCCTACAGGATCCATGTGTTGGTCACCTTGCTGTCCTCCTGAGTTCTCCATGGTCTCGTCTCCCGAGAATGCGTATTATGTGCCTTCTGCATTGTCCTCCTCCAGCGGGATTGAGCATTGGCCTCTTGTGTCATGCCCCAGAACCAGAATACTGGAGAGCGGGGGCAGACATAGCCAGCTACGTATATGAAATAAATTCCATCTCACTATACGGTCACAGTTGTCTAGATACATGAGGGTTTATCTACAAGCCAGCAGTCTCTTAAGGTCATGAACAAGCCTATTGTCTCAATCACAAGCAAGTAAGTAAAAGTTACAAGATGTATGATCATTAAATATACAATAGTAAGGCGTCCCAAACATTACATATTCAGCTGATCATGAAGCTAGTCGTTACAAAATATCCGGACTAGCAAGAATTTAGTCATACATGATCAACCCTAGGATCTGTTAATCATGTTACAGCCCGTAGGCAGACAGTAAGTAAAAGTGCAATCGAGCTAAACAGGTGCTCGCCGGCTAAACGCCTTAAAAGAATATTTTACAATAAAGTGGGAGATCAAAAATAAACCCACTCGTTGCCAGGGTTCCGTCTAGTGGCCACCATCTGGCTGGAAGGTCGGTAGAGCAAGTGCCACAAAGGAAGCTTCACTTAGGAACTAAAACCAGCAATTAGCACAATAGTATAAATAAGTAAGAACAGGAAATAAGAAAATACATCAGGATGATATACGACGACATAACCATGGAACTATTCAGATAACCAGGTTACAACCCATAAACCAAACAAGGACCGGGGTTGTAACCCTTCGTCTGAACAGAACTTGGAATTCTCACCATTTATCGGTAAAATAAATATAAGCATTCTGGTCATGCAGTAATCTGGAACAAGATCAGGGCAAGACTAGACAGGTTAGACTCCATCCATTCATTTCACGGCCAAGCAAGAATTACGGCTTGATACTTTAACTAACTAGGGTTGTCACAAGCCTATTTACTAACAAGTTGCAGTGAGATTATTCCACAGCCACAAGCCCTGCAGACCATCCAGGTTACCCAGGTTGAAAGATTAAGGTTGAATTCAGGTGGGTACATCGTCCAGGAAACACATGTACCCTTAGGTAGCTTGAAAGGTGGAACACATGACAGTGTGCTGGAAATGTGCCTTACTCGACGGCAGGCGACAGATCCCAAGGCGCGCCCAGGTAACGGGATTGCCTGTAGCTGAGAAATCTCTTCATGACTACTGTGTAATTCTAGTTATTAACCTCAGTCCATTTTAGTAGGTACTCCTGACCGTGGTACTCAGGAGTCCCATCCTAGACATGATGCAAGACAGGACTGGTTTATTTGTACAAGCACAATCGCCCACGGTGTCCATGTTATTTATACAGGTCGTGTCATGTCAGGTAGCCGTCGCAACAGCTATTCAAGATATATCATGTCAGGTTATCATTTCCAAACATATCAAGCAAATTCGTGATTATCAAGCTCATGACAAAAGGAGTAAGGATATAAAATGGGCATAAAATATCTAATAAAATATCAATACACAGGGCTATAGGAGAGCCATGCGGCTAAGGCATATGCGGCCAGGAATGATCTCATGCGGCTGGAAGAGAACAGCCCATGCGGCTGAATAGGGTCAGGCGCATACGGCTAAAAGGGAGAGGCTTATGCGGTCAAAGGGGTATCGGTCATATGCGGCTCGGAGATCCAGTCAGTCATGCGGCTGAGAAAGGCAAGACATATGTGGTCAGAAGGATAGAGAACTAATGCGGCTGGCGGGGGATAGGTCTATGCGGCTAGCTGACCAATCAGGTACATGCGGCCGGGGAGGAGCAACCCGTGCGGCTGCGGGGAGCAATGATTATGCGGTCAAGGGAAGCAAACCCATGCGGCTGGGAGACTGCGGTCTATGCGGCTCGCGAGTGCTGAGTTCATGCGGCTCAGGGTTGCTGGAAATCCATGCGGCCAGGAACGACTGGGCCTCAGTCATGCGGTTAAGTAAGAAGGACTTCATGCGGCTAGAAGGAATACTTGTCGCATGAACTTGTCATGCGGTCAAGTCAAGGCAATAGTGTATGCGGTTGGAACTAACTTGCCGCATGAATGTTTATGCGGTCAAGTGCTACTATGCGGCTCGGGACTGTGCTTCTTCTCCAAATTTCTGAGAAGAAGTACACCATAAGCCATGGCTTCCAAGCTGCATAACTCTATCATCCGGAGCCCAAATTTGAACTTCCATAGGTCAAAATGGGGTAGAACAAAATGCTCTACAACATAGAACTATCAAAACTTGGAAATAACAAGATTAAGTAGATCAAAACCCAAGAAATCCAAAAATAATGTAAATATAGATCTACAAGAATCTAGCCATGGAAAGTGAAAATGCCAAGTTCTAAAGTAAGCTAAAATGTTGTAAGAAAGAGAATGAAGCAATAAAATTTGAGTTCCTCCATGAAGCAAGTTGCACTTGCCTAGACCTCTCTCTCTTGGCAGGTACAGGAGTTAATGGTGGAGAAGAAGAAGAGATTAATGAAGAGAGAGAAAGAAGAATGGGTAATAAATACTATGGGTGGTGGTAGGTAGGGGGTTCACCCCTTGGTTCATAATGAACCAAGGCAACCGAGCCAAGCCGAACCAACCCAAAAAATAAACCAAGCCATGAAGAAAAGCCAAGCAAGAAATCATGCAATGCAAGATAAAATACGTACACGTATTCCAAATACATAATACGAACCACAGGCATTACAACTCTACCCACCTTAAAAGAATTCCGTCCTCGGAATTTAATCAAGAGGCTAGAGGGCAATGACAAGCTACATTAATCACGTGCAAGCTATAACTAGGCAGGCAATCACTCATTCAAGCAAGAAATCGAAGGCATGAGGCATAAGGAAGACAGTATACCTCACGAGTCAAACAGGTCGGGATATCGCGATCGGATATCATCCTCACGCTCCCACGTTAACTCACCCAAAGAGTGATGACCCCAAGCAACTCGGACTAACTTTATAGTCTTGTTCTTGAGCATCTTCTCCCTCCGGTCCAATATAGACACGGGCCTCTCCTCATACGAAAGGTTGGTACCAACAACCAATTCCGAATGATCCAGGACGTGGCTCGGGTCCGGGATATACCGTCGTAATTGGGATACATGGAACACGTTATGTACCTCACTTAGCGACAGCGGAAGAGCGAGACGATAGGACACATCTCCTACTCGCTCCAGAATGTCAAATGGCCCTATATACCTAGGACTAAGCTTTTCCCATACGCCAAAACGAATGACGCCACGGTTAGGCAAAAGCCTCAGGAATATATGGTCGCCGACCGAAAACTCGAGAAGACGTCGATGAGAATCGACCCAATGGCGCTGGCGATCTTGGGCAACTCGAAGATGATCCCTGACTCTTCTGATCACTTCAACTATCTGAGCGATCATTTCTGGACCGAGCATCTGCCTCTCTCCAACATCATCCCATGCTAGCGGGGATCTGCACTTCCTATCATACAGTAACTCGAACGGTGCCATCTGGATGCTGGCCTGAAAACTGTTGTTGTACGAGAACTCCACCAGGTGCAAGTGATCTTCCCACGAACCACCAAAGTCAAGTGTACATGACCGCAACATATCTTTAAGAGTCTAGATTGTGCGCTCCGATTGGCCATCTGTTTGCGGGTGATACGCTGAACTGAACTGGAGATGAGTCCCCAAACTCTCTTACAAGCTACACCAAAAGTGCGACGTAAATCTTGAATCTCGGTCCGAGGTGATACTGACTGGAACACCGTGCAATCTGACGATCTGCCTGAGATACATCTCCGCTAGCTGAGCTATCGACTGACCAACTCTGAACGGGAGGAAGTGAGCTACCTTCGTGAGCCGATCAACAATAACCCAGATAGCATCTCTACCAGCTGGGGATCTAGGTAATCCACTCACAAAATCCATGGTCACATGCTCCCACTTCCATTCTGGAATCGGCAAGGGCTGAAGATGTCCAGCCGGTCTCTGATGTTCAGCTTTAACTTATTGGCAAACCAAACATCGAGAGACAAACCGAGCTATCTCCCGCTTCATGCCATTCCACCAGAAGTGCTGACGGATATCACGGTACATCTTCGTACTGCCAGGATGGATGGAATACTGAGAACTGTGCACCTCTGACATGATCTTCTGTCTGATATCTCCACTGGGTACACAAAGACGCTTACCATGTCGAAATGTACCATCCTCATGAATACATAACTCTGGTCTTTGTCCTGTCTCGCACTCTGCTCTGAGCTGCTGAAGCTTGGAATCTGTTGACTGCGCCATCCGGATCCTCTCGACTATAGTGGACTGAACTTGCATGCTGGCCATCAATGCCACACTAGAAGGGAGAACAACTTCTATACCCATCTTCTGAAGATCTGCTAACAGCTCTGGTTGTGCTGTTAGGAAATAAACTCCGACTTTCCTGCTCAATGCATCTGCAACAACGTTGGCCTTCCCAGGATGATACTGCAGGTTGACATCATAATCCACAAGAAGCTCCAGCCACCTTCTCTGACGCATATTAAGATCCTTCTGAGTGAAAACATACTTCAGGCTCTTGTGGTCGTTGAAAATCTCCACCCTATCTCCGTACAAATAGTACCTCCACAATTTAAGTGCAAACACTACCGCTGCCAACTCCAAGTCATGGGTTGGATAATTTTTCTCATGTTCACGAAGTTGTGGTGACGCATAAGCTATTACCTTCCCAAGCTGCATCAGAACACATCCTAGACCTCTGCCCGAAGCATCACAATATACTGAGAATCCTCCAGTTCCATCGGGAAGCGTGAGAATAGGTGCCGTTATCAGGCCTCGCTTCAACTGCCCAAAAGAACTCTGACACTCTGCTGTCCAAGCAAACTGTGCATCCTTGCGGGTTAATTGAGTCAATGGCGCTGAGATCCGAGCAAAATTCGAAACAAATCACCGGTAATAGCCGGCCAATCCAAGAAAACTGTAAACTTCTACAACTGTGCTGGGCACCGGTCACGACTCAATAGCCACAATCTTCTGGGGATCCACTTCTACTCCTCCCCTGGTGACGATATGACCCAAGTACGAAATGCGATCGAACCAGAACTCGTATTTACTGAACTTGGCATATAACTGGTGCTCCCTGAGAATCTGAAGAACCACACGGAGATGTTGCTCATGCTCTGCCTCACTCTTGCTGTAAACCAGGATGTCATCCAAGAACACGATCATAAACTGATCTAAGTAAGGCATGAAGATGCGATTCATGAGGTCCATAAATACTGTCGGCGCATTGGTCGTTCCAAAAGGCATAACAAGGAACTCCCAATGCCCATATCTCGATCTAAAAGCTGTCTTCGGGATGTCCTGCTCTCTGACTCTGATCTGATGATATCCTGAGCGCAAGTCGATCTTCGAGAATACTGATGCCCCCTTGAGTTGATCAAACAAGTCATCTATCCTCGGGAGAGGGTATCTGTTCTTGATTGTCACTGAGTTCAAGGTACGATAATCAACACATAACCTGGACGTACCATTCTTCTTTTTCACAAGAAGCATCGGGGCTCCCCAAGGCGATCCACTAGCACGAATGAATCCCTTGGTCCTAAGTTCTTCAATCATCTTGTACAAGATTTCCAATTCTGAAGGCGCCATCCTGTAGACTCTCTCTGATACTGGGGCTGTCCCGGGAATCAAGTCTATGGTGAACTCGATCTCCCGCTCCGGAGGCATACCTGGAAGCTCTTCTGGGAAAACATCTGGGAACTCATCCACTATCCTGGGCAACTGAACTGCTGCTACTGCCATCCGCAATATCGGGGGAGAAGACTCAACTTTGCCTCGGGAGAAGAAAAACTCTGGCTCGCCTGGAATGCTAAAAACAACCCTGCCAATACGGCAGTCTATTCTAGCATACTGGTTCCTCAACCAATCCATCCCTAAGACCACATCATAATCGGCCATCGGGAACTCTATCAATCTAGCGGAGAATTCTCGACCGCTAACTACGATCCGACACGAGGAAAATACTCTATCTACTCCCACAAGTCCGTTACCAGTAAGTATATTGAGCCTTACTGATAATGACTCAGGCTCCAATCCTACCCGTGTCGCGAATCGTGCAGACATAAAAGAATGTGATGCACCAGAATCAAATAAAGCTGAAGCTGGAAAGGAGTTGACGAGAATAGCACCTGCCACTACCTCTCCGGGTGCTAATCCCTCCTCTGCGATCATCACCATAGCCTGACCGTGCCCTCGGGGTGCTGGTCCCCTCTGCTGAAATCCTCGCTGCCTGCTCTGGCTCTGGGCTTAGGCTTGTGCATACTGCTGGGGGTTCTGCTGCTGGAATACTTGGGTCTGAGGCGGCAAGGGCCTCGGCAATGGGTACTGCTGCTGCTGGACCGGTGCTGGTCCTCTCACCGAAGAGCTAGAAAGGTTGGACGATGATGAACCACCCCTATTCGGGCAGGATCCAACCCTATGGTTTGGTGCTCCACAAGCCAGGCACAATCCCTGCGCCCTGCGACATTCTGCCAACACATGGCCTGGCTTCCCACAATGAGAACATCCCACGGCGGAAGACTTCTTCTGCTTCTGCTGCTGCTGCTGAGGGTACGTCGGGGTTGAATGCTGAACCGACGTTACTGAGGTCGCTCGCCTCGGAGCTCCAATAGTCAAAGCCCTGGCTGCCGGGGCTGGGGCTGAAGACTGATTCATCTGGCCGTGGGATCTCTTCCGACCTCCGGCCCTATCCACAATCCTCTGGGAGGTATACTCATGCCTCCTAGCTGCTCTCAAGACTGCATCAAAAGTCTGATGCTCAAACTGCTCAACTGCCAACAAAATCTCTAGGTGAAGTCCCTGCTGGAATCGCTGGGCTCTATCATACTCGGTTGCCACCAAGGTGGGAGCAAACTGACTGAGTCTGGAAAACTCGGCCGCATATCCGTCGACCGTCCTGCCTCCTTACTTCAGATTAGTGAACCGGGTCTGTAGATCATATCGAGCTACAGCATCGAAATACTTGGTCTGGAATCTCTCTCTGAATACTGCCCAAGCAATGGGTGCTACTAATCCAACGGCCTGCGCCGCCCACCAACTGCGGGCAAGATCCAACAACTGCAGGCGCACCACGGCCACCTTCTCGTTCTCTGGAGTCCGGGCTGCTTCGAGAATCACCTCAGTGTCCTGAAGCCAAGCATCTGCTGCGATAGCATCTTCGCTACCATCAAAGAAGGGAGGGTTCAAGCGCTTGAAGCTGTTGGCCGCGCTGTTACCCGGATGACCGCCCCGGGTCAAAGCATCCGTCACTGCCTGGTGCAAGGCATCTCCTCGACGATCTTGAGAAGCTATCAAGGTCCTGACAAGTCCTACCAAAGTGCCATCATCAGGTTCTACAGGCTGAACTGGCTGGACTGGTGGCTCTTCGCCAGAAGGTACGACTCTGGAGGCTACCCCTGAATGCTGGGCTTGATCTTCGGGTTGCTGCTGGTCCGTGGGAGGTGCTCCGTCTTACTGATCGGTAGGACCATGAACAATGCCGCTGAAGAAGACGACATAGGAAACAATAAGGAAGGACCAGGACAGATCAATGAGACAAGCATGTGATCAGGACAAGAATCCAGGGATTCAAAGAATATGAGCAGAGTTCAAGGGCGAATATTGATTGAGACATCTATTCGGTAAACCCTCACATATCTTGATTTACAAGACCTGCATGGGCCACCACTTAAACCATGTCACGCCCCAGAACCAGAATACTGGAGAGCGGAGGCAGACATAGCCAGCTACATATATGAAATGAATTCCATCTCACTATACGGTCACGGCTGTCTAGATACATGAGGGTTTATCTACAGGCCAACAGTCTATTAAGGTCATGAACAAGCCTATTGTCTCAATCACAAGTAAGTAAGTAAAAGTTACAAGATGTATAATCATTAAATATACAATAGTAAGGCGTCCCAAACATTACATATTCAGCTGATCATAAAGCTAGTCGTTACAAAATGTCCGGACTAGCAAGAGTTTAGTCATACATGATCAACCCTAGGATCTGTTAATCATGTTACAGCCCGTAGGCAGACAGTAAGTAAAAGTGCAATCGAGCTAAACAGGTGCTCGCCGGCTAAACGCCTCAAAAGAATATTTTACAATAAAGTGGGAGATCAAAAATAAACCCACTCGTTGCCAGGGTTCCGTCTAGTGGCCACCATCTGGCTGGAAGGTCGGCAGATCCTCTGGAGCTGCTCCGAAATCTGGCCATACAAAACCAGCTGGGTCAGACCCCAGAAAGAGCAAGTGCCACAAAGAAAGCTTCACTTAGGAACTAAAACCAGCAATTAGCACAATAGTATAAATAAGTAAGAACATCAAATAAGAAAATACATCAGGATGATATACGACGACATAACCATGGAACTATTCAGATAACCAGGTTACAACCCGTAAACCAAACAAGGACCGGGGTTGTAACCCTTCGTCTGAACAAAACTTGGAATTCTCACCATTTATCGGTAAAATAAATATAAGCATTCTGGTCATGTAGTAATCTGGAACAAGATCAGGGCAAGACTAGACAGGTTAGACTCCATCCATTCATTTCACGGCCAAGCAAGAATTACGGCTTGATACTTTAACTAACTAGGGTTGTCACAAGCCTATTTACTAACAAGATGCAGTGAGATTATTCCACAGCCACAAGCCCTGCAGACCATCCAGGTTAACCGGGTTGAAAGATTAAGGTTGAATTCAGGTGGGTACATCGTCTAGGAAACACATGTACCCTTAGGTAGCTTGAAGGGTGCAACACATGACAGTGTGCTGGAAATGTGCCCTACTCGACGGCAGGCTATAGATCCCAAGGCGCGCCCAGGTAACGGGATTGCCTGTAGCTGGAAAATCTCTTCATGACTACTGTGTAATTCTAGTTATTAACCTCAGTCCATTTTAGTAGGTACTCCTGACCGTGGTACTCAGGAGTCCCATCCTAGACATGATGCAAGACAGGACTGGTTTATTTGTACAAGCACAATCGCCCACGGTGTCCATGTTATTTATACAGGTCATGTCATGTCAGGTAGCCGTCACAATAGCTGTTCAAGATTCATGTCAGGTTAGCATTTCCAAACATATCAAGCAAATTCGTGATTATCAAGCTCATGACAAAAGGAGTAAGGATATAAAATGGGCATAAAATATCTAATAAAATATCAATACACAGGGCTATAGGAGAGCCATGCGGCTAAGGCATATGCGGCCAGGAATGATCTCATGCGGCTGGAAGAGAACAACCCATGCGGCTGAATAGGGTCAGGCGCATGCGGCTAAAAGGGAGAGGCTTATGCGGTCAAAGGGGTATCGGTCATATGCGGCTCGGAGATCCAGTCAGTCATGCGGCTGAGAAAGGCAAGACATATACGGTCAGGAGGATAGGAAACTAATGCGGCTGGCGGGGGATGGGTCTATGCGGCTGGCTGACCAATCAGGTACATGCGGCCGGGGAGGAGCAACCCGTGCGGCTGCGGGGAGCAATGATTATGCGGTCAAGGGAAGCAAACCCATGCGGCTGGGAGACTGTGGTCTATGCGGCTCGTGAGTGCTGAGTTCATGCGGCTCAGGGTTGCTGGAAATCCATGCGGCCAGGAAAGACTGGGCCTCAGTCATGCGATTAAGTAAGAAGGACTTCATGCGGCTAGAAGGAATACTTGTCGCATGAACTTGTCATGCGGTCAAGTCAAGGCAATAGTGCATGCGGTTGGAACTGACTTGCCGCATGAATGTTCATGCGGTCAAGTGCTACTATGCGGCTCGGGACTGTGCTTCTTCTCCAAATTTCCGAGAAGAAGTACACCATAAGCCATGGCTTCCAAGCTGCATAACTCTATCATCCGGAGCCCAAATTCGAACTTTCATAGGTCAAAATGGGGTAGAACGAAATACTCTACAACATAGAACCATCAAAACTTGGAAATAACAAGATTAAGTAGATCAAAACCCAAGAAATCCGAAAATAATGTAAATATAGATCTACAAGAATCTAGCCATGGAAAGTGAAAATGCCAAGTTCTAAAGTAAGCTAAAATGTTGTAAGGAAGAGAATGAAGCAATAAAATTTGAGTTCCTCCATAAAGCAAGTTGCACTTGCCTAGACCTGTCATGCCCCAGAACCAGAATACTGGAGAACGGGGGCAGACATAGCCAGCTACGTATATTGAAATAGAATACATCTCAACTATACGGTCACGACTGTCTAGATATGAGGGTTTACTACAAGCCATCAGTCTCTTAAGGTCAAGCCTATTATCTCAATCTTAAGCAATTAACAGAGTTACAAGATATTAGAGCATCAAATATATATATATATATATATATATATATATATATATATATATATATATATATATATATATATATATATAAGGCGTCCCAAATATTACATATTGGATGATCATGAAGCTAGTCGTACAAAATGATAGGACTAGCAAGAGTTCAGTCATACATGATCAACCAGGATTTGTTAATCATGTTTACAGCCCGTAGGCAGACAGTAAATAAATGTGCATTGAGCTAACAGGTGCTCGTCGGCAAACGCCTCAAAAGAATAAATTTACATATAAGTGGGTGAATCAAAAAGGGAAAACCCACTCGTAGCCCTGGTTCCTTCTAGTGTTCACCATTGGGCTGAAAGCTTGGTAGATCCTCGAGAGCTGCTCCGAAATCTGGCCACGCAAAACCAGCTGGGTCAAACCCCAGAAAGAGCAAGTGCCACAAGGAGGCCACAAATAAGAACAAAAGCCAGCATATCAGAACATAAAGAATAAAAGGAAAGTGCAAGTAATAAAAGTACACAGAGCGATAAACGACTAGGGACGTAGAACCATTCCGGAAGCCAGGTTACAATCCTTAAACCAGACAAGGACCGGGGTTGTAACCCTTCGTCTGAATAGCTCATTGTCTCTACTCATTTATCGTTAAGATAAGAAAAACAAACATGCTCAGGAGATAGCAGGTACTGGAGCTAGACAAGACTTAGACAAGGCTGGACATCATGCATTCACAAGCGGCCAAGCAATTACTACGGCTTACTACTTTAACTAACTAGGGTTATCACAAGCCTTAATTACTAACAAGATGCAAGTGAGAAACTCCCAGTCCCAAGCCCTGCAGACTATCCAGTTATCCTTCCGCGGGTTGAGAGTTATAGGTGGGTACATTGCCCGGGAGACAAATGTACCCTTAGGTGACTTAGAGGGTGCAACACATGACAGTGTGCTGGAAATGTGCTCTACTCGTCGGCAAGCTACAAGTCCATTAAAGTGCCCAGATAACGAGATTGCCTGTGACTGGGAATTCTCCATGTTCTAGTTCGATCTAATCATTAGCCTAATCCAATTTAGCGCGAGTCCCTGGCCGTGGTACCCAGGAAGTCACGTCCTAGACATGATGCAAGACAAGACAAGTGGATTGTACAAGCAAGCAAGCAGGAACATCCACGGTGTCAAGTTGATTATACGAGTCAAGTTACAAGTTACAAGTCAAGTCAAGTCAGGAGTGCGCCGCCACGGGCCACTATCATGTCAGGTTGGTCATGTCAGGAGTGCACCACTACGGGTCACTGTCGTGTTATGCTAGTTCCTTGTCATACCATGCCATGTACAATAGTCATTCCAAACATATTAAGTAAAATATCTAATAAAATACCAATATATATAGGACTATAGAAGAGCCAAGCTTAAAGAAATAACAATTCATCATAGACAAGTAGGTTGTGCAAGGGGGTCAGGGGTTGGGCTGCGCAGGGTATGTACTGCGCATGGAAGAGCTGCGCAAGAGTTGTCTTGCGCAAGGGTTACCTTGCGCAAGGGTAGACTGCGCAGGGGGTCAAGGGGCACAGGGTTAAAGGGGCACAGGGGATGCCTTGCGCATCAATTGGATTGTGCAAGGGAGGATTGCGCAAGGGTAGACTGCGCAGAGTATGGACTGCGCAATGGTCGAGTGCGCAGGGGTTACTTTGCGCATGGCTGGCTTGCGCATGGCTAGCTTGCGCCAGCGCAATCCAGCGCAGCGCAAAGCACTGGCTGAGCCTATGCACAATCGGCCATGCACTAAAGAGCACAGGCCGGGGTGCGCAAACGGTCAAGTGCTAAAGAGCACTGGCCGAGAGCCTTCACCAAGGCTGAGATGAACTCCTCAAGAACACCAAAAACTTTAAATCTTCTTAACTTAGCCAAATCAAAACCAAATCTAGATTTTCAAAGTTCTAACTTGAGTAAAATCGAATACTCTTCCACATGGAAGCATCAAAACATGCAAAAATTGAAGTTTAATGGATCAAAACCAAGGATTTTCGAAAATGGTTAAAACCTAGATCTAGAAAAATGAAAGCTCCAAATCACAAAATGTTAAGTTCTAAAGTTGTTCTCCATGGCCTAATCTAGTTAATGGACAAATAAAAGTGGTGCTTATTTGATGGCAAGGTACACTTGCCTATGGGTTGGGGAGTTGTGTGGAAGAAGGAAGAAGAAGAAGTTGTAAGAAATTAATGGAGTTATGGAGGAGAGAGAAAAGGTTGGTAGGTTTTAATGAGGGTGGTTGTGATGGAATGGAGGTGGAGAATAGGCTAAGGTGTTCCACTCATGATGAACCAAACCAAACCAAACCAACTCCACAAAATAAAACCAAGCCATGGTCCAAACCCATTTACGAGAAACCAAAATCCACAAGTCGAGAAAATAAAATACGTGCCAAAAATCAAATTACGAGTACAAATATAAAATACAGGAAATGGAGGTGACAAGACCTCTCTCTCTTGGCAGGTGCAGGAGTTAATGGTGGAGAAGAAGAAGAGATTAATGAAGAGAGAGAAAGAAGAATGGGTAATAAATACTATGGGTGGTGGTAGGTAGGGGGTTCACCCCTTGGTTCATAATGAACCAAGGCAACCGAGCCAAGCCGAACCAACCCAAGAAATAAACCAAGCCATGAAGAAAAGCCAAGCAAGAAATCATGCAATGTAAGATAAAATACGTACACGTATTCCAAATACGTAATACGAACCACAGGCATTACATCTTGTATGACCGAAGCACTTGCAATTAACACAGGATGGGGGAACCCATTCGTAGTCTACTTCTTGTTCGATCCAGCTTCCATTAGGGAGAACTATGTTCACTTTCCTCGGGAGAGCATCTTTAACCGTGATCTCCACAAAGATTCGGGCATAAGATAGTCGTTGTCGGTGTGCAGTAGGTATGTCCATCCGCAACGGATTTCCAATCATACTCGCTATTTTCATGATCGATGGCATGCTCCATAGCAGTAGGGAGAGCCAAGGCAATCTAATCCAGATCGGAACTGAGGTAAGCCTGTCCTTTTCGAAGTTTGACTCCGGTCTCCAACGTTTGAGCACTACTAGTCTGCCATCAAAAGTCCATGGCCCACCCTCGATAATTCGTTCAAGGTCCTCCTCCAATGCGAACTTGACGAAGTAGAACCCGTTTTCTCTTGAGAAAATATCCATCTCTCCCTTTGGTCTCCATTCACGCAGGGCGAACGCCCTCAGTTGGCCATAGAACGGCCGATTTCCCATGACATATAGGACAAGTGTATTTTTCCAGTACTCTCTTGTTTCCTGTAAGTCGTCTTCAGTTATCTCGGCCACCTGAACTCCATTGACCATAGTAGGTTCTATGTATTGTAGATCCGTACCATCCTGCGGCATTGAAGGCTTGCAGATCTCTTGCCCATGACAAAGGGGAAAGGCACCCACCCCTTCTAGGCACCGGTTGGGCGTGTTGAGTAGTGTCTGCGGCCCGCCCCGTCCTGGTTTTGCCATATTCTACCTCCGCTCCTTCGGTCGTCAAGCCCCTTCCTGTTTCTTTCATCATCCTCCATGATGCTTGTGTCGTTTGTTGCTTGCCTCCATAACCCTTCGTTCTATTCGCCGATCCCGATATCCCCACGTTGTGGAACCCTATAGGAGCCTGTCGGTCGTCCCTGTGAATTCTAGTAGGCATATTTCTCTGTTGCCATGCACGGGACGGATGGCTCTCCTCTGGTCCCCTCTGACGGGACGCCCCTACCGGCGGCTTCGGCCGTCGTCGACGCTCCACAGTAGTCCACCCCCCTGCCGCTTCTCTCGAATCCTCTCCTTGTAGGCCCTGACTCTCCCGCTCAGGCTCGACAATCCCTTCTCCTGTCTCCACTAGGGTCGTCGCCCCTAGTCGGACTTGCTGTTGATCGTGCAGCGGCCCCGAGGCCCCGGAGGTGCCCGCCCCAGGGTCGCTGCGTCGCAGAGGAAACCCTAACGCCGTTTCCATCTATTATATATATATATATATATATATATATATATATATATATATATATGTATATTCTACTATATAATAGGAAAACTTAGATGGTGAAACTTTTGAATTCCGAAAATATCCTTACATACTTATACTAATTAAAAATATTTCATTAAAATTAATAATGACAACTTAGTAATTAGGAAGACTATCCTTTGATCTTCCTAAACAAATTAAGAAATGTTAAAATACGTGCAAGGCACACACACACACACACACACACACACACACACACACACACACACACACACACACACACACACACACACACACACACACACATATATATATATATATATATATATATATATATATATATATATATATATACTTGTCCTACTCTTCCTCGACCAGTGGAATACATACTGATTTGCATCTATAAATCTATATACGTCATCTAAAAAGAGTCAAATTGGATCAATACTTCTAAAAAAATTTATTACTAAATAATATAGATTATATATAATTAAAAGGATTAATTTATCAAGAGTGTCGGAGACATAAAAAAATTCTGGTTTCTAACATTTAAAATATAGCCAGCAGTGTTCCAATTGGATGGGCTAAGGCTTGCTGAAAGAATTACTCAAACCTTAATACTATCTAGTTAATTAATCATGTCTTCTTTCTTTGTCTTTTTTTTTTTCTTGTAAGAGAAACAACTGATCTCATGAATCACTTAGGGCGTTTGGTACGCGATATTTTTTTATTTTCGAAAAAAATTAGGGTGAAAATCTATTACCATGTTTGTTTTAGCTATAAAAAATTTATTTTCGAAAATTAGAAATATCCGGATAAATAGTTTACTCATAAAACATGAGAATCCTATCCCTTAAGAATATGTGGGTATTTTTGTATTGCCCGGACAAAAAAAAAATTGTTTAAACTTTTTCCTATTCTTTTGATCATTTTTTTACCCTTTTTTTTTTGGTCATTTTTGTTGTTATTGTCGTTTTTTTCTAGTTTTTTGTCGTTTTTGTTGCTTTTTTGTCATTCTTTCATTTTTATCGATTTTTTGTTATTTTTATCGCTTTTTGTCATTTTTAGTCTTTTTTGCCGTTTTTTTTTTCGTTTTTTTCTCTTTTTTGTCACTTTTTGTCGTTTTTATCATTTTTTTGTTGTTTCTGTTATTTTTAGTAGTTTTTTGTCTTTTGTTTCTTTTTGTCAGTTTTTGTCTTTTTTTGGTTTCTTTGTCGTTGTTTCTCTTTTTTGTTGCTTTTTACCGCTTTTGTTATTTTTGTCGTTTAGAGTATTTTGTCTTTATTGTCTTTTTTTTTCATTTTTTGTTGTTTTTCGTTTCTTTTGGTCTTTTTTGTCATTTTTTACCGAATTTTGTCGTTTTTTTGTTGTCTTTTGTCGTTTTTTTGTCGTTTTTAGTAGTTTTTGGTCGTTTTGTCGTTTTTTTTGTCGTTTTTGTTGTTTTCGTCATTTTTTGTCGTTTTTGTTGTTTGTCGTTTTTGTCTCATTTTGTTACTTTTTTGTCGTTTTTTACCGATTTTTGTCATTTTTTGTTGTCTTTTTATCGTTTTTTATCTTTTTTTAGTATTTTTTTGTCTTTTTTGTTGGTTTGGTCTTTTTTTTTGTCATTTTAGTATTTTTTTATCTTTTTTTGTCATTTTTGTTGCCTTCTATCATTTTTTGTCGTTTTTTCGTATCTTTCTGTCACTTTTTTGTTATTTTTTACCGATTTTTGTCGTTTTTTGTCTTTTGTCTTTTTTGTCATTTTTTAGTTTGGTTTTTTTTTTTCGTCGTTTTTAGTTTTTGTTGCTTTTTGTCATTTTTTTTTTCTTTTTTTTCTTGTTTTTGTCGTTTTTTCGTCTCCTTTTGTCACTGTTTTGTCGGTTTTTTTTTGCTTTTTTATCTTTTTTTGTCCTTTTTTGGGCCTTTTTGTCTTCTTTTTTTTGTATTTTGGTCAGTTTTTTTTTTCCTTTTTTTTTCGTTTTATCGTTTTTGGGTTTTTTTTTCAGTTTTAGTTTTTTTATCATTTTTATTTTTTTTTCCAGGAATATTTATAAAGTCATCTAATATGGAAAGGTAATTTTCCAAAAAAATTAATTACTTAGAATTTAATTTCCGAAAATATAAAAATTTGGCTATATAGGATTCTTCGTACCAAATGCTCTCTTATGATTGATGAGAATCATTTGCGCGCTCTCTTTCTCTTGCTGATACAAATTCTACTATTTTGGGAATTAATCGAAAACGAAAACTTAATTAACAATGAAGATGTAATTAATTAAGGATATGCAGTAGTCTTTGGGCTTAGGATGTGATGATTTATTCATTCATTCATGATTAATCATCATCATCATCTCTTTGTATTATAAAATGTTAGTCCCGGGGCTTGATCAAAGATGGTAGAACTAGATGTCGAGATCAGAGGTTCAAACAAACGTTCTGGAACCACGATCTGCTTCCAAGAACCAGCAAGTTCACAAAAAACTTCTGGAACGCTCGTAAGTCAATATTTGAGACTTGAACGGGCTTCCTGGACTTTACGGACTCCCTTAACTTTCTTCTTGGTGAATCTTCCAAATGAAGCCAAGGGGCTCTATTTATAGAGTGGAGTGAGACTTCACCTTTTTTCCCATCCGATGTGGGACTAAAATACCAATACTCAAAAATAGTCCCGAACACTCCACGAGACAACCTGGAGTCCGTGTCCGAGTCCGAGTCCGCACAACAAAAATCAACTTGCATCCTTGTTAGAATTAATTATATTAAGATACTCACCATTTGGTGTAGCCGATGTGGAACTATCTTTCCTAGTCTAAAGATAAAAACACCAACATAAAACAACTGGTGTATATATATATATATATATATATATATATATATATATATATATATATATATATAAACACCAACATAAAACAACTGATGTATATATATACTCACCATTTGGTGTAGCCGATGTGGAACTATCTTTTCTAGTCTAAAGATAAAAACACCAACATAAAACAATTGGTGTATATATATATATATATATATATATATATATATATATATATATATATATATATATATATATATATATTAATTACATAACTACCATATTAAATTTAATGAAAAAAAATTAGTCAGTAAACATGAATGAGAATATTTTTGGAACAAAAATTTCCACGATGAAACCTAATTTGTATAGATTAAAATAAGAGAATTAATGAACTTGTTAGGCAGCGGCAGCGGCAACAAGAACAAATGTGGCCACCAGAGTACCGGCCAGACGGAGCCCGGTCCTATCCCTCCTCAAGCCAGACGAGTCCGCAGCGGGCTCTTCCTCCTGGAAGGGCGAGTCGGCAGGCCAGCTATCCGATGTGGGGCTCATGGACACGGAGTCCTCCGGTGAGTCCGCGGGGATGTCGGAGTCCGGGGAAGGGGACATGGCAGGGGAGGAGGATGCCGATTCCGGGGACGGAGTAGGGGCCTCCTCGGAAGGAGCCTCTGCCTTCGGTGACGGTGCAGAGCCCGGACTCTCTGGCGTTGGGGAACTGGCTGGAGTAGATGCCGATGGCGATGGCGACGGCGACGGTGATGATGGCGATGGCGACGGTGATGATGGTGATGGCGATGGCGAAGACGACGGCGAAGGCGAAGGGGACGATTCTTCGGAGGAATCCGACGGGGAAGGTGAGGACGGCGACATTGACGGAGGCTCAGAGTAGGAATGCGGGGACGGAGCCGGGCTGTCGTCACCACCGGCTGCGAAGGTGGCCATGGCAAGGAGGAGGAGCAGTGACACCGTTAGTGCACGTTGCATTTTTTTTAAATGTGTGTGTGTGAGAGAGAGAGAGAGAGAGAGAGAGAGAGAGAGAGAGAGAGAGAGGGTCTGTGCGTTCTGATGGGAATCAAAATTTGGAGGTGAGATTTTATAGCGGGAGAGATTTCCCGGAATTACCGGTATGACCGATAATTATAACCGTTTGGTTCGAAAACCCAATGTGTGGCTGTAGCTGTACTGATTCTTTCTAACGGGTGCGGAACTCACCCGACCCGACTCATTTGCCATTTTCGTAAAGGAAAATTTATATATATATGTATTTCCTTAGAATTCTTCTACCTTTTTCCGATTTACTTGTAATGAGTATTTTGCTTTGGGGCTAATTTGTGCTTAAAATGTACGATATAATTGCATGCAAAGCATGTGGGAACTAGTGAAAGTGACTCTCTTTTTTAAGTGACTTATATATATATATATATATATATATATATATATATATATATATATATATATATATATATATATATATATATATATATATACACACACACACGCAATATATATATACTAGTCATAATCCGTGCCCATAGGGCATGGTTCATTTAAGGTATTCTCCCTCAAAATTTTTAACCCCCAATTTTAAACGAACAATAACAATTTTGAGGCCCCCATCAAAATATTAAATCCCAACCACTGCTGGATGTGAATTTTATTTGGATTTTCCATAAAATCCCACTCTCAATAATGCTCATCCACAACCATTATGAGGCCCCATCAAAATATTAAATCCCAACCATCAAAATATTAAATCCCCATCTTTGGATTCCCCATAAAATTCCACTCCCAATAATGCTCTTTCCCATAAAACCCCACTCTCAATAATGCCCTTCCCCATAAAACCCCACAACCGTTGAATCACCAAGATTAAATCCCAACCACTCTTTATCTTGGCACAGTCAGCCCTAGGATTCAAAAACCTTTGTGTTTTGTATAAGATATATATATATATATATATATATATATATATATATATATATATATATATATATATATATATATATATATATGGGCTTGGCTTCCTCACGCAGGAGCGTTCCCGCTCCTCGAGACCACCACCCTCGGCCACGGTCGGTGGTCGGCCGCCCCCGGGCGCCTCCCCCCCCCCGCCGGGCGTCTCCCTTCTTCCCCGACCTCCACTGTCCTTGCGGTCGGCAAGGATCCCGCCGGGCGCCCCTCCCGCGAGTAGGCGTTTGCCTGACGTGCGGGGGCCCTTCCCCCTTCCTTCCTTCTCCTCGGCGCTGCCGCCGTCCCCGGCGTCGGAGGCGTCGCCGTGTTCGGCAGCTGCGGCCATCTCCGACTCCCTCCCTCCTCGGTCCCCGCCTGCCACCCTCGGCGTCTTGCGCGCTGCGCATCCTGCCTCCGGACCGCAGCGCCTCATGGCCGTCGTCCCTTCCGGCGTGCCGCCCTCCCCTTCAGACGCAGCTCCTACCCCCTGCTCCCTCCGCCCAGAGCCGGCCCGTCAGGTCTCTGGCAGCGCCCGCCCAGGAGCCTCCCCCTCCCTCGGCTCTCGGCGTCCCCGCGGCTCCGGGTCACCGCCCCGCTCCGGCGGATTCGACTCCTTCGAATCCCTCGGATCCTCCGTCGGGTCCGGATCCTGCGGCTCCTCCGGCCGAGGAGCCCCCCGCCCAGTCTGCCCCCCCTCCCGTCCCCTCCAGCCCCTCTCCTCGCCGCGGCTGAGGGCCTCCCTTTCCGCCTCTGCTGTCTCCCCCCCGTCTCGGTCGCAGACCTCCTTCCCCCGTCCGCCGCTTCTGCTCCGCTTCCCTCCTCCTCGGCCGGGGCCTACTGGCAGGACCCCCTCCACCCAGCGGTGGTACTTGGTCCCCGTCCCTTCCCAGGCGACCGAGGATCCCCCCACCCAGTCAGTCGCCCCCTCCTGACGCCTCCCCCTCCCGCCCCTCTTCCCGCCTCCGCCTCTGCACCGCCTCCCTCCTCCTCGGCCGGGGCTTACTGGCAAGATCCCTCCACCCAACGGTGGTACTGGGTCTCCGCCCCACCCCCGACGGCCGCAGCCCCCTATGGCTCCTCCTCTGCTGTACAGTGGGCGGCGTATGCCCACTCCCTGGGATCGAGCCGCTACCTCTAGCTCTCCCGGCGGCGGTGCCTCAGCCTCAGCGCTCCGGCCGCCGCGACTTCCCCTTCCGGCCACCGTGGCTCCCTCCTGGATCTCCGCGGATCAGCTCCCCCTCCTCCTCATCGGTCCGCCCTATCCAGCTCCCCCTCGAGCGTTCTCCCCTGGCACCCTCCCTCCGTTCCCCTCCTCCCTGCTCTCCTCTCCGGCCATGCGAGCCCGAGGTGTGCCCCCTCGCCGGCTCTCCCCCTCCTCCGCGCTCCTCCCCAAGGGGCGTCCGCCTCCCTCGCTGGCTCCCCCTATCCCAGTCTGATCCCTGGAGGACCCGAGCTCTGCCCTTTAGTCCCCGCTCCCGACGACGCTCCCGCGGGCCTCCCGCCGTCGCTCAGCGCCGCGCTCCCCTCCCCCTGGAAGTCCGGTCCCCGCCCTTCCCCGTCGGCTCTCCCCGACCATCCCCCGCGCCGGCCGCCTCGGGCCGCCGCCTCTTCGGCTTCCGTCGCCTCGCGGCCCGCCCATCCCTCCCTCGGTCCCCGCCCCCCCTCCTCGGTCCCCGTACCCCCTCGGGCAGGCCCAGGCCCTCGGTCCCCGAGTCCTCCCTCGGGCAGACCCCCCACGTGCCCACGTGTCCCCCCTCCTCCGGACTGCGTGCATTTTTTCAAATTTTGAATTGTGGCCGGTTGTGTGGGCCCCGCATGTTGTACTGTGTTGTTGGGTTCTCCTCTTTAATAAAACGTCCTTCTTAAAAAAATAATAAAAAAAAATGTATATAAAATATATATATATATATATATATATATATATATATATATATATATATATATATATATATATATATATATATATATATTTATTTATTTATTTATTTATTTATTTATTTATTTATTTATTTATTTATTTATATATTTATATATATATTTTATATATATTATATATATATATATATATATATATATATATGGGTGGGGATCATGTGATACATATAATTTGACATCTAAAAAAATACGCAATCTCAGCCGCACATCATTTGAATTGAATGATTCAGATTTGATAGAGTAATATGTAATAATTATCACGCATGCCAAATTGAATATCCCACTAATTAATACAACCTACCATTAATTTGCATGCATATTAAATTTGACTTCCATGCATGTAAATTTGGTATGCATTTAAATCTGAACCATTCAATTCAAATAATGTGCAGCTGAAATTGAATGTTTTTTTAGATGCCAAATTGGATGTGTCACCTGATCCCCCTATATATATATATATATATATATATATATATATATATATATATATATATATATATATATATACTAATCATAACCCGTGCCCATAGGGCATAGTTAATTTAAGGTATTCCCCCTCAAAATCTTGGACCCCCAATTTTAAACGAACAATAATAATTTTGAGGCCCCCATCAAAATATTAAATCCCAACCACTGCTGGATGTGAATTTTCTTTGGATTTCCCATAAAATCCCACTCTCAATAATGCTCATCCACAACCATTATGAGGCCCCCATCAAATATTAAATCCCAACCATCAAAATATTAAATCCCCATCTTTGGATTCCCCATAAAACCCCACTCCCAATAATGCTCTTCCCCATAAAACCCCACTCCCAATAATGCTCTTTCCCATAAAACCCCACAACCGTTGATTCACCAAGATTAAATCCCAACCACTCTTTATCTTGGCACAGTCAGCCCTAGGATTCAAAAACCTTTGTGTTTTGTATAAGAGATACATATATATATATATTTGACGTGGGTATGATTGTTAGGGTTAGGAATGTGAGGATACTGAAGATTAGAATTAGTGTTGGGGATGAGAGATGTAGGTGAAGATGAAAAACTAGGTCTTGATGATATTAAAAATGGTTAACATAGTGTTCTAAGGACACGTGTTGATTCATCCATAAATGTGTATTTTGTATGGGTACTCTCACGATATACCTTTCACTTAAAATATGTATGCATCACAAAAAATCCTTAAAATATGTATTGATAAATATAAATTGTGCATCGATAAATGTGTTTGTGGAAATATCTATCTAAAATGTACATTTATCAATGTGTTAACATATGTCATTAGGGCACATGTTCATAAAATCCATTAAAAATTAGGATTATAATTATGATTAAAGATGATGAAATAGTAATGGAAAAAATGTCTTTTCACTTTTATAGTTAACTTCTAAATATGCAAAAAAAGTGATAGTTGAAAATATCTAAGTGATAATTTTTTATAGTTTTAAGAACATACTAGGATATTTAAGCCAAAAAAATAATAGTTCATGATATTTAAATACCAACTACTATTGTTTTGGTGACAACAGTTTCATTATGGATTAGTAAATATTGTCTAATTTAAAGATAAAGGAAGTTGTACATACCATGCACACCATCCAATCTTCACCAATCTTTACTATTATAAAGATGCATAAAAATGAATTAAAATAAGTCGTCTAAGATATTTATATACTTACGTAATTAAAAATTAAACTAAATAACTAAAATCTTAACTACATGATATTACGTGCACGTAAGTATACTTAAAATATAAGCATATCTAAAACATATTCTAATTAAAATATAATTATACCAAATCATAATTAAAATATATATTCAAATTATCTCTACTATTATAACGCGGCTTGAAAAGAGCTTAAAAAAATGAGTCGCTTAAGTCGTATATAATAAATACAAAATAAGACAAAATGACTCTAAGGATTGGGATAGATGTTACTCGATGACTTGTGTTACCATAAGACAACGTAAATTGAGGAAAGATGTTGCTCGATGACTTAAGATATAGATGAATGAACATATATGATTATGGGTTTGAATGAATTGATCATGGGAATAGTTCGGAAATAATGATTGAATTTGATCTTGAATATTGAGGAGATTATCCAGTTCGAACAATAGCATTAGTCGCTGTAAACCCCCTAAAAATTTCTTCTACGATTTTTTTAAAATATTATTGTAATTATTTTGTACTTCGTATCTACACGTCGCATATGAATTCACATTGTTGTAGCGTGCGAGATTTGCGTTTTGTAATTGCTCGTCGAATGCGAATATGTGCGAGGTACATATTTTTGTAAAATATTTTATTAGAGATTTTATATATAGAAGAATTTAATTTTCAAAATAATATGTGATAAATATTTTTATTTCTAAAAAGCGTTATTTTATTCGTCGTTTAAAAATAAGTGATTTAAAAAATTATGGTTTATATGAAAAGTATTCCAAATATTTTGCAAAATTTGAAAGTTGATATTTAAAATATTTTGTTATTTATAAGAGCTATTTTATGATTAAATATTTAAGTATTTATCGTGATTTTCGAAATTAATTATTTCTATATTTATTTAATTATGAAAAATGATATTTGGGATTTTTGTTAATTTTAATATTTGATTAAATATGGTAATTTAAATTGAAAAAAAATTTATTGACTTTATTTAAAATATTTTAAATTTAGGAATAGAATTTATCTAGATTGGATTTGATTTGGATCGAGTTATTTTTTTTAAATCAATTTGAATTAATAGATGATTTATCTAATTGGGTTTTAAACGAATCATAGTCTCTATCCAACTAGGGGCACCACCTCCTATATAAGGAGAAGCTCCATACTCTTTTCCATCAATTTTTCACAATCCAATTCTCCACCAAAATATCTATCGTGCATCGTGTCCGTGTCGTCTTTTCTTGTACTATATTTTCTAGTACAAATACATTCTGTATCCGTGTCCGACAGTTCCGGACACCGACTCGTCCCGTGTCTCGCATGACACGTGTACAGACTCCCTCCTTATCCAACGTCCGAGCTTCCTGTCCCGACTCTGCAGCCCCTGTTCTTCTCGCAGCACCGACAACCCTTCCTGACGCAACCACCACCGCGGGAGCCAACACCACCACCCCCATCATCATCACCACCTCCGCTGTCCACCAACCACCACCATTGCATTCATCGCCATCACTGACCTGCAACCAACTCCAGCCTCTCGACACCATCGGCCAACTCCGGTCGCCCCCTTGCAACAATAACCATCAACATGTCAACCACCACTGGCTCCTCCACCTTGGTCGTAGCCGACCACTAGTCCCAACTCCCGTCGGCTCCAGCCCCGACCTTCCCAAGGCCCAAATCACCCACACCGACCGCCGCCACACACAAAACCACCATCATCGGGAGAGAGAGGGAGAGAGAAGCTAACCCACTGTCCGCCGCTGATGAGACTCCGCCGCCGTTGGGCCTCGCCGCCTCCGTCGAAGACCCACGCGACCGTGCTCCCTTCCGATCCCGCCAGTAGCAGTCGCCTTGTCGCAGCTGCGTGCGTGAGCTGCCGCCTTCCCGCGGAGCTGCTGGTCCACGCGCCTCCGGCCACCCGACGCCACCCGAATCGCCGCATCGCCGCCCGCAGATGCTGTGCCGCCCCACGCCGTTCTCCGGCGACCGTACCGCAGATTCGCGTGTGGGACCACCGCCTTCCGCCGCCGTGTACGCCACCGCGTGCAGGACCACCCGCCGCTGCCTCTTGTCGAACCACCGGCGTAGAAGCCACCGTCGGTGTGCACTCCGCTCCTTTCTCCCTAATTTTCTCTCTCTCTCACTCATTATGTGGGATTTGGGGAAGAGCTGTAGTATTTTTAAGGGGTTAGTAGTATATTATTATTATTATTATTATTTTTACTATTATCATTATTATTATTTATTATTATCATTATTATTATTTTCATATGTTACTGTTATTATTATTAATATTGTTGTTAGTATTATTATTATATTATTATTACTGTTAATTATTATTATTACTGTTATTATTATACCATTAGGATTATTTTAATACTTTTGTTATTAGAATTATTATTGTATTATTCTGGTTATTAAATAATTTGATAAATAATATTATCCAAAATACAATTTGACAAAATTTGGGTTTAACCCTAAACTGTTTATTAAAAATATTTTGACTACCAAAAATTTAGTTACCTAGTAAATGCTATATTGACAACTTAGAGTTTTGCCTAAAACAATTTTTATTTTTCAAGTATTTTTCTAAAAATTATTTTAACTAATAAAATGGTAGTTTCCAAATTAAAAACTCATTTTTCAAGTATGTATTTATCTAAAATATTTTGGACTAATGAAAGATATTTTTCAAAGTATTATAAATATTTTTACAAAATAATATATGTATTTTTTCACACAAATTCCCTCAATTATCTTGATTGCGACTGATCATCTTTCCTATTTCCTCGCGACTTTGGACCTCTGCACCATGACTATGGCTATTGGACCAAGCTGGACTTATCAGATTATCGCACACCAGGAGTAACAACAGGCAAGATACCTTGCCATCATTTATTGTTTATAAATTAGTCTGCATTTTATTTATTGCATATCACTGTGTATTTATTTCCCGTTCTTTTAACTATACCATTATTACAGTGCCTGATCTAGTGCCTGCTCAGTGATATTAGCTGTACCTTGTTATTTATCCTTTGATTGCATATGGACCTAGAGTTAAGGGACTACCACTAGTTTAATGCATTACATAAACTTTGATACTGATGTGCCACGAGATGTGTGAGTTATGAGTAACATATAGCATCCGGACTTGCGTGTTGGCTGATCACTGATGCGTATAGGACGTGCGTTAGGTCTAACTGTCAATAGTTGAATGTTAGAAGACTTGACGGTTAATAGTGTTACATGGTCGTGGATGCGACATGATAGGTACATTGGGTGGGGAGAACATTTTCTTATCGTATGGGCTTCGATTGCACTTCCCTTGTAACCCGGAAGCTCCGCTGGAGATACGGGTATGAGCCTCTCAGATTGGCCACTGTCGTTTTTGAACGTCATGGGCTTAGGTCACTGGTGCCCAAGTGGGGACTATACCAGATCCTATTTACAGCCAGGGCTCATACGACGGAAGGTTTATTCTCAATTGCATTTTCACTTTAGTATGGTTAGGTTACCTTATTTATGTCTTGTCACTTTCTTTGATTGTGGCATATTTTATATTTAATATTTATATGGCATATTTATTGTATCTTGTTACGTCCCTCTGAGGACCTGATTATCTCGCCAGGTGTGCGTTCTTATCTTTCGCAGGTGTTTTAGCCGTGGCCATGATCGTCACTATTTCTTCGAGGATGATTGCACTTTGATCGTCTTCGCTTCGCCCGCCAAACTCATTTTATTTTCCGTGTATTTTCCTTACTTGTTGGTAGTGGATTTGTCTCCGCCCAACATATTGTATCAAGATAATTCATTATCATTATATGATATTCTTTTATTCTTATATTTTGTGTGGATGAGATTAGTCATAGTTCTACTGCATTTTACAGCTTACGTATATTTATTATACGGCTGGCATGACTACGTTCCTAGTCCTACGTATTTTGGGACTGGGGCGTTACATGTTTTTGTGGTGGCCCGTGAAGGTCGAGATTGCCGTTTTCAGTTATATTAATGAACCGAGCGGGCCTGCAATATAGGAGTAGAGTTTAGAATCTCATCCACCTACTTGACATCATTTCTTGACTTCAAATTCTGAACTCTCGTTCGACCTCCTTGATTTGCATCTTGTTTGACTCCTTCTACCGTAAATTCTTAGTTTTCGCATTTAGTAAGATGACTACACTAGTATATGCCCATAGGTTAAACACATGGCTAGATGGATTGTATTGACAATTAATATGCATTGAGATTTTATTTGAGTTATAAAGGCAATTATTTTCCTAGAAATATGATCTTAAGGATTAGTTAATTCCAAGTTGGGTAGTAGCATATTACCACTTCCAAAAGATAGTTGGAATTTTATTTTGATATTACAAGGTGATATACACAAGAGGATAGCTAGATCGAGAAAACAAATTGATTTGATTTGCGTTTTGATTTTGAAGGTCTTTGAGCATTTATGATTTATCGAGTTATAGCTATACATCTTTTTTGGAAGGATATAAATTTGATTTGGAAAAGGATCAAAAAAAAAATTAAATGTGGAAGTATGATTTACGATTGACAAAAATTTGAGGATGATTAATAAATTTTGGTCAAATATTTTTTTGAATTAAATTACGTCATATGATCTATGAATTATAAAGTTATTTAGATTTCGATTTTAAAAGCCTTGATTATGGATATTTAAATTTTGGTGAAAAAAAAATTTGAAGAGTAGTTATGACTTATTGGAAGCTAGATATACACATTTGAAGGATATAGAATTAAATTCGGGAGTTATTTAAATGTTCCATTTTGTAGTATGAATTTCGGCAGATAAACTTATTTAAATGTTGAGTTTAAGATTTTGGAAAAAAAAATTATTATTCGATTTGCGATATACAAGGGTTATTTTGAGATTGATTAGAAATTTAAATTTGGATTAAACTTGACAGCCTAAGATGATTAGAAAATTTGGGGGAATATCGTGGAAATTTTATTAAGAAAATTTCGAGGAACTTTAAATTTTAGATTAGATCATATATTGGTAGAGGACCAAGGAGCAAATAAGGTCACCCTAGTGAGATAGAAGTATTCCACATTAGATTGCCATACCACATATGATTATGATATTGCATATACTCAAGTATAGTCAGTCATCGACCAAACCGATGAACATATCTTTGACTTACTCGACCTTCCCTCAAATCTAGATATTTATTCGTGACCATCTAATTGTTTGAAACTTTGAAATGATTGGAATCATTCCCTTGACCATACCCTTATCTATGAGACCATCTTCCCTCTAGAAACTGTGTCTCTAACTTATCTTAACTTGATCTACGAGATTTCATAAATTATCTTTATTTCGGGCTTTAAACCTTTTATTTTTGTGCACTAATTAGTACATTATGAAAACCCACTTTCTATTTTGATCATTCGGCGTTCCCTATCGTGACTTTGATATTTGGAGCACAACACTAGACTTTTTTTTCCAACAAATTTCACATGCAAGACCTAGACGAGCTCACCTTCATGTAGGTACATTGTGTCCCACTAAAACACGTCCCCTTGTACTCTATTTTTCTGATGCGACTTTCGAGTCAAAATAGCTAGTTGTAAACCCTACCATGATAATGTTGTCCTTTCTGACTTCATCTAGAGACCAAATCTTGACTCAAATCTTTCGATCCAATATATGATTGTGATCTACATAATTTCTTATTATGCATAACTTATGTGTTAACTCGATTGCTTAACCCTTGTCCTTTTATTTTCGTGCCTTATCTTAATTTACTCCGACCAATAACAACTTTTACTTTTCGTGTGATATTAGCAACCTTTACTCTTCTCCCTTCTCACTAAATTGCTCGTCATATTTTACCTTGATTTCTCTGTGGTTTATGCAATTTTGCTCATGTTATAATTTCCTTGCTCGAAGATGAATTTGATCATGACATCCTTTGGTTAGGGAGAGGTTAGATTAGAAATTCCCTAGAGAAAAGTGGTAAAGTTGAATAAGATGATTGAGCATGCATAAGTGAAATTTTGCGGTAAACTATGAGACGAAGTATATTTTATGATAAAGGGAGAATAGATTCTTGTTTGACAAATTGAGACTTTATTTTATGATAAATAGAGTGTTTGAAGAATTCAAGAAAAATGTAATTTCTTAAATCCTTAATGATCAAGAATTTAACTATGGGATGATTGTAAATATAAAGGTCATATTAAGGTGAGATTGGATTTACTCTTGACTAATTGAGTAAAGAAATTTTATTTTTAAATTTTGCATGGAGAAATTAGCTTGAGAGAAAATATGTAGGAAGAAGAGTATTAGAGATTATTGGAAGTTGGACTTATCAAATTTTAAGATTTTAGACATAATTTCATATTGAAGTAAGATTGAATTGATCTTCGACTAATGGATTAAAAGGTTGAGAAATTTTCAATTATGATGGTGTTATGAAGATATGATCCACAAATATTGAAGGGATATTTTATTTTGGGATAAGTACAAATGTTCTACAAAGAATGTTGATTCATTTTGACTAAATATCGATTACCTACTCTTGGAAGAGATTAGGAATGAGGAAATCCATTTTGAGGAAAATAATTATATTTATAGATATGTTGGGAAGGTATATTAGAGATTCATTGGAGTTGAACTTGTTGAGCTTGTTGAATTCTCCTTGTGAAACATCGGAATTAGATATATGCATACATTTTGGAAATTCAAAAAAAAAGTGAGGTAAATGATCGAAGTAATTAAAGAAGAAGATAAAGATGGGATATAAACTTGTGGACAAAACAAAGTGAGAAAGGTTAATATGACTAATTGGTAAGGACGATTAGAGATTTTAACGATACTGAAAACGTGCACTGAAATTTTGAATCAGGGATATTAATCTAGTGATCAAAATTTATATTGAAAACTATTACCTATTTGGGAGCTTGCACAAATGATAATGAATGATTGATTATAGACACTAAGGGGTTGTCACACACATGATCGATCATATTAGAACTATTGAATTTTTTTGTCCTAATAAATGACTTACTGCCATTGAAATGTCGTTTCCTTCTCGTCAAACAATTGATTGCCTTTTGTGCAATATGAGTCAAATTCTTATCGATTAAACTGCTACTATCTCCCTAAGCCTACCTACCCTAATTATCCCTAAATTTTGAGGACGAAATTCTTTTAAGTTGGGTAGGATGTAAATCCCCTAAAAATTTCTTCTACGATTTTTTTAAAATATTATTGTAATTATTTTGTACTTCGTATCTACACGTCGCATATGAATTCACATTGTTGTAGCGTGCGAGATTTGCATTTCGTAATTGCTCGTCGAATGCGAATATGTGCGAGGTACATATTTTTGTAAAATATTTTATTATTGATTTTATATATAGAAGAATTTAATTTTCAAAATAATATGTGATAAATATTTTTATTTCTAAAAAGAGTTATTTTATTCGTCGTTTAAAAATAAGTGATTTGAAAAATTGTGGTTTATATGAAAAGTATTCCAAATATTTTGCAAAATTTGAAAGTTGATATTTAAAATATTTTGTTATTTATAAGAGCTATTTTATGATTAAATATTTAAGTATTTATCGTGATTTTTGAAATTAATTATTTCTATATTTATTTAATTATAAAAATGATATTTGGGATTTTTGTTAATTTTAATATTTGATTAAATATGGTAATTTAAATTGGAAAAAAATTTATTGACTTTATTTAAAATATGTTAAATTTAGGGATAGAATTTATCTAGATTGGATTTGATTTGGATCGAGTTATTTTTTTAAATCAATTTGAATTAATAGGTGATTTATCTAATTGGGTTTTAAACGAATCATAGTCTCTATCCAACTAGGGGCACCACCTCCTATATAAGGAGAAGCTCCATACTCTTTTCCATCAATTTTCCACAATCCAATTCTCCACCAAAATATCTATCGTGCATCGTGTCCGTGTCGTCTTTTCTTCTACTATATTTTCTAGTACAAATACATTCTGCATCCGTGTCTGACAGTTCCGGACACCGACTCGTCCCGTGTCTCGCAGGACACGTGTACAGACTCCCTCCTCTTCCAACGTCCGAGCTTCCTGTCCTGACTCTGCAGCCCCTGCTCTTCTCGCAGCACCGACAACCGTTCCTGACGCAACCACCACCGCGGGAGCCAACACCACCACCCCCATCATCATCACCACCTCCGCTGTCCACCGACCACCACCATTGCAATCATCTCCATCACTGACCTGCACCCAACTCCAGCCTTCCGACACCATCGGCCAACTCCGGCCGCCCCCTTGCAACAACAACCATCAACATGTCAACCACCACTGGCTCATCCACCTTGGCCGGAGCCGACCACTAGCCACCACTAGCCCCAACTCTCGTCGGCTCCAGCCCTGACCTTCCCAAGGCCCAAATCACCCACACCGACCGCCGCCACACACAAAACCACCATCATCGGGAGAGAGAGGGAGAGAGAAGCTAACCCGCCGTCCGCCGCTGACGAGACTCCGTCGCCGTCGTTGGGCCTCGCCATCTCCGTCGAAGACCCACACGGCCGCGCTCCCTTCCGATCCCGCCAGTAGCAGCCGCCTTGTCGCAGCAGCGCACGTGAGCTTCCGCCTTCCCGTGGAGCTGCTGGCCCCCGCGCCTCCGGCCACCCGACGCCACCCGAATCATCGCACCACCGCCCGCAGATACTGAGCCGCCCCACGCCATTCTCCGGCGACCGCACCGCAGATCCGCGTGTGGGACCACCGCCTTCCGCCGCCGTGCGTGCCACCGCGCGCAGGACCACCCGTCGCTGCCTCTTGCCGGACTACCGGCGCCGAAGCCACCGTCAGTGAGCACTCCGTTCCTTTCTCCCTAATTTTCTCTCTCTCACTCATTATGTAGGATTTGGGGAAGAGCTGTAGTATTTTTAAGGGGTTAGTAGTATATTATTATTATTATTATTTTTACTATTATCATTATTATTATTTATTATTATCATTATTATTATTATTATTATCATATATTACTATTATTATTATTAATATTGTTGTTAGTATTATTATTATATTATTATTACTGTTAATTATTATTATTGTTGTTATTATTATACCATTAGGATTATTTTAATACTTTTGTTATTAGAATTATTATTGTATTATTCTGGTTATTAAATAATATGATAAATAATATTATCCAAAATACAATTAGACAAAATTTGGATTTAACCCTAAACTGTTTATTAAAAATATTTTGACTACCAAAAATTTAGTTACCTAGTAAATGCTATATTGACAACTTAGAGTTTTGCCTAAAACAATTTTTATTTTTCTAGTATTTTTCTAAAAATTATTTTAACTAATAAAATGGTAGTTTCCAAATTAAAAACTCATTTTTCAAGTATGTATTTATCTAAAATATTTTGGACTAATGAAAGATATTTTTCAAAATATTATAAATATTTTTACAAAATAATATATGTATTTCTTCACACAAATTCCCTCAATTATCTTGATTGCGACTGATCATCTTTCCTATTTTCTTGCGACTTTGGACCTCTGCACCATGACTATGGCTATTGGACCAAGCTGGACTTGTCAGATTATCGCACACCAGGAGTAACAACAGGCAAGATACCTTGCCATCATTTACTGTTTATAAATTAGTCTGCATTTTATTTATTGCATATCACTGTATATTTATTTCCCGTTCTTTTAACTGTACCATTATTACAGTGCCTGATCTAGTGCCTGCTCAGTGATATTAGCTGTACCTTGTTATTTATCCTTTGATTGCATATGGACCTAGAGTTAAGGGACTACCACTAGTTTAGTGCATTACATAAACTTTGATACTGATGTGCCATGAGATGTGTGAGTTATGAGTAGCATATAGCATCCGGACTTGCGTGTTGGCTGATCACTGATGCGTATAGGACGTGCGTTAGGTCTAACTGTCAATAGTTGAATGTTAGAAGACTTGACGGTTAATAGTGTTACATGGTCGTGGATGCGACATGATAGGTACATTGGGTGGGGAGAACATTTTTTTGTCGTATGGGCTTCGATTGCACTTCCCTTGTAACCCGGAAGCTCCGTTGGAGATACGGGTATGAGCCTCTCAGGTTGGCCACTGTCGTTTTTGAACGTCATGCGCTTAGGTCACTGGTGCCCAAGTGGAGACTATACCAGATCCCATTTACAGCCAAGGCTCATACGACGAAAGGTTTGTTCTTAACTACATGTTCACGCGAGCGCAACATCGGCCTTGCACATGCGTCACGTCATATTTGGAGTGATCGTTCTGCGTGAGCACTGACATGGTGATTCATGTCGCGAGAATGATCGAACTCAGAAAATTAAGACGTGGCAATTTGGATTGCTTCGACTTGTGGTTTGATGTGAAGGTAAATTCAAGGATTGTTCAGATTGGTGATTGATGATTAAGTAATTTTGAGGATTGAGTAGATCCAATCTGTGTATCGAGAATAAATCAGTCTAGACTCAAAGCAAGAGCTACGCCCCGACGAAAATGATTATCTTACAAGAATGCATGGTAATTTCATGTCAAAGCACGGATGATCGGACTTATGTGAGATTGGGACGTGACATATTGTTATGCTAGATGACCTCGTGATCGAATACGTAAATTATAGTAAACAACTTGGAGAGTATGGAATAAAAAATTGTGGTTTAGAGATAAATTGTCTTGTGGTGTACTTGGCTGGGATAGGATGGATAGGTGGATGGTATCGAACATGTGTGAAGAGATAGACTACACGGATTGGTTGTTGCACGAGCGATATTGATATGTCGAGAAATTGGTTGAACATGACTTACCATAGGATGGCTTTGCTGAATGACTCGGACCCCTTGGACTAAGTATTGTAAGTGCGAATAGGAGAAATCTATGCTCGATGTTTAGAAATCGGAGTGATGCGAGCTTGGGTAGAAAAACCTCGTATTATCAACTTTGGTTTGACCTTAGGATGGGGTCAGTGTTGTTATTATTGTTTAGGAACTATGATTCTAATACTGGCAATTGACCTTAGCCTGGAGAGATTGCCTAGCAGTTAGGCAAGACGTCCATGTTTCGAGAGTTAGTATCGTACGATTGATCTTAAGGATTGATATGATTGAATATCGGTATTGGTGGATAGAATGATTCAAATTATGAGGACACCACTCGCGAGTCTTGGCTGAAATGCATATATTTCAGGGACGCTTGAATATGTGCATGATCCAACTCGAGTGGTGATGACGGATTCTCTATCACGAGGCTTGATTGACATGCATATATTTTGTGGACGCCTAGAATATGTGCACGATCCAACTAAGTGATACGTTGAATTCTAGTGAGACTGTAGGAACTGAATAATACCAAGGATTTGAAATTGTGTCTCAAGGAAAAGATTGATGGTAGTGCAATCATTGGATTCAAATGAACTTGAATGTCGATTGAATGAATGGTTTGTCCTAGAACTAAGTTATCCGTGTGCGCGATAAGTATAAGTTGTCCCCAGTTGAGATATAGTTGTTCGTGTCGGAAGATAACCAAAGCACGAGCGTGGCTCGGGTTGAAGAAAAGCATAGGACGAATGTGTGCGAGAATCGTTGGATGTTGAATCAAGTTATAAGTCGATAAATGTACTCAGTTAGTTTCGAGGATGAAACTTTTTCTGAGTGGTGTATGATGTAGTGACCCATCCCGCTCAGTCAATCGGAAGAATCAGAACGCCGATGACGTTTGGACTTAGTCATGCAACGGCTACTTGAAGACCCGCTCGGTCGAGGCGACTCCTCGCTCAGGTGGGTGGCTTCGATAAACTTGCCTCAGCTTGGCCATCGCACTAATAAAACAAAAGTTTTCAATGCACCGTAGGCTTGATAATAAAAGAGACGAATCCACATAAATAAGGAAATAATCCCGAGTTGGGTCGATTGAGTTAGAACATGGAAAAAGGTCGGTCCTACGGTCGACTTAGAAATGATGCACGATGGCTTTCAAAATGACACTCAGTCCTTCGTACCATGGCTTAGGAGAAGAAAAAGTTCGTCTTCGCCACGAAGCTAAGTATTTGCCTAAGTCATAGGCGTCGCCCGCATAAACGCTTGATAAAGCGTGCACGGTTCCATCATCCAAGGCATGGCATAGCCTTTGCTCGTCCCACAGGTTAAGTTATATCACAAGGCTTGTGGCATAAGTCTAGGCACCCAAGGAACTTGGTTGTTCAAAGTCGAACGCGTGCACGGCACGTTCCCACGATGTAAGGCTTGACGCAACCTTTGCTCGTTAAGTTGTTGCACCGATTAAAGTTAAGCAAAGTAATGTTAGGCTATCGAAGTCATTCTAGCACTGTCCTACGATTTCTATGGTTGTTATAGCCACATGGTCCCACGATCTTAAGGCTCATCATATGGAGTATGACTTGAGCGGTAGCGTCGTATAGAACGCAAGTTGGTTTAAGGCACGAGCCACGGTTGGTTCAGTAAAAAGTTAGCCACGGTCTATGGCACCTAAAGAACACGTTTTATTCAAGTTAAGCGGGAAGGCTATACAATAGTCGTTCCCTGGATTTCAAAGAATGGAAAGTTCAAGCGATGGTTTGTCGCCGAGGCGGTCCCTCGTTTAGGAGTCTCATGGTTCCAATGTACGTTTTACATGATATGGTTTCAAGCATATTTTGCTAAAGAGTATGGTTTGAGTCATTCCAAAGATTAGACCATGCATTTATGTGAGTCTAGATGAAGTCTCATAGGTGCGTGGTCATGGACAACTTGTCGACAAAGGCGATATTTCTTCGGATCGGCAACCTGGGCCCAGGAAACCGATCCGGCCATGGAGGAAACACGGTATAGCTGATGCTAGGTAGGCAACCAGGGATTCGGTGGGATATCATTGGGGCTAGCTACCTGCATTGACCGACCCATCCTATTCCTAGCTATGTCCACGATGGCTAGTCAATGCTAGTAACCTTTCATATAGGTAAGTTGGCGCGCTGAGCGGCTATCCGCATGCACGATGTCAGTCGAATCAAAGGAAGTGTAAACACGGTACAAACTGAGTTAAGAAAAGATATGTACGGTTGTAGCACCAGTATGAAACCTAAGATTTGGCTATAGCAAGGATACGTGCTTCGGCACGAGTCATGGTGTAGAGTATTTAGTTGTTCGCACGGAGTTGCATAAGTCAGATTTGAGTCATTAAGAGTTAAGTCAAGAAGGACCGTAAGGCGAGTTTGATCAAGAAATGTTGAGTTGCGAGGCACGACCTTGATATGTTTATGCACGGCCACGCTGTCATGGCACAAATATAGGCAAGACTAAGTAGGAAAGCATTGTCTCAAGTATATTGAAGCACGAATAGAGTTTATGGCATGACCAAGTTGCTGCGTTCCAAATATGGGCCGATAGGCAAGCACGAGTCGATAAGTTGATGTCGTTGACACAAGAATGGTCTAGAGGCAAGGTATAAGTAAGTTGTTGGTGCATGACACAATGATGGTCTAGAGACACAAAATAGGCCAAGAATTTATGTCCTAAAATTAATCCTAAGGCAAGAATAGAAAGAAAATCATAAAGGGATTATGTTGTACAAAGTAAATAAACGTATTAGTTTTGTATGGGCGGACGAGGAGCTCACTCCACCAGTACAGTTGAGTACTGACACTCACACAGTATTTATGTGAATGCACAGGTAGAAGCTCGTTTGCGTGTAGCTCGCATGGATACGTCGAGGCATGGAGTTCCTTGGCATTTTGAGGCATGCGGCCGCATTGAAGACTAGACTTATACGGGATATAATGTATGGATATCGCCTATCTAAAGCTTCTGCTAGCCTACTCAAATTGTATTGAGAGATGAGAGAGAGCAGAGTGACTTGTAATGCGAGAAGAGTGAGCTTGAGTGATTATAATCTTGGCCTTGCGCCATATTGTAATCTTTGTTTCAATATCAATAAAAGAGTATTTTGTATGACTTGTGTTTTGCGTTAAATTTTCGCTGCTGTATCAATATTTTTGCTTGGGACTTTTGTGCGACAACCCCATTGCTTAGCCTGTAATCGGTTGTTATGGAACCCGCCTTGCGTGAGCGCAATCTAGGTTCACACGGCATCACGTCTTAGCGAGGACGATCGGTCCTACGGGACTGCGGCGTAACAAGTACTAATCTAATAGTGTAGTATATAATTGTTGTCAGCAAGAAATGGGTGTAGTGACTTGGGATGTATTAGTAACTGTGCATTCTCCTCAATAAATGAATGCATGTGAGTAGGCTATGTGTTGGTAGTAGTCAAATTGAATAGATGAATGTTACCACATGGGAGGAATAAAGTGAAGTCATATAGGAGAGAAGCAGTACTAGCATCTTATAGTTGATACCGAGAGGAATAAAACTTAAGTTGTGTACTAGTGTCAAATAAAAGCCCTACCTTCTGTACAAGTGTTGGCAACCTTTTTTTTACTAATACAAATAATTAGTTAATCACCTTTATATATTATGATTAACTTAGCAATTAGGGTTTATGTAGATATTATTATTAAAATCCTTTTCTCCTTATAAATGAATTATTAATTAATTAGAAATTATATCGAATATTTTAGGAGTTACTTATAAGTTAGGTTTTTGTTTAAATAATTATTAATTAGTTTAAATATTATCTTATAGGACCATTTGCCACTTCGGACTCAGCGAACTTGGACGTGGGACCGGCTACTTTACATCAGCAATCGGAGATAGGCAACTGTACCTTGCCATACTTGTACTTTAGTTACATTATTAAATTCTTGAATATTATTTATATATATTTCATTACAATACCTAGGGTCGTGTTCGGTACTTAGCGTCTGAATCAAATTCGGGTGCCGATGGACGTTAGCGCCATCGGGTATCGACATTAGACATTCACATTTCGTTATCGCGACAATCCATTGCGGGGTACATTCAAGCCCTAGGTCATGTTCATGGTTACTGCATTGTGTCGGATTCCCGTACATGATTACATCTTGCTTACGGAAGTCTGTGATTTATATTCTAGGACGTTGATTTGTGAACTTCACTGTACTTACTAGTATGACTCGATGTCCTAGCTAGAGGATCTGGCTGAGCGTCTCGTGGATGTGATTCGCAAGGTCACATGGGAGGGAAGAACATACACCGTGCGCTTGGGCTACTTTTCTACATTGTATGGCGTTGCCTCATTCCAGAGCTTCGGAGATTTCGTAGTTTGCCACTGTCCTTATCGGACTGTGGGGTTTTCGTAGTTTGCCGGAGTGCCTATCAGGTCTCCGGGGTACACCGTGATAGCTCGCGTATTCGAGTGATGTTTATTAAATTGCTTTAATATTCTAGTTAGTTATGTTAGATACCCCTTACAATCACATTTACTTTTCACATATTTATCTTCTCTGTTGTACACTTGGCTTGTACATTATGTACCTTGTTGCGTCCCGCTGAGGACCAGGTTTTCCCTTCAAATTTTGCTGCGTGGTCTACAGAGAACCTTGTTGGATTATTGATGGGCTCCCATTATATTTCATGTATGTACTCCTTATAGGTATTCATTCTTTCGTAGTTTATATGTTTTATTTCATGTTGTTTTGATCGCTTAGTAGCATAGTATTTATAGACTCATATTATTCATTCGAGTCTATTTTGGGCAATATAATTAGTAGGCTGCAGACTGGTTCTCATATTCCCCATTCTTTATGATTTTGTCCGTGGATAGAGATATAAATATGTTACAGAGGTAGTTACACCAATCTAGGACAGCTTTGCGTATCCGATTTGGACTGGAGTCCACTTGGATACATAGCTGGCCATAGCCATATGGCCTAGTCCCGTGTATTTTGGAACTGGGGCGTGACATGGTTTTTGTGGTGGCCCATGTAGGTCACGATTTATCATTTCGGTTACGTTATTGTACTGAGCGAGCCTACAATTATGATTAAGAATGAATAGGACCTCAATCCACAGCTTATTTGAAAACTTCCCTTGCATTTGATTATCCTCCTTGAACTTCAAAATTGTATTTGTTCATTCTCCTTTGAAAATCGCTATTTTTGTTTCTCGTCTCCTCCTACTATTTCGAAGAGACGGACATTCGTACGCGATGATTATCTCCAGATGCATGTCATCTATAAGACGAAGAAGGAGCACTTGATTGAATAGTTTTTAAGAAAATAGTTATCCATAGTAAGAAGGGTTAGACTAGGTAGTTTTTCAGATTTTGAGCTAGAAAGAATTGACGGTCTAAGGTTTTGTGTAAAGACTTGTACCCAATAACGTGAGCCTAGAATTAGATAAAATCTACCCATTTTGCTTGAGTTAGAAGTGATCTGGAAGTATTGGTGGTTAGAAGGATTTATTGAATGATAAAAGTTCAAGTACTATGTGATGATCTATGATAAAGCAAAGTTAGACGTTAGGGTTAGCTATAGTCCTTGGTGGTATGAGTAAATATGACAATGACTTTAGAATATGGAAACTTGAGGCTCTAACCTTGGAGAAAGTTTTCTCATATTAGGATTTCAATGTAAAATCAAGTATGGATGATACCAATTTTCATATTAGATAACACAGAGTAGCAGCGATAGAAAGGACAAATTAAGAAAATAAGAATCGATATATGGCATAGGTTAAGGATAAGGATTAGGTGGAGGCACTACCAGAATAAGTCATTTTAGCGACGCCTAAAGACGTCGCTAAACCAGTTTAGCGACGTATTTAGCGACGTCTTCCTCTTGTCGCGAAAACCTTAGTCGCTGTTTGGAAAGACGTCGCTGATCGTCGCCAACACCGACGTTTACCGACGAAAAGATACGTCGGTAATATACCGACATTTACCGTCATTTCGTCGATGAAATAGCGACGTTTATGATGTCGCTATACGTCGGTATTCCCTGGGAAAATTATCGACGTTTTTGATGTCGCTATGCGTCGGTATATATTACCGACGTTTATGATGTCGCTAATCCGATACGGTCGATACTAAGTACATACGGTCGCGGTATAATTGTACTTGTAGGAGTACACGACACTAAGTACATATGGCCGATACTAATCCGATACGGTCGATACTAATTCGATACCGATTCTGATACTCATCCCAATTTCTCCCCAACCTCTTATAAAAAAGGTGTCCGTCGAGGTATAATTGTACTTGTAGGAGTACACGACACCAACTATCCAATATCGACCCTTTGGGTCTACAAGAGTTATTTTACCCAGTTTGTCAAGAAAGGTAAAACTTTTTAAATTAATATCCAATATCGACCCTTTGGCCTGTGCTTGAGCAGTATCCTAACTCAAACTATCTATCCTAACTAATAAATTAATATCCTACTTTAACATCTACTAACTCTCATATTCCTTCTAACATAAACTAATATCCTAATCTAAACTAACCCTTTAACTGAAACTAATATCTAAACAATGCTAATCATGAACTAACACCCTAACCTGGAAGTCCACACTGCTCAAGCACAGGCCAAAGGCCAAGTTATAAGGCAAAATGCAGGCAACTGCCTGTAGCTACAAGGCAAAACCAAATATTGACGGTATATATACCGTCAACATTTAAAAAGTTTACTTGTCTTGACAAAATGAGTGAAGTAACTCTTATAGACCGAAAGGATACTCTATACACTCTATGTAATACGATATACCAATCATACCTACACTTCTAGGATACTCTATACACTGTAGGTACTAGGATACTCCTTAGTATATTAGATATCAAAATTACTTAGTATGACACAAATATGAGTGTGCATTTCATATAAGAATCTAAACATAAACTACATTCTTGAAAATAATATCAATCATGTTAGCAGACCACCTATTCATACAACAATCTCAAACTGACAATTATTTTGAGTAACCTCTTTCATTTCTCTATTGATACATGCCAAAAATACTCTTTACCACATATAAAATAACACTAATATTTAGACTGTGTTAGCACACAAATATAACATACTCACCATCTATACATAGAACCCATAAATTAGAATATATGCATCTCAACATATCATAGGTCACAGTAGCTAGCCGAGCTAAATACCATAGCTTCTCATTGAATATGAAGTCTTCCAACTCTATCAGCTATGGTCTAGTACTTCTTTAATCACATTGAATGGGAATATATACAACTCTATTACAGTAAATCATTTAACAAGCTAACAAAACACAAAGAATTTCTACTGTATATTGAATCCCAGAATCAATCTCCTTCCCGCCATGGTCGACTCCCATTCCGGACACGCCACGCACACCCCCCTGTGTTTGTCTGTGTCCGTGTGTATGTGTGTCCGATTAGGGTTAGGGTTTACCTGATCAACGAGAGGGGTGGCAGAAGGGGAGGGGCGTTGACCAACGAGGGGTGGCCGGAGAGGAGAAGAAGCCTAGTGGAGAGGGAGTGGTCGACAAACGATTGTCGGGCTCCGGCGATGGCGAGGAGGAGTGACGATGGCTGGAGGTGGTGGAGGTGGCTAGAGGTGGTGGACGTCGGGCTCCGGCGAAGGGCGAGGTGCGCGGTGGTCGAACGTGGGGTGGTCGAACGAGGGGGTTTAAAATTTTTGGGGAACGAGTGGGGGAAAATAAATGAAGCCAGAACCCTATATTAAAAACATTAGCGACGTCACTAAAGACGTCGGTAAACATCGCTATTATTTGATATGAGCGACGTAAAAACACTTACGTCGGTAAACGTCGCTATTACTAGTCAAATTAGCGACGTTCACCGACTTATCAGCAACGTTACTTTTTTTAACTTAAAAGACGTCACAGTAACGTCGCTGATCGTCGCTGATAGCGACGATCAGTGACATTTTATTTATGCATCGCTAATTCCCTTAATGGTAGCAACGTTTTCAATAAACGTCGATAATTTCGTCGGTAATATGACTTATTTTGGAAGTGAGGATTCACCAGGACGAAATAGTGGGTGACTTATACCTAGGATAAATTTATGAAACCGTTACTGGGTATGAACATTTACATGATAGCATCGGATTACGACTGTATTCAAAGAATATAAGAGAGTGATGGATAGCAGTGTTTGAGGATAACAGATTGAAGGACTAAATAAGAAAATAGATCGAGGATTAAGAATGCCAATAAAGGCTTAGGGGATCATTTGAGAGAAGATTAATCATACGATAAAAAAAGGAATCATGACAAAAGGAACAGTAATCTAAAGTACAAACAAGCTGATATTTATAAGTTAAGTATGTGGACATCTATATTAGGGTTTGAACCTATGGCTATGCTTAACATAAGAAAATATGATAAACTCAAGATGTGGGAAAAAAAGCTACAAGATCAAGAGAGTGATAGATGATTGACGTGAGGCTTAAACAGATGCTGAAGAAAACCTATGGAAGGATTGAATTAGAAACTTGGGAACCATGGACATAGAATATGTCAGATATATAAGTAAGGGATCCTATGATTTGGGTTGTTCAAGAATGTATATTAAAAGAACTAGGATAGGGATGACCAGGCTCAGTATGAATTGAAGATCCAGATAGACGAGCTATTGGATTTGGATTTTTATACGGGCTAGTGTTTCACCGTGGGAAGCTCTAATCTTGCTTGTACCGAAGAAGGACGGGATGGTACACTTGTGCATAGATTACAAAGAGTTGATTGCAGTGACGATGAGGAACAAGTATTCCCTACCACGTATAGAAAATTTGTGTGACCAATTGACTGGTGCTTGTGTTTTCGAAGATTGACCTCAGGTCAGGCTATCACCAGATCAAAGTGATGAAGGAGGACATCCCAAAGACGGCCTTTCGGACGAAGTATAGACACTATAAATACCTTGCGATGCCGTTTGGTTTAACCAATGCGCCAGCAGTATTCATGAGTCTGATGAACAAGGTTTTCCACTAGTACTTGGATAAGTTCATGGTGGTGTTCATTGATGACATTTGGTGTACTCCAAGAGCCACGAGGAGCATGATGAGCATCTCAGGATCGTGCTAGAGACATTGAGGAAGGAAAGGCTCGATGCCAAGCTCAGTAAGTGTGAGTTCTATCTAAGCAAGGTATCTTCCTTGGGCATATCATTACTGGAAATGGGTTGGCGGTGGATCCAGAGAAGATTAAAACAATGAAGACTTGGCCTGCACCAATGTCAGTTACGGAGGTTAAGAATTTTCTCAGACTGGCCGAATATTATCGAAGGTTCGTGGAAAACTTCTCAAGAATTGCTAAGCCTATGATGCGTTTGACGCATAAGGATCAAGATTTCATCTGGACAAAAGAGTGTCAGACGGCATTTGATGAGCTGAAGAAGCGTCTGACGTCAGCACCTATCTTGACACTACCTTCGATATCTGGAGGCTTTATAGTATACAGTGATGCATCCGAGAGCTGATTGGGATGCGTATTGATGCAGCATGGCAAGGTTGTGGCCTACGCATCAAGATAGTTGAGGATCCACGAGAAGAACTACCCGATACACGACTTGGAGCTAGCTGCAGTGATATTTGCATTGAAGCTATGGAGGCACTATCTTTATGGCGAGCGGGTAGAGATATTTACGGATCACAAGAGCCTGAAGTATGTCTTCACGCAGAAGGAGCTGAACATAAGGAAAAGACGTTAGCTGGAGCTGATGAAAGACTTTAAGATTGAGTTGCAGTACCATCCGGGCAAGGCGAATGTAGTGGCGGATGCTTTGAGCAGGAAGCCCACGGCATATTTCTTGACGACTCAGCGTCAATTATTGGAGGATCTCCAGAAGTTGGGGATAGAGGTTGTACTACCAGGTATGGGCGGACAGTTATCTACCCTTAGAGTACAGTCCACTTTGGTTGAGAGGATCAAGGCTGCTCTACCTACAGATGCGAGATTCAAGAGACTCAGAAAAAGGACCGAGGCCGACGAGCAGATAGGACTGCGAATTCACGAGGACGGGACGTTAAGGTGCGGAGATCGCCTATGCGTTCCGAGTGGAGAGCTACGCCAGGAGTTGATGGCCGAGACGCATAGCTCGATATATTCTATTCATTTCGGAGGTACGAAGATGTACATGGATTTACGGTTGCACTACTGGTGGCATGGAATGAAGCGGGAGATCGCATGATTTGTAGCGAGATGCTTGGTTTTTCAGCAGGTCAAGGCTGAGCACCAGAGGTTTGTCGGACTATTACATCCGCTTCTCATTTCTGAGTGAAAGTGGGAACATATCATGATGGACTTCGTCATTGGATTCCCGAGGAGCCCCAGCGGGAAGGATGCAGTTTGGGTCATCGTGGATCGACTCACCAAGTCGGCTCATTTCTTGCCCTTCAGAGTTGGGCAATCGACGGAGATTCTTGCCGATTTGTATATGCGGCAGATAGTGCACCTACACGGAGTGCCAGTCAACATTATGTCGGATCGATATTCCAGATTCACTTTACATTTTTGGACGAGTATACAGGAGAGTTTGGGAACTCGTCTCAAATTCAGTACATCTTATCATCTGCAGACTGACGGACAGTCAGAGCGCACGATCCAGACACTCGAGGATATGCTGAGAGCATGCATGTTGGACTTTGAAAGATCTTGGAAGGATCACCTACATTTGGTTGAGTTCTCATACAATAATAGTTACCAGGCGAGCATACAAATGGCACCCTTCGAGACACTGTACGACAGGAAGTGCAGGTCTCCAGTGTGTTGGAGTGACGTCGGAGAGCATCAGATACTTGGTCCAAAGCTGGTAACACAAACAGTAGAAAAGGTAAAACAGATTCAGAGTCACCTCAGAGTGGCACAGGATAGGCAGAAGTACTGGGCTGATGCGTATCGCCGACCCTTAGAGTTCAAGGAAGGCGATCATGTATTCTTGAGGTAATCACCGACTAGGGGAAATATCAGATTCGGGAGCAGAGGTAAGTTGAGTCTGAGGTACATCGGGCCCTTCGATATTTTGGAGTGAGGTGGCGTATCGTCTTGCATTACCCACGTCCCTTGAGAGGGTACATGACATTTTTCATATATCGCAGTTGAGAAGGTACGTGGCAGACCCAGTCACGTGCTGGACCATTCAGAGATTATAGTCGGACCGAGCCTATCATATGTGGAGCAGCCTGTTGCAATTCTCGATTGCAGCGAGAAGGTTAATTTGAGATGACAGACGATTCGATTCGTCCGGGTCGCTTGGAAGCATCATTCTCCGGACGAGTCCACTTGGGAGCGTGAGGACTCTATTCGGGAGCGTTTCTCACACTTATTCGAGGATCAAGGTACGAATTTACGTATAACCTTTCAATACCTTAATATTTCCCTATTATCTCATTTTCCTAATTCGTGCCAAAAAATTTAATTTTGGGGCAGAAAAATTCTAAGTGGAAGAGGATATGAGCTCCCATAATTTTAAATAATATTTTTTTATGTCACCATAACTAATCACATGCTATTATTACCAAGTTATAGTTTCAATTTATATTTTCTTTATGTACATAATTTAGCTGTATTATATATATGTAGCTAGTACTATTATTATTCTCGTATTTTAATTATTCTTGGGAATTAATATAGTTAGCTCAAATGACCTAAATATTACTAGGTTATTTTCTCTCTGATATAAATTTTTAATATATACCTGGCTTGGGCCAAGTGGAAACTCAGCTCCACAAGGGATTATATAAATATAGAAGTATTAAGGCCAAGATTTGATAATATATAGCTAATATATATTATTATAAGTAATTAAATTAATACATTTTTTTTTTATAATAAAAAGCACACAATAGTATGTGTGTGTGTGTATATATATATATATATATATATATATATATATATATATATATATATATATATATATATACACACATACTATTGTGTGCTTTTTATTATCAAAAAAAAAATGTATTAATTTAATTACTTAAAATAATATATATTAGCTATATATTATCAAATCTTGGCCTTAATACTTCTATATTTATATAATCCCTTGTGGAGCTGAGTTTCCACTTGGCCCAAGCCAGGAGTGGGGCCTGACTTAACCGCCCTATTTCAAAATTCAAAATTTGTTGAAGAGGATTGTTCTCTTCTTTACCCCTCAGATATTACTGTAGCTCATTTGCAGAGAGCCCAGCTTAGCACCCAACAGTTCGACGAGGCCAACCGCTCCGCTGCAGAACCCTAACCCCTATATATATGCTCCTATTCCCTTCTCTTCTCCCTCCTCCATGTAAACCTAGCCGCCAGCTTCCAAGTATCCTCTCCTCCTCCAGTCCTTCCCCCGTAGAGCCGACGTCGCCGACGAGTAGGATGTGGCAACATTTGCGCTCTCCTCCTCTACTCGAGAGCGAAGCTATCGCCGTCTTCAAACCGGGTCTCGATTGCACCACCGTGTGCGAGCCTGCAGCGGACGACCCCGGTGGGTGACGACACAGCGAACGCACCCGACGGCTTCCCGACTCGACGAGCATATGTCCTAAGACTTACTCTCTTCTGGTAACCCCCTTTCCTTCTTCCTTGTGTTCTGTCGCAAGCAGCGTCTGATCGTAACAATAGAAATTGAACTGGAAAAAATTTCGTGACACTCCTCATGTTTAAGAAAGATATGCATGTGTGTTCATTTTGGATTATACATTTCCTAGGGAGGATGATATCTACATCTATACTACTAAAGAGATTTGGTTATATGTTTGCATGGGAAGGTGACTTTGTGATACTGCAAGGAGAGGGGAGACTATACTCGTGTGTTAGGAAAAAAAATATGTGCTGGATGGTGTGCTTGTTGAGAACTTATAAGGGACTTAGTCCCACATTGGAAAATGTAGTATGAAGAGGAGCTAGACTCCCTATAAGTAGTGGAGTAGCCAATCAATAAAATATACAATAATTATTCTCTACATGGTATCAGAGCCATAACCACACAAAAAAAAAAAATTCACCCCTTCTCCAACCCGACAAACCCACCCGCCTCTCCCCCGACGCCCCCCTGCCCCGCCAGACGCCCCCCCTGCTGCCGCCGACGACCCCCCCCCCCCCCCTGCTGCCCCCGACGCCCCCCTGCCCTTGTCCCCCCCCGACGCCCCCCCTGCTGCCGCCGACGAACCCCCCTACTGCTGCCCCCCCCCCCCCCCCCCCCCCCCCCGACGCCCCCCTTCTTCCGACCCCAATTGCTGCTGAACCACCCCCCCCCCCCCCCCCCTTTTTCAAAAACGAAAAAAAACCCTAATTTGAGAGAGAGATTATGTGGACGGTTATTCGAAGACGGATGGACGTCAAATGCTTTATTTGCACCATCTGTTCCTAGATTACGTCCTCCGAAATTATAAATACTTTATTTGTTTTTCGTTCTCGGTCTGCAAATTAGGATCTACATGCGCGCGCGCCGGTGTTGGCCACGTTAATAGCGCATTCGTAATGTCTCTGTTGAAGACTTTACATAAAGACGACGACGACGAAGCCGACGAAGACGACGAAGCCGACGAAGACGACGAAGACGACGACGACGATGAATCACAGGTGAAGACGTCATGGATTCGATCAGTAGTAAACTGACAGCAGAAGAGATGAAGGCCTTGGTTGATGATATTTTATCAAAGAGATTAACCGAGGCAACCCCACGTGTGATCCATACTGATGTGGATCCGTCACCCTACAAAATAGGGAAGCTGGACAAGCTGGAGACAAAGTTGGAAGGAACGTCCAACTACTCGAAATGGTCACGACAGGCAATGCGGACGCTGAAGGGACGAGGCTTGGTTGGCTACGTCAATGGCCAAACCAAGGCACCAGATGATCCCTCTTCAAAGGAGTTTGCTATTTGGAAAATTGTCAACAATGTTGTGGCTGGATGGTTGACAGCCTCCTTGATCGACCAGGTGTCGGGCAATGTAGAGGCGATGGAGGCTGCTGCTAATATATGGTGGACTTTGAAGGATATGTACTCAGGCTCAGGCAATCCTATGCGGGTCTTCAAACTGCAGGATGAACTTGATAGGGTAGCCCAGGACGACCGTACCATCTCTAAGTATATATCACTGTTGAAGAAGTACTGGTCTGATCTGGATCACTATGATCCTCTTGTTATGGAAGATGCACAAGTCGAACCAGCATTTGCGAAACATTTCCAAAAGTTCTTGGATTATATTTCGCGACAACGGATGATGAAGTTCTTGAATGGTCTTAACCCTGTGTTTGAGCATAGAAGGAATGTACTCCTAGCATAGCCCATGCTTTCAACCTTAGAAGAAGCCATAGCTGCCATGGCACAAGAAGAGGCTCGATTGAAGTTGATGCCCAACAAGGGCTATCTCCAGGGGAAGCAAGCCGCTGTTGACAAGTCTGCCCTTGCCGCCTTCAACCAGCCTCCCTATGTGGCCGGTGTTTGCCACAACTGTGGTGACTCAGGGCATTACATCAGATTTTGTCAAAAACCCCTGCAAAGTCAGTCGAGTGATCGTGGACGGGGCCGCGAAAGACGTCGAGGTGGTAGAGGCGGTTATGCTGGTAAAGGGGAAATTATTCTGGAGGACACAAAGCTAATCTGGCGGAGGAAGGGAAAAAATAACTTGGCCGAGTTAACCCCACTTGAGAAGGAGTTCCTCGCGAGGTTATGCAGCACGAAGCTGGGTTCGGACGGCAGTCATGGGGCGTCATCTACCTCGGGGGATCACATCACTTGCTTTGTCCAAATCAGCACAGGTATTCCTGCGCATGCTCTTGCAGCAGCTATCCACCAACCAGGTTGGATTATGGACTCTGGGGCATCTCGCCATGTCACGGGGTCCCACGGTGAGTTCCAGGACTATACTCACCTACCGACGCCGAAGAGCATTCAGACTGCTGATGGTAACTCCAGCCCTGTCATGGGTAAAGGCACTGTCGCATGTACCCCTTCTCTCACTCTCACCAATGTCTTACATGCTCCGTCTTTTCTTGTCAATCTTCTTTCTATTAGTGCCATTATTCTTGATCTTAACTGTACTGTTTCTTTTGACATTCCTACGGTGAATTTTCAGGAGAAGGGGACAGGACGACGACTAGGGACTGGCACATGGCATAAGGGGCTGTGGTACTTGGACAGGACTGGACTGGACAAAGCATTGGCATCTCTGGTAGCAGACACACCAACGGAAGATTTACGGCACAGTGTAGAAGATGAATTGCTACTCCACCACCAGCGTGTCGGTCATTCTTCTTTTAAAATTATTAGTCGAATGTATCCGTCCTTATACCAAAGGGCTAATAAAGAGAAGTTATTTTGTAATGCATGTGAGTTGGGTAAACATACCAGAAGCACGTATGTGAGTTCAGGAAGGAAAAGTTCAGCTGCATTTGATATGATACATTCGGACGTATGGGGTCCTTGTCCTACAACCGGTATTAACGGTTTTCGATGGTTCGTCACTTTTATTGATTGTTATACTCGCGTAACATGGGTCTACCTTATGAAGAATAAAAGTGACGTCTTTGAGGCGTTTCGAAACTTTTATCGCCAGGTAGAAACATAATATGACACTAAAATTAAGTGCTTATGGTCTGACAATGGAACGGAGTATACAAATAAGAAGGTTGCTGAGTATTTATCCACTCATGGAATACTACACCAAACTTCATGTGCCTATACACCGGCACAAAATGGTGTGGCCGAACAGAAGAACAGACACCTGCTGGAGGTCGCACGGACGATGATGCTGGCTATGAATGTCCCAAAATACTTATGGGGGCAGACGGTATTAACGGACTCTTATCTCATCAACAGAATGCCATCTCAGGTATTGGACTGGAAGACACCGTTGGAGATGCTTACTGGTGCAACCACGTACACTGTTCTATCGAAAGTATTTGGGTGTGTATGTTTTGTCCAAGATAATAGGCCAGGAGTTGGCAAACTGGATCCTAGAGCGGTTAAATGTGTCTTTGTCGGGTACACAGCAACTCAGAAGGGATACGCATGTTGGAGCCCAGTTGAGCGAAAGATGTTTGTAAGCATGGACGTTACATTCAGAGAAATGAAACCATATTATGGTTCGGATGACGGTTCAGCATTTGGTGACACACCTAACGCAGAGGGTGTTAGATATGAGGGGGAGAAAATAAGCCCATCTGTGGTGGTCGGATCGGTCTCATGCCCGTTCGTGGAAAACTGGACGAAAGGAGGAGAAAGCAGTGACTCCGATACAGAAGATGAAGAAGATACATATGTTAAACAGGGAGAGCAGCAGACAATGGAAAAGGAGCTCCAAGTCTACAGAAGGAGACAGCAGAAGTCCAGTACTGTGCCTGTATCGTGCCCTGTGCCTACTGTACCAAGTCCCTCATCTACTCCTGCTCCAACTCGTGAAGATGTTGCCCCCACACTGAATCAATCTGATTCTGATGCGGATCTCTCTGACTCTGATGGTATGATATTTCCACCACCTATTGCTCCCTTAAGGAGATCTTCTCGCATCAATGCGGGTAAGGCTCCTAGTCGTTTTGATGATTAAGAACATGATATTGCCAACTACCTGTCTTATTCTAACATTTCTTCAAATTATCGAGCCTTTATTGCATCATTAGACTCTACTTCGTTGCCCAAATGTTGGCAGGAAGCAAAAAAAGATCCAAGGTGAAAAGCTGCAATGATGAAAGAACTTGGGGCACTGGAGAAAAATAAGACGTGGGAGCTGGTTCCATTATCCAAAGGAAAGAAAATTGTGGGATGCAAATGGGTGTACACAGTAAAGGAGACGTCAGAAGGAAAAGTGGAACGATACAAGGCAAGGTTGGTTGCAAAAGGATATACACAATCATATGGCATCGACTATGATGAGACGTTTGCTCCAGTAGCAAAAATAAGCACTGTAAGAACTCTGGTCTCCATTGCAGCAAACTATGGGTGGAAGCTATACCAGTTAGATATGAAGAATACCTTTCTCCATGGGGACCTACAAGAAGAAGTGTACATGGAACTCCCGTCAGGGTGCTACGCTACAGAATCAGACGGAGGGACATCGCATGGAAAAGTGTGCAAACTAAAGAAGTCGCTATATGGACTCAAGCAATCTCCTCGAGCCTGGTTTGACAGATTCAGAAAGACTGTTACAGGCATGGGATACCATCAAGCAAATACAGATCATACGGTCTTTCTTCAGCATACAAGAGGCCATATCACTATACTTGCTGTATACGTGGATGATATAGTAACCACAGGTAATGATGAAGTCGAGATCGCTAAGCTGAAGTCAAAACTCACAAAGGAGTTTGAGGTGAAGGATTTAGGAGCGATGAGGTACTTTCTAGGTATCGAGGTGTGTGAAGGCGAACAAGAAATTGTTCTCTCACAGAGAAAATACGTACTAGATCTGCTGAAGGAGACAGGGATGCTGGGATACAAAGTAGCAGTCACTCCAATTGACCAGAAGTACAAGTTGGAAGCAGAAGCAGGAGAGCCAGTTGATCGTGAAAGATATCAACGACTTGTAGGAAGATTAATTTATCTAGGGCACACTCGCCCTGATAACTCATTTGCGGTAAGTGTAGTAAGTCGCTACATGCATGATCCAAGAACGGGTCATATGGATGCAGTATTTCAGATCTTGAGATATCTGAAAGGGACGTCGGAGAAAGGGCTATGGTTCAAGAAGAATGGATGTATAGAAGTTGAGGGATACTGCGATGCAGATTGGGCAAGCTGCATAGATGATAGAAGGTCTACTACGGGATATTGTGTCTTTGTAGGAGGAAACTTGGTTTCATGGAGAAGCAAGAAACAGTCAGTGGTAGCACGGTCTACAGCTGAAGCAGAATACAGAGCAATGGCTTTAGGAGTGTCGGAGTTGCTGTGGGTGAAAGCATTGCTGACAGAGTTGAAGCTGGACAAAGGAGCACCGTTACGTCTTCTGAGTGATAGTCAAGCTGCAATAAGTATAGCTAACAATCCAGTTCAGTACGACAGAATGAAGCACATCGAGATCGATCGATTCTTCATCAAAGAGAAGCTGGAACAAGGGATACTGAAAATTGATCATGTTTGCTCAGAAGAACAAGTGGCAGACTGTCTGACTAAGGGTCTTAGTTCATTAAGTATGTCGAAGCTATGTAACAAGATAGGAATGATTAATATCTATCGTCCATTTTGAGGGGGAGTGTTGAGAACTAATAAGGGACTTAGTCCCACATTGGAAAATATAGTATGAAGAGGAGTTAGACTCCCTATAAGTAGTGGAGTAGCCAATCAATAAAATATACAACAATTATTCTCTACAGTGCTCAAGGAGCTACGAGGAAATGATAAGTAGGAATTTAAATTTAGGATAATGTTTAAAGCATGTGGATTAGCAAGGGGTTGGAATATTAAGGTGTGTGTGGGTTTGTTATCATTGGTTAACAAGTAGAATGGAAGAAACATAAGCCAGCATATGTAACGAAAGGGAAAGTAAGGGGCTGTTAGGAGAAGAGAAACATGTGGTGAGTGTACCTCATGATAATCGAGCAGTTTCATGGCTAGGAGCAAGTAGGGTGTTGGCTAAGTAAACAAATTCTCATGTAATTGTTACATGTGTACTGTTATGTGTATATAGTTTCCACCTGTGTGTAAGCTACGAAAGAAAAAAAAATCTATAGTTAGGAGTTGGGTTAAGCCTTGGTGAATGAAAGAGTTTGATATAATAAAGAGTGTGAGACTTCATGGAGATTATAACAGTAGCTAAACGAACTAAAGGCATAATATAAATATGATAATGTGTTGAGAGAGTACTGAGCTAATAGTGTAGTATATAATTGTTACAAGCAAGAAATGGGTGTAGTGACTTGGGATGTATCAGTAACTGTGCATTCTCTCCAATAAATGAATGCATGTGAGTAGGCTATGTGTTGGTAGTAGTCAAATTGAATAGATGAATGTTACCACATGGGAGGAATAAAGGTAAGTCATATGGGAGAGAAGCAGTACTAGCATCTTATAACTGATACCGAGAGGAATAAAGATAAGTCATATGGCTTGTATATTATGTACCTTGTTGCGTCCCGCTGAGGACCTGTTTTTTCCTCCAGATTTAGCCACGTGGTCTATAGAGAACCTTGCTGGATTGTTGATGGGCTCTCATTATATTTCATGTATGTACTCCTAGCAAGTATTCATTCTTTCGTAGTTTATATGTTTTATTTTATGTTGTTTTGATCGCTTAGTAGTATTTATAGACTCATATTATTCCTTCGAGTCTATTTCTGGCAAAGATTAGTAGGCTGCAGACTGGTTCTCATATTCTTCATTCTTTATGATTTTGTGGATTGAGATATGAACATGTTATAGAGGTAGTTACACCAATCTAGGACAGCTTTGCGTATCCGATTTGGACTATAGTCCAATTGGATACGTAGCTGGCCATAGCCACGTGGCCTAGTCTCGTGTATTTTGGAACTGGGGCATGACATTTACTGTCATGACTCTAGTTGTACTTAATTTATTATACATGTCGTTTGTGATTTTCAGTTTTCTTTAATCATGTATTATATTTACTATATTCATGTTTTATAGTCTATGTCATTTATCTGAAACTGCTTTCATTGATTATACTTTACACCAATTCTGACTGGATAACCATATTTTTAGGAGATGTTATGCTCACATTCTTAGACTTCAGGTAGATGCTATAACTGAGACTACTCTTACACTTTGGACCAAGAGGTGATCTTGTATTTATAGATATTGTTATTTCTTATTCATGTCTTCCTTAGCATACTGTAATTGAGTACATATTGGTAGTTGTTGGACTAATATTGGTATATTTGAGGTCTAGACAGCGTTCTTCCGTCGATACTATGGTATAGGCTGGAAGTACACACGTGCTCGTGCCTGAACCGGATGCGGGTCGTAACAATATATGCTATAATTAAGTATTGTCCTGTCTTCAATGACTTTTACATAATTCAATTCATTCATTACTTTTCTACCTCTATATTATAATATAATATATATATCATAGTAATATATATTAATTATAATTTACAACAGAAGATAAAAGGGCTCAAATATGTAGAACAATATATATGGCCGTCTTAAATTGAACATTCTTTAAATTTTCAACAGAAGATGAAAGGGTTCAAATAGAACAATATGTAAAGCAAGTCAGCTGAGCATGTTGCAATTTTCAACAGAAGATAAAAGGGGTCAAATAGAGCAATTGAATAATGAAGAGATTATAACAGTAGCTAAACGAACTGAAGGCATAAAAGAAATATGATAATGTGTTCAGAGAGTACTGAGCTAATAGTGTAGTATATAATTGTTGCAAACAAGAAATGGGTGTAGTGACTTGGGATGTATCAGTAACTGTGCATTCTCCCCAATAAATGAATGCATGTGAGTAGGCTATGTGTTGGTAGTAGTCAAATTGAATAGATGAATGTTACCACATGGGAGGAATAAAGGTAAGTCATATGGGAGAGAAGCATTACTAGCATCTTATAACTGATACTGAGAGGAATAAAGGTAAGTCATATGGCTTGTATATTATGTACCGTATTGCGTCCCGCTGAGGACCTGGTTTTTCCTCCAGATTTAGCCGCGTGGTCTATAGAGAACCTTGCTGGATTGTTGATGGGCTCTCATTATATTTCATGTATATACTCCTTGCATGTATTCATTCTTTCGTAGTTTATATGTTTTATTTTATGTTGTTTTGATCGCTTAGTAGTATTTATAGACTCATATTATTCCTTCGAGTCTATTTCTGGTAATGATTAGTATAAACTGGAAATTTTATGTTGTTTTGATCGCTTAGTAGTATTCATTCTTTCGTAGTTTATATGTTGGGTTAAGCCTTGGTAAATGGAAGAGTTTGATATAATAAAGAGTGTGAGACTTCATGGAGATTATAACAGTAGCTAAACGAACTGAAGGCATAATATAAACTGAAAATTGCTGAGAAACCCAATTTTGGGGTTGGTTTTTATGAAAAACCCACCCGCAGGATGGCTTTTATGAAATGCCCAGAATTATATATTTCCACGTTAAGTATTCCAAGATTCCCTTTAGATGCTCTGTATTTACAAAACTAATACCATAACTACCCTTCCGCACAAACTCAGATTTGGATTGCGATTCTCGTCGTCTTCTTCTTCTTCTTCTTCACGAGAGATCTGAATTCCATTGCTCTCATCTTCAGCAGAGATCGCAAAGATCGTTCGTAGTTCACCGTACTTTTTTCAGTCGAACTCCGATCATCGCTTATCTTCTTTTTCTTCTTCTTCTTCTTCTTCTTGTAGAAGCATGGAATTTCAGGAACAGAAATCCTATGCGCCTAACATTACATGCGCCAGGAAGCTCAAATGAAGTACTTGGCACAGCAAACAGCAAAAGCATAGACATTAAAAGAAGATTTTTATTTCATATAAAAGTATATTACATGCCTAAAAAAGGCTGTACAAAGGAGAACTTCAACAAAAAAAAAGACCCTAAGTCTACAGCCAGGCGCAGCAACCGCCATGCGCTCTCAAATAGACGCATCTCTTCGGCGTCTCAGTCAGGCGCATCTCTTTGGCGTCTCAGTCAGGCGCATCTCTTCAAGAGTCTCAGTTATGTGCATCATGAAGTCTCAGCATATGTGTCTCACTTCGACCCGATCAAATGCTTCGACTAATGAAGCATTTATTGAGCAGAACGAGGGTGGGAAATCAATCCCCTAGCTGAAAGAGGAGAGCACCACAAATCCGCGGCTAAAGGAGCAGCTTTCAACACAACCAAAATGGGCAACACCCACTCTAGCAGGAGGAGGAGCTCTCCCAAAGCCCAAGAAAGATGATCGGGGCACCGCAATTCTGATCTGCGGCTCTTCCAGCATAAAGGAGACGAGGCTCGAGCATCCCGATCTTTGGATGCTACAGGCACCTTCCGCCTGCCTCAGAAGCCCTCGACTCCGACTTTTGGATGTAACAGTCACCTTCAAGTGCATGAACGAAGACAAGTCGTCGCATCATCACCCTCGGGAGCATCTCGTCAATAGAATGTGCTCGAGCAAACAAGTTCATTTCGGAAGGACGTAAGAGAACGAGAAGCAAACTCTCTCCTTGCCAATATTTATAGGCCGGGCAAATCAAACCCATGCGCCAAGTGGCGGGCTCTCCGAATCCCGTGTAATAAATTTGCATTAATGGTGATGAACCTGACGCTTCGAATTCAGCCAAGTCAAAAACGGCTATTTAAAGCACTCGAAGAACGTAACAGTCGGACCAATAAAGACATGTCATGCAAACGGATGAGCCGGTCGGACCGCGCATCATATAGACGCGCCCATCAGCACCAAGCGCCTCATAAGGATGCACCCCACGCGCCCCCATGCGCCTAGTGGAACGCAGATCGATGTGCCCACTCAACAACCCATCACCCGTCAAAGAACATTAAATGCTGAAGACTGACACGACAGCAGCCAGTCCCCGAGGACTGAAAAGTTGACAGCTTTTTCAGAAAACAAAGCGATGCTGACGTCAGCATCATCATTACTTTCCTCCGGCGGCCACGAGCCACGTGGCCACCCAACCATTTTGCATGCGCCTCCGCAGCCATGCGTCCAAATCTTTATATGTGTCTCAGACTTTTCTCTGATCCCTAAAGACAGAAGTCAAGTCACTACTGAAGCCCCGCATGCACCTCAAAAGCCGTGTGCCCAGACTGGTTCGTGACTCCTAAAAGTTACAAGCCAAAGTCTCCTCATGCGTCCAATCTCAGGCACATCCTATCAGATCACTCTCCACCAAATCCGAGATATTTGAGCCATGGACCTACGACACGTGTCCTTTGACTCGATTCAGCCTATGAAGGGGTGCTAATCGCCCAAGCTCTCAGCAACTGAAAGATCCTCTCCATTGCTATGTGTCAACTCGGTCGCAGCCCACAAAGGCAACAGAAAGGGTTCAACTCCTCAATCAGAGCGCATCGTCCATGCGCCTCCATCAGCAATCACCACGTGGCATCTCCACAAATTGGCGCATCCTACATATGCGCGCATGAGCAGCCAGCCTGCAAGCTATAAATAGAGGGATCATTTCCTTCTTCCACATCCACGAACACACAGAGAGACATACCGACAGACAGAGACCTACACACAGTGTGAGAGGCAGATACAGACACTCAATGTCTCATTCCTCTCCGTAAGCTCCAGCACCCAGAGCAACTCAGACCTTCAGAGAACCGAAAACCGTCGTCTGATCGTCAGCGGAGTCAACGTATTACCACTCGCTCCTTCGGCACAAGGGACCCAGATAAACAAAAGTGTACTCCTAGGACTACATCTAAGTCCTACATTGTAACACTGTTATGTTTGTAATTAAAATTTACAATCAAAAGATTTTAATGGCAAACAAGCTGACGACTCTGCTGGGGACCTCTTTCTCCTCCACCAAGAAAGCTGTGTCGTAATCCGACGACGTGAAGGTGGGCTCCTCCCACAAGACGCTGGTCGTACGCCTCAATCAACAGGCGTATGAGGAGTTCGTCTCTGAAGGCAGTGCAAGTCCTTCGAAGCGGCTGCCAAAGCCGAAGAAGACTCGCCAAGTCTGGGTGCGCAAGGTCGAGGCTCCTGGCACCACCACTGAAGGGGATGCGCCGATGCAGTCCACCTTTCTCGCTGACGACCTCAGCAGCCAGGATGCGCCTACCGGTGCAGCGCATCTCTCGAGAATGTGTGGTGCTGACCACATTCCCCAGCCATCTCATTCTCAGACAAGGAAGATGCGCCGACGGATCAAGGGCGCAGCTAATACCCTGCGCATCACCTCTGATGCGCCCCAGAAGGCCTCTGTCTTTGACAGACTCACTCACTGTCGTGGCGAGGAGAATTTGGACTCTGAGTACTATGCACCCCAGTGGGCTGGTACGAAGAAGTCCAAGGCAGCACGGACCATACGCCTCAAATATGCTATGTCGACAGTAAACCAGAAGCATGCACTCACAATCATGTGCGCTGCTGATAGTAAGCTGTATAAGGTCGACTCGGGTGCTTCTGCGCCAGAAACGAGCCGACCTTCAAAGTCCTTGTCTCACTTGGGCGCATCTGCTGCGTTCGCAACCAAGTCGAGCAAGGCAAACCCTGTGGTCTTGAACTTCCGCACCTCCATTGGTTGTGCGTCTGAGGCTCGTTCAAGTCACTTTAAATGTTGCTCCCCCACTACTGATCTGAGCACATGTTTTACGTTGGATCAGGGGGCGCAGCATTCACCTGACCACCCCGGCGCTTGGCCTTGCCATACGCCTGATGGGGGTACGAAGGTGGCACTCTCCTCCAATGATTTGCGTAATGTGATCAGTCACAAGCGCCGATCAGGAGAGTCGACTGATAAGCACAATGCGCCCTTCATAGGGCACACCTGTGATGTAGTCACCATCAACTGTTGTTGCAAAACAGCTGTCCCACCACCAAGGCAGTCGGTGTTCCAGCGGCTGTAATCATCAACACCCCTCCGACGTCGCCTCGGAAAGAAGGTGTCAATTGAAGAGGAACCAGAACTAATGGTTGCTTCATGCAACGTAATCACTAACTCCTCGTCAATCCGAAAGGCGACTGGTAATTCCTCGTCCTCGTCCAAGAGCCAGCCGAAGAAAACCAAGACGACTGTTCCATCCTCTAGAGTGTTTGAAGGCACTCGGAGGAGAAAGAAGATCTTGGAGGAAGCTGGGGGTAGTCAAGCCCTTGTCGATCCTCCTTCTGAAGGTGAAGACGTCCTCCAGAACATAGCTGGGGGGAGCCAAGTCCTTGCTGATCGTCCTCCTGAAGGCGAAGACGTCCTCCAGAACATAGCTGGGGGTAGCCAAGTCCTTGCTGATCGTCCTCCTGAAGACGAAGACGTCCTCCAGAGCACAGATGAGGGTAGCCAAGTCCTTCCCGAAGGCGAAGATATCCCCCAGGACATAGCTGGGGGTAGCCAAGACGAAGCTCCAGGAGAGGCAACTGCCCTACAAGAGAGTGAGGCCGAAAGTGAAGCCTCAACCGATCCATCCACTTCCAGCCGTATCATGACGGTGTACATGACGGGAGCTGGTGATGCGGAGTCAGATGTGCCGCCAGCAGATCTCGTCCAGCGCATGGATACCTTGGAGGGAGGACTCAAAACCCTCTCTGCCTCCATGTAAACACTGACTCAAGCAGTGTTTGAGATACGGTCAGCTTTGGCCAGGACACCGTCTACCGGCCCTGACCCAGGGGCCAATGGAGAATCAAGTGTACCCCTTCAACGGGTATCCTTGGATACAGATCGCCGCGAGGCATCTCGGACGTCGGAGCCGTCAAATGCTCAACTCCAGGCTGTACCACATTTCCCGACTCCCAGCTCCACAGAAGATGTGATGGAGATGATCAGGGATTTACGAGAGTGCTTTGAGTCCAAGAACAGACAAGAGGAGCGCCAGAAGATGGGGATCCCCCAACCATATCCCCTCGAATGGAACAAAGTGGTTTATCCTCCCAAGTATAAATCGTAAACTTTGACGCCATACGACGGGAAGGACTCTCCACGCTGCTATCTGACGTACTTCCAGTCTCAAACGGGACATCTCCCGAAGGAAGACGCGTTACTCACCAGCATATTTGTTGGGGCACTGAAAGGAGTGGCTTACGACTGGTACTGCAGTCTTCCCGACAACTCCATATCTTCCTTCGACGACTTGACACGTCTCTTCCTCGATCGTTTCTATGACGGAGGGAAGGACATGACAATGGCGTCCCTCATAGAGATACGTCAAAAGGAGAAGGAAACAGTTCGAGCATTCATCGAACGGTTCTGACAGGCCTGCTTCAGACTGCCTCCGGGCATGCCAGAACATGTATTCCTCTCCTCCTGCAGCATGAACATGCTGCCTGCGATCAAACTCTGGCTCAACTCCACTCCTCCTTCCGACTGGAGTTCCTTGATCATCGAGGCCGAAGCAGCTAAAAAGAATGCGTCCAATGCTCGTCTTCTGGGAGTCAGTTTCCCTGCCTTTGAGGACAAGAGAAAACGGCATGCAGCCAACAACCCTGGACGAGAGACAAAGGGAAAGCAGGCGTTGACTGTCAATGCCTCCAAAAGGTGCATTAGCACCTACTCAGAAGGCTCCACTTGCACCAAGGCCAAAGGAGGTTTATTCTTTCAACGATGAAGACACCCTGCAACTCTTCGAAATATTGAAGCAGGGTGACAAGATCAAGTTGCCGGACCCGAAGCGTCCCTGACGAGGTTAGAAAAGTGGACAATCCGAGGTACTGTCACTACTATCGGTTTGTCGGACATCCAACTAAGGACTGCTACGTCCTCAAGAACTACATCCAGCGCATGATCAATGCGGATGTTATCTCCGTCGACTACGAGGAGAAAACGGTCTCGGCCAACCTGGTGTCACTCCAATTTGGTACCTTGCCGCCAACCACAACACAAGATGGCATCGTCCCCATCCCAAAGGCGACAATGGAGGTGGTCAATCTACCACCTACTCGTGACAACGTGAGTGGACTCATCCCACTCACCACATCTTGGGGAGAGGTCTTATGGGTTCACCCTGACCTCGTTTCCGAAGTTACTCAACCGGAGGTACGCTCTGTCTCCAAAACCAAGGGCAGGAAGATCAAGTCTTGCCGCATGGTCTCTTCCTCTGCGGAAGAGGCACTTTCTGTACAGACGCGTTCACATCAGAATGCCCAACCTGACGAAGCTGTCGTCGAGGTGGTGCCTCCTTGCACTGTCCCTGCTGCCCAGAAAGAGGGCCCATCCAGGCCTCCAGCAGCCAATAAACAGAAGCATGTAGAGGCCCGTTTCGACTAGCCTTTACGAAAGGAGAATACTTCGGGGCTAGCCAAGCCCCACAGCTTCGACATACTAGCACAACTTGCCAGTACTCCTGACCCGCCCCTATCCCTCTTCTGCATATAATAATGATGACTCGCCACTTCCTTGAAGACGGCCATCATCTCCTCTGTTTTGTCCCCCAGGACTTGGAACTCCTCGTTGGTCGGGAAGTATTCCTCATAGGGTTCTGATCCCTAAGGGAGCCTTGACACCTCGTACATTTCATGAAGTACGAGTCCCAGCTCCCCCACCAGAGTGAAGAACATCCCGGTCTAGGTGTTAAACATCTCTAGGAGCGCGAGGAACATATGCCTGTTGATGTCGACGCCTGCTTGGGTAGCACGGATTACGGCAGTCAGCCCAATCTCTCGGAGTTCGGTTCGAAACTGCGTCAGAACCCAGAGTGTCACCTTATCCCACTTGGAAACATAGTGACACCAACCCTCTATCCGAAATTTACCTTACGGGTACGACTGCTTCAACAACAGCATACGATTTGCAAAAGTCGAAGCACCAAAAACAAATGTGTTGTTAGGGACGTCACTGTAAATGCTCCCAGGACGCAGAGTCCGCCAGGTGAAAGACGGCCCAGCCCGCGCGGCGGCCAAAGTTTCCCTCTGATTAGAGGTAGCGTCAATCTTGATGGTGCCTGCCACCGCTCCCCCCTGAAATGGGGTTAGCTCCCAAGACATCCTCCTCTTGGAAGCAAGGCAACAGAAAGCCGTCAAAGGCCATTGACGCTCAAGTTGCTTAACAGACATGTGCGCCCCTCTTGCTGTAAAGAACCAATCTTCCTTGATCTTTAACACCTTTGCTTCAGTAGAAGTAAGGCGGTCCCCAAACAGGAACTCAGGCTTCAAGAAAGTCACATTATCAGAAATGGCAGATTTCAAAATGCCGCGCTCCATCATCCGTTGGAGGAACCCATACTGTTGTTCCCGGATTTGGGTCATTCTCTCGGGAGGCTGACCCAGCATAATGGCAGCTTGGGCAGGATTTATCACCTCCTCGTTATAATCTACTCCCATCTGACAGAGGGCAGCGTCCAGAAGCACTTCATTCAAGAGCGGGACGGTCATCGACACTGGAGGTTGGCAAATGAAGGCAAAGATTCAGATATGTTAGAAACAACAAAAGAATCTGAGCCACATTCTCATCAGAAGTGCATACCCTGAACCAAGGCTCAGGCGTATCTGAAAAGAAGCTTCGGTGCATCATCAGGGTCCAGACCCATGCGCGTCAGCAGTAAAGCTTCAGCGCATCATCAGGGTCTAAACCCATACGCGTCAGCAGCGAAGCTTCAGCGCATCATCAGGGCCTAAACCCATGTGCGTCAGCAGTGAAGCTTCGACGCATCATCAGGGTGTAAATCCATGCACGTCAGCAGTAGAAGCTTCGGGGCATCATCAGGGCCTAAACCCATGCGCGTCGGCTGAAAAGCTTCAGCACATCATCAGGACTCAAGGTCCATGCGCGTCGGCGTATGTGAGTTCTAAAAAAATAGCCTAATCGAGTATAGAAAGATACAGTAAAGAATGATGAAATCCACCAATTACCGCCGGCCGAACGTCGACGGGCGTCCGGGGGACATCATCCGCAGCAGCCTCCACAAGCTCTTTCCCTTTGCCTCGTCCTCGGCCAGCACCACCGCGAGGAGTCTTGAGGGCCATCTCATGAAAGAAGAAGTTAGGGTTTTTCGAAAGAAGAACTCTAGAGAAGAAGAAAGCAAAATAGAGAAGAACCCTCTCTCTCCATCAGACGCCTATTTATAGGTTTAGGCATACGCGAAAACCGATGAGGAGTGACATCGGCCACCGCCTCGGGTTCCATGAAGTGATAACTGCAAATAAATCCAAAAAGATCATCATTAATCCTTTTGGTTACTTCGAAGCGTTATCATTTGCATTAACTGAGAGGAGCATGCGCCCCATCACTGATGCGCGGAGTACTCATGCGCACGATCAGTCATGTGTCCCGTTGAAGACACCACCATGCTTCTTATTCAAAGTATTCCAAAACTTGACAAAAAGTTTTGAAAACTTTGAAGGGGGTCTTGTAGAAGCAGAGAATTTTAGGAACAGAAATCCTATGCGCCTAACATTACATGCGCCAGGAAGCTCAGATGAAGTACTTGGCACAGCAAACAGCAAAAGCATAGACATTAAAAGAAGATTTTTATTTCATATAAAAGTCTATTACATGTCTAAAAAAGGCTGTACAAAGGAGAACTTCTACAAAAAGAAAAGACCCTAAGTCTACAGCCAGGCGCAGCAACCGCCATGCGCTCTCAAACAGGCGCATCTCTTCGGCGTCTCAGTCAGGCACATCTCTTCGGCGTCTCAGTCAGGCGTATTTCTTCGGCGTCTCAGTCAGGCACATCTCTTCAAGAGTCTCAGTTATGTGCATCATGAAGTCTCAGCATATGCGCCTCACTTCGACCCGATCAAATGCTTCGACTAATGAAGCATTTATTGAGCAGAACGAGGGTGGGCAATCAATCCCCTAGCTGGAAGAAGAGAGCACCGTAAATCTGCGACTAAAGGAGCAGCTTTCAACACAACCAGAATGGGCAACACCCATTCTAGCAGGAGGAGGAGCTCTCCCAAAGGCCAAGGAAGATGATCGGGGCACCGTAATTCTGATCTGCGGCTCTTCCAGCATAACGAAGACGAGGCTCGAGCATCCCGATCTTTGGATGCAACAGGCACCTTCCGCCTGCCTCAGAAGCCCTCGACTCCGACTTTTGGATGTAACAGTCACCTTCAAGTGTATGAACGAAGACAATTCGTCGCATCTTCACCCTCGGGAGCATCTCGTCAACAAAATGTGCTCGAGCAAACAAGTTCATTTCGGAAGGACATAAGAGAACGAGAAGAAAACTCTCTCCTTGCCACTATTTATAGGCCGGGCAAATCAAACCCATACGCCAAGTGGCGGGCTCTCCGAATCTCGTACAATGAATTTGCATTAATGGTGATGAACCTGATGCTTCAAATTCAGCCAAGTCAAAAACAGCTATTTAAAGCACTCGAAGAACGTAACAGTCGGACCAATAAAGACGTGTCATGCAAACAGATGTGCCGGTCGGACCGCGTATCATATAGACGCGTCCATCAGCACTAAGCGCCTCATAAGGATGCGCCCCATGCGCCCCCATACGCCTAATGGAACGCAAATCGATGCGCCCACTCAACAACCCATCATCCATCAAAGAACATTAAATGCTGAAGACTGACACGACAGCAGCCAGTCCCCGAGGACTGAACAGTTGACAGCTTTTTTAGAAAATGAAGCGACGCTAACGTCAGCATAATCATTACTTTCCTTCGGCGGCCACGAGCCACGTGGCCACCCAACCATTTCGCATGCTCCTCCGCAGCCATGCGCCCAAATCTTTGCATGCATCTCAAAAGCCATGCGCCTCAGACTTTTCTCTGATCCCTAAAGACAGAAGTCAAGTCACTACTGAAGCCCCGCATGTGCCTCAAAAGCCGTCCGCCCAGACTGGTTCGTGACTCCTAAAAGTTACAAGCCAAAGTCTCCCCATGCGCCCAATCCCAAGCGTATCCTATCAGATCACTCTCCACCAAATCCGAGATCTTTGAGCCATGGACCTACGAAACGTGTCCTTTGACTCGATTCAGCCTATGAAGGGGTGTTAATCGCCCAAGATCTCAGCAACTGAAAGATCCTCTCCATTGCTACGTGTCAGCTCGGCCGCAGCCCACAAAGGCAACAGGAAGGGTTCAACTCCTCAATTAGAGCGCATCGTTCATGCGCCTCCATCAGCAATCACCACATGGCATCCCCACAAACCGGCGCATCCTACATATGTGCACATGAGCAGCCAACCTGCAAGCTATAAATAGAAGGATTATTTCCTTCTTCCACACCCACGAACACACAGAGAGACATACCGACAGACAGAGACCTACACAGTGTGAGAGGCAGATACAGACACTCAACGTCTCCTTCCTCTCCGCAAGCTCCAGCACCCAAAGCAACTCAGACCTTCAGAGAACCGAAAACCATCGTCAGATCGTCAACGGAGTCAACGCATTACCACTCGCTCCATCGGCACAAGGGACCCAGATAAACAAAAGTGTACTCCTAGGACTACATCTAAGTCCTATATTGTAATACTGTTCTGTTTGTAATTAAAATTTGCAATCAAAAGATTTTAATGGCAAATACTTCTTTTTCGATAATTAGGTCAATTATGGAGAGAAGATTTTCTTCTTCTTTTCCATAAGAGTTAGCTAGCATCGTTTTGAAAGAAGAACGAAAACTCTTGAGTCTTTATTCATGTCAAATTTCTTTTCACAAAACAAAAAAATAAAAAATTAGGTTTCCGTCAACCGTTATCCGTCGATATCACACGAAGAATAGTCATTCTCCTGCATTTTAACAAGGAGAATGCCATTCTCCGTGTAAATTAACACGGAGAATGCCATTCTCCGTGTTGAATGTCATTCTCCGTGTTTCTAACACGGAGAATGGCCATTCTCCTGTGTTTTAACATTTGAATGTCATTCTCCGTGTCATTTAACACGAAGAATGCCATTTTTCGTGTAATTTAGCACGGAGAATGGCCATTCTCCGTATAATTTAGAACGTAGAATGCCATTCTCCGTACTAAATTACACGAAGAATGGTCATTATCCTACGTTTTAACACTGGGAATGACCATTCTCCATGTAAATTAACACGGAGAATGCCATTCTCCGTGTAAATTAACACGAAGAATGCCATTCTCCGTGTAAATTAACACAGAGAATGTCATTCTCCATTTTATTTAACACGGAGAATGCCATTCTCCGTGTTTCTAACACGGAGAATGGCCATTCTCCTGCGTTTTAACACTGGAATGACAATTCTTCGTGCTAAATTACACGAAGAATAGCCATTTTCCGTTTTATTTAACACGGAGAATATCATTCTCCATTTTATTTAACACGAAGAATGGCATTCTCCATGTTTCTAACACGGAGAATGACCATTCTCCTGCGTTTTAACACAGGAATGGCATTCTTCGTGCTAAATTACACGGAGAATAGCCATTCTCCGTGTAAATTAAGACGGAGAATGGCTATTCTCCGTGTAAATTAAGACGGAGAATGGCCATTCTCCGTGTTACTAACACGGAGAATGACCACCCTCATGCAAAATTAACATTCTTCGTGTTCTAACATGGAGAATGACCATTCTCCTGCATTTTATAGTCAGTTGAAACTTTATAGGCCATAACTTTTGATTGGGAGGTCAAAACGAGATCCGATTTGTCGCAAAATGAGCGTATCTTCGAGGAGACTGAGATTAACAGCTTCTTCGTTAGACGGCCTTTCGAAATTTTAGAATCGCAAAAAAACAATGTTTGGACCTCCGTTTTAGCACTTTTGCCGTTTGTCTCGGTCTTTCTGAAATTTTCCGACGAGTTTTTAAAGAATTTTGAGGAGAAAACCTAGATTCGAAAGTGAACAGCGTATGGAAGAAGATGAAGTATCGAAACTTTTTTAAGAGTAGTTTCGTGGGTGTTTTTAATAAATTAGAAGGAAGGGCAAAACGGTCATTCGGAACCCTCTTTATATATTTTTTTCTAATTCTGGGCACGCGATGAAATGTTATTGCGCGGTGGGTTTTTCATAAAACTTTTTCGTTTTTTGGGCATTTCATAAATTTCCCCTAATATAAATGTGATAATGTGTTGAGAGAGTACTGAGCTAATAGTGTAGTATATAATTGTTGCAAGCAAGAAATGGGTGTAGTGACTTGGGATGTATCAGTAACTGTGCATTCTCCTCAATAAATGAATGCATGTGAGTAGGCCATGCGTTGGTAGTAGTCAAATTGAATAGGTGAATGTTACCGCATGGGAGGAAGGCCTCGTTTGGTTCACAGATTTAAGTAACCAAAAAAGGAAAGTTGTTCCTTTTCTTTGTTTGGTAGTCACAAACTTGGGAATCAATTTCTTGACATGGGAGAAAATTGGTGGGAATATGGTTCCACTCAAGACCCATAGGATTGATTTTCCCTCCTCATTTCCCAATATTTATTACAAAAGTTATGACAAAAGTAACCATGTGTCATTGCTTATTTTAACATTAATGTCATTTTTATAATATTATTTTTATTTTAAAAGGTAAGGATATTATTGGAACATTGTTATATTTTGCTTTCATTTCCTAGGTAGTTTCCTTGTTTTACCAAAAAATGGAAAGATAATGTGATAGGAATCCTACTTTCTCATTCCCACGAAAAATACAAGGGAATTCATTTCCTTTCCGTGAACCAAACGAGGCCTAAAGGTAAGTCATATGGGAGAGAAGTAGTACTAGCATCTTATAACTGATACCGAGAGGAATAAAACTTAAGTTGTGTACTAGTGTCAAATAAAACCCCTACCTTCTGTACAAGTGTTGGCAACCTTTTTTTTACTAATACAAATAATTAGTTAATCACCTTTATATATTATGATTAACTTAGCAATTAGGGTTTATTTAGATATTATTATTAAAATCCTTTTCTTCTTATAAATGAATTATTAATTAATTGGAAATTATATCAAATATTTTAGGGGTTATTTATAAGTTAGGTTTTTAAATAATTATAATTAGTTTAAATATTATCTTCTAAGACCATTTGCCACTTCGGACTCAGCGGACTTGGACGTGGGACCGGCTACTTTACATCAACAACCAGAGACAGACAAGTGTACCTTGTCATACTTGTACTTTAGTTACATTATTAAACTCTTGAATATTATTTATATATATTTCATTACAACACCTAGGGCCATGTTCAGTACTTAGTGTCCAAATTACATTCGGGTGCCGATGGACGTTAGCACCATTGGGTATCGACATTAGACATTCACATTTCGTTACCGCGACAATCCGTTGCAGGGTACACTCAGACCCTAGGTCATGTTTATGGTTACTGCATAGTATCGAATTTTCGTACATGATTACATCTTGCTTGCGGAAGTCCGTGATTTATTCTAGGACGATGATTTGTGAACTTCACTGTACTAACTAGTATGTCTCGATGTCCTAGCTAGAGGATCTGGCCGAGCGTCTCGTGGATGCGATTCGCAAGGTCACATAGGAGGGAAGAACATACACCGTGCGCTTGGGCTACTTCCTCACATTGTATGTTGTTGCCTCATTTCAGAGCTTCGAAATTTCGTAGTTTGCCACAGTCCTTATCGGACTATGGGGTTTTCATAGTTTGCCGGAGTGCCTATCAGGTCTTTGGGGTACACCGTGACAACCCGTATGTTTGAGATATGTTTCTTAAATTGCATTAGCATTCTAGTTGGTTATGTTAGATTCACCCCTTGCAGTCACATTTACTTTTCACATATTTATCTTCTGTGTCGTACACTTGGCTTATATATTATGTACCTTGTTGCATCCCGATAAGGACCTGATTTTTCCTCCAGATTTAGCCGCGTGGTCTACAGAGAACCTTACTGGATTGTTGATGGGCTCCCATTATATTTCATGTATGTACTCCTTGCAGGTATTCATTCTTTCGTAGTTTATGTCTTATTTTATGTTGTTTTGATTGCTTAGTAATATTTATAGACTCATATTATTCCTTCGAGTCTATTTCTGGCAATATGATTAGTAGGCTGCAGACTGGTACTCATATTCTTCATTCTTTATGATTTTGTCCGTGGATTGAGATATGAACATGTTATAGAGGTAGTTACACCAATCTAGGACAGCTTTGCGTATCCGATTTGGACTGGAGTCCACTTGGATACGTAGCTGGCCATAGCCACGTGGCCTAGCCCCATGTATTTTGGAACCGGGGCATGACATTTACTGTCATGACTCTAGTTGTACTTAATTTATTATACATGTCGTTTGTGATTTTCAGTTTTCTTTAATCATGTATTATATTTACTATATTCATGTTTTATAGTTTATGTCATTTATCTGAAACTGCTTTCATTGATTATACTTTGCACCAATTCTGACTGGATAACCATATTTTTAGGATATGTTATGCTCACATTCTTAGACTTGAGATGGATGCTATAACTGAGACTACTCTTACACTTTGGACCAAGAGGTGATCTTGTATTTAGATATTATTATTTCTTATTCATGTTTTCCTTAACATGCTGTAATTGAGTACATATTGGTAGTTGTTGGACTAATATTGGTATATTTGAGGTCTAGACAGCGTTCTACCGTCGACACTACGGCATAGGCTGGAAGTACACACGTGCTCGTGCCCGAACATCCGGGTGCGGGTTATGACAATATATGCTATAATTAAGTATTGTCCTATCTTCAATGACTTTTACATAATTCAATTCATTCATTAAAACCTCTATATTATAATATAATGTATATATCATAGTAATATATATTAATTATAATTTACAACAGAAGATGAAATAGCTCAAATATGTAGAACAATATATATGGTCGTCTTAAATTGAACATTCTTTAAATTTTCAACAGAAGATGAAAGGGTTCAAATAGAACAATATGTAAAGCAAGTCAGCTGAGCATTCTTGCAATTTTCAACAGAAGATAAAATGGGTCAAATAGAGCAAATGAATTTGGTTTTCGGATATTTGGATAACAACTAAATTTTTAACATTTCAGATATTCGAATAATAACATTCGAAATTTTTAGCTGACTGGATTTGATGTTATCGGATATCCGCTAAATTATACGGATACAAATTCGAAGTGTCAAAAAAGTTATCCGTTCGGATATCGGATCGGATTCAAATATTAAAAAAAAATCATATGCGGATACGGATATTGCTCGATCCGTACCGAAAAGCATCTGTTGACACCCCTAGTCTTCAGCGTGCATTTAATATTTCTACAGCACTGAGCTCACTTATATGGTACACCAAACCATATAAAATCTGATAAATAATTATCATTTTAATATTGAAAAATAATCTTTTTTATTAGTAATTAGTCTTGATGTAAGGAAACTTTCTCCTACAAATAGTAATAGGATTTTGTTAACATGTGCCCTAATACTGTGTTTGGGAACATTTGTGGGGAGGGAGAGGAAAATTTGAGGGGAAGAAAAATGGAGGAGAGTAAAATGAAAGTAAAGTTAATTTTTTCTTCCTTTGTTTGGATGGACAAAAAGTAGTGGAAGAAAAAGTTTAAAAACCATTTTTTATTTGTTTATGGATAGAGGTATAATTACTATTTCCTCCTTGGTATTCTCAAATGATGATTTAATATTAACTTTTTGAGGGGTGGTAGGGTAAATTCACTCAAATTCCTCTTATCTCTCTCCATTTTCCTTCCACTTTTGGGAGAAAATTTTTTTGGTGGGACCCACCTACTTTTTCCTCTCAAATTTTTCTTTCCCATTTTCTCTCCTCCTTTCCAAACACCATCATTTAAAAAATTTCTCTCACTTTCCCCTCAACTTTTTCCTTCCTCCCATTTTCCACCATTCCCAAACAGTACCTAAGGCACATGTTAAGGATAATTAATACTTAACTTTTTTACTTTGAAAATTGTGATCACAAACCAATAAACATTAAAAGAAAAATTGCATTGGAAAATGTTATCAAAACTTGATGCAAAGAAAATTGCATTAAAAAATTAATTTCTTGAGTCTTGATAATATTTTTCAACAAAAATTATTTTTTTAATGTTTATTAAATGTTGATCATAATTTTTCATATAAAAAGTTAAGTATTAATTATCTTTACCCTATTGTCTTGTTAAGTGTTGTGAGTCCTAGATGGCATGAGACACAAGACAATGTCTTTCTTATGTGGCAAGATTATATTCACAAAAGCCAATGAGATAGAAAAGTCTTCTCCAATGCAAAAGTATTGAGGAGACAATAAAAAGTATTTTTTTTCAACTTCCAAGACAACTCCTCCCATTCTTCATTTTTTGTATAATTATTTTTATTTATTTTGAAGGGAAAATATTTTTATTCATAATTGATGACGTGGAGGCAAAGTCATTGTGAAGTGCATTGTCTAAATCTAGACATCCAACTTCACATTGTCCTTGCCATGTCATTGCCATGTTAACTTCATGATTTATTCTACATTTAGGCCTCGTTTGGTTCACGGAAAGGAAATGAATTTCCTTGTATTTTCCATGGGAAAGGAAAAGTAGGATTCCTGTTACATTTCTCTTCCGTTGTTTGGTAAAACAAGAAAACTACCTAGGAAAGGAAAGCAAAATATAACAATGTTCCACTAATATCCTTACATTTTAAAATAAAAATAATATTATAAAAAATAATATTAATGGTAAAATAAGCAATGACACATGGTTATTTTTGTCATAACTTTTGTAATAAATGTTGGAAAAGGAGGAGGGAAAATCAATCCCATGGGTCTTGAGTGGAACCATATTCCCACCAATTTTTTTCCTTGTCATGAAATTGATTCTCAAGTTTGTGGCTACCAAACAAAGGAAAGGAACAACTTTCTTTTCTTGGTTCCTTAAATCCGTGAACCAAACTAGGCCTTACATTGGAGAATAATTTTTAAAATGAAAGCTTATCATTCCTATGTTGAAACTATTTTTTCTAAACTCACAGTAGGGTTGGAGACGCTCTAACAAAACCCATAAGTCTTTCCTTTCATGCATACAATAGCAAGTTTCAAAACATCCAATTGCTAGTTTCAAGAACAAAATTAGTTCCTTAGTTAGAATTTCTTTTTTTTTTTATCCAGGCAAGCTAGCTTTTACAAATTCTAATGACCTATACTCATTATTCACCATCCAAAATTATTTTTTAGTGTTAAAATATCAAAAACAATCAACGGTCAGCTGCGCTATTTTTGACACTTCTACTTGACCATGACCACTTATTTTCATGTATTCTCCATTTCTTTTCCAAGTCCGAGTTACGACCGTCGGACAAAACCTAGCGAGCCAAACACCAACTTAATTAATTCTTAATTACTAACGGGCCAAACCCAAACATCGATATTTGGGATCGATCTGGATCAAACCGGACTTAGGTCCGTCCAAATTCAATTTCAATCTGAACTTGAACATGAGGTTGTTCGAGTCCGTTCCGTCCGTTTATAACCCTACTCTTAGCCCTTAAGTCTCGTTTGGTTCAAAAAGTAAATGAATGTAATTTTGTTCTCTTCTCATGGGCATAAAAAAAAAATTTCCATCAATTTTTTATTCCAGTGTTTGAAAATGCCAAAAATATAATCAAAATACATGCATAAAATTGTGAGAAAAGTGAATTCTTAGGACGAGTAGGAAACTATTTTTGTGAGAAAAGTGAATCCTTGGGCCTCGTTTGGTTACCAGAATTTTTGCTTGGAAAAGAAAAGTTATTCCTTTCCTGTATTTGAAAGCCAAAGGAAACAAGTTGGAAAAGAAAAATGATTCCAAAGAGGTAGAAAAATAGGAGGAAAGTGGTTCCCCCCATCTATCTAAGGTTGTGTTTGGTAGGAAGGATGGAAAAGTGGAAGGAAAGAAAAAGATAATGATACATTTTCCTTCCATATGGAAAGGAAAGATCATTTCCTTCCTATGTGTTTGGTAGCAAGGATGGAAAAGATAAGAGATGCATTTTCCTTTGTTTGGTATGAAAGAAAAAGTGGAAGAAAAAAAAGTAAAAAATATAGGGTTTACCAATTCTACCATCAACTAAAAACACTTATTTACCATTTGACTTCATAAATAATTTTTAAACAATACATTCATAAGGGATATAATTGTTAATTAATACAAGCCTCCACTTTTCTTTTAACTTTTTCTCCCACTTTTGGGGGGATTAGATTTTTTAGGTTATGAGGAAAAAGTAATCCCTCCACTTTTCCTTCCTTCCTATTTTCCTTCCATACTAAACAAGAGAAAATGAATCTTTTCCTTCACTTTTCCCTCCTCTATTTTCCTTCCTCCCACTTTTCCCTCCTACCAAACACACCCTAAGGAATCACTTTCCCTCCAACTTTTCTGCATTTATTACAAAAAAATTTGACCAAAATATACCTGCTCAAAAGTATGTTAGTTTTAAATTTTCAAACTCTGTATTTAGACTCTGAAATTAAAATATAAATAAAATAAATAAATGATACCGAGGCTTGAACTTGGTTCAATGTCCTTAAGACAATATTCGCCCCGCACTGGTGCTTACGGTTTAATGGCGATTAATCTCCCAGGATACAACGGTTCTTTCCTTCGGTAGCAGCACTTCACATCGTAGGAACTCGTCGAAGCAACGTTGGTTGTCTCTCTCTCTCTTAGACTAACTAATGCAATATGGATGAATTGAAATGAATGCTTGAATGCTCCAAACATATTTGTATTTATAGAAATAAAGAGACACGATGGAAAGGGGACACCTTTCCAATAAATAGATTCGTACACCTTTTCCAATGAAAAGATTCGTACACCTTTTCATAGCTTCGTTGATAGAAAAAAATGATATTATTATTATAACAAATATACATTCACATTTTCCAACAATCTCCACATGAATGAATATTTGACTGTGTATAATACAGACACAATACAGACTCCTTACAGACAAGATGTAGACATAAGAGAGAGATCATTTGAAAAGTTATTGTACCAGGATAGGTAGCTTTTGGCCTTGAACCTTCCCTTGTAAATATTTATCGAGTTTACTAGCTATCCAGTGAACATGATGTCTTGAACTGTGCAGCTTTTTGTTGTAAACTTGAGTCAATAAATATCACACAACTTCTTTCCGACCAATATTGCTTTTATTATTGTGTTCATTTTGGCCCTGAACATATGCCTGGTTTCATAAGTGTTCTTAGAGAATTCAGCCTTATAATTCTCATGGAAGCGGCCCCACTTCCACACTCATATATGTGACTTCCTAATAAGAGTATCCTGCTATACTCCACTTGAATTTCAAGTCATAGGAATCATTAAAAGCAATGCTTACCCTAATTTTTCTTTGTAGGCGACACTACTATTTGTCATCCTAGAGAATGGGATGAATATTTAAATACTCGTCAGTGTCATTTAAGAATTTCACATAATTAGGTTGTCCCTTTGAACCTAGATCTTGGGATCTCCAGTCAATTAGGTTGGATTTTCCTTTATGGAACTTCTTTTATCATAGGCTTCAAGCCTATTCCCCTCGATGGCTTATATACTTGCTCTCTTGTCAAACCTTTAGTTAGTGGATCCGCAAGGTTTTCCTTTGATTTTACATAATCAATCGTGATTATGCCATTAGAGAGAAGTTGTCTAACGGTATTATGACGTCTTCGAATGTGTCTTGATTTACCGTTATAAATATGACTGTGTGTCCTACCGATAGCAGATTGACTATCACAATGTATACAGATTGCTGGTACGGGCTTTGGCCATATTGGAATGTCCTCCAAGAAATTTTGAAGTCACTCTGCTTCTTCACTTGCATTATCCAAAGCTATGAATTCAGATTCCATAGTTGATCTGGCTATGCACGTTTGTTTTGAGGACTTCCACGATATTGCTGCACCTCCAAGTGTAAAGACATATCCACTTGTGGATTTCGAGTCTTTAGTATCAGATATCCAATTTGCATCACTGTATCCTTTGAGTACAGCTGGATATTTAGTATAGTGCAATCCATAGTCTTTAGTGTATCTTAAGTATCTGAGTACTCTAATAATAGCCTTCCAGTGATCTTTTCCTGGATTACTCGTGTATCTGCTCAGTTTGTTAACTGATTGAGCTATGTCCGGTCGCGTACAGTTCGTGACATACATAAGGCTCCCAATTATACGAGAATATTCTACTTGTGAGATACTTTCTCCAGTATTCTTCTTTAAATGTAGATTTTAATCTACTGGAGTTTTTGCAATGTTATTATCATTTTGATTATGTTTTTCTATAATCTTCTCAATGTAATAAGATTGGGATAATACCAGCCCATCTGGTGTTTTAGAAATCTTAATTCCCAACATAACATCTGTAATTCCCAGATCTTTCATGTCAAAGTTTTTGATTAAGATCTTCTTTGTGTCCTGGATTATGTTATTATTACTGCCTATTATTAGCATATCATCTACATATAGGCATATAATGACATATCCAGTTTGTGCATTTTTAGAATACACACATTTGTCACACTCATTGATCTTGAATCCATTTGACATCATTACATTGTCAAACTTTTTGTGCCACTGTTTCGGTGCTTGTTTAAGTCCATATAGAGACTTAACTAGTTTGCATACCTTCCTTTCTTTACCTGCTACTATGAATCCTTCGGGTTGATTCATGTAGATTTTTTCTTCTAGATCACCATTTAGAAAGGCAATCTTCACATCCATTTGATGTATTTCAAGATTGTGCAATGCTGCTATTGCAATTAACATCCGAATTGATGTTATCCTTGTTACTGGTGAATATGTATCAAAATAATCAATTTCTTGTTTTTGATTATATCCTTTGACAACCAGTCTTGCTTTATATTTATCAATAGTTCCATCAGCTTTCATCTTCCTCTTAAATATCCATTTACAGCCTAATGGCTTACATCCTGGAGGAAGATCAGCTAATTCCCATGTATGGTTTTGCATAATGGACTCTATTTCACTATTTATAGCTTCTTTCCAAAGTGGTGCCGCTGGTGTAGACATTGCTTCTTTGAAAGTTTGAGGCTCATTTTCTAACATGAATGTTAGAAATTCAGGTCCAAAGGTCTTTGATATTCTAGACCTCTTACTGCGTCTAGGCACATCTTCCTTATCGGCAAATTCATTATCTGCATCACTTTGACCAATATGTATAATGTCATCATAATTTCTTTTTAATGTTTCTCTTTCATGTATCTTCTTACATGGAAAGATATTCTCAAAGAAAGATGCATTCCTAGATTCAATAATTGTATTATTATGTATCTCCAGAATGTCCGACTTATGTACGAGAAACCGATAAGCAGAACTGTTTTCAGCATATCCTATAAATATGCCGTCAAAGGTCTTGGGACCTATCTTGACCTTTTTAGGCAAAGGAATTGCCACTTTTGCAAGACATCCCCACACTTTGAGGTATTTATAGGAAGGTTTCTTTCCTTTCCATAATTCATATGGCGTTTTATCCTTTTTCTTGTGGGGCACCTTATTTAAAAGATAGTTGGCTGTAAGTACAGCTTCTCCCCACAAATTATCTGGTAGTCCTGAACTTAATAATAAAGAATTCATCATTGTTATTATAAATTCTCAAACTCTGTATTTAGATTCTGAAATTAAAATATAAATAATATAAATAAAACAAATAAATGATACCGAGGCTTGAACTTGGTTCAATGTCCTTAAGACAATATTCGTCCCACACTGGTGCTTACGGTTTAATGACGATTAGTCTTCCAGGATACAACGGTTCTTTCCTTCGGTAGCAGCACTTCACACCGTAGGAACTCGTCGAAACAACGTTGGTTGTCTCTCTCTCTTTTACTAACTAATGCAATATGGATGAATTGAATGAATGCTTGAATGCTCCAAACATATTTGTATTTATAGAAATAAAGAGACACGATGGAAAGGGGACACCTTTCCAATAAATAGATTCGTACACATTTTCCAATGAAAAGATTCGTAACCTTTTCATAGATTCGTTGATAGAAAAAAATTATTATTATTATAATAAATATACATTCACATTTTCCAACAATTTCAATTCATCTATATTGCATTAGTTAGTCTAAGAGAGAGAGACAACCAACGTTGCTTCGACGAGTTCCTACGGTGTGAAGTGCTGCTACCGAAGGAAAGAACCGTTGTATTCTGGGAGACTAATCGCCATTAAACCGTAAGCACCAATGCGGGACGAATATTGTCTTAAGGACATTGAACCAAGTTCAAGCCTCGAAAAAATGGCCATTGTTGAAAGCACTATGATGATCACTTCTGCTCCTGTTCATATTGGACAAGGAGAAAAACCGAAAAAGTTCGATGGAACTGACTTCAAGCGCTGGCAGCAAAAGATGTTGTTCTATCTTACAACTTTGAATCTGGCAAAGATTCTAAATGAAACAGACCCTGTTCTGCAAGAAGGTGAAACTGATAATACTGTTATTACAAATGTTGAAAAGTGGAAACATGCAGACTTCTTATGCAGGAACCACATTCTAAGTGGACTGGACAACCATCTATGGAATGTTTACAGTCCACTGAAGACTGCAAAAGAAGTCTGGGATGCTCTGGACAAGAAATACAAAGCAGAAGATGTAGGGTCGAAGAAATTTGTAGTAGGCAAATTTTTGGACTACCGTATGGTTGACTCCAGATCAGTGGCAAGTCAAGTTGAAGACTTGCAATGTATTTTCCATGAACTGGTTGCCGAAGGCATGGCCTTATGTGAACCGTTTCAGGTAGCTTCTGTGATTGAAAAACTTCCGCCTCTCTGGAAGGATTATAAGAACTATCTGAAATATAAACGTAAGGACATGCCATTGGCAGACCTAATTGTCAGGCTTAAAATAGAAGAGAAAAACAGGATGTCATGCCCCAGAACCAGAATACTGGAGAGCGGGGGAATGACTCAGCCAGCTACGTATTACGGGTAGATGAATACCGTATAATACGATCAATGCTGTCTAACCAGACGAGGGGGTGCATACTACATGAAAGTCTTACTATGGTCACTTCACATCTATTGTCTCAATCATTCAAACAAGAAGCAAAAATAGAGAACATGTAAGATAAAGCAGTAAGACGTCCCAGACGTTTAGTCAAAATGTTCTTGAGATCTGGCTTTACAAAACATAGCCAGATGGTGTAGTAACATATACACAATTGTTATCAGCTGCAGTCTGACTTAATTACAATTATGTAAAAGTAAGTGCAAGACAATCCGACTAACATGTCGGTGCCAAACGGCTAAGTATGAAGTAAATAACAAAACGAGCGGTGGGGTAAGGAACCCACTCGAGTCCTCCTGCGATCATTTCCCTAGTATTGACCATCTTGGAGGTGGAAGTAAGTTGAGTCCTCGGGAACCGGCTCTAAATCTGGCCATCCAAAACCAGATAGGTTAGACCTCTAATAGCAAGTACCACAAGGAAGCACGATATGAAGGATTAAACCAGTAAGTAAGAGAATATAATAATAGATCTCTGCTTTCCACTAGGATTCACATAACATCACGACACTTCGAACCAACCTCCCAACCAAACAAGGACAGAAGTTGGCCCGTCATGTCATGACATTCTGATCATCTCAGTTAGGCAACAGAGTAGGTACAGTACACAAACAAATCATCTTGAACGGCCAATCAACTCCTACGGCTTGCTATTGTGAGTCCCAAGTTATCCTGGACTTATGCAAATAGGGATTCCTCAGTTCTTACTATGTGCGAGCAAGGCTAGTCTATCCAGTCAATCAATTGCGCCAATCATGAATTAGACGAGTCCTAGCGGGACGCCCGTCATCAATATATAATATACAATAATAATATAAGCAGATACCGCTCCCTACCCGTGTGGCAGGTTTACAGTATCTGTGGGAACCAGCCGGCCTGTCGGGCACTACTAGTCCCAAGAGGGCTGCCATGTAAGAACTCGGGGATCCATTTTCTCCATGCAATCACTATTTTTATTTAACTTAATAGTCCCTACGTTGAGTGAAATCCCATGCCGTGGATCATGGTCATTCAAATGAGTACTTTCGTACGGGGTACGATATGCGTAACTCTACAACGATACCCGTGCGGCTAGGTTGTAGGTCTTACATAGCGTAATGCAACAATCAAATCTAACCACGGAGTAATCATACCTTGACCATAAAGTACACATGCTGCTTTTGAAAAATAAATAATTAAATAAATAAATAAATTGAAACCTGCATGTGCCTGTATGTCAATATTCGGGATCAGCCAGTCGATTACAATAGTTTATTACATGAACGTGTCTCATTCATTCAATTCAATAAGACGACTAGCCAGTCTCTTAGTTCCAACTAGGAACGCATGATCAATTTTAGTCAAGATAACCATTATTATTAATGGTGACAAGGCATGAAAGTCAATTAGTATTAAATGGGGTCGAGTCTATAACTCTCAAGGTTAAGTTCCAGTCTTACTGGGTATCCATAAACCAATCAAGACACAAGGCACGTTCTACACAACCATATGTATAAAAAAAATATTAACATGCTAAGATTATCGAGTTCATAAAAAGGCGTAAGGATATAATAGAAGAATTATCATGCCACCATTAAATGAATAAATTATAGGACAAATAGAAACACCCAGGTCAGAAAGTCACGCCAACAAGTCTATGCTAAGGCCAACAAGTCACGCCAAGTCTAGTAGGTAGGAGTGAGCGTATAAACAGCGTGAAAAGTGGTTCACGTTGGCACGCACAGCGTGATTGTGAAGGATAATTCACGCACTCATAACGTGAGCGTGAAAAGTGAGCGTGGAAAGTGAGCGTGGAAAATGATAAGAAATCCACGCACGCACGCAAAGACGTGTACGTAACTAAAATGTCACGTTGATACGCAAGAACGTGTGCGTGACTAAAAATTTACGCAGACACGTAAAGACGTGTGCGTGACTAAAAATTCACGCAGACACATAAGAACGTGTGCGTGACTAAAAATTCACGCAGACACGTAAAGACGTGTGCGTGACTAAAAATTCACGCAGACACGTAAGAACGTGAGCGTGACTCAAAATTCACGCAGACACGTAAAGACGTGTGCGTGACTGAACCTTCGTTCCAAGCCAGAAATGAAGTTCCCATGGTTCAGAACCCAAGGGCAACCGAGAATACACGCCAGGTTGGGAGATCAAAACCCATGAACAACCGAGAATACAACAACTTAGATCTAGAAGAAACAAGTCAAAGAAATCAAAAATGCTAAGTACTAAACTCTCTCAGGATCATGAGAGGAAGACAAATGAACCATAAAAATGGTTCTCCAAGTGGGAAGCAAGAAGCAAGATGTACTTGCCTGCTGTTGGTTGGTGGAGAGAGTGATGAGGAAGAAGAAGAAGAAGAAGTAATGGTGAAGGAAAGTTATGAGGAGAGAGAAGGAGATGGGGGCTTTAAATAGGGAGGGTGGTGGTAGGTGGGGTTGTATTGGGTCGGGTTTATACGGATCCATCCAAGGCCAACCCGAAAGCAAAGCAGAGAGGTTAAAAGCAGAAAATAAAATGCAGAAATAAAATGCAGGAATAAAATTGCAGGAAATAAAATGCAGATAATTAATTAACATAAAATTAAAGGAATTTAAATACAGAATAATACATGATAAATATTAAATAAATATATATGAGTTGTACATGTATAAAAATACGCATTCTGGGAACGGGGAGTGACATCTCTACCCACCTTAGAAAAATTCCGTCCTCGGAATTTCAAATCCAAGCAGGTAGAAATACCGGAGCTAAACTAATACAAGCAATTCTAGTGAGCAAGCAATCATTTTTACCATATCAAAAGCAAGTACTATATATGTAAATTCATCAATCCATGATATCAAGTAGCTCTACCCATAAGGTGATAAGCATGAAGAATCAGGACAATCAAGGTATACAGAAAGAGATATACCTTGTGAGTCAAACAGGTGTGGATACCGTGATCGGATATCATCCTCACGTTCCCACGTTGACTCTCCCAAGGAGTGATGACCCCAAGCAACACGGACAAAACTAATTGTTCGGTTCTTGAGTACCTTCTCTCTTCGGTCCAAAATGGACACAGGCTGTTCCTCGTAAGACAGGTTGGTACCAACAACCAGCTCAGAATGATCGAGGATATGGCTTGGGTCCGATACATACCTACGTAATTGAGATACATGAAACACGTCATGCACCTCTCGTAACGAAGGTGGGAGGGATAAACGATAAGCAACATCGCCTATCCGATCAAGGATAACAAATGGGCCCACGTACCGCGGACTCAATTTCCCGCGAACGCCAAATCAATGATCCCACGAGTATGTGAGATCCGCAAGAATACGTGGTCCCCAACAGAGAACTCTAACGGCCTACGATGCTGGTCCACCCAATGACGATGTCGGTCCTGCGCAACTCGAAGTCGCTCTCTAATTCCCTTAACCACTTCAACCGTCTGAACAATCATTTCTGGGCCTAACATCTTCCTCTCCCCGATATCATCCCATGCAAGCGGTGACCTGCACTTCTTACCATATAGTGCTTCGAATGGCGCCATCTGGATACTGGCTTGATAACTATTGTTGTATGAGAACTCGACTAAGTGCAGGTGACTCTCCCAAGACCCTCCAAAATCTAGAGTACAAGCTCGCAACATGTCTTCTAAAGTCTGAATCGTTCTTTCTGATTGCCCATCCGTCTGCGGATGGTAAGCCGTGCTAAATCTTAATTTGGTACCCAGACTATGATGTAAGCTCTTCCAGAAATGTGATGTAAAATGGGTATCTCGATCCGATACAATACTGACAGGGACCCCATGCTGCCTGACTATCTGTTGCATATACAACTCTGCCAACTTTTCTGTAGATTGCCCTACTCTGAAAGGAAGAAAGTGTGCTACCTTCGTAAGTCGGTCCACTATTACCCAAATAGCATCCTTACCACTTGGTGATCTCGGTAAACCGGTCACAAAGTCCATTGTAATATGCTCCCATTTCCATTCCGGGATAGGAAGCGGTTGCAATAACCCAGCTGGCCTCTGCTGTTCTGCCTTCACTTGCTGACATACCAAGCAACGAAAAACAAATCTAGCTATCTCCCTCTTCATCCCGTTCCACCAGAAATGCTGTTTGATATCTTGGTACATCTTGGTCCCTCCAGGATGAATAGAATACGGAGAACTGTGAGCTTCTGCCATAACCTCCTGTCTGATATCTCCACTAGACACACATAGATGTGATCCAAACCTAAGTGTACCATCTTCATGAATTCTCATCTCCTTCCTGAGTCTTGACTCACATTCTGCCCTAAGCTTCTGAATTCTTGGGTCTTGTGCCTGAGCTGCCTTGATTCTGTCTACCAAGTCGGATTGAACTTACAGACTTGTTAGAACTCCTACATCACTAGGAAGTATAACTTCGATGCCCATCTCCTGAAGGTCTTCTAAGATATGCCTCTATGTTGTCAACATAAATGTGCCGTCTCTCCTGCTAAGAGCGTCTGCTACTACATTAGCCTTGCCTGGATGATACTGAAGCTCTACGTCATAATCCTTAATCAACTCCAACCATCTTCTCTACCTCATGTTTAGTTCCTTCTGAGTAAAGATGTACTTCAGACTTTTATGGTCTGTGTATATGTCCACTCGGTCACCATATAAGTAATGTCTCCATAGCTTCAGAGCAAACACTACTGCCGCTAACTCCAAATCATGAGTTGGGTAATTCTTCTCGTGGTCCCGAAGCTGCCTAGATGCATATGCTATCACCTTCCCATGTTGCATAAGGACACATCCAAGTCCTTTACCTGACGCATCATAATATACTGTAAAACCTCCGGGTCCAACTGGCAATGTAAGAATATATGCTGATATCAATTTCTGCTTCAAAGTCTCGAATGATGCCTAATATTCTGCCGACCAAACGAATGGTATATCCTTCCGGGTCAAGCGGGTCATGGGTGCTGAAAGCCTCGCAAAGTCTGACACAAATCTTCTGTAATATCCTGCCAATCCCAAGAAGCTCCGCATATCTGCTACGGTCTTGGGTACTGGCCAACTTTCTACTGCTTCTACCTTCTTGGGATCTACTGCTACTCCAGCTCCTGATATGATGTGACCCAAAAATGAAATATGATCCGACCAAAACTCACACTTGCTGAGCTTGGCATACAACCGGTTCTCTCTCAGAACCTGTAACACTTTCCTGAGGTGGTCTTCATGCTCCTCTTCACTAGCAGAGTATACGAGAATGTCGTCAAGAAACACAATGACAAACTGGTCTAAGTATGGCATAAAGATGCGATTCATCAAATCCATGAATATTGCTGGAGCATTGGTCAAACCAAACGGCATTACTAAGAATTCATAATGCCCATACTTCGACCTGAATGCTGTCTTGGGAATATCTTCTTTCCGAACCCTCACCTGATGGTACCCTGAACGAAGATCTATCTTGGAGAAAACCCTAGCTTTGCTCAACTGATCAAATAAGTCGTCGATCCTGGGTAATGGGTACTTGTTCTTCACTGTTGCCGTATTAAGCTTCCTGTAGTCAATGCACAATCTGGATGACCCATCCTTCTTTTCCACAAGTACCACTGGTGCTGTCCATGGTGACACGCTAGCTTGGATGAACTTCTTCTCCTTCAGTTCCTCTATATGCTGATATACCTTGGCCTGCTCTGAATCCGCCATTCTGTAAACTCGATCTGATATCGGTTTAGTTCCTGGTGCCAATTCTATACTGAACTCAATATCCCTAACCGGTGGTAGACCTGGAAGTTCTTCAGGAAATACGTCTAGAAACTCTTCAACTACCTTCGGAATCTGAACTTCTTCCATTGCCGTTATTACTCCCTGCTCTTGTTGAGTTGTCCCTGATCTGACTAAGGTGAACTGCTTCATACCTGGAATATCAAAAGATACACTCCCTCTACGACAATCTATTGTCGCATGACTGTCTTTCAGCCAGTCCATGCCTAAGATAACGTCGAAATTTCCAACATGAAATTCTATCAACCGGGCGGGTAAGGAATGCCCGCAAACTACAACGCTACATGCTAAAATAACTCTACTAACTCCTACGAGCCCATTACCAGTGAGTATATTCAACCTTCCTGGCAATGCCTCAAACTCCATTCCTAGTCGTGTCGCAAATTGTGCAGATATAAATGAGTGTGATGCTCCCGAATCAAACAATGCTACTGCGGGATATGAGGCGACGAGAATGTTACCTGCCACAACATCTCCCGATGCCAATGCCTCTTCCAAGGACAGAGTGAATGCTTGCCCTCGACCTCCTTGCTGGTTTCTATGCTGCGGCCTAGCCTGATGCTGTTGCTGGCCCCTTCCTTGATGATGCTGGGGTGGTCTATGCTGGTGTTGCTGCATCGGCGGCCCCTGCTGCCGAAACATCTGAGCCTGCGGCATTAACGGACGCTGTGCCAACGGTCTTACTGCCACCGTTGGTCCTCGATACTGGCCTGCCCCTGGTGCTGGCAGAGCAGGAAACTGCTGCCCTGGTCCTTCTGACCTAGAATTCATAGGACATGTGGGAACCCGATGGTCTGGATTTCCACATATCAGACACAGTCCATTCAATGTCCGACACACATCCCTAGTGTGCCCCATCTTCCCACAATAAGTGCAGCCCGTCAGGGGTTGCTGGTTCTTCCTCTGTTGCTGTTGCTGCTGCCTGGGTGGTGGTGCTGGTTCTCGTATCGCTACATCGTGGATACGAATGCCAGTGGATGGTGCTGTTGTTCGGGGCGCTGCTCCCCCTCTTCCTTCAATCTGACTGTGGGATCTCTTCTGACCCCCAGTCCTCGCCGCAAGCCTCTGAATGGTGATCTCATGCCTTCGAGTTGCCGTCAATACATCGTCAAAAGTTTGGTAATTGTGCCCCTCTATCAATTACAAGAGTTCAAGATGAAACCCTTGCTGAAACCTCATAGCCCTCTGGCTCTCTGTTGCTACCATCTCTGGAGCGAATCTACTCAATCTGCAGAACTCCGCTGCATAAGCATCTACAGTCTTGTCGGCCTGCCTGAGGTTGAAAAACTTCTGTTGTAGCTCAAACCGTGCCACAACTCCATAGTACTTGGTCTTGAATCTTACAGTGAAATCGTCCCAAGCCACAGGACGTCTGATGCCCACTTCCTCTGATTCCCACCAATCACGTACGAGATCTTGAAGTAACAACTTCACTAGATCCACACGTTCTTCTGTCGGTACCTTAGCTGCTGTCAGAATAGCCTCAATATCTTTAAGCCATGCATCTGCTGAGATGGCATCCTCCGTGCCCTCGAAACGGCGGGGGTTGTACTTGCAAAACCTGGCTGATGCTCCTGAATCAGTCCTCACTCCTCTTTCTAAAGTCGTCTGCAATCCTTGGTTGAGCAACACATTCTGCTCTTGTAGCTGAGTATGCATGCGTTGCTGGGCCAACATCTGATGTTGCTGAACAGCCATCATTCCTCTCATGATCTCCAGAAGGGCTGGTGTGTCCACTTGAGTAGGTGGAACTGTTGGTGGTGGTGGAACATCCGGATACTGCGATCCAGCTGCTGCTTCTACTATCACTTCTTCTTGGATAGTCTCCTGAGGTGAGACTGGCCCTTGTTGCTGACCAACCTGGTCATGTTGCCCATGTTGCCCTTGTTGTTGTCCAGCTCTGACCGATGCGGACGAAGTGCCCCTAAGAAAAGGGACAAGAGAACAATCAAACAACCGGACATGAAGGATCAATGAAGTCAAAGGATACCGGAATGTCAAGCAAGGGTTGAGAATAACGAATCATGAGATCAAGGGGGAACACGTGTGATTGAGACATCCTATAAATCAAAACACCCCACAAGTCTGAAATCAGACCTGCATGGACCACCACTAAAACCTTGTCACGCCCCAGAACCAGAATACTAGAGAGCGGGGGAATGACTCAGCCAGCTACGTATTACGGGTAGATGAATACCGTATAATACGATCAATGCTGTCTAACCAGACGAGGGGGTGCATACTACATGAAAGTCTTACTATGGTCACTTCACATCTATTGTCTCAATCATTCAAACAAGAAACAAAAATAGAGAACATGTAAGATAAAGCAGTAAGGCGTCCCAAACGCTTAGTCAAAATGTTCTTGAGATCTGGCTTTACAAAACATAGCCAGATGGTATAGTAACATATACACAATTGTTATCAGCTGCAGTCTGACTTAATTACAATTATGTAAAAGTAAGTGCAAGACAATCCGACTACATGTCGGTGCCAAACGGCTAAGTATGAAGTAAATAACAAAACGAGCGGTGGGGTAAGGAACCCACTCGAGTCCTCCTGTGATCATTTCCCTAGTATTGACCATCTTGGAGGTGGAAGTAAGTTGAGTCCTCGGGAACCGACTCTAAATCTGGCCATGCAAAACCAGATAGGTTAGACCTCTAATAGCAAGTACCACAAGGAAGCACGATATGAAGGATTAAACCAGTAAGTAAGAGAATATAATAATAGATCTCTGCTTTCCACTAGGATTCACATAACATCACGACACTTCGAACCAACCTCCCAACCAAACAAGGACAGAAGTTGGCCCGTCATGTCATGACATTCTGATCATCTCAGTTAGGCAACAGAGTAGGTACAGTACACAAACAAATCATCTTGAACGGCCAATCAACTCCTACGGCTTGCTATTGTGAGTCCCAAGTTATCCTGGACTTTATGCAAATAGGGATTCCTCAGTTCTTACTATGTGCGAGCAAGGCTAGTCTATCCAGTCAATCAATTGCGCCAATCATGAATTAGACGAGTCCCAGCGGGACGCCCGTCATCAATATACAATATACAATAATAATATAAGCAGATACCGCTCCCTGCCCGTGTGGCAGGTTTACAGTATCTGTGGGAACCAGCCGGCCTGTCGGGCACTACTAGTCCCAAGAGGGCTGCCATGTAAGAACTCGGGGATCCATTTTCTCCATACAATCATTATTTTTATTTAACTTAATAGTCCCTACGTTGAGTGAAATCCCATGCCGTGGATCATGGTCATTCAAATGAGTACTTTCGTACGGGGTACGATATGCGTAACTCTACAATGATACCCGTGCGGCTAGGTTGTAGGTCTTACATAGCGTAATGCAACAATCAAATCTAACCACGGAGTAATCATACCTTGACCATAAAGTACACATGCTGCTTTTGAAAAATAAATAATTAAATAAATAAATAAATTGAAACCTGCATGTGCCTGTATGTCAATATTCGGGATCAGCCAGTCGATTACAATAGTTCATTACATGAACGTGTCTCATTCATTCAATTCAATAAGACAACTAGCCAGTCTCTTAGTTCCAACTAGGAACACATGATCAATTTTAGTCAAGATAACCATTAATATCAATGGTGACAAGGCATGAAAGTCAATTAGTATTAAATGGGGTCGAGTCTATAACTCTCAAGGTTAAGTTCCAGTCTTACTGGGTATCCATAAACCAATCAAGACACAAGGCACGTTCTACACAACCATATGTATAAAAAAAAATATTAACATGCTAAGATTATCGAGTTCATAAAAAGGCGTAAGGATATAATAGAAGAATTATCATGCCACCATTAAATGAATAAATTATAGACAAATAGAAACACCCAGGTCAGGAAGTCACGCCAACAAGTCTATGCTAAGGCCAACAAGTCACGCCGAGTCTAGTAGGTAGGAGTGAGCGTATAAACAGTGTGAGCGTGAAAAGTGGTTCACGTTGGCACGCACAGCGTGATTGTGAAGGATAATTCACGCACTCATAACGTGAGCGTGAAAAGTGAGCGTGGAAAGTGAGCGTGGAAAATGATAAGAAATCCACGCACGCACGCAAAGACGTGTGCGTGACTAAAAATTCACGCAGACACGCAAGAACGTGTGCGTGACTAAAAATTTACGCAGACACGTAAAGACGTGTGCGTGACTAAAAATTCACGCAGATACGTAAGAACGTGTGCGTGACTAAAAATTCACGCAGACACGTAAAGACGTGTGCGTGACTAAAAATTCACGCAGACACGTAAGAACGTGAGCGTGACTCAAAATTCACACAGACACGTAAAGACGTGTGCGTGACTGAACCTTCGTTCCAAGCCAGAAATGAAGTTCCCATGGTTCAGAACCCATGGGCAACCGAGAATACACGCCAGGTTGGAAGATCAAAACCCATGAACAACCGAGAATACAACAACTTAGATCTAGAAGAAACAAGCCAAAGAAATCAAAAATGCTAAGTACTAAACTCTCTCAGGATCATGAGAGGAAGACAAATGAACCATAAAAATGGTTCTCCAAGTGGGAAGCAAGAAGCAAGATGTACTTGCCTGCTGTTGGTTGGTGGAGAGAGTGATGAGGAAGAAGAAGAAGAAGAAGTAATGGTGAAGGAAAGTTATGAGGAGAGAGAAGGAGATGGGGGCTTTAAATAGGGAGGGTGGTGGTAGGTGGGGTTGTATTGGGTCGGGTTTATACGGATCCATCCAAGGCCAACCCGAAAGCAAAGCAGAGAGGTTAAAAGCAGAAAATAAAATACAGAAATAAAATGCAGGAATAAAATTACAGGAAATAAAATGCAGATAATTAATTAACATGAAATTAAAAGAATTTAAATACAGGATAATACATGATAAATATTAAATAAATATATATGAGTTGTACATGTATAAAAATACGCATTCTGGGAACGGGGAGTGACACAGGAGCACTGAAAAAAAATCTCTTCTATAGAAGCCAGGGCAAATGTCTTGGAAACAGGACAAAAAGGAAAAAAGCGCAAATACATTGGAGGCTCCGGTCAAGAGAACTATAAAAAGTTCAAAGGTAAATGTCACATATGCAATAAAATGGGACATAAAGATACAGATTGTCGTAGTCGCAACTACAACAATTACAACAAGAACAAGAACAAGGGACGTCCTCACCGGGCTCATATGACTGAAGATGAGCGTCTGGCTAAGGGTGTTGACGACCTAGTTCTGACGGCAATTGTTTCTGAAGTGAACATGGTAGGGAGCAACCTAAGAGAGTGGTGGGTCGACACTGGCGCTACCCGCCACATATGTGCTGAAAAGGCTATGTTCAATACCTACCAAAGCGTCGACCAAGGCGAGCAACTCTTCATGGGAAATTCCTCATCATCAAAGGTTGAAGAACAGGGGACGATCATTCTGAAAATGACGTCAGGAAAGGAACTGAAGCTTAACAATGTTCTGCACGTACCTGATATTCGAAAGAATCTGATTTCCGGATCTATGTTAAGTAAGCATGGGTTTAAATTAATATTTGAATCTGACAAATTTGTACTCACCAAGAGTGCAGTTTATGTGGGGAGAGGTTACCTCAAGGAGGGCCTCTTCAAAATGAATGTAATGACTATTATGCCTAATAAGATGATTAATTCTTCTTATATCGTTGAGTCCACTCATATGTGGCATGGAAGATTAGGTCATGTTAATTATGATTCAATCAGAAAACTCATGAACATGGACTTAATTCCTAGATCTGCAATAGATTCAAATCATAAGTGTGAAATATGTGCATAAGCAAAATTAAACCGTACATCCTTTCAAAATCCAGTTGAAAAAGATACCGAAACGTTGGATTTAATCCATATAAATGTATGTGATCTAAAAGGCATACAAACGAGAAATGGGAAAAAGTACTTCATCACATTCATCGATGACAGTACTCGTTATTGTTATGTCTATCTTATGAAATCAAAAGATGAAGCAATAGATATGTTCAAACACTATAAAACTGAAGTAGAAAATCAACTTAATCGAAAGATTAAAGTTATCAAAAGCGATAGAGGTGGTGAATATGAAGCACCTTTTGCAGGATTATGTGCAGAACATGGAATTATACACCAAACTACTGCACCATATTCACCACAATCTAATGGTATCGCTGAACGAAAGAATCGAACAATTAAAGAAATAATGAATTCTTTATTATTAAGTTCAGGACTACCAGATAATTTGTGGGGAGAAGCTGTACTTACAGCCAACTATCTTTTAAATAAGGTGCCCCACAAGAAAAATGATAAAATGCCATATGAATTATGGAAATGAAAGAAACCTTTCTATAAATACCTCAAAGTGTGGGGATGTCTTGCAAAAGTGGCAATTCCTTTGCCTAAAAAGGTCAAGATAGGTCCCAAGATCTTTGACGGCATATTTATAGGATATGCTGAAAACAGTTCTGCTTATCGGTTTCTCGTACATAAGTCGGACATTCCGGAGATACATAATAATACAATTATTGAATCTAGGAATGCATCTTTCTTTGAGAATATCTTTCCATGTAAGAAGATACATGAAAGAGAAACATTAAAAAAAAATTATGATGACATTATACATACTGGTCAAAGTGATGCAGATATTGAATTTGCCGATAAGGAAGATGTGCCTAGACGCAGTAAGAGGTCTAGAATATCAAAGACCTTTGGACCTGAATTTCTAACATTCATGTTAGAAAATGAGCCTCAAACTTTCAAAGAAGTAATGTCTACACCAGAGGCACCACTTTGGAAAGAAGCTATAAATAGTGAAATAGAGTCCATTATGCAAAACCATACATGGAAATTAGCTGATCTTCCTCCAGGATGTAAGCCATTAGGCTGTAAATGGATATTTAAGAGGAAGATGAAAGCTGATGGAACTATTGATAAATATAAAGCAAGACTGGTTGTCAAAGGATATAATCAAAAACAAGAAATTGATTATTTTGATACATATTCACCAGTAACAAGGATAACATCAATTCGGATGTTAATTGCAATAGCAACATTGCCATGAGTACTACCCGGATATGTTTTTCTATTACTACCTCGGTATCATTTATTTATTTTATTTATATTTTAATTTTAGAGTCTAAATACAGAGTTTGATAATTTAAAACTAACAATCTTAAGACAATATTCGCCCCGCACTGGTGCTTACGGTTTAATGGCGATTAGGCTCCCAGGATACAACGATTCTTTCCTTCGGTAGCAGCACTTCACACCGTAGGAACTCGTCGAAGCAACGTTGGTTGTCTCTCTTTCTTAGACTAACTAATGCAATATAGATGAATTGAAATGAATGCTTGAATGCTCCAAACATATTTGTATTTATAGAAATAAAGAGACACGATGGAAAGGGGACACCTTTCCAATAAATAGATTCGTACACATTTTCCAATGAAAATATTCGTACACATTTTCATAGATTCGTTGATAGAAAAAAAATGATATTATTATTATAACAAATATACATTCACATTTTCCAACAAAGTATAATTTACCATTTATATCCATAATACCTTTTAGACAAAAAAAAATTCTTGAGTAATAAGTTTTCTCATTAGCACGAGGGTATTATTGAAAAATTGACTTGATTTTGTTTCCTTTCCTTACAAACACCAAACACTATAATGAAAAGTAAAGATATATTCCGGCAATAATTCTGGTCTTTCCAAACACCGAAAAGAAAAATTGATGGAAATTATAATTTCCCAAAAGAATGAAAATACCAAAGAATCAATTAACTTTTCTTTCCATTCCGTGAGCCAAACGAGGCCTTGGGGTGAGTAGGAAACATTTTTTTTGTCTTCTTCTTTTTTTTTCTTCTTTTTTTTTTGTCTATTTTTTTCTTTAGGAACCATTCCTTTTCTACTCCTTTACTTTGGCATATGAAAAGAATTACTTAACTTCCTAAAGCCTTGATTTTGCGAAAGTCTTGTTGACAATTATTAATGTACAATTTACGTTAACTATTCCTATATTTCATACTTATTACATAGATCACTCTTATTTGAAACTAATTACATAGACCATTCCTATATTTTATATTTTTCTAAAGTTATAACACTAATCGTCCTTATTTAAAAAATAAACATAAAACAGAGGGGCCATATATTATTTTTCTTTTCTAAAACAGATGTAGTTTCTGTAATATTCATGAAACATAGGAGAGATTAGTGTATTTATTTCATCTTCTACTATATAATGCGGATTCAAAATGTCTAAAAAATGAGCCGTCTAAGCCGTATGTATATCATCAACCATATAATTTGAAAAATTACAAAAATTATAATTTAAAACTTTTCTCCTTTTCTTACGCATAACCGAATACCCTTATTTTTAGTTTTCTTCTTCATAACAGAATATCCCCTCTTTTGTTCTCATTGCTAGGATTTGTTACAATATATATAGTGTCTACATTTGGGCTTATGGGCCATATTTACATTTACAAATATAATCTAACATTTATTCACACTAGTTATTTTTCACTTGCGTTGTACATTAAAAAAAAGAAGAAGAAAAATCTATATTATGATCGAAATATATATATTTAAATTATGTTAGAATATTTTAAATATAATTTGAATATATTTTAGTTATGAGTTATAGTAAATATATTTATAAACTTTTGGATATGTGTTTAGTTAGAAAATATAATTTAATTAGTCTAAATATAATTTAAATTCTAAAATATTTTTATATTTATACACATTCATGTATAAGGATTTTTTTTTTGGGTTGTCCTTTTTTCAAAGAGGGCCGTGGCTATATAAGCGACCCAGCCGTTCGAGGGAGGAACCCAAGACCTGTGCTTAGGCGACCCACCACACTACCACTAGGCTAATGCCTTAGGTACCGATTTTAGGTTTAATATTTATACATATTTACGCAGTTAGGAGAATTTTAGGTTTTAATTTAGTTTAAACTACTTGAGAAAAAAAAAATACGGTGAATAAGGTTTGAGAATAGCCGGTGTTTTCAAAGGGTGTTTATAAAGGCACTTCACTTTTTTATCAAGGCTAGCCTGGATTGGGACTAGCCCAGATTTTTTTTGTGTTTTACTCAGGACAGTCCATTTTTTTGATCTAGGGCTGTCCCAAAGTGAAATCCCCCCAAACCCAAATTTTTTCTCTCATTTGCAAAATTTTTTCTCTCTCTTCCTAAACCCTAACTCCTCTCTTCTTCTTCTTCCTCTTCTCCTCCACCATTTCTCCATCCCAAGCAATAAGTTAATTTGAAATTTTCTAGAAATTTCTTCCACCCTAGAAATTTTCTCTTCTTCTTCCTCTTCTCTTCCAAATTTCCTTCTCAAGAAGATCGATGGCACCCAAATTCTTTCTCTATTTGTTTCCAAAACCCTAGAAATTAAATTAAAAAATTCAAGCATCCATTACATTGTTTATTTCAATTGTCTGTAGCCCATTTGAATTAAACTACATTCGGAGTGGAAAATTACCCATTTAAATTAAACACAAGTATGCACGAACGAGAAAACTCTGCGTCGACCAGGACTGCCCAATTTTCTGGCAGTCCATTCAGTTTGTAGGACTGCCAGAAAATTGGGCAGTCCTTGTTTGCACTAGTTGAACAACAATATTGGGGTTTCCTCCCATATTAGGGTTTGTATATTATGAGGAGCCTTTGGGTGTCATCGAAATTGGAAATTAGAAGAAAAAAATTAGGGATAACAATATTAGGATTTCCACCAATATTAAGGTTTAACATTTTTGTTGTTGTTGTTGTTCCTTTTCTTCTTGTTCTTCTTCTTCTTGGATGGGTTGAGGAAGAAGAAGAGGGGAAAAATAGGAAAAAAAAATGACTTTTATACCAAAGAGTGGGATATCCCTGATCAATTTTTTTAATGACAAACTTGTAAATAATACAAAATTTAAAATAGGCTAGTCCTGATCAAAAAGTGAAGTGCCTTTATAAACACCCTTTTCAAATTGTGTTCATAAAAGCAAACTGTCATTATTTCTCTTCTTCTCCCCTTCAAAAACTCCTTTCACCGGTCCCCCGACTCGCCGAGAAGCAGCCACCGCCTGTACGTGTTTGAGAATAGACCAAATTGTTTTCTCGTTGCTGGAATCAAATCTTCACCACGCGCAGCATGTGTTTGACAGAATGTCTCTGCGGAGTGGATTGCTCATTTCAGCAACTATGTTAGCTTTGATAGAAGTGTAAACCATAAAAAGGAAGAAGCAAGTCTATAGAATTGTCCCCTCTCTATGTTGTCCGTCGCACGCAGGAGCCATCGTTAATTTCTTGCGCAGATGACTATGTCAATTGTGGGTTCTTTCTACTGTTGCAGGAGACGCGTTTCTTTCTTGAAGACGTTGTTGAGGACGCCGGTGGCAGCATCAACCAAAGGGTCACGCCTTCGCCCTCTCTTGCTGAAGGCTTGGCTGGGCTACTCGGCGAGCCGTCCGCCACCGACAACCAGAGAGGCCGGACCGGGATGGAACTCAAAAGATTGCTCGAGCTTCGGATCGAGAAAAGGGTGAAAGCCCAGCATCTGAACCGGACGTTCCGTGATCTTACGCTTAAGGTCATTGCTAATGCTGACACTCTCTGGGACTCGTACGACGTCGAATTGGCATTGGATAGGGAAGACCTTTGTTTCGTTTCCATTGCGGACCAGCTCACAACTGGGAATTTCGACATCAAAGCAAATAGTTGTCCATCTACTGCAAAAAAGTGGGAGGAGGGAATGCTTGGTCCTTCCGAAGTTACGGCTGAGAGTTATTCATGAAGCAATCATAGTTGTGCTCGGGGTTGTATATAGACCGCACTTCTCTACGATTGATGAATATTTATCTCCTATATTGATGAATATTTATCTCGATTTCTTTGACCATGAAGTATTGAAAATGTCCAGATATGAAAGGGGTCGGCCCAAACTCTTGTGCCACTAAAGATGTGTTGGGTTTTGGCCTCTTTAGTTTAGAACTTTAGTCCCACGTCGGCTAGGCCAAAACAAATGTATCTCTATATAATAGCTTTCCTATTTTAGAGATGCACATGTGGTGTGGAGGTGCACATGGGTGTGCCATGTGGGGTTATTTTTCTAATGGAAAAAAGGCTAAATCAACAATAAAAGCATTCATGCTTTTTGCTCTTGGAAAATTCATTTCCATGGGAGCTAAGCCCCGTAGAGGCTTAGCGACTCGGACTCGGACTCGGACTCATGGGCTCATGAGACGTAATGTGGCATTTTGTTGGCACACTTAGCACGTCAGCATCGTCGCTAGGCGCATAGTGCGCTTTAGTTGCGCTCGTTGCGCGAGCCACTTGCGCTGCCACGTTGCGCGCCACAGTTTGCGCGACCAGGTTGCGCACAGGTTGCGCCGGGTGCGCTGGCTGCGCTAGTGGCGCAGATTGCGCAGGTTGGCGCAAGTGGCTCAGTGCGCGTAGTGCAAGGAGCGCAGGGTGCGCGCAGTTGGCGCAACTTGCAGCAGAACGTACTTTTGCATGTTCTGGACGGTTGCTACATGTTCGGGGTGGTTTTTACCACGTCCCTAACTTTGTGGTAACCGAACAGTTGCTGCAGGACCTATATAAGGCATCCTCTCTCTCTCTCAAGGCTGATTACAGAATAGAAAGAGAAGTCACCACAGAAAGTTTACGAAGTATTTTTTAGCACAAGTAAACAGAGAATTCAGAAGTGTTCTTTAACACAGTTCTGATAGGAATTTGCTTGCGAATTCCAGCAGCCTTAGAGAGAGAGAGAGGAAAGGCGCCGCACCAGCGTTGCTTTTGCACGGGAGTTCGTGTCCATCCGAGGAGTCAGAAGAGCAGGAGTGTTCCAAGTTCTCCGACGAACTTGCTGGTTCCTGGAAGCTGTTCGTGTAGGACGAATAAAGCTTTGAGCAACGGTGATTATTCACCCCAGCAGGAGTTCTTCTATCTTTCGTCAGTCACCTTCTTCGTTGCTGCCAGTAATTCTGATTGTATCTTCTTTTTAGAAGTACTACGATCGATTGCTGTTGATTACGAAATCTTTTTAGATTCTCGTAATTCAGAATCACCTTCCTTGAAGTGTTGATTTGGAACGTTGTTTTTACAATTGTTTCATTTTCTCAGTTTTCCATCGAAAAATTGTGCCCCGGCACTAACAATCTCAAAGCTTTATTGCTACGATGGAAAACGTTAATGCTTCACTCCTCAATACTGACTTTTGTAAGTTAGAAAAGTTTGATGGAGAGCATTATCAAGTCTGGAAGAGGAAGATTTATCTCACTCTTCAACTCAGAGACGTTGATCACGTGCTTCTTGAAGAGGAACCTACCGTTCCAGATACTGGGTCTGCTGCCGCAATCACTGCGGCTACTAAACTACAGGTCAAGTAGAGAAGAGAAAATAGCATTTGCAGGCTGCTTATCCTGAATGCTATGGAGGATTTCCTAGCAGAATTCTACAGTAAGAAGACAATTGCTAGAGACATATGGGAGTCTCTGGAGAAACTGTACGAAGAAGATAAAAACAGGAGCAAGATATTTGTGGTTGAAAAATATCACAAATGGCTCTTTGAGGACGAGAAGTCCATGTTGCCGCAGGTAAAAGAATTTCTGAAGCTGCGACAGAAGTTGGAAGACGAGGCGATGCCCCTCCCTGACAAGTTTGTTGTTGGAGGGATTGTCTCAAAGCTTCCCACTGGGTGGAGTAAGTTCGATGCAAACATGCATAGGAAGAAGCTAGAGATCAGTCTTGAAGATCTCTTACAGAAAATCTATGCTGAGGACCAAATGCGGGCTCAACTGAAGGTGGACGCACTGTCCAAGAAATTGGCTAACGCCAATCTGGTTCATACCAAGGAACCAAGGGGAAAGCAGGCGGCTTCCTACAGCAAGAAGAAGGACCCTAACAATCTGAACGTGAAGGGGACTTCCTTCAAGCGAAAGAAGGCAAAGCCTCAAATGTCTTGTTTCAAGTGTGACAAGAAGGGCCACTTCAAGAATGAATGCAAAGCAAAGACCAAGCAATCAGAGCAAGGAGAGCCTAGTAAGGTATCTATGATCACTGACGTTGTTGCTATGATTGCACAGGTTGATGCGGTAAGGACTGACTCTGACTGGTGGATAGACACTAGAGCCTCCTGCCATGTCTGTTCCAGTAAGGAGTGGTTCACCACCTACACACCTACTTCTGAAGTGGTTATGATGGCGAACCAGGCACAAGCTGAAGTGCTCGGGATCGGGACGGTGGTGTTGAAGCTGACTTCTGGAAAGTCTATGACGCTTCAAGGCGTGAAGCACGTACCTGCTATCGCCAAGAACCTGATCTCAGGAGGCCTACTCTGCAACGCAGGCCTCAGGATGGACATCAATGCTGGCCAGATGGTGATGTCTATCAAGGGAACATATTTCGGGAAAGCTTTTTATACCGAAGGAATGTTCAAAATTCAGTTTGTAAATCAGTCCAATATAATTAATGTGATTAATAAAATCACTCCTTCTGCTTATACTCTTGAGTTGTGGCATAATAGGCTAGGACATGTTCATTGTAAACGAATAAACAGAATGTCTAGTCTAGGACTTATCTCCAAGTGTGGGGGTAAGGTAGAGAAATGTGAAGTTTGTGCTCAAACAAAGATCACAAGAAAACCCTTTCCTCGGGTTAATCGAAGTACAGATCTTCTGGAGTTGGTACACTCCGATATCTGTGACTTCAAACAGTTCTCTACAAAGGCCGGGATGAAGTATTTCATAACCTTCATCGATGACTTCTCAAAGTATGCGTTCGTCTACTTGCTGAAGGCTAAAGACGAAGCATTCGAGAAGTTCAAGGAGTTCATAGCCGAAGCTGAGCGGCAGACTGGACAACAACTCAAAAGGATAAGAAGTGGTCGAGGTGGGGAGTACAGGTCTCATGAATTCGTATCGTTCTGCAAAGAACATGGAATTGTCAATGAGACTACGGCTCCGTACTCTCCTCAATCAAACGGAGTAGCAGAGAGGAAGAACAGAACATTAATAGAAATGATTAACTCAATGTTGTTGACTGCTGGCCTTCCTAAGTGCTACTGAGGAGAAGCTGCATTGACGGCCACTTTTATTCTAAATAGAGTGCCTCATGCAACTTCAGACATTACTCCTCATGAACTCTGGTTCAAGGTCAGACCTAACTTGAATGTCATTCGAGTGTGGGAGTGTCTGGCGTATGTCAAGCTTCCAGATCTGAAGATTTAGAAGCTTGGGACAAGGACTACTAAGACGATCTTCTTGGGGTATGCCGAGAAGAGTGATGCTCGGAGATTTCTTGATATTGAGTCAAATCATATCATTGAATCTCGCGACGCAGAATATTTTGAAGACAAATTTGTAGGCACAAGAATATTGTTCTTGCGGACGTACCGGAGAACAATGAGGGTACGCAAGAAACTGAAGTCTTCAATGAAGATGTGGTCCAAGAAGATGTTATTGTTGAAACAACGGTTGAACCAGATCTCGCTGAGCCGTCAACGAAGCGAGTGAGGAGGCCGAAGGACTTCGAAAGTAACTTTGTCACCTATCATGTGGAAGCTGATTCGCTTACCTATGATGAGGCGATGAAGATCAGAGACGCAGTTTTCTGGAAGGAGGCGATTGACAATGAATTTGATTCTATCACCTCAAATAACACTTGGGTGTTGGTTGATCTTCCTGAAGGAGCGAAACCCATCGGATGCAAATGGATCTTCAAGAAGAAGATGAAAGCAGACGGAACTATTGACAAGTTCAAGGCTAGGTTGGTAGCCAAGGGGTTTTTTCAGAAGCAGGGGATTGACTATTTTGGTACGTATGCTCCAGTAGCCCGGATGACCACCATCAGAATGTTAGTTGCTCTCGCAGCAATACATAAGATGGTGATACATCAGATGGATGTGAATACGGCTTTCCTAAATGGCGAGCTGACCGAAGAGATTTACATGCAACAGCCAGAGGGATTTGTCATCAGGGGTCTTGAAGACAAAGTCTGCAAGTTGGTGAAATCTTTGTACGGTCTTAAACAGGCTCCCAAGATGTGGCATGAGAAATTTGACAAAGTTATAAGGTCAAATGGCTACATGGTCAGCGATACGGACAAGTGTGTTTACACGAAGTTCGCTGATGGAAGAGGTGTGATCGTTTGTCTGTACGTGGACGACATGCTTATCCTAGGTACGGATATTAGCTGTGTCACGGAGACAAAGAAATTCATCTCAAGCAAGTTCAGTGTGAAGGACTTGGGGGAAGCTGATGTGATCTTAGGAATCAAGATCATCCGGACAGACACTGGACTAGCGCTGTCACAGTCTCATTATATTGAGAAAATGATCACTCGTTATGGGTATCGGGATCTTCAAGGGATCGATACACCGTACAGGTGTGATCTGAAGCTGAAGCCTAATTCAGGGAAAAGCGTCAGGCAGCTGGAGAATGCAAGCGTAATCGAAAGTTTGATGTATGCTACTACTGCCACAAGGCCTGACATAGCTTTCGCCGTGGGAATGCTGAGTCGTTTCACGAGCAACCCAGGTGCTGAACACTGGAAAGCTGTGAAACGGGTTATTAGATATCTCAAGAAAACTCAGACATATGCACTGTACTACAGCGGAGATCCGCCGGTAGTGGAAGGCTTCAGTGATGCCAGCTGGTGCTCAAAGGTGGAGAGCTAGAGGTCCACATGTGGATTTATTTTCACAATGGGTGGAGCTGCTATATCGTGGAAGTCGAAGAAGCAGACTATGCTCTCGCGGTCATCCATGGAATCTGAGTTCTTTGCACTTGATACCGCAGCCGAGGAAGCAGAATGGCTTCGGGAGCTCATGTATGATCTTCCAGTGGTTGGGACGCTAATACCGACAATACCGATATACTGCGACAACCAGGCGACTGCGACGGTGGCATCAAATGACCTCTTCAACGGAAAGAAGATGACTGTGCGGTTGAAGCACAGGGCAGTACACGATCTTATCAAGAGGTGTTATTGCAGTGATTGATGTTCGGAGTCAGGAGAACCTGGCGGATCCGTTCACCAAGGGCCTCAAGCGCTAGCTGGTCGATGACACGGCTTGTAAAATGGGCTTGAAGGCATTCTGATATTGTATTATTGTATTCCTACCATAAAGTTTTATGCATTAGTTCAAAGATTTATCTACTAGGCATCAAACTTTTGGTTCAAGGGAGGACCACTAATCGGAAGAATATCAGGAACGGTGGGTACATGTTCTATTGGGCATAGAGAGGTTACGGACCTATAACCACTGTTGTGTACTGTTATTTTCTGCGGAAAACGGTTCCTGTGGGAAGGTTGGCTTAATTGCCTTAATGAGTTCTCAGGCAGAGTGAATGCCTGGTGTACTTTACAGGAAGCACGGTAGAGCAGCACTACAAGGAGTGAAACTCCATGCTACAGTGGGGTGACTCCACAATGAGGTTCCTATATGTGGGGTGCTTTCCAGGAATAGGATAAAACCTCGACTTTGCAAGCCAAGTCACAGCGGCGTAGCACCGCAAATAGGCAGTTAGCCTAATGCTGTACGTTAAAATAAAGAGGGATGTAGTCAGCACTACAAAGAGGAGGAGTTCCTCATGTTACAGTGGCACGACACCACGATGAGGTACCCGGTTAGGGATAAAGCCTCGGCCTTGCAAGCCATGTCGTTGCAGCGTAACACCACAAGGGAGCCTAAGACTTCATGCTGGATAGTTTGGCACTAGAAAGAGGCGGTTGCCTCATGCTACAATAGTATGACACTACAAAGGTTCTCAGATATGGGATGGTTCCCAGGGAGGGGTAATACCTCGGCTTTAAGCCATGTCATAGTGGCGTAGCACCACAAGGGAAGCACAAAGCGCTTTATGCCATGTCTCTTTATAATGAACTCACCTATAGTGTATGGATAAAGAGATATCAGGCCGTCTCTTGAGGGTAAACTTGTAGACGTCCAAAATTATACACTGAAACCAGGCTGGCACAGGACCTTTAATGTGTAGCCAGAAGCACATGTAACTACATTATGTGAGTGGGAAGAATTTTAGCTATGATGCAGAATTCAAGGCTTAGTCTATTCTTGTATTATAGTCTGTTGTTTGACCCATGCGGGAAGATTCAAGTCGTCAGCGACATCTCTCCTAATGCATGATGGACAGTTGCTGTGGGGAACACTTATACCCATATATATATATAGAGATATGTGGGGGATTGTTGGGTTTTGGCCTCTTTAGTTTAGAACTTTAGTCCCACATCGGCTAGGCCAAAACAAATGTATCTCTATATAATAGCTTTCCTATTTTAGAGATGCACATGTGGTGTGGAGGTGCACATGGGTGTGCCATGTGGGATTATTTTTCTAATGGAAAAAAGGCTAAATCAACAATAAAAGCATTCATGCTTTTTGCTCTTGGGAAATTCATTTCCATGGGAGCTAAGCCCCGTAGGGGATTAGCGACTCGGACTCGGACTCGGACTCGGACTCGGACTCGGACTCGGGCTCATGGGCTCATGAGGCGTAATGTGGCATTTTGTTGGCGCACTTTGCACTTAACACGTCAGCATCGTCGCTAGGCGCATAGTGCGCTTTAGTTGCGCTCGTTGCGCGAGCCACTTGCGCTGCCACGTTGCGCACCACAGTTTGCGCGACCAGGGTGCGCAACGTGCCACAGTTTGCGCGACCAAGGTGCGCGCCAGGGTGCGCGCCAGGTTGCGCGCCAGGTTGCACACAGGTGGCGCCGGGTGCGCTGACTGCGCTGGTTGTGCAGTGGCGCAGTGGCGCAGATTACGCAGGTTGCGCAGTGGCGCAGTGCGTGCAGGTTGGCGCAAGTGGCTCAGTACGCGTAGTGCAAGGAGCGCAGGGCGCGCAGTTGGCACAACTTGCAGCAGAACGTGCGTTTGCATGTTCTGGGCGGTTGCTACATGTTCGGGATAGTTTTTACCACGTCCCTAACTTTGTGGTAACCGAACATTTGCTGCAGGGCCTATATAAGGCATCCTCTCTCTCTCAAGGCTGATTACAGAATAGAAAGAGAAGCCACCACAGAAAGTTTACGAAGTGTTTTTTAGCACAAGTAAACAGAGAATTCAGAAGTGTTCTTTAACACAGTTCTGATAGGAATTTGCTTGCGAATTCCAGCAGCCTTAGAGAAAGGGAGAGAAAAGGCACCATACCAGCGTTGCTTTTGCACGGGAGTTTGTGTCCATCCGAGGAGTCAGAAGAGCAGGAGTGTTCCAAGTTCTCCGACGAACTTGCTGGTTCCTGGAAGCTGTTCGTGTAGGACGAATAAAGCTTTGAGCAACGGTGATTATTCACCCCAGCAGGAGTTCTTCCATCTTTCGCCAGTCACCTTCTTCATTGCTGCCAGTAATTCTGATTGTGTCTTCTTTTTAGAAGTACTACGATCGATTGCTGTTGATTACGAAATCTTTTTAGATTCTCGTAATTCAGAATCACATTCCTTGAAGTGTTGATTTGGAATGTTATTTTTACAATTGTTTTATTTTCTCAGTTTTTCATCGAAAAATTGTGCTCCGACACTAACAATCTCAAAGCTTTATTGCTACGATGGAAAACGTTAATGCTTCACTCCTCAATACTGACTTTTGTAAGTTAGAAAAGTTTGATGGAGAGCATTATCAAGTCTGAAAGAGGAAGGTTTATCTCACTCTTCAACTCAGAGACGTTGATCACGTGCTCCTTGAAGAGGAACCTACCGTTCCAGATACTGGGTCTGCTGCGCAATCACTGCGGCTACTAAACTACAGGCCAAGTGGAGAAGAGAAAATAGCATTTGCAGGCTGTTTATCCTGAATGCTATGGAGGATTCCCTAGCAGAATCCTACAGTAAGAAGACAATTGCCAGAGACATATGGGAGTCTCTGGAGAAACTGTACGAAGAAGATAAAAACAGGAGCAAGATATTTGTGGTTGAAAAATATCACAAATGGCTCTTTGAGGACGAGAAGTCCGTGTTGCCGCAGGTAAAAGAATTTCTGAAGCTGCGACAGAAGTTGGAAGACGAGGCGATGCCCCTCCCTGACAAGTTTATTGTTGGAGGGATTGTCTCAAAACTCCCCGCTGGGTGGAGAAAGTTCTATGCAAACATGCATAGGAAGAAGCTAGAGATCAGCCTTGAAGATCTCTTACAGAAAATCTATGTTGAGGACCAAATGCGGGCTCAACTGAAGGTGGACGCACTGTCCAAGCAATTGGCTAACGCCAATCTGGTTCATACCAAGAAACCAAGGGGAAAGCAGGCGGCTTCCCACAGCAAGAAGAAGGACCCTAACAATCTGAATGTGAAAGGGACTTCCTTCAAGCGAAAGAAGGCAAAGCCTCAAATGCCTTGTTTCAAGTGTGGCAAGAAGGGCCACTTCAAGAATGAATGCAAAGCAAAGACCAAGCAATCAGAGCAAGGAGATCCTAGTAAGGTATCTATGATCACTGACGTTGTTGCTATGATTGCACAGGTTGATGCGGTAAGGACTGACTCTGACTGGTGGATAGACACTGGAGCCTCCTGCCATGTTTGTTCCAGTAAGGAGTGGTTCACCACCTACACACCTACTTCTGAAGTGGTTATGATGGCAAACCAGGCACAAGCTGAAGTGCTCGGGATCGGGACGGTGGTGTTGAAGCTGACTTCTGGGAAGTCTCTGACGCTTCAAGGCGTGAAGCACGTACCTGCTATCGCCAAGAACCTGATCTCAGGAGGCCTACTCTGCAACGCAGGCCTCAGGATGGACATCAATGCTGGCCAGATGGTGATGTCTATCAAGAGAACATATTTCGGGAAAGCTTTTTATACCGAAGGAATGTTCAAAATTCAGCTTGTAAATCAGTCCAATGCAATTAATGTGATTAATGAAATCACTCCTTCTGCTTATACTCTTGAGTTGTGGCATAATAGGCTAGGACATGTTCATTGTAAACGAATAAACAGAATGTCTAGTCTAGAACTTATCTCCAAGTGTGGGGGTAAGGTAGAGAAATGTGAAGTTTGTGCTCAGACAAAGATCACAAGAAAACCCTTTTCTCGGGTTAATCGAAGTACAGATCTTCTGGAGTTGGTACACTCCGATATCTGTGACTTCAAACAGTTCTCTACAATGGCCGGGATGAAGTATTTCATAACCTTCATCGATGACTTCTCAAAGTATGTGTTCGTCTACTTGCTGAAGGCTAAAGACGAAGCATTCGAGAAGTTCAAGGAGTTCATAGCCGAAGCTGAGCGGCAGACTGGACAACAACTCAAAAGGATAAGAAGTGGTCGAGGTGGGGAGTACAGGTCTCATGAATTCGCATCGTTCTGCAAAGAACATGGAATTGTCAATGAGACTACGGCTTCGTACTCTCCTCAATCAAACGGAGTAGCAGAGAGGAAGAACAGAATGTTAACAGAAATGATTAACTCAATGTTGTTGACTGCTGGCCTTCCTAAGTGCTACTGAGGAGAAGCTGTATTGACGGCCACTTTTATTCTAAATAGAGTGCCTCATGCAACTTCAGACATTACTCCTCATGAACTCTGGTTCAATGTCAGACCTAACTTGAATGTCATTCGAGTGTGGGGGTATCTGGCGTATGTCAAGCTTCCAGATCTGAAGATTCAGAAGCTTGGGACAAGGACTACTAAGACGATCTTCTTGGGGTATGCCGAGAAGAGTGATGCTCGAAGACTTCTTGATATTGAGTCAAATCATATAATTGAATCTCGCGACGCAGAATATTTTGAAGACAAATTTGCTAGGCACAAGAATATTGTTCTTGCGGATGTACCGGAGAACAATGAGGGTACGCAAGAAACTGAAGTCTTCAATGAAGATGTGGTCCAAGAAGATGTTGTCGTTGAAACAACGGTTGAACCAGATCTCGCTGAGCCGTCAACGAAGCGAGTGAGGAGGCCGAAGGACTTCGAAAGTGACTTTGTCACCTATCATGTGGAAGCAGATCCGCTTACCTACGATGAGGCGATAAAGACCAGAGACGCGGTTTTCTGGAAGGAGGCGATTGACAATAAATTTGATTCTATCACCTCAAATAACACTTGGGTGTTGGTTGATCTTCCTGAAGGAGCGTAACCCATCGGATGCAAATGGATCTTCAAGAAGAAGATGAAAGCAGACGGAACTATTGACAAGTTCAAGGCTAGGTTGGTAGCTAAGGGGTTTTTTCAGAAGCAGGGGATTGACTATTTTGATACGTATGCTCCAGTAGCCCGGATGACCACCATCAGAATGTTAGTTGCTCTCACAGCAATACATAAGATGGTGATACATCAGATGGATGTGAATACGACTTTTCTAAATGGCGAGCTGACCAAAGAGATTTACATGCAACAGCCAGAGGGATTTGTCATCAGGGGTCTTGAAGACAAAGTCTGCAAGTTGGTGAAATCTTTGTACGGTCTTAAACAGGCTCCCAAGATGTGGCATGAGAAATTTGACAAAGTTATAAGGTCAAATGGCTACATGGTCAGCGATACAGACAAGTATGTTTACACGATGTTCGCTGATGGAAGAGGTGTGATCGTTTGTCTGTACGTGGACGACATGCTTATCCTAGGTACGGATATTAGCTGTGTCACGGAGACAAAGAAATTCATCTCAAGCAAGTTCAGTATGAAGGACTTGGGGGAAGCTGATGTGATCTTAGGGATCAAGATCATCCGGACAGACACTGGACTAGCGCTGTCACAGTCTCATTATATTGAGAAAATGATCACTCGTTATGGGTATCGGGATCTTCAAGGGATCGATACACCGTACAGGTGTGATCTGAAGCTGAAGCCTAATTCAGGGAAAAGCGTCAGGCAGCTGGAGTATGCAAGCGTAATCGAAAGTTTGATGTATGCTACTACTGCCACAAGGCCTGACATAGCTTTCGTCATGGGATTGCTGAGTCGTTTCACGAGCAACCCAGGTGCTGAACACTGGAAATCTGTGAAACGGGTTATGAGATATCTCAAGAAGACTCAGACATATGCACTGTACTACAGCAGAGATCCGCCGGTAGTGGAAGGCTTCAGTGATGCCAGCTGGTGCTCAGAGGTGGAGAGCGAGAGGTCCACAGGTGGATTCATTTTCACAATGGGTAGAGCTGCTATATCGTGGAAGTCGAAGAAGCAGACTATGCTCTCGCGGACATCCATGGAATCTGAGTTCTTTGCACTTGATACCGCAGCCGAGGAAGCAGAATAGCTTCGGGAGCTCATGTATGATCTTCCAGTGGTTGGAGCGCCAATACCGGCAATACCGATATACTGCGACAACCAGACGACTGCGGCGGTGGCATCAAATGACCTCTTCAACGGGAAGAAGAGGACTGTGCGGTTGAAGCACAGGGCAGTACACGATCTTATCAAGAGAGGTGTTATTGCAGTGATTGATGTTCGGAGTCAGGAGAACCTGGCGGATCCGTTCACCAAGGACCTCAAGCGCCAGCTGGTCGATGACACGGCTTGTAAAATGGGCTTGAAGGCATTCTGATATTGTATTATTGTATTTCTACCATAAAATTTTATGCTATTAGTTCAAAGATTTATCTACTAGGCATCTAGCTTTTGGTTCAAGGGAGTACCACTAATCGGAAGAATATCAGGAACGGTGGGTACATGTTCTATTGGGCATGGAGAGGTTACGGACCTATAACCACTGTTGTCTACTGTTGTTTTCTACGAAAAACGGTTCCTGTGGGAAGGTTGGCTTAATTGCCTTAATGAGTTCTCAGGCAGAGTGAATGCCTGGTGTGCTTTACAGGAAGCACGGTAGAGCAGCACTACAAGGAGTGAAACTCTATGCTACAGTTGGGTGACTCCACAATGAGGTTCCTATATGTGGGGTGCTTCCCAGGAATAGGATAAAGCCTCGGCTTTGCAAGCCAAGTTACAGCGGCGTAGCACCGCAAATAGGCAGTTAGCCTAATGCTGTATGTTAAAATAAAGAGGGATGTAGTCAGCACTACAAAGAGGAGGAGTTTCTCATGTTACAATGGCACGACACCACGATGAGGTACCCGGTTAGGGATAAAGCCTCGGCCTTGCAAGCCATGTCGTTGCGACGTAACACCGCAAGGGAGCCTAAGGCTTCATGCTGGGTAGTTTGGCACTACAAAGAGGCGGTTGTCTCATGCTACAATAGTATGACACTACAAAGGTTCTCAGATATGGAATGGTTCCCAGGGAGGGGTAATGCCTCGGCTTTAAGCCATGTCATAGCGGCGTAGCACCGCAAGGGAAGCACAAAGCGCTTTATGCCATGTCTCTTTATAATGAACTCACCTATAGTGTATGGATAAAGAGATATCAGGCCGTCTCTTGAGGGTAAACTTGTAGACGCCCAAAATTATACACTGAAATCAGGCTGGCACAGGATCTTTAATGTGTAGCCAGAAGCACATGTAACTACATTATGTGAGTGGGAAGAATTTCAGCTATGATGCAGAATTCAAGGCTTAGTCCATTCTTGCATTATAGTCTGTTGTTTGACCCATGCGGGAAGATTCAAGTCGTCAGCGACATCTCTCCTAATGCATGATGGACAGTTGCTGTGGGGAACACTTATACCCATATATATATAGAGATATGTGGGGGATTGTTGGGTTTTGGCCTCTTTAGCTTAGAACTTTAGTCCCACATCGGCTAGGCCAAAACAAATGTATCTCTATATAATAGCTTTCCTATTTTAGAGATGCACATGTAGTGTGGAGGTGCACATGGGTGTGCCATGTGGGATTATTTTTCTACTGGAAAAAAGGCTAAATCAACAATAAAAGCATTCATGCTTTTTGCTCTTGGAAAATTCATATCCATGGGAGCTAAGCCCCGTAGGGGCTTAGCGACTCGGACTCGGACTCGGGCTCATGGGCTCATGAGGCGTAATGTGGCATTTTGTTGGCGCACTTTGCACTTAGCACGTCAGCATCGTCGCTAGGCGCATAGTACGCTTTAGTTGCGCTCGTTGCGCGAGCCACTTGCGCTGCCACGTTGCGCGCCACAGTTTGCGCGACCAGGGTGCGCGCCAGGTTGCGCACAGGTTGCGCACAGGTTGCGCGACCAGGGTGTGCGCCAGGGTGCGCGCCAGGTTGCGCGCCAGGTTGCGCACAGGTTGCGCCGGGTGCGCTGACTGTGCTGGTTGCGCAGTGGCGCAGTGTGCGCAGATTGCGCAGGTTGCGCAGTGGCGCAGTGCGCGCAGGTTGCGCAGGTTGGCGCAAGTGGCTCAGTGCGCGTAGTGCAAGGAGCGCAGGGCGCGCAGTTGGCGCAACTTGCAGCAGAACGTGCGTTTGCATGTTCTGGGCGGTTGCTACATGTTCGGGGTGGTTTTTACCACGTCCCTAACTTTGTGGTAACCGAACAGTTGCTGCAGGACCTATATAAGGCATCCTCTCTCTCTCAAGGCTGATTACAGAATAGAAAGAGAAGCCACCACAGAAAGTTTACGAAGTATTTTTTAGCACAAGTAAACAGAGAATTCAGAAGTGTTCTTTAACACAGTTCTGATAGGAATTTGCTTGCGAATTCCAGCAGCCTTAGAGAGAGAGAGGAAAGGTGCCGCACCAGCGTTGCTTTTGCACGGGTGTTCGTGTCCATCCGAGGAGTCAGAAGAGAGTGTTCCAAGTTCTCCGACGAACTTGCTGGTTCCTGGAAGCTGTTCGTGTAGGGCGAATAAAGCTTTGAGCAACGGTGATTATTCACCCCAGCAGGAGTTCTTCCATCTTTCGCCAGTCACCTTCTTCGTTGCTGCCAGTAATTCTGATTGTATCTTCTTTTTAGAAGTACTACGATCGATTGCTGTTGATTACGAAATCTTTTTAGATTCTCGTAATTCAGAATCACCTTCCTTGAAGTGTTGATTTGGTACGTTGTTTTTACAATTGTTTCATTTTCTCAGTTTTCCATCGAAAAATTGTGCCCCGGCACTAACAAGATGGACAGAGCTCAGGGCTACGTTGTTGGGTTTGAAGACAGACCAAAGCCAATAATGAGCAATCAGGCAATGTCGAAGGACTGAGATTATATGCGTGCACAGATTTATGGATGGAATATTTGTCTCAGTTTCTGGTTCTAAAGAAATTACAATCAGTATAAAGAATGATATGGTAAATTATCTGAGGAACTCGCTATTTCTAGATGTAGAAGATCAAGATAAGATATCGAGAGTCAAAGTTAGTTATCATGGGTTTCACTTTCTCGGAACAGAACTTGTGATTTCGGAAGAGAGCAATGCGGTGAGGGCTGTGCGTGCAGATATGTTTGCCTCTCAGAAGCAACAGGTTTGGTATTCTTTGACACTTCGGATTGGTAAGAAGTTGTTGGCCCTTGGTCTGAGGAGGATAAAAGAATCAGAGATCAAAGCACTCGGACTCAGCACTTCCACTATTGGATCATATCTCCCAGTTCCGTAAAGAAGGCATGAAAACGGATCACTGGTTTAAGTTGCTGATCAAGATTTGGATGCAAGGTGAGAAGGCCATTGATGGATTATGTCTCATCAGAGACAGCTAAGGCTCTTGCTTTGCTCCCTTCTCAACATGCAGAATCTGAAACATTAGTTACTAGAGTTGATGCACCAACTATGGTTTGATCAACATCGAGGGGTTCCCTAGATATGTTTCTGCACTCTTGTTACAAGATGACCATCTGATTATAAATTGGTTTTCTGGTCTAGTTCATAGATGTTTAATTGGTACTCCAACTTCGATAACTTTCAAGAGGTTAAGCTCATTATAGTTGAGTGGGTAAGGATCATGCATTCGAACTCTAGCAGCTAAATACCGGATTCATGAGGATATGATCGAGAAAAAGTTCAAACTGGAGACAAGTGGAATTCCTTTGACAGAAGAGTTCGAAACTGAGATGACAACAAATGGTGTTCACGAAAATGATGGTGAGGGTTTGATGTATGGAATTTCTTACTCTGGGTTGTGTGTAGGTAAAAGTCCCGGCACGGGTGTTCAATTGTTTTGTGAGGGGCTGCACTGTTGCATCTCCAAGCATGTATACAGTTCATGCAAAGGAGAGGCAAAGGTTTCCGGGATGGCTTACTGGATTCTCAGCTTCAATCCATCCCAGTTTAAATGGAAGATGTTTTGGTCTGTGCTGTAACCATGTTAAGGATTTGTATATGGGACACATATCCCTCCAATCTCTAGAATTTAGAGCTCTGAGCAGATAATTCCTTTTTGAGAGCTCCTGTACCTAGGTTGGGATTTTACTATGGGTCAGATAATCAATTTTGTCACAGCCTATAGTTGCTTGGTTATGGCCCCATTAAAATCAAATCGACATTATTACTATTTTGATATATCAAGATAACGAGTCAATCTATAGTATTAAATTCCTTGTTGGTTGAACGAAATTGTTATCCAACATGTAGTTTGAAATTGTCATTTGTCAATCTTAGGATATGATGTGTCAAGGTGATTTATTCAAGTATTGTCTTTCTCTCTGGACCATCATGATCCTTAGCTTACATGCAAAAACTGTGCAGACATATAATTGAAATTTACATATAATTGATGGGGGGAAAAAAATCATGTTTGAGATTTAATGTGTTGTTTATCTTACATTAAACAATTTTATGCCTTTTGGAATACTTATGAGCCATGTTGCACGGGCATGAATGCAACACAACACGGTTTAGTTCGGACACGGTGACACGGATTAGGTACATATTTGGTGCAATAGTGTATTATAGAGTGTATCTTCCGTGTCCAATACGTGTCCGAAATGGATACTATATGAATTTTTGGAGTGTCCATTATTCCTAGTTTATGATAGATTAATTATTGTTGCAACATGTTTTCTTTCATATAAATTTATTTAGGCTATATACTTTGATTTTTTTTAGTAAAGATACTTTGAGTTAAGGCCACATATTTATAAGAATTTATGTTTCATACACCGCCACTTGAGTCCAGAAACTCCATCGATGATTACGAATATTTGACACGTGTCCTACTAAAAGACCAACCCTATCTCAATGACTCCTAGCCAGAGACGTGGCAACCTTATGGAGCTCCTGGACTTCACCGGTGGTATATGAAATAAATATCCTATTTGTAATGCATATTCTCCTTATAACTTTGTTTTGCATTCACATTTTTTTTTCAGCACGTGCGGGCTCAGTTAAATCGTGTATCCCCTGCACACGGTTTTTAACCGGTCGTCATATCATTTCGGACTCTTCGTGCGGATCTTGTCCGCAATGGCTTTGTCATCATCGCTTCACACAATATGGCCTACGATAGCAGTTTTTCGATAGCGTTCAGGTGTCCCCGCTATAGAATGTTATCAACAATAGCGTTCTTTCAGCATTGCTATAAAAATGTTGAATCTATAGCGTTTTCTGAATGCTGTAGAATATGTAACATTCATATTTCTATGTCAATGCAGATCTCATGTTCGAATGCTTGGAGAAGCAGCATAGAAAAATTTCTTTGGTTTGTTTATATAGCAGTTATAGCATTCTTCTCTATTTAAAAAAAAATCTAACAACACAACCAAAGGTTGTAGATTCCTATTTTATACTTTGGTTAGTTTATATAGCATTAATAGCATTCTTCCCTATTTTTAAAAAAAATTATGTAATCTAACAACACAGCCTTTGTTTTTCAAAAAAGAAAAAAAAACAAACTATATAACCTAGCAACACACAGCAAAAGGATTCGAACCTTTAACCTTCCATATAAGCACTCAATGACCCAACCAATTCCTCTACAACCCACTTGTTTTAGTTTACGGTAGATTTGTTATTAATCCTAGTGTTAGCTTCTACCACTATTTAACACGAAAAGTTTTCCCACAAAAACTAACCCATGCATCCCACACATTCTTTTTAAGCCCCACGAAAATTTTTCCTCCTGCGCGCGAAGGAAGCTCTAGGGACAATAGGGTTTGCTGATCAAACCCTAATCCCTCTTGCCGAGTTTCAAGTATCTCTCTCCCTCCTCCTTAATTTTTTTTTCCAGTTAAGAGAAGAATCTCCCACAAAAACTAACCCATGCATCCCACAAATTCACATCGTACATTGATCGTTAGCAACACAAAAAAACTGTTAGCAACACAAAAAAAGTGTTAGTATAAATGAAAAAAAATTAAAATTTAATATAAATAATATTTCTTATTTATTTTGTAACACATTAAACCATTAGTACATTTAATAAAAATTTAACATGTGTATTTCACGTGACATAGATACATTAGAAATGTGTTTTGGGGGGGAACACTTTTCGTTTCCCTCTTTTTTTCATCCAACTTTCACGATGAAACCCCCCTGCTCTCCAACAAACGGGTGAAGCCTCACTCTCATCTCTCCCTCTCTCTCTCTCTCTCTCTCTCTCTCTCTCTCTCTCTCTCTCTCTCCCCTCCGATCGGGTGAAGCCTCACTCTCCTCTGAGGACCATTCTCTATTTTTTCTCCTCCGAGCAGGTGAAGCCCTAGGTAAATCTCTCTCCTCCGAAGAGCTCTCCAGCTCTTCCTCATGTTCCTCCTTCTCTATTTTTTTCAACAGATTTTTGAAAAAAAATCTAATTTTAGGACAAATAATAGGGAATAAGTTTAGGGCATGAATTTTAGGTGAATTATAGGGTTTTTCTAATTTTAGGGCAAACAAGGGAAAAAAAACTCGCCGGAAACAAAGATAAAAGGATCCCCGTACGTAAGGACTACTCTCTCTCTTTTTCTCTCTCTCTCTTTTCGTCAAATATAGGGTTTTTCTATTTGCTTCTATCTGACTTTCTAAATCCTAAATTCTTGGTTCTTAGGATTTGATTACGTAGCCGTTCCACCATCGCTCGTTATAGATCATCATATTCACCATCATAATCACAAGGGGATCTCATTTGAAGGCTATTCTCAAGGAGATCTCGTCTGAAGGATTTCGTCACAAGGGGATATTCATCCAAGGTGCTCTCGATTTGAAGGGGCTCTCATTTGTTCACTGTGAGATTTTTTTTTTGTTAATTTTGATATTTAGGGTTTTGATAGAATTTGATGTTAATTTTGATAGCATTTGGGGTCGACACTTTCCCATGCTAAACAAAGCTAGGTTTAGTTTTTAGAACTACTAATTTTGGTCCCACTTGCTGAATCGATGCAAGACTGGATTTTAACCTTTGGGTACGCTTATAAATTATGAACAATTTTCTAGGACTTGTGACATTTGTAGATTACCCATGATTCTAGATTTCGGTTTTGTTTCGTAGAATAAGCAGATAGTGCATACTTATTATGTTAATGATGAAATTTCTTAATTATCAAGAATTGTTGGTCTTGGATTAACTTGATCCAACTAATGGAAAATAATGGAATTTGCCAATTGCGTAGGCTTTCATTTAGTAGTGCTTCTCTTTGCTAAGTTGAACCTTAGTTTATCATGATGAAAGTTTTCTAGTATTCTCTGAATGTCAATGTGGTTCTACAAATCGACAAATTTGGATTGAGTGAAATAGTGTCATCTTCAAAAACCAAATGTTAAAAATACACAACAAATTGTTGGGAAAGAAGCGCGGAAACCTTTCCCCAAACCGGAGAGTACCTGCGAGAGGACCGAGCAAACAACGCACGAACCCAAAAACAAGCACACACAACAATCACGCAGACACAGAGAATTTTTGACGTGGAAACCCTTGCGGGAAAAACCACGGGACGATCGGAGTCCAACCCTGAGAAGCCTCCACTAATGGAATAGAAGAATTACACCCTCTACAAACTCCTCCCGATCCAAATCGGATCCCCACAACACTCAGAGACAAGAACAATGATCACAAGGCTACGAAGAACGAGAACGACGAGTAGAGATTACCCGAAACACGATCTCCTTCGAAAACGACCTTCAATCCTCCGTCTTCTTCTCCGAAGTTGTAATGGCACTCTTGCCTCCTTCTCTCTCAAACTTGTGTTATGTTGCACTTGTGAATTAGGGTTAAGAAAACTCAATATATATCTCCCTAATCCCGCAACCAACCTGAACCGTTGGATTAGATCCAATGATGAAAACTCATCCAAAATCCCGCTTCAGCCCCCCGACACACAGAGTTCGGCCAGAACTCTGTGTGGGGCAACCAGCACCTACTGGCCAAACCCTGGAACGGCCAGACCGAGTTCGGCCCAAACTCGCTATGGGACCGAGTTCGGCCCGAACTCGGATCCCTTGCTTCCAGCAGCTCCAGCAGCAACAGCAGCAGCTCCACGTCTACTTCTCGAGCTTCTTCGACACACGAACGGCGCTCGTCGCACTCCGGGACTTTCTCCACATAGGTTGGGAACCCCACCCACTCCAACAAATCTCCCCCTTCACAACTATGGGGAGGACGTCGTCATCCCGACGATCTGCCTGCAGTACTCAAACTTCCCCCTTGGTAGAATCTTCGTGAACATATCAGCTCCGTTGTCATCTGTATGCACCTTCTCAAGCTCCGCGTCCTTCTTTTCAACCACATCCCGTATCCAGTGATACCGAGTCTCGATGTGCTTGGACCGGCTATGAAACGTCTGATTCTTCACAAGATGGATAGCACTCTGACTGTCGCAAAGCAAAGTATACTGCTCTTGCTTCAGTCCCATTTCCTGCAACAGCTTCTTCATCCACAACAGCTCCTTGCAAGCCTCCGTCGCCGCAATGTATTCTGCCTCCGTCGTCGACAAGGCAACACACTTCTGCAACCGCGACTGCCACGACACCGCTCCTCCCGCAAACATCATCACGTAGCCCGAAGTCGACCGCCTCGTGTCTACATCTCCAGCCATATCAGCGTCAGTATACCCGACCAGCTTCGGCTCGTCACCACCAAAGGAAAGTCTCCAACCAGCAGTGCCCTGAAGATATCGTAGAATCCACTTGACCGCACTCCAATGTACCCTTCCAGGATTCGAAAGATACCTGCTAACCGTACCAACTGCATGAGCAATATCTGGCCTCGTACACACCATAGCATACATAAGGCTTCCCACAGCTGAAGCATATGGAACCCGCTCCATATCTTCCTTTTCGTCCTCGGTAGATGGACACTGCTCCTCAGTGAACTTAAAGTGAGCCGCGAGGGGGGAACTCACTTTCTTCGACCCGTCCATCCCGAAATGCTGAAGTACCCGGTGAATGTACTTCTTTTGGGACAAGTGTAGCAGCTTAGACTCTCTCTCTCGGCTGATCTCCATCCCAAGAATAGTCTTCGCTGCGCCCAAATCCTTCATAGAGAAGGTTGCGCCCAGTTGGCGCTTCAACTCCGCTATCCTAGTGGCATTCCGACCCACTAATAGCATATCATCAACATAGAGCAACAAAATGATGAAATCATCATCGGCAAAATACCTCACAAATGCACAATGGTCCGACGTCGTCCGTACATAACCATGCTCCCCCATAAACGACTCGAACTTTCTGTACCACTGCCTCGGAGCCTGCTTCAGACCATACAAGCTCTTCCTCAACCGGCAGACCAAATGTGACTTGCCCTTCTCACAGAATCCCTCCGGCTGCTCCATGTACAACTCCTCCTCAAGATCACCGTGGAGGAACGCCGTCTTCACGTCCATCTGCTCGACCTTCAAGTCGAAACTGGCTGCTAATGCTAGCACCACCCGAATAGACGAATGCTTGACGATAGGCGAAAAGATTTCATCATAATCCACGCCTTTCCGCTGACCGTAGCCCTTGACTACCAGCCTCGCTTTGTATCGAGGGCGAGTAGCATCATCCGTCTGCTTCACTCTGAACACCCATCGATTTTTCAAAGCCTTCTTGCCCTTTGGCAACCGTACCAGATCATAAGTGGAATTGGTGTGCAAGGAACTCATCTCCTCCTGCATAGCCACCATCCACTCCTGCCTGTGTTCGTCTTCCATAGCCTCTGTGAAACTTTCGGGCTCTCCCCCGTCAGTCAGTAGCACATACTCATCCGGCGAGTATCTCGTAGATGGTCGACGATCCCTGTTGCTCCTTCTCAGTGGAGCCACTGGTGCTGGCTGTATACCGACAGCCTCCTCCCCTTCAGGAACTACCTCTCCGGCATGCTCATCCTCCTGAGGGATACCCTGACCACCATCAGCAAGCTGATGATCAAGGTTGGGAGCAACTCCATGTACCGGCTCCCCCATAACTGGATCCTCCGCGATGTCCTCTGGAAACTGCTCGAAGCGAAATGACTCTAACTCAGGCAATTCCTCAGCCTCAGAAGGCGTCTCGGAGTCCTGAGTGTTGGTCATGGTCTGATCCTCGACGAACACCACGTCCCTGCTTCTGTAGAGCTTTCCTTCCACTGGGTCGTAGAGTCTATAGCCAAACTCATCCCGACCGTAGCCGACAAAGACGCATCGCCTCGTCTTCGGCTCAAGTTTGGTCCTCTCGTCCTTCGGTACATGCACGAAGGCTTTACAACCAAACGCCCGCAGGTGATTGTATGACGGCTCTTTGCCGTACCATACTTTGTCAGGCACATCATCCTGCAAAGGAGCACTAGGAGACAAATTAATAATATAAGCAGCTGTGAGAAGAGCCTCACCCCAATAACTGCCCGGCAAGTTTGCTTCTGACAGCAAACACCGCACCCTCTCCATCAGTGTCCTGTTCATGCGCTCCGCTACACCATTGAGCTGAGGTGTCTTTGGCGGAGTCTTCTGGTGTCGTATCCCTTGCTCTCTGCAATACGCATCAAAGGGACCGATGTATTCGCCGCCATTGTCGGACCGAACACACAACAACTTCTTGCCCGTCTCCCTTTCAACGGAGGCCTGAAACTCCTTGAAAGTAGGCAGCACCTGATCCTTGGTCTTTAAGGCATAGACCCAAACCTTCCTGGAACAGTCATCAATGAAAGTCACAAAGTAAGAAGCACCACCAAGAGATTTTACCTTCATAGGACCGCAGACATCCGAGTGAATCAACTCGAGCAACGCCGGCTTCCTCGAACTTGGGTGACTCTGGAAAGACACCCAATTTTGCTTCCCAGCCAAACAGTGCGTGCATTTCTCCAACTTTGTAGACTTGAGCCCCGGAATCACTTTCCTGTTCACCAAGTAGCTCATCCCCTTCTCGCTGATATGGCCGAGCCGCCTGTGCCACAACTCGGTAGACGCGTCACTGACTGCGTTCACCTCCTGTGCCCCCTCTGCGCTCCCCTCCATATAGTAGAGACCGGACTTCTTGCTTCCTCTGGCAATCACCATCGAACCTCTGGAAAGCTTCCACTGACTATTCCCGAAGAGACTGAAGAATCCCTCGTCATCCAACCTTCCAACCGACACCAGGTTGAAACGGATATCAGGGACATGACGAACATCCTTGAGAACAAGAACCGCACCCGTCTTCGTTCTCAAATGCACATCTCCAATGGCAACCGCCTTCGACACATCTCCGTTGCCCACCTTCAACACGCCACAGTCGCCTGTCGTGTAAGTGGCAAACAGTGCCCTATTGTGAGATACATGTGCTGAAGCCCCTGAGTCTACCAGCCAAGAATTGTCATCGCAGGCGAGGTTAGTAATGACCTCATCACCTACGACGATCACATCGCCTCCATGTACCGAGGCTGCCGCTGTAGTGTTCTCTTCTTGCTTTCCCTTGTCGCCCTTCTTCTCCTTCTTCCAAGCGAAACAATTCCGCTTGATATGGCCCTTCTTACCGCAATGATAACACTCTGAGTCCTCGTAACGACCCTTGGACTTCCCCCTGCTCTTGTCTCTGCCACCACCTGGACCCCTGCTTTTGCCCCTTCCGCGGCTCTCTGAAACAAGTGCCTCTGAGTGGTGGGATGTGGATGAAGTGCCCTGAGAACGTCTCCGCATCTCTTCATTCAACACCCCGCTCTTGGCAAACTCCAGACTGACCACGCCTTCTGGAGCAGAAGCGATTATAGATACTCGTACGGTCTCCCACGAGTCTGGCAAGGTACACAGCAGCCACAGTCCCTGAACTTCGTCGTCGAACTTGACTCCCATAGAAGATAGCTGGTCAACCACGCCCTGGAAATCACTCAAGTGATCCGTAATAGACGCCCCATCCTTGTACCGCAGACCCATCATCGTTCGGATCAAGAACAACTTGTTTACCCCGGTCTTCTTCGCATACAAGGATTCCAGCTTATCCCACAACGTCTTCGCGTGCTCAATATTGGCAACGTGGTTGTACACGTTCTCATCAACAAACTGCCGTATGTACCCACACACCTGTATGTGCTCGAACTTCCAGTCCTCCTCGGATTTATCACTGGGCCTCTCGGATGCAAACACAGGTAGATGCAGCTTCTTGACAAATAGCAAATCCTTCATCTTGCTCCGCCAATAATGATAGTTTGTGCCATTAAGGTTCACCATGCGCACCGGCTTCGCGTCCATCTCTCCTCTCTGGTTCCTCTGTCAACTCCTGACACCCTTTGAACCCAAAGCTCTGATACCACTCTGTTGGGAAAGAAGCGCGGAAACCTTTTCCCCAAACCGGAGAGTACCTGCGAGAGGACCGAGCAAACAACGCACGAACCCAAAAACAAGCACACACAACAATCACGCAGACACAGAGAATTTTTGACGTGGAAACCCTTGCGGGAAAAACCACGGGACGATCGGAGTCCAATCCTGAGAAGCCTCCACTAATGGAATAGAAGAATTACACCCTCTACAAACTCCTCCCGATCCAAATCGGATCCCCACAACACTCAGAGACAAGAACAATGATCACAAGGCTACGAAGAACGAGAACGACGAGTAGAGATTACCCGAAACACGATCTCCTTCGAAAACGACCTTCAATCCTCCGTCTTCTTCTCCGAAGTTGTAATGGCACTCTTGCCTCCTTCTCTCTCAAACTTGTGTTATGTTGCACTTGTGAATTAGGGTTGAGAAAACTCAATATATATCTCCCTAATCCCGCAACCAACCTGAACCGTTGGATTAGATCCAATGATGAAAACTTATCCAAAATCCCGCTTCAGCCCCCCGACACACAGAGTTCGGCCAGAACTCTGTGTGGGGCAACCAGCACCTACTGGCCAAACCCTGGAACGGCCAGACCGAGTTCGGCCCGAACTCGCCATGGGACCGAGTTCGGCCCGAACTCGGATCCCTTGCTTCCAGCAGCTCCAGCAGCAACAACAGCAGCTCCACGTCTACTTCCCGAGCTTCTTCGACACACGAACGGCGCTCGTCGCACTCCGGGGCTTTCTCCACATAGGTTGGGAACCCCACCCACTCCAACACAAATGTCTACACGTTCAACGAACCACAAAGATAAGCATTTAGAAAATAAATATATTGGAGCAACAATGAGCTAAAGTGGTGAGGCAGCATGACATGGACGATAGGAATTGGCTTTGTGATAATGATAACCTATACTCTGTGGAGATTGGGGTATTTTGTGAAAGAAAACTGTTAAGTATAGTTATTTACATGTATTGTTTTATGAGACTTTCTTTAGTAGTTTATTTGTGGCAGCAAAAACCCCGTCTTTGGAGGATGGGGCTAATTTGTGTAGGAAAATTACTGAATATAGTCAATTATATGTTGTGTTTGTCATTTTGGACTAGTTTTGTTTGATAAGAGCCCTATAATGCCTTTGTACTGTAAGTTTTTTAGTGAGCAAATTTCTCCATAAATTTTTCTTAAGAAAATAGTTCTATACAAAAAGAACAATATGAAGAAACAGATTGGGTGGGGAAGATGGAATGTTCTAAGAAATTTGAATTGGATATACTCATAGTATTCCAACTCAAACAAGTTTCATTATATACCTCTCTCTCTTTTTGTTCGACTGAAGGAATATTAACTTGGCATAGCCTGTGGGATATAATATCCTACTGCAAAGAATGTCAAAATGTTTAACATAGCTAGTGTTCTCTCCAATAGAAATATAGAATATACATAAATGCAAATACACTCTTTAATTTTATTTAAATTGGAGTGGCTATTCGAATGAATAAACTTTGCGTTTGGTGGAATTTTGATAAATGATTTTTTTTTGTATGTAAAATTGTGGCCCAAGTAAATTTATCTATGTCTTTATGTATCTTATATGCAAATGATATGTTTGTTGTCAATTTATGAATACTTTGCTTTATTATATCTGGGGTTTGATATATGTGCTTATGATCTTATCGTAACTCGTCTTGACCAACTCTATCTTCATTGCAATCAAATTGACTCATGATCGTCAATTTATCGATTTTTAATATGAAATTGTTTAGAGGTTCTGGAACCAGAAGTATATATGTTTAGCCTTACCATATGACTCATGATCGTCTGGAATTTGTCTTACCAATTCATTTTGTCCCTAACGTCACTCAAAGATGGTAGCAAATATCTTCTCAAATTCTCTTTCTCCGTCTCCAACAATATTGTTGCAGGGCTCAAATACACAAATATAGTGTGGAAGGCTGGTGTAAGAGGTAAGATATGTGGTAGCTTATGGAATCTTCTTATTTATGTAAACATAATGTTGTTCTTAGCTTATATGATCACTAGTATCTTACTGGGGATTTTTATCTTCTTATTTATGTAAACATTAATGACATGATTTTCCACTCATGTAGACTCTTTTGCTCCCAACTGATTAGAAGGACGCTACTATATTGTATAATCAAGAAGGTCAGTAGCTGATTTATTTCCTTCTATCAAGTGGACTTGCACTATGCTTTTGGCTCTTCTTTTTTAACTACTTTCTCTTCCTTTCAAGCTATTTATTACAGGATTATCATCCACAAATTCCTAAATGGCTGCAAAAGGTTTGTTCTACGGCCCTGCAGATAATTCATTTTTTTCCATCTGCTGCCATAATATTAGTAGTGAGCCATGGGCTCTTCATATATTTTGTTGCCTTTATGATAATACATAAGATTGTCAACCTTAATTTGCCTTGCTGCTATAATTGGCCCTCAATTAGTAATGAGCCATGAATTCTTTATGACTGGCTGCTACGATAATACTGAAGATTGAGAATGTCTCTTAATTCTTGATGATAATTCTTTATGATTGGTTGCTATGATAAAATAGAAGAATTATCATAAAGAATTAAGTAAAATTCTTTGATATCATATAGCAACCAATAGTATTATCATAGCAGCCAATCTTCTCTATTATCATAAAGATTTCTATATTATCATTAATGAAGCAAAGAATTGATTTCCTTTCCTTTCCGCGAACCAAAGAGGCCTAATGGGTACTCAGGATGATCCATTTATGTCCCATTTCAATTACCGAAAATTTCATTGTCACCATGGAGGTCAAACTCTTATCAAATATTTTTTCCAGTTCATGTATGTGTACTTGTATTCCTTATGGGCTTAATTTGTGGAGTAGAAGGAATTGGAAGAATAGATAGGAAAAAAAGAACTTTCTCTACTTCTTGATGGACGAAAAGCATAAATGACTTCGGACAAGAACACTTGTTTGTAATCTCACATGTCTAATTTCGGACGAAAAGCATAAATGACTTAGGACAAGAATATGGAAAGTCGGCATACATGTCACATTTACGTGTTATATATATATATATATATATATATATATATATATATATATATATATATATATATATATATATATATATATATATATAAAAATAAATATATATATATATATATATATATATTAATTTTTTTTTTATTTTATATATATATATATATATATATATATATATATATATATATATATATATATATATATATATATAAATTAATATATATATACATATATATATATATATATATATATATATATATATATATATATATATATATATATATATATATATTTTAATTTTTTTTTTATTTTATATATATATATATATATATATATATATATATATATAAAATAAAAAAAATTAATATATATATATATATATATATATATATATATATATATATATATATATATAATATATATATATATATATATATATATATATATATATATATATATATATATATATATATATATATATAGTTTTGGCAAACTGATAGAAGTTTTTTGGTCTTTTCCTAAAATCCATTGGGCACCACTAGCTTTTCTATCGGTTTGCCCCTGGCTATGTCTATAGGCTGTGATGATCAAACCCTAATCCCTCATGCCCTATTGAATCAAGTGACCAGTCACCATTTTAAGTCCAGTATCTTTCCCTTAAAATTCAGTCCCCATTGGGTAGTCTATCCCTGTTTAGTCCACTAGGTACAGTGAACTTTCCCTTGGCATGTCCATTTCACTTGGAGATAGGTTATCCAGACCATTTTAGATGCCATTCATTACTGCTTGCTCTTTTGGTTGATGCAGCCGTTGCTGTATGAATGTGTGATTGTTAATGATATCCTAACATCCTATTTGACCCCTTTACTTATAGTTATGGTTCAACCTCATTACTTCTGCTCTATCCCAGATTATCCAATCGTGATATATCAGCCTAAGTTGAATAGCCAGTGTAATGAGGTATACATGTGTCCAACTTGAGTATCAGAAATTTCTCTGTCCAGTAAAACATTCTTGCACTTTACTTCATGTATTACACTGCTTTACATAACACTACTGTCCTGCAACTTCACATTTAACACACTGCATGCCTCCTTAGCCACTGAACATATTGTATTCGCTATTACGTATTTAGGGTCGTTAGGAAGGAAGACCAAAATGTTTAAAAAAACTCAAAGGAGAGGAAGAACACTTGAGTTATGTAAATTAGAAAACAAGAGAAAGAGAAACTCTCTAACCATCTAACAGTCTATTTATAGACCATCTGCCTCATTAAGGCTATTTCAAATGACATAAAGTCATTATAATGTCTGCTCCGCAGAGTGAGCCGACTATGCGGCTAAAGATTTTGCGATGTTCCACAGACTTCAACTCCATGGAACGCTGTCAAAATCTAAGTTCATTTCATGGTGTATGAAATCTAAGTACTCTATTATAAAAACTGCTAGGTATCTGCTAGATATCTCTTAGTTCATTTCATGGTGTCAAATATTTGTATCTTATTTTTTATATCATAATGTGTTTTCTTCTTAATTTTGTGTAGGTTGGCGTATATGTTTTTGATGGTTGTGGATAGCTGCTAGAAGGAAAGAGGCGATCGAGCTGTTTTTTGGCCTATAGATATTTGTAAATGAAATGGTTTATTTTGGACTACAGATACTTTGTAAATGGAATGGTTTATTTTGGTGTACAACTACTTTTTCTACATCTTGAATGTTTTAATGACTACTACTTTTTGTACATCTTGAATGTTCTAATGAAATATTTCATATTTTGGCAAATCTTTACTATATCTTGATTGATCGAAATGCAAGTTGCGATTGAAATTGTTTGCGATTATTGTTATTTATATGTGATACAAAACAGGTTATGAAATATGAAATTCTGTAGCAGATATGAAATAATATGAAATTCTGTAGCAGGTTTATAGCACTCAAAACGTCTAAATTGCTGCTACCACGATAGCATATGATGAACGCTATAATAAATCAAACCATTCATCAAACGCTATAAATCATCCACAGCATTCACAAACGCTATAAATAATCCACAGCATTCATAAACGCTATAAGTAATCCACAGCACTCACGAACGCTATAAACTATCTACAGCGTTCTAGAATGCTATAAAGTATTTACAGCATTCATAAACGCTATAAACCATCAACAGCATACATGAACGCTATAAACCTTCTACAGCATTCATGAACGCTATAATGTTATAGCGTTCACATGTCTGGACATACTATAGCGTGGGCGATCATAGCAGACAGAATATGCTATAGAAGGCTTTCTATAGCGTTCTGCGCATGCTATTGTAGGCCATATTTGTTGTAGTGGTACACCCCGCGCACTCCGTGCGCTCCAGAGCTCCACGAGAGGGCCATGATGTCTTTTGACGCCCGCAACTCAACACCTCGCTTCGCCCACGACGCCGAAGGCGCCCACAACTTCTTAACGACGCCTACAACAGCCGATGCCGCCCAACCACATGTTCTATGCATACGACGTCCTTACGACGTCTTCTCGACGCCCTTACGGCGTCGCACGACGGGCCACGTGGTCGGCCGTCGTTTATATCCGTGGTAGAATAGTACCGAAACTCAACCGCCCACGCGACGTCCTATCAGTTGAGTTTTCATGAACGGGCGCCCCATTCTGGCCAATGCCAGCTCAGATCGTGGCTATTTTTCGCCAGTCCTCCGACGTTGTCGGTGCCCCGTATAATACGATCAATGTTGTCTAAAAGACGAGGGGGTGCATACTACATGAAAGTCTCACTAGGGTTACTCAACATCTATTGTCTCAATCATTCAATCAAGAAGTAGTAATAGAGAACATGTAAGATAAAGCAGTAAGACGTCCCAAACGCTCAGTCAAAATATTCTTGAGGTCTGGCTTTACAAAATATAGCCAGATGATATAACAAGGTATACACAATCGTTATCAGCTGCAGTCTGACTTAGTTACAATTATGTAAAAGTAAGTACAAAACTATCCGACTAACATGTCGGTGCCAAGTGGCAAAATATAAAGTAACAAAATGAGCGGGGAAGCAAGGAACCCACTCGTGTCCTTCTGCGATCATCTCTCTAGTATTGACCATCTTGGAGGTAGAAGCAGGGCCGGCCCGGAGTTTTTTAATGCCCAGGACGAAATTCAAAATGATGCCCCTTGTTCTGATATATTGAAAACAAAGTGTTAATTTTTTTGGAGAAGATTCATTGTTTCATTATCATGAGCGCATTTTACATTTAGGGTATCGTTAAAACATCGTTTCTCTTGAAAAAAATAGTACCATAAAAAATTAAGTAGAAGCGTCTTGATCACGTTTAAACATAATATCATAAAATATTCTACAAAATCAACAAAAACTCCTAGACACAAACTCTTGCACCATTTTTCATATAATTGAATAATCAAACACCATAATTCATTCCAACTCAAGTTCGACTAAACAACATCTAAAAACTAGATCAATCTAAATATCAAATTAGCTTTTCCGCAATGGTTAACTAGAACAATGAAAATGGCATCTTTGTAGGCACTGATCCAAATCCAAATACCAAATCCAACAATCCTCAAATTAATCCAAATGTCAAATTCAACAATCCCTAAATCATCTTATCACTAATATTTGTTAAAATTCACTATGTAATACAACATTCCAAAGTATGTTGTGCAAAAATTCGAAATCAGTTTACTCAAAATTCAATAATTCATCAGTGCAACTCAAGATCGTTAAAGTTATTGTCGCTATTAGCATCACCAACAATCAACTTCATCATTAAAACTCGAATTTCAGACCTCAAGTTCATTATCTAGAGATTATTCATCGAAACATGCGTCATCGTTTCAGTGAGTAGTTGTTGTTGTCTTAGCTGCAACTCACGTCAATTCAACGATTGTAAAATTAGATTTTTAAATTATGGACAGTAGAAGAGGACGTGATGGATAAATTGAAAGAAAAATAGGAGTTTGGAATTCAAGTATAAGTAGAAGAAAGAAGGAAGCAAGAATTAAAATTAACAATTTCTAGGAACACTTATCGTTGGCCATCAATTCGCCTCTGGAATTGGAAGACAAGAAGTTCTTCTTCTCTGGAATCGGAAGGGACAAACTTTCACTACCGTAAAAGTAAATTTTATTTTTTTTTCTTTTGCCAACTCTTTTGTTATATATTAATACTATATAATATATATTACTAACTATTAAAATTATTTGGGGCCCCTCGGATCTTGGTGCCCCGGACCCACGCCCCGTTTGCCCCTCCTCCGGGCCGCCCCTAGGTAGAAGTAAGCTGAGTCCTCGGGAACTGGCTCTAAATCTGGCCATACAAAACCAGAGAGGTTAGACCACTAATAGCAAGTACCATAAGGAAGCACAACATGAGAAATAAAACCAGTGGTAAGAGTTGAAAATATGATAAATAAGTCTCTGCTTGCTACTGGGATTCACACAACATCACGACACTTCAAACCAACTTTCCAACCAAACAAGGACAGAAGTTGACCCGTCATGTCCTGACATTTTGATCATCTCAGTAGTTAACGGAGTAGGTACAATACACAAACAAATCAATTTAAACGGCAATACAACTACTACGACTTGCTAACTGTAAGTTCCAAGTTGCCCTAGAAATATGCAATAAGGGATTCCTCAGTTCTTACTATGTACAAGCAAGGCTAGTCTATCCAATAATCAATTGCGTCAATCATGAATTAGACGAGTCCCAGCGGGACGTCCGTCATCAATATATGTAACAGTATAAGCAGATACCACTCCCTGTCCGTATGGCAGATTTACAGTATCTGTGGGAACCAGCCAGCATGTCGGGACACTAATTGTCCCAAGATGGCTGCCATGTAAGAACTCGGGAATCCATTCTCTCCATGCCATCGTTATTTTATTTAACTTAGTAGTCCCTATGTTGATTGAAATCTCATGTCGTGGATCATGGTCATTCAGAATGAGTACTTCCGTACAGAGTACGATATGCACAACTCTACAACGATGCCCGTGCAGTTAGGTTGTAGGTCTTACATAGCGTAATACAACAATCAAACCTAGCCACGAAATAATCATGCCTTAACTGTAAGGTACACATGCTATTTTTATATAAACAAGTTGAAGTCTGCACGTGTCCATATGCCAATGTTTGGGATCGGCAAGTCGATTGCAATGGTTCATGGTTAATATGAACGTGTCTCATTCAATTTCAATAAGACGACTAGCCAGTCTCTTAGTTCCAACTAGGAACGCATGATCAATTATTAGTCGAGGTAACAATCAATATCAATTCGTGATAAGGCATGAAAGTCAACTAGCATTTTGTATGGTCTAGTCTATCACTCTCAGGGTTAAGTTCCAGTCATTCTGGGTATCCATAAATCAATCAAGGCACAGGGCAAATTCCACACAACAATAGGTATTAAAAATATTAATATATCATGATTATATCTAGTTCATGTCAAAAGGCGTAAGGATATAATAAGGGGTGTCATGCGTCTAAGGAGTACGCCTAAGGAAGTACGCGTAAAATGGAGTCACGCGTAAAGGAATAGCATCACGCATGAACTTTTACGTGTAAAGAAATAGCATAACGCGTGAACTTGTACGCGTAAAGAAGCATCACGCGTAAAGGAAGAACATTACGCGTGAAGAAATAGTATCACGCGTAAATAAATGACGTTACGCGTGAATGAATACGCGTAAAGGAAATCAAGCCAGGGGAGTACGCATAAAGAATAGGGTTAAGCGTAAAACTTGTATGCATAAAGGGTCGAGTTACGCGTAAAAGCTTGTACGCGTAAAGGGTTAAAGTTTACGCATGAATGAATACGCGTAATGGGATACTGTTACGCGTAAAGAATACACGTAAAGGAAATACGCCAAGCCAGAATAGACTTGCATAATCCAGATTCATGCTGACACGAATGATCGTGGGTGTAGAGCTTGATATTACGCGGGCACGTATAAACGTGGGCGTAGAGCTTGATATTACGCGGGCACGTATAAATGTGGGCGTAGAGAACCTTCAGCACTCCAAATTTCTGTAAAACCTCAATCTAAGCCTAAAATGGGACTTCCATAGATGAAAATGGGGTATAACACAAATCTCAACAACCTGGAACGATCAAAACTTGAATTTAAGGAAGTTTGGTAGATCAAAACCACCAAAATCCGAAAATAGCAAATTTCTAGATCTACAAAAATAAAAGTTTCAAAATGGAAAATGTCAAGTTCTAAACTATCTTAGAATCACAAGAGGAAGATAAATGAACCATAAAAATGGGTTCTCATGCGGAAGCAAGATGTACTTGCCTAAGCTCTTGGTAGGTGGAGAGAGTTATGAGGAAGAAGAAGAGTAAATGAGAAAAATAGAAGTAATGAAGAGAGAGAAAGGGTTGGGCTTTAAATGGAGATGATGATAGGTAAGGGGTTGGTTGGGTTCATGATGAACCATCCTAAACCAAAACAAACCAACCCAAGCTGAACCTAAGGCAAAGCAAAAGCAAAAAATAAAATACAGAAAAATAATTAGCGTAAAATTAAAGAAATTAAATACAGAACAAATGCATTATAAATATTAAATAAATACATTCAAGCAGTGCACGTATTAAAATACGCATTCTGTCTTCACTTGCTGACATATCAAACAATGAGAAACGAATCTAGCTATCTCCCTCTTCATTCCGTTCCACCAGAAGTGCTGCTTGATATCTTTGTACATTTTGGTCCATCCGGGGTGTATAGAATACTGAGAACTGTGGACTTCTGTCATAACCTCCTGTCTGATATCCCCACTTGGCACACATAGACGTGATCCAAATCTAATGTACCATCTTCATGAATTTTCATCTCCTTCCTGAGTCCTGACTCACATTCTGTCCTAAGCTTCTGAATCCTTCGGTCCCGTACCTGAGCTACCTTGATCATGTCTACCAAGTCGGATTGAACTCGTAGACTTGCCAGAATTCCTATATCACTAGGAAGTATAACCTCGATGCCCATCTCTTGAAGATCTTCTAAAATGTGTTTTTGTGATGTCAACATAAATGTGCCGCCTCTCCTGCTAAGAACGTCTGCTACCACATTAGCCTTGCCTGGATGATACTGAAGCTCTACGTCGTAATCCTTGATCAACTCTAACCATCTTCTCTGTCTCATGTTCAGTTCCTTCTGAGTAAAGATGTACTTTAGACTCTTGTGGTCTGTGTACATGTCCACTCGATCACCGTACAAGTAATGCCTCCATAGCTTCAAAGCAAATACTACTGCTGCCAACTCCAAGTCATGAGTCGGATAATTCTTCTCGTGGTCTCGAAGTTGCCTAGATGCATACGCTATCACCTTTCCATGTTGCATTAGGACACACCCAAGTCCCTTTTCTGACGCATCACAATATACAGTAAAACCTCCGGGTCCAACCGATAATGTAAGAATAGGTGTCGTGATTAACTTCTGCTTCAAATTCTCAAATGATGTCTGACATTCTACCGACCAGACGAATGGCACATCCTTTCGTGTTAAGCGGGTCATGGGTGCTGAAAGTCTTACAAAGTTTGATATGGACCTTTTGTAATATCCTACCAATCCCAAGAAACTTCGCACATCTGCTACGGTCTTAGGTATTGGCTAACTCTCTACTGCTTCTACCTTCTTGGGATCCACCGCTACTCCAGTCCCTGATATGATGTGCCCCAAGAATGAAATATGATTCGTCCAAAACTCACACTTGCTGAGCTTAGTGTACAACTGGTTCTCTCTCAGAACATGCAACACTTTCCTGAGGTGACCTTTATGCTCTTCTTCACTAGCTGAGTATACGAGGATGTCGTCAAGAAACACAACGACAAATCGATCTAAGTACGGCATAAAGATGCGGTTCATCAAATTCATAAATATTGCTGGAGCATTGGTCAAACCAAACGGCATTACTAAGAATTTGTAATGCCCGTACTTCGACCTTAATGCTGTCTTGGGAATATCCTCTTCTCGAACTCTAACTTGATGATACCCGGATCGAAGATCTATCTTAGAGAAAATTCTTGCTCTGCTCAATTGATCAAATAAGTCATCGATCCTTGGTAATGGGTACTTGTTCTTTACTGTTGCGGCATTGAGCTTTCTGTAGTCAATGCACAATCTTGATGACCCATCCTTCTTTCCTACAAGTACCACTGGTGATGTCCATGGTGATTCGCTAACTCGAATGAACTTCTTCTCCTTCAGTTGTCCATGGTGATTCGCTAACTCGAATGAACTTCTTCTCCTTCAGTTCCTCTATGTGCTGATACACCTTGGCCTGCTCTGAATACGCCATTCTGTAAACTTGATCTGATATCGGTTTAGTTCCAGGTGCCAATTCTATACTGAACTCAATATCTCTAATGGGTGGTAGACCTGGAAGTTCCTCGGGAAATACGTCAATAAACTCTTCAACTATCTTCGGAAACTTCTTCCATTGTCACTACTATTCATTCTTCTTGTTGAGTTGCCACTGATCTGACTAAGGTGAACCGCTCCATGCCGGGAATATTAAAAGATACACTCCCTCTACGACAATCTATTGTCGCATGACTGTCTTTCAGCCAGTCCATGCCTAAGATAATGTCGAAATTTCCAACAGGAAATTCTATCAACCTGGCGGATAAGGAACGCCCGCAAACTACGACGCTACATGCTAGAATAACTCTACTAACTCCTACGAGCCCATTACCAGTGAGTATATTCAACTTCCCTGGCAATGCCTCGAATTCCATTCCTAGTCATGTCACAAATTGTACAGATATAAATAAGTGTGATGCTCCTGAATCAAACAATGCTACTGCGGGATATGAGGCGACGAGAATGTTACCTGCCACAACATCTTCCGATGCCAATGCCTCTTCCAAGGACAGATTGAATGCCTGCCCTCGGCCTCCTTGTTGGTTCCCATGTTGCGGCCTAGCCTGGTATTGCTGCTGGCCCCTGCCTTGGTGATGCTGGGGTGGTCTTTGTTGTTGCTGCTGCATCGGCGGTCCCTGCTGCCGAAACATCTGAGCCTGTGACATCAACGGGCGTTGTGCCAACGGTCTTACTGCTACCGTTGGTCCTCCCGACCTCGAACTCATGGGACAGGTGGAAACCCGATGATCTGGACTTCCATATATCAAACACTGTCCGTTCAATGCCCGACACACATCTCTAGTATTCCCTGCATTCCCAAAATAAGTGCAGCCTGTTGGGGATTGCTAGTTCTTCCTCTGCTGCTATTGTTGCCTTGCTGGGGGTGCTGGCCCTTGCATTTCCACATCGTGAATGCGAATGCCAGGGGTTGCTGTAACTCAGGGCACTGCTCCCCCTCCTCCTTCAATCTGATTGTGAGATCTCTTCTGACCTCCAGTCCTAGATGTGATCCTCTGGATGGTGATCTCATGCCTCCGGGTTGCCGTCAATACCTCATCGAAAGTCTGGTAGTTGTGCCCCTCTATCAATTACAAGAGTTCAAGATAAAATCCTTGCTGAAACCTCATAGCCCTCTGGCTCTCCGTTGCTACCATCTCTGGGGCAAACCTACTCAGTCTGCAGAACTCTGCTGCATAAGCATCCACTGTCTTGCCGGCCTGCTTGAGGTTGATAAACTTCTGCTGTAGCTCGAACTGTGCCACAACTCCATAGTACTTCGTCTTGAATCTCGCAGTGAAATCGTCCCAAGTTATAGGACGTCTGATGCCCACTTCTTCTGATTTCCACCAATCACGTGCGAGGTCCTGAAGCAACAGCTTCACTTGATCCACACGTTCTTCCGTCGGTACCTTAGCTGCTATTAGAATAGCCTCGATGTCCTTAAACCATGCATCTACTGAAATGGCATCTTCCGTGCCCTCGAAACGACGGGGGTTATACTTGCAGAACCTGGTTGACGCCCCTGAATCAGTCCTCACTCCCCTTTCCAAAGCCGTTTGCAATCTTTGGTTGAGCAATACATTCTGTTCTTGCAGCTGAGTATGCATGTGTTGCTGGGTCAACATCTGATGTTGCTGAGTAGCCATCATCCCTCTTATGATTTCCAGAAGGGCTGGTGTGTCTACTGCTATAGGGGTAGGTGGAACTGTTGGTGGTGTTGGAACCTCTGGATACTACGATCCAGCTGTTGGTTCCACTATCACCTCTTCTTGGATGTTCTCTTGAGGTAGCACTGGTCTTTGTTGCTGACCAACATGGTCATGTTGTTCATGTTGCCCTTGTTGTTGCTGTCCAGCTCTGACAGATACGGACGAGGTACCCCTAAGAAAAGGGACAAGAGAGCAATCAAACAATCGGACAGGAAAGATCAATGAAGTCAAAGGATACTGGAATGTCAAGCTAGGGTCGAGAGTAACGAATCATGAGATCAAGGGGAAACATGTGTGATTGAGACATCCTATAAATTAAAACACCCCACAAGTCTGAAATCAGACCTGCATGGGCCACCACTAAAACCTTATAACGTCCCAGAACCATAATACCGGAGAACGGGGGAGTGACTCAGCCAGCTACGTATTACGGGTAGATGAATATTGTATAATACGATCAATGCTGTCTAAAAGACGAGGGGGTGCATACTACATGAAAGTCTTACTAGGGTTACTCAACATCTATTGTCTCAATCATTCAATCAAGAAGTAGTAACAGAGAACATGTAAGATAAAGTAGTAAGGCGTCCCAAACGCTTAGTCAAAATGTTCTTGAGGTCTGGCTTTACAAAACATAGCCAGATGATATAACAAGGTATACACAATCGTTATCAGCTGCAGTCTGACTTAGTTACAATTATATAAAAATAAGTGCAAGACTATCCGACTAACATGTCGGTGCCAAGCGACAAAATATAAAGTAAGTAACAAAACGAGCGGGGAAGCAAGGAATCCACTCGTGTCCTCCTGCGATCATCCCTCTAGTATTGACCATCTTGGAGGTAAAAGTAAGCTGAGTCCTCGGAAACTGGCTCTAAATCTGGCCATACAAAACCAGAGAGGTTAGACCTCTAATAGCAAGTACCACAAGGAAGCACGACATGAGAAATAAAACCAGTGGTAAGAGTTTAGAATATGATAAATAAGTCTATGCTTGCTACTGGAATTCACACAATATCACGACACTTCAAACCAACTTCCCAACCAAACAAGGACAAAAGTTGATCCGTCATGTCCTGACATTTTGATCATCTCAGTAGTTAACGGAGTAGGTACAATACACAAACAAATCAATTTAAACGACAATACAACTACTATGGCTTGCTAACTGTAAGTTCCAAGTTGCCCTAGAAATATGCGATAAGGGATTCCTCAGTTCTTACTATGTACAAGCAAGGCTAGTCTATCCAATAATCAATTGCGCCAATCATGAATTAGACGAGTCCCAGCGGGACGTCCGTCATTAATATATGTAACAGTATAAGCAGATACCACTCCCTGCCCGTGTGGCAGATTTACAGTATCTGTAGGAACCAGCCGGCATGTCGGGACACTAATTGTCCCAAGATGGCTACCATGTAAGAACTTGGGAATCCATTCTCTCCATGCAATCGTTATTTTATTTAACTTAGTAGTTCCTATGTTGATTGAAATCTCATGCCGTGGATCATGGTCATTCAGAATGAGTACTTCCGTACAGAGTACGATATGCACAACTCTACAACGATGCCCGTGCGATTAGGTTGTAGGTCTTACATAGCGTAATGCAACAATCAAACCTAGCCACGGAATAATCATGCCTTGACTGTAAGGTACACATGCTGTTTTTATATAAACAAGTTGAAGTCTGCACGTATCCATATGCCAATGTTCGGGATCGGCTAGTCGATTGCAATGGTTCATAGTTAATATGAATGTGTCTCATTCAATTTCAATAAGACGACTAGCCAGTCTATTAGTTCCAACTAGGAACGCATGATCAATCATTAGTCGAGGTAATAATCAATGTCAATTCGTGATAAGGCATGAAAGTCGACTAGCATTTTGTATGGTCTAGTCTATCACTCTCAGGGTTAAGTTCCAGCCATTCTGGGTATCCATAAATCAATCAAGGCACATGGCACATTCCACACAACAATAGGTATTAAAAATATTAACATATCATGATTATATCTAGTTCATGTCAAAAGGTGTAAGGATATAATAAGGGGTGCCATACGCCCAAGGAGTACGCCCAAGGAAGTACGCGTAAAGGAATAGCATCACGCGTGAACTTGTACGCGTAAAGAAATAGCATCACGCGTGAACTTGTACGCGTAAAGAAATAGCATCACGCGTAAAGGAAGAACATTACGCGTGAAGAAATAGCATCACGCGTAAAGAAATGACGTTACGCGTGAATGAATACGCGTAAAGGAAATCAAGCCAGGGGAGTACGCGTAAAGAATAGGGTTACGCGTAAAACTTGTATGCATAAAGGGTCGAGTTACGCGTAAAAGCTTGTACGCGTAAAGAGTTAAAGTTTACGCATGAATGAATACGCGTAAAAGAAATACGCCAAGCCAGAATAGACTTGCGTAATCCAGATTCACGCTGACATGAATGATCGTGGGCGTAGAGCTTGATATTCCGTGGGCACGTATAAACGTGGGCGTAGAGCTTGATATTACGCGGGCACGTATAAACGTGGGCGTAGAGAACCTCCAGCACTCCAAATTTTCGTGAAACCTCAATCTAAGCCTAAAATGGGACTTCCATAAATCAAAATGGGGTATAACACAAATCTCAACAACCTGGAACAATCAAAACTCGAATTTAAGGAAGTTTGGTAGATCAAAACCACCAAAATCCAAAAATAGCAAATTTCTAGATCTACAAAAATAAAACTTTCAAAATGGAAAATGTCAAGTTCTAAACTATCTTAGAATCACGAGAAGAAGATAAATGAACCATAAAAATGGGTTCTCATGCGGAAGCAAGATGTACTAGCCTAAGCTCTTGGTAGGTGGAGAGAGTTATGAGAAAGACGAAGAGTAAATGAGAAAAAGAGAAGTAATGAAGAGAGAGCAAGGGTTGGGCTTTAAATGGAGATGATGGTAGATAGGGGGTTGGTTGGGTTCATGATGAACCATCCTAAACCAAAACAAACCAACCCAAGCCGAACCTAAGGCAAAGCAAAAGCATAAAATAAAATACAGAAAAATAATTAGCATAAAATTAAAGGAATTAAATACAGAACAAATGCATGATAAATATTAAATAAATACATTCAAGCAGTACACGTATTAAAATACGCATTCTGGGAACGGGGAGTGACATTTACATGATGAATATTACTAAGGACACCCTAACACTTAACTAAAATACCCTTCCTATTAAAACATACAATCTATCATTTTCCACACCCCACACCTCACTCTACCCCCATACTGATTCTCCTCTTCTCCAACCCTAACCGGCCCCCTACCCCCTCTCTCCAAACCCTTCACAACCCATAAATCGAATGTCCTAAATAGTTCAAACTCTTCACTATTTTTGTTTTTAATCACTATTTGTGATTCGAACCCTATAAACTGTTGTTGAAACAAAAAAAATTAAAAAAAATTTGGGTGTATTCACGGATAGGTTCGACCTTGGTTTGTCGACCTCACAAAGGAATGTTCGACCCACGACAGTCGAACTATAGTGTGTATGTTCGACCAGAATGTGTCGAACAGAAGATGGCATGTTCGAATAGAATTTGTTCGACCCGTGTTTGTCGAACAGAAGAAGACATGCTCCAGTATTTGTTGAACAGAAGAAGACATGTTCGACTAATACTTGTCGAATAGACCATTGTCCGTTCGACCAGTATTTGTCGTGCTCATCGCAGATTTTTCTTTTTGTGGTGGGGTGTTCTTAGAAAGCCTTGGGGTATATTGGTCTTTTAACATGAATATTTTTTTTTTATTTAAGTTATGTGGGGTGTCCTTAGAAATGGTTGGGGTGTGTGTAGCCGGCCCCTTTTTCTAAGGTTTTTTCTAAGGGCACCACCCTTTTTGCTAGGGGCTAGCCCAAAAATGTTTCAAAATATTACAAGTTTGCCATCAATTTTTTTTACTTGGGGCTAGCCCAAGCAAAGGTATAAATACCAACTTTTGTTTTCTTTTTCTCTCTCCCTCTACTCTTTTTTTTTTCTCCCTCAACTCTTTTCTTCTCTCCCTCAACTCTAGGTCAAAGAATTTAACTCCAAGTTTTTCCCCAACCTATATTTTTTCTAAATTTTTCTCTCAACTCTAGGTCATTGAATTTTATCCCAAAATTTTCTCTCAACTCTAGGTCATTGACTTCTCCCATTTATTGGTAAGTCATCAAATTAATATATGTTTAATGTTTTAAACATGAATTTCACATATAAAAAGTTAAATTATGTGTTTAATGTAGAAAAATATTGAACATGGAACAACCGGGATCATCAAATGTTGTATACTCTCTTTCCGCCATGTCCGAAGAACACTTTGATGCATCGGAAGCCCTCTTGGTAACTAAATTTTAACTTTTCATCGGATGAAAAATCGGGTTGTGACACAGAGGATTATCACCTCTCTGGTAGTCCCGATCATAGATTAGGACTGCTAGAGAGGTGGCAGTCCTTCACATATGTAGGACTGCCAGGGGCCTGACAGTCCTACATATGTAAAGGACTGCCACCTCTCTAGCAGTCATAATCTATGAAACCTATTTGCTTTATGATGTTGTCTAATTGTATTAACTTTTAAGTTCTATTGTAGGACTTGAGATCTTTCAATTTTACGGTACCTGCTCCAATTGCAGTCAATGTAGCCCATTTATTCTGGACCGATCTTTGTTTTGAATCAAGTGAGGGTGCGATGCATTTGGTGTCGAGAAGTTGGACGGGAAAACAATATAGTTCTAGTGATATCCAGATCGGCCCGAAATTGTCCGGGACGACAAACTGTGGTGGTTGGCTGTGAAAGAGGTGGTGTGTTCAGAACGCACAAGAAAAACACAGTTATCCAAAAGTAAAGTTCTAAAAAAAAATATTGTGTGAAGTTTGAGGAGCCAAGAGACTTACCTGCTGACCACTACGACGTTGAAATCGACTAAGTATGGATATATTTACAGTTTGACATTTTGTATATGGAGGACCACTTTTGTATACAGTGAAATATAAAGTCCACTAATCTATATGGAGTAAATTTTGTATACAGTAAAATGTGAAGTTCAGTATGTTATATGTGTTTACCTGTGTGCTATCTGTGTTTATTTTTTTTCTACCTGTGTGCTATCTGTGTTATATGTGTTTACATGTGTGCTATCTGTGTTATATGTATTTACCTGTGTGCAAGTATGTGTGGCAAAATATACCAATTTGTTAAAGTATCCGATCCAGTATCAGGACTGCCACCCCTCTGGCAGTCCTATATTCAATTAGGACTGCCAGGGGGGTGGCAGTCATAATTGAAACTTGCTGTTACAGCAAGTATCAATTATGACTGCCAGCACCCTGGCAGTCCTAATTGAATATAGGACTGCCAGGGGGGTGGCAGTCCTATTTGTAAGTCTCTGTGATGAGAGTTTTGAAACTCTCTATCACAGAGAGTTTCAATTAGGACTGCCACCCCCTGGCAGTCCTCTCCTAATTGAAACTTGTTGTTATATAAATGGTCGTTCTCCTGTGTTTTAGCACGGAGAATGTCCATTCTCCGTGTAATTTAGCACGGAGAATGGCTATCCGATCCAGTATCAGGACTGGCACCCCCTGGCAGTCCTAGATTGAATTAGGACTGCCAGGGTGCTAGCAGTCCTAATTGAATGTAGGACTGCCAGGGGGTGGCAGTCCTATTTGTAAGTCTGTAATTTAGCACGGAGAATGGCCATTCTCCGTGTAAATTAACACGGAGAATGGTCATTCTCCTACGTTTTAACACTGGGAATGGTCATTCTCCTACGTTTTAATACTGGAATGACCATTCTCCGTGCTAAATTACACGGAGAATGGCCATTCTCCGTGTAAATTAAGACGAAGAATGGTCATTCTCATGCGTTTTAACACTGGAATGACCATTCTCCGTGCTAAATTACACAGAGAATGGCCATTCTCCGTGTAAATTAAGACGGAGAATGGCCATTCTCCGTGTAAATTAAGACGGAGAATGGTCATTCTCCTGCATTTTATGGTCAGTTGAAACTTTGGAGGGCCATAACTTTTGACTGGAAGGTCGAAACGAGGCCCGGTTTGTCGCAAAATGAGCGTATCTTCAAGGAGCCTGAGATTAACTGCTTTACCGTTGGATGGCCTTCCGAAATTTTAGAATCGCAAAAAAAATAATGTTTGGACCTCCGTTTTAGCACTTTTGCCGAAATTTTAGAATCGCAAACAAATAATAATTCCATGACTTACAAATAGGACTGTCATCCCCCTGGTAGTCCTACACTTATGTAGGACTGCCAGAGTGCTGGCAGTCCTAATTGAAACTTACCGTAACAGTAAGTTTTAATTAGGACTGCCAGCACACTGGCAGTCCTCCTTTTGTGTAGGACTGCCAGGGGGTGGCAGTCCTAATTGAAACTCTCTGTGTGTAACGTCCCAGTCCCAAAATACGTAGGACCGAGTACATGAACATGCAAACTGCACATATACGAAGAATACTCCAATATATGGAATCCTCACATATGCACATAAGTTGTAAATAAAATAATAACAGGCCAGGATAACATATCTAATCTCATCACAGCTCAACAGAGAAGATAATAAAGTCCAAATAAATAAAGCGGAGTATCCAAAGATAGCCGGGTGAACATACTCACTCCAAACAGCTATGAAAAATAGTCTCACAAGATCGGAGTCCAACCTCCGCAAAAATAGAAAGAAAAGAGATGTAAAATAATGTCTACAACTGTCTCAGATAAGAAATAGACTAGAAATCAGTAGTGACTACCTCGTCGTCAATGTAGGATAGCTCCAATGCCGCTCCGTACTCCTGTGAAAATTCGTCTAAACCTGGAGAGATAACCAGGTCCTCAGGGGACATAGCAAGATACAAGAAAACACCATGCCATATAAACTGTGATAATATAATAAGAGAAAAGGTATGCATGCAATCGGGTTCCTGACCATTCTACTGTGAATATGCAGTTGAGATACAATCCTTCGACGCATGAGCCCTGGCTGTAAATGGGATCGGCATAGTTCCCATAAAGGGTACCAGGGGCCTACGTCCATAACGCTCGGGAAGCGTCAGAGGGCACCATGTGCAAGGGGCTACGTCCATAACGCTCTGGAAAACGTCAGAGGGCGCCTGGAGCCTGCGTCTCCGGAGGAGCGCACAGGTAATCAGGAAAGTGTAAAGAAGCCCATACGTCAGGTATTGTTCTCCCTACCCAATGCCTAGTATCATCATCTCCATGACTGATATGAACCTCTAGTAACCGCCAAGTCTTCTAACATGCAATACTATTGGCAGTTACTCCTATCCGTCGCACGCTCCATACGTATCGGTGGCCAGCCGACTACGCAAAAACGTGTCCTACATGTGACTCACATCACGTGATACAACAAGTGTCAAGGCCGTATGAGATATACCAATACCTCAACATCAATGGGTGGTTACTAGACTAAGTCAATGTAAGAGAAATAAATAAGACGAGATAAACGACCAATAGAGTCGCTTGCACCCAAGTGTGACTTGGACGCACAGTTTAAATATCAAGGAACAAAATGCTGAAAATAACAACTGAAAATAAGAAGTATAATAATCACAGAGTAAGGTGGCAAGGTATCTTGCCTGATGGTGCAAAGTGGCAAGTCCAAGTAATCACAATGTCAGCCAAGAAACGTCACAATCTCCAAACAACTCCGGACGCTGAAACAAACATAAAAAATGCACTCGGTGTAAAAGATATACCTAGAAAACACCTGTCCAAAAGTCAAATTCTGGAACAGGGGCAAAATCGTAATTTCGGATCAAAACGATGTCCGCCATTGGACCCGCTTTGCACCGAAATGCGTACCGAAGTCTATGGTCTCTAAAGTCGTCAAATTACATGTCTACGGATTCAGTTTGAGGAGACGAACCCAACGGTATGTCCAATTTTGGATTCTGATGAGCTGTGCACAAAATCGCCCGTTTGAGTGGGTCGCGGGCCCGCCAAAAATGGGTTCCGATTCGACCTTCTCAGAATCGAACCAAACTTGGCATGCAGGACCAGAATTTTGATCCGGATCTGTTGGCGCAAGTTTCGTCTCGATTCGACGATTGTACACGAAGTTATGGGTAAGTTTGCAAAACGTCGATACGGGGTATCTCGACGGATACACGTTGATTTCGTCGCGTACACGCGACGAAACTGAGTTCCGTAAGTTCCCACACGTCCGCAACGTCCATACGCGCCTTTCGATGCGTATAGCGTGCGACCACGTCGCCCGATTTGTTGGGGCGTACGTCGTATCGGGGAGAATTTTCTAAAAATTACTATTTTGAAAACAGTTTTTCGTACCACTTTAACATGGGTTTAATTCTTGCACAGTAATTGAAACGCCGATCTACCAGTTGCGTTTTAGTCGTGGTTAGGTTGTCTTCACCTATGTTCAGTTAGTTTATCCAAAACCTTAATATATAGATCGAGACTCGGCTTCCAAGTTGGGTTCCTAGGTTATTCAATACTCTGTTTTCGAGACCGAGTTTTACTCGACTTTGCATCGAGTTACTTGTCAAACCAGGGGGTTATAGCTGATTCCCTTTGAAGGGACTCAAAGAGGGTTACATTGCCTACACGTAGCATCTTTCGGATCGCAAAACGATCAAACGTGCGAAAAGTAATCAAGGCCGAAAATAAGTACCTTGTTGTCGAGTTCCTGAACAAGGGTTGGTTGGGGGCGGCACTCCGACGATCTTGGCGGTGTCGCGATGGTTGTCCGGCGACGGCGACTAGTCGGAGGCGTGCGCGTGAGACGAGGAAGGTCCAGGCGAAGTTGGCAATCGTATTGGTGTGGGTTAGGGTTTCGGTTTTTGGCGGAGCAGTATATATACTGCTGCCGCTGGCTTCTATACTTAATAGGATTTGGAGTAAATGTGGGGGGCTCGGTTTTGCAAGTATGGGCTCGGGTTCTAACCTATTGCAGCTGCCAACTACTAGTCCCTTTAGGACTTAGAGTATGGGGTTAGCTCGGGTTGCTAAGGGGTTTGCTTGGGTATTAGGGGGTCGGGCCCCACGCAGCTAGCTTGCTGCTGTTGTGGGGGCTTGGCCACAACTCACGTTTTATATATTTTTTTTAAAATAACTATTATATATATATATATATATATATATATATATATATATATATATATATATTAGGCTACAAAAAAATTCCTAAAAATTTACAAATAATTTTCTAAAAATTCTAGGATTTATATTATTCCCTATTAATAAGAATACTAACAAGCACACATATAATTTATACACACATGCATTTATATCTACGTACATATACCAAATAAATTCTAACTAATATAGAAAAATAATTTTTAAGGCACTAAAATAATTAGGAAATATTGGGGGTTTACACTGTGACAGAGAGTTTCAGTTTCAAACTCTCATCACATATCCTTCAAAAGTCTGCCAAATAACTTAAGTTTCCAAACAACAAATATATCCTTCAAGTTTCAAACAACAAAAACATCTTTACAAAAACATCCAGATTACATCCAACTAATGATCATTCCACATCCAACTACATATCATGCCGGACCTTTGAACGAGACTCCCTATTATTCATGAAGGGGAACTCGACCACGTCGTCGATGCGATCAAGCTCGTTGGCGACCGCGACACTAGTGTCACTTTGGCAACCTCTCCGGAGTGTCTGGGTCTCCTCAGAAGGACCGGCCTCCTCAGATGGAGCAGAACCGCGTTGACGTGATAGGAGTCGGCCAATTAGCACGTCGTCGTCATCGGAAGAACGCGTAGGAGTAGGAGCTCGTTGCTTCGACCGAGCTTGACGTGCCGGTGGCGGCGTCCGAGACCGAGCTTGGGGCGCCGGTTCGAAAATTGTTAGCGGACGCTCGAGAGGACGTCCCGCACGTTCCTTCCGCTTTGACGCGGTGGACCGTATTCTTTTGTTAGCGGCCGGTGGACTGCAGGACTACATACAGTTATTAAATAATAGAAACATAAATAGGACATGCAGTTACCCACCCCCATATCTCATTACAGTAGGACTGCCAGGCTTGTGGCAGTCCTAATGTAAATCAGGACTGTGGTAGTCCTGATTTACATTAGGACTGCCACAGGCCTGGCAGTCCTACTGTATTCAACCCGAACGGCCAAAAACGACATGCTCGTTTGTCGTGTTCTAGGGTTAGGGTTTCAAGATAAAATGTGAGTTTTTTGTGTTCGAAAATTTCTTTCATGAACCATAAAGAGATTCTAAACCTAATTTATCAAAAAAATTTAGAGAATTAAAATTATTCTAGGGTTTTGAATAGAATGTACAAAATTCTTGAAGAAATTAGGGAAGAACGTATCTAGATTCCGGTTGCTTTGAGTTGCGTGTCATCTCGTCGAATCTACGAATGTTGTGGAAGAAATCTTGGTGGAGGAATTGGGAGTGGAGTGGTGGAGAAGAAGAAATTAGGGTTTTGGGGGAGGGAGAGGGAGAGAGCTTTTTTTTTTTTTTTTTTTTTTTTCTTTTTGTGGAGAGAGAATGTAGAATGAGTAATGAGAAGAAATGAGGGTTTGGGCTGCCCCCTATCAAAATTTGGGTGTTCTCTAGCAAATTCTCTACCTTCTTGGGCTGCCCCCATGTAAGGGCTGCCCCCAAGTAAAAATGGTGGTGCCCTTAGAAAAAAACCTTTTCTAATACCACTGTATGAAAATTTCTGTAAAAAGAACTTTGTTCGGTGGGCGTCCTTGCAGAAAGAATTCTAACACCCTCCAGTCCCTTCTCCATCGGCCGGGGTGGTCCCCGTCGCTGGGGTCTCACTTCTTCTTTTTCTTAGAATTTAGGGTTTCCGTTTGATTCTCTCTCTCGCTCTCTCTCTAGAATTAGGGTTTCTGTGAGCTATGGAGATGGCGTCGAGATCGAGCATGGGTTTCCACGAAGACGACGACGAAGACGAGGACGAGTTCGGAAGGAGAGACGGTTCCTTCCAGGAAGGTTACTCCTTCCGAAAAATCCCACATTTTACTTAAAAATTGATATATGTTTTTTTTTTTTTGAGTAGTCAAGATTTTGCTAGCTTGCGCCCAGTCGACCTCGACCTCTCTCTTCTTCGACGAGAAGAAGAAGATTGAGAAAAGGTCGGATCTTTGCTAATTTCCAGAGAAGGGAATTGTTATTTTGGTAATTTAGTTGGGGGTGTTGGTTTAGATTGATTCAGAGATTGTTGTTGGCTGGGGCTAGTGCACGCCAAGACTATTTGGAAGTCAGAAATTTTAGTTTATTTTGACTATAAACTAAAGAAAGTAAATTTCAAGATCAAAATGTTGTTTATTTGCTATAAACCGGAAGAAGGAAACTAGGGAAACATGATGACATATCATTATTCGAACAGTATAAATGTGGACTACATTCTTTAGGTTGTTTTGCAGTTAAGTATGTTGCACGGACACAGATACGACACGACATGGCAAGGATACGGTGACGCAGACATGACACCTATTTTTATGTGCCCTAATGTATTTTGAAGTGTCTGATACGCGTCCGGCATAACCCACTTTTTTGGAGTATCCGTGCTTCCTAGGTTAGATACATCCTAAAGATTAAAAAAAAAACATCCCCAATCTTAACCCATCAACACCACCATCTTCCTCCCCTCCCAACCTTGTTGGCCCTCCCCCACCACCCATCGGGGTGGATCAGTGATGGAAGAAAAGTGACGGGGGTATAATCATATTACATTTCCCGTTGATAATTTTCTTGGGTTCGTAATTTTCTTGGTTTCGTGGTATTAAAGTGATAAAAAAGAAGTCTTAAAGATATTGATGTGAACAACATAGGTTATGGTATTAAAATCAACATACGGAAAGTTCATCATTACATTTATAGACGCACACATCGCACGTATTCTCGAGATATCAATATAGTCATCCATTTTTTGTGTCTTTTTCTTTTGCAGTGGATTTGACTGGGAAGGTAGATGGGAAGAATTCCGGTCAGAACCAGCCGAGCACGCCAAGATCGAAGCATTCTGCCACTGAGCAGCGTCGAAGAAGCAAGATTAATGACAGGTCAGGGGATTGTGACAGAGAATATGTGCTGTATGTTTTCTACAATGTTTGTAGATTGTGGACACTAATTTTAATTTTGGGTCTTTTGACACATTGGGAAAGTCCCAATAGTCAAATTTATATTAAATTTATGGAGATGAATATTCTTCCAGTTTTCTGAACCTGGTTGTCATTGACATATCGAATTGAAATCTTTCTCATTATTGGTAAGTTTTTTCTCCACTTTTGTATCTTTGACTTGGCCCATGAGCATTTAATGCCAAATATCTCCTGTGCAATTGACTACGTTGTCAAATATCTACTGTTGCGACTTGCGATTGAGTACGTATGAGATATGGAAGGTAAAGAAGTTGTTTGGACATTAATTGTTTGTTCCATCTGCATATGAGAGACTGGGTTGCTACAGAGTTCTTTCAGGCATTCGTTGATCCTTGCTCACTTCGACCTGCAACTGCTTCATTTGCAAATTGTGTTGATCTTAACTCGAGGAATTCTTAGATATTTCTTCTTCACAACCTTCATCAGGTGGTATTTGATATTAAGAATTTGAGCCATTATATTCTCTATTAGGAATTAGAAAAGCTAAGTAACCTCAAATTTCCTCCACATTGTCCTGTCCTAGAATTGGTTTATAACTGTGTCCCCATAGTTTTAAAAGGCGAAAGGCGCACCAAGGCGCAAAGGTTCCTGGAGCCTGAGGCACTAGGCGCAAGGCTCAAGGCGCGCCTTTTGAAAGCTAGGCGCACTTTTTTCTTTATATGTAGAAAATATCTACATTTAAAAACTTAGCTACATAGAAGTCCAAATTCCTTGAAAATATCACTAATTATAGGCACAAAATTATTCTTTATATATATATATATATATATATATATATATATATATATATATATATATATAACAATCTAAAAGCCCATTAGATATAAATAACCCAAACTATAAATATATAATATACAAACCACATATATATATAACCCTTTAAATATAGAAGTACATTCTAATTTGGAAAACAATCTAAAATCCACAATAATATTAATGACAATAATTTCTATACTTTCCAATAAAGCCCATAAACTATATAACATGTATATAGAAGGTTGGAATATATATATATATATATATATATATATATATATATATATATATATATATATATATATTAAAGTAACTTTACGCCTAGGCGCGCCTTGTTGAGCGCCTGGAGCCTGCGCCTTTCTACACTAGGCGCGCGCTTTTTTAAGGTGGTGCGCCTGGCTTGTTCCTAGGCGCTGTCCCTGCGCATCGCTGCGCCTTGTGCCTAGGCGCGCTTTTTAATTCAATGTGTGTCCCAAACTGTAGTTTTTTTCTTATTCTACGACACACTTGAGGGATTAATAGAACTGCCACCAGCTAATGAGCTTAGAGTTCCATTTCCTGTTATATATAAGGGAGTAAGTAATTTGAAATTGATAAACAAGCAATTATGCATTGAATTTATGAAATAACAATGTACAAACAACACAATGGCTGTGTAATAAGTATTCGGACTTCTTGGTGCATTGCAGGTTTATTCTAAGGATGTTTAGTTCAAACAATGAATAAATAGTATTAAATGAGATTGGTTATAGATTCATAATATGAGACATGAGTTCATGCACAATTACAGCTGGTGCAAAGCAAGGCTCAAGGTCCATTGCATGGCACAAGCCTTGTTGAAGCAAACACATTTCTTTTAATTTATTTTTAAGATTTACAAATATATATAGTAAAATTGATATAATTTCTTAATTAATAATTTATTGTGTATATAATTTAAAAGAAAAGATGGAATTTGTAGAAATTTGCAAAGTGAAAGAAACTTTACTATGGTGTATCTGAGGCGTGTCAAGGCATGTGCCTTGCATGAGGAGGTGCCTCAGTTGCGCCATGTCTCGTGCCTGTTGCACATGCCTCAATGCGTCATTGACAACACTTAAATTTTGTTTCCTGATATTTTAAAATCATAAAAGTCTAATCCCAAATTCTAACATTAAAACCGAGGTTCGTAGTATTTGAATCAGTATCAGACCCTTTTATATGAGTATCGGGATCGATGGTTTCGGATCGACGTATCGATTTTTTTATATCGGAAATCAAATAATTATTAATAAACTTATTGAAAATTTAGAAAAAATATTTTATACATTTAGGTATATTTTAAGTATTTTCTGGTGTTGTTTCTTAGTAGTTTTGAAATTGAATGAAATAATAGTCACCTTGCTGATTTGGTTTACCAGCGATAAATTAAATTTTCTTCATTTACATGCTTTTACAATCTTACTATGCTTTTATACCCTTGTTGATTGGTCTTTTTCATTCAATTGTTGCTGCCAAATTGACTGGAAAAGAGACCCCTGACGTCAATATCTGCAGCTGTAGATATCGGATTGGGATATGCCAAACCGTTAGATATTGGTCGTATCGTATCAGTACCGGCTGATATTTCCAACTATGATTAAAACCATGGTTCACAATATCGGCAAATACCAAAATTATTGAATTATGTAAACCGACCAATTCAGATATTGGTCGTATCGTATCAGTACCGGCTAATATTTCCAACTATGATTATAACCATGGTTCACAATATCGGAAAATACCAAAATTGTTGAATTATGTAAACGACCAATTCAAAACAAATCATCCGAAATTGCCAATACCGATACTCATAACAATGGTCCGTTTCTGATACTGTGGACCTTTTAAAACCACTAAAGTGAAAACCATACTGCCCAACACTTAAAACCACTAAAGTGAAAACCATACTGGTGTGTTAATTACGAAAGGTAATTTAAAAGAAATCACACTTCTGATTCAAGTTAGATCTAGAAATAAGAAAGAGAGCACAAGACAGAGAAAGCAACTTCGATTTTATTTCTTTTATTATACGCTCCGTTCAGGCCAGCTACCGATAATCGGACTGCCTGGCCAATTCGTCGCAATTACACACCCACACCGAAAGTTTGCTAAATCAGCCACTCCACTAATCGGATTTTGACCTGTGAATTATTCGGTTTATCTGGTGATATAAGCTCTGGGTAATAGGCAATCTTGCCACATATATATGCCGTTCAATGACAGAATATCTCCCTGTCCATCGTCAGTGTTTTCTCACTGACATAGGCCTAGGCAAGCTAGGTGGCTTAAGCAAGTATTCCTACTGTAAAAGTATGTATGATAAATTTTTAAATATTTATAAGATGGTGGAAAAGTGGATCAAAAAGGAAGAAAAACATATGTTTTCTAATTCATCATTGTGAATCGAAAAAGGAAGAACCAGTCCCTTTTTTTTTCCTGTTCAAGTATGATATTTAGCTTTTTCTTTGGATGTTGGTGGAAATTACACAAGTTTGTTAGTAAATGCTATAGGAGGAATATGTGTGACCATTCCATAAAAAACATAGTTTTCAGATGGACTGTACATTTAGTGAGCATAAATTTTCATATATATATATATATATATATATATATATATATATATATATATGGTAAACGAGATATGAGCCATAGTGCTCATATTCCTATATGAGCCATGCACGTGTGGACTAATAGAAATGGAATGCACTTGGGATGTAGGAGTCCATTCCTATTGGTCCACATGTGCATGACTCATGTAGGAATATGAGCACTATGGCTCATATCCTGTTTACCCATATATATATATATATATATATATATATATATATATATATATATATATATAAATGCAATAAAATGTTGCTAATGTGCCATTTGGTTTTTCGTAAATGGACATATCATGCAACATTTGTTGCTCAAGTGGCATTGTAAATAAATGTTTGATTGCATGTAAATTATGTTGCAGGATTTACAAATTCATTGTTTGGAATGATGTAATTAGGATTCTTGGTTGCAATTTTTGTTGCTGTAAATATAATCCATTTTTTGGTTGTTGTTCGTTGACATTAAATAAAGTGTGAATGAGAGGAAATGGTATGGTTTAATTAAGATTCTTGGTTGCAACTTCTGTTGCTGTAAATATAAATCTATTTTTTGTTTGTGAGTTTGACATGAAATAAAGTGAGAGGAAATGATGTAATAAATGTTGCGGTAAGTGGTGTTGTGATCATTTTTGCCGCAACAAATGCCACAGTAGTGTAGGAGTTGATGCAACATTTGTTGCACCGATTTCACCATTAACATCAAACCAAACATTTTAAATGTTGCATGTATTTTCATTTACACACATACCCCCCATATATATGTGTGTGTGTGTGCGCGCCAATGACCTCTAGCTCAAGTGGTTAGAGTGAGGCATATCCCCCCCCCCCCCCCCCCCCCCCCCCCCCCCCCCAAGAGGTTGCAGGTTCGAGCAACGGAGGAAGCACATTTAATTTCCTGTGGGGGAATAAATGTGAGTACGGGTCGGGTGCGGATGTGGGCCTTTGGGCCGAGTTTGAGTCTGAAACACAATATATATATATATATATATATATATATATATATATATATATATATATATATGTGTGTGTGTGTGTGTGTGTGTGTGTGTGTGTGTGTGTGTGAAAGAATTTGCAATGGAGCATAAACACTACTATAGCTACTTTATATTGGTGAAGAAGAATTTGCGATGGAGCATAAAACACAAACATAGATACTTAGGGTTGAATCAAAGAAAGATGAGTAAGTTTACTTGTCTTTCATACTTTGAATGCGTTGGGAGTTGACATTGTGATCCTCAATGAGGAGACCTCCAGCTTGTATTTGCTTCAGCGATTAAAAATACAGTTTGATATCCTTTAAAGCATGTTGACAAAGGCTCATTTTTTCAACAACAGGTTATATGTACCTTTTATTGAACTATTTCTTAAATGTGTTTCATTATAATTCTTGTTGGGATAGTGTTTTTATGTGTTTATCATAAATTTTATTCATGCCACGCAAAATCAATATCCTTTGATTTGTTTATTTGTAGCAAAGTTATCCAAAAGAATTAAGAAAATCCTGTTGGCATGCTTGTGATTAGTTATAGGCTATATCCAATAGTTTCTCAACTAAATATTTGTTAGAAAATTGCAGATTAAATTTAAAAAGGGTCTAGATAGTGCAAAGAATTGCAAATTACGTATCTCTGGTTCCCTGGGAGTGCAACTGGACGCTTTATCACGTAGTTAGTTACCCAGTGGAGGACATGGAGGCCGTAGGCAGTATAGACAGCGTAGCAACAGCAGAGTTCAGTCTTTTAATTGAGTAAGGATGTGCTAACTTGACGCAGATGTGGATTACTAATTTAAAGGACCTTTAGTTAGTATGGATTAGATAAATAACACTGATTTCTAAATTCCTCTGAACTTCTGAGTATGCTATTTACTTCAGGCATACTTCGACATTTTTTCTGTAAAGATTACTTGAAATGGAAAAGAAGTAACTCTTCATACTTTTTCTTGTTATCCCTATGTGGTCAATTGCATGTGATTTTTGACCATTTTCACCTTATCATTTAATTGTCTCCCTTCCCTTCTTGTCTTGACTAATGCATTCTTTATTATTAGCCTACAATTGTCGCTGCACTCCTTTTTTTTCTGCTGAAACATCAGGTGGTTTTGAGTTGAAGGGGCAAATTGAACTAAAGTATAGAGGCTTATCTGTTTGGGGATAGCTTTGAGGGTTTTCTATAGTCTACCCTATATTTTGTGAAGTTTCCATGTTTAAATGTATTTTGGATTTGTAATATTTATATATTTATTTTCGAAGGAGGGCATCACATAGAGCCAATGATCTAAAAATCGGCCTAGGGGCCTGGTGTCTTCCTAGGCACCTGGCGCCCACCTAGTGCCCCAGATGCTCGATTATGCATGTTTTTGGATTTTGTTGACTATTGCGCAATTTTCAGCACGTTTTTTTAACTGCGTAGAATTAGACAGTCGTCTAGGCGGACTAGGCTCTCGGTGCCCGTTCGACTAGCACACAGCGACTTTTACAACCTTTCGTAGAGTGTCGCTAAGGCTTATTGCTTGCATGCTGGAGGATGCAAATTCAAGTCATGGAAATAGTCTCTTCATATATATCGGGGTAAGGCTTCATACATCTTGAGAGAGACTTTTTAAGCGGGAACCTTGTGGCACTGTGACCCCCCTTTTTTGTATAGTATTTTTTGAAGCCCGTCTTGACTTTCATTAGATATTTGTCCTCATTTAATTTTTAGAAAAGATGGTGTTAATCTCAATTTTCAACTTATTTTACAATTTCATTGCCACTGGACCACCTAGGACTAAATTTTAGTAGAGCTAGTGTGGATAACAATAGCTATTAAATCTCCTAAAATTTAGTCCTACATGGACCATGCGAGGAAGCTACACTGTTGCACAAGGAGATGCAAACATTTGGAGGTGTACCATATTGTTTCTCTTTAACTTTTTGATCTATGGTGCACTGGCATGACGGAGGTGACGTGGAGGCAGCACTAACTATTTACTGTCATGTGTATTAGGAGTGCTTGAGATTTGTTCTGCATGGAGACAACACTAATATTGGTGTCCATACTTTCCTAGATTTTGGTGTAAATCCGTTACAACTGAATGCAATTTGCAAATCCATGTGTCTCTATTGCAGGTTTCAGATACTTAGAGACCTTATGCCACATAGTGATCAGAAAAGAGATAAAGCAACATTCCTTCTAGAGGTTAGATGTGGAATCCAGATACTAATCAACAGCTGCCCAATCTTTTTAAACTTCGTGTATTGTGACTTTGTTTTAATTCCAAATGTTTGTGAAGGTTATTGAATATATCAGGTTTCTACAAGAGAAGGTGCAGAAGTATGAATCATGTCCGGAAATGCCCTGGGTAATATATTTTCTTGACATATACTTTTTTTCTTTTGAGATAAGGCCATGGATTAATGACCGTTCCTCTCTTGGGCTACTAGCACCAAGACACCTCCCATTTGATTAAAATTTTGCCTGGGCTAGGATTCACCCACTTCCCCCCTCCCTTACCAGTGCTACCACTGGAGCATCCCCTCAGTGGTCTTGAAGTATACTTTTGAACATTGTGCAGCCATGTACTTGCATGTATGTGTGCATGGGTGTTCAGCGCTGCTTCTGTGATTGCATCATAGTCTAATTGTTGTTTAAGCGCGACTTTTTTATATTTGTTATTTTACCAGTATTAGCATAAATGAACATATGAACAGCAAATGGTTGCTATCGTAGTTTGCAGTATCGTCCGATACCGATCCAATACGGCTGATACCGATACGGTTTGGCATGTCCCGATCCGATACCGACCGATACCGACATTGGGAAGTCTCTTTTTCGGTCAATTCGGCAAAGAAAATTGGACAAAAAAGACCAACTAACAAGGGTGTAAAAGCATAGTAAGGTTGTAAAAGAAGAAAACTTATATTATCACATGTAAACCAATCGGCAAGGGTGACTACTACTAATTCAATTTCAAAACTACTAGGAAACAACACTGGCAGTACTTAAAATTATGCCGAAATATATAAAATATATTTTCTAAGATGTTAATAATTTTTATTAATAATTATTTGCTTTCCGATACCAACAAATCCGATACCCAATCGAAACCGCCGATATTGCCGATATTGCCGATGCCGCCGATTCTGATTCTCATAGGAATGGTCCGATCCGATACCGATACTTCGAACCTTATAAAGAAACTTGATCGTAGTTTGTACAGTATCTGCTTTGCTGCGAGTCCAATGTTGCTTTTAAGATTCCTCTTGTAGTGCCTGCCATGCTTTCTCTAAGCTTGACATATCAACTTGCAGATCCAAACAGTAAATTCACTGTTACCTAGCTTGACCTTTTAATGTGAGCAAATTTATTTTGTAGCTTTTAGTAATAAACGCCACTTTTATTAGTATTACTGAAGTAAACCATGAACCGTCCTAGTGATAAACATCGTATCTGGTCTATCAAAATTTGCAAGATTTGTGTGCACCCTCTTAACTTCTTGTAGACCACTGGACTTGGCATTCAGATGTGCAAACATAATTGTAGCTCCACCTCCCAACATTTGCCTGTTCTGAGCTGGGCAATTCTTTAAAAAGTTAAATCTTATATTCATCTTGATCTGATCTAACGTTGAATTATTTTATTAAAATGTAAAATCTTATAATAACTAGGATTTCGTTAATATTTGATGCTCTCTAAATATCTTGCACGACTATAATGTTTAATTATGAAAACGTGGTTATTTTTCTCTTCTTCCTTATATTGATGGTTTTCTTAATCAACACGGACTGAACACGGAAACTATATATTCGCTGAACTGTCATACTCTATATTTTAACGGAGTCAGAATATTTTCTTTTATCTACTCATCACAATTCAGTCTTAGTAGCTGTTACTTTTGTCCTTTTTGTGCTCCTTATTGCAATAGATTTTTGGGAACTTGTTATTTCCAACAATTCTTCAAACATTTGTAATCCGAATCCAAACAGTTTGCACATCATAATTACATAAAGATGAATCTTTTATTGATTCCCTCTTTGTTTTTCTTTGGCAGGTGAAGACCTTTTTTAGATCCTTATGGAAAAATGCACAGGTATCCTTCATTCAAATTTCTAAGAGCGCTTCAATCACTGAAAAATTAGAAGCATGATTTAGAAATTATGACCATATACTTTTGAAAATATACTTAACAATAAGTTTCTTTGTTATTGCAGAACAGCACGCAAAGCTGTGGAGATGGTATAACTGACCCTCAGTTGGCCACGAAAAATTGTCCTGCTCCTCCAGGATATATGTTATCTGGAAACGACAATAACATGTCTATTTTGCCAGAAATGCTAACAAATTTGCAGGATCCTGCAGAGTCTGATGTGAGTCCTTTTGTTACTTACACAGCTATGGAGGTATTTTCTAGTTTCCCAAGTATGAAGTAATGCAGTTTTCTCTGCAGCCAAACTTGTTTACCTCCATTGGAAGGGGAACCGGTTTAACCCAGCATCAGCAGAGATTGGTTTCTGATTCAGATAACATGGGTTCTCAATCCCAGTCTCTGTGGCACAGACAACACTGTCCTGTTGATTGTAGACAACAATGTCCAGTTGATTGTACTGTCAGTAGTGATATGTTGGACGAACACGAAGAGCTTACCATTGATGAAGGCACAGTTAGTGTGTCAAATACCTACTCTCAAGGGTGAGTGTCCACTGTTTTGAGGTTAGAGTTGCCTTTCCTTTTATGCTGCAATTTATTGCATGCTGTTAGATTACGATTAGCAACCATATAAATTATAGAGATGTTTCTCTGCAAGCTGAAACCTCAGCAGATATCTCCAAGATTTCTCTGTTCCATATGCATTTATCTTGTGGTGGTGCAAATTGAAATACATATTGATTGTCATGATGCCATGTCAAGATATCTCCCCATGGTTTTTATTGTTGTATTGGATAGGTTCAAGAAGCTTTCACAAGTTTTTTCTTTTACCTATTTTTAAAATCTATCATTTGCTTTTATGAGTTAGTTTGTACTTGAGAATTTCAGTGTGCATGTTTGAAGTTTGACTTTCCATGGGAATCTATTTGATTCATGCATTTTCAATGTAAAAGTCCAAACTTTTAATATGCAGTCTTTAGGGTGATTGTAGTTAGCAGGATATTCAGAATTGGGTGCTTTAGTGTTGTGCAGGCCATTGAAAATACAGAACTCCAACTTCTTACATGTATTTCTTTTTGGTGGTTAAATGTTTAGCAGGTTATTAGCTACACTAGCACAGTCAATGGAGAGCTCAGGTTTAGATTTGTCACAAGCCAGCATCTCTGTGCAGATAATTTTGGGGAAGCGAGCAAAAAGATCTGCTATGATCACTTCAAGTGCTAAGGTATACTTTTGTGTATTACTTTTGATTTTCATTCACAGATCTGTACCATTTTCAAATTGTGCTTCTCTTATTCTTCGGACTTCTTACTTTAATCATTTGGATTATCATTGTTCTTCTTGCTTGTTCTTCTTACAATTTCCATGATTCCACTTGGCTTCCAAGGTTGAGTAAAAATTTACTCTATAAAGAAACAATGTATAAGCTGCCTTCACTGGCAAGGTTTATATTCGAACTGACCAATACTCGTCGACAAAATCACTTACTGAAGTACACAGGTTTGGCCCCAAGCTTTCTGCGAATCAAACTTAATCCACAAACCAATAGCTCCCTTATTCGACCTTCCCTTGCAACAGGACTAGAGCATGCATTCTCCTCTCCTCCCTCCCTCTCCCTTAGGTGAATCCTGAAGATACGAGCTTAAGTCTGACAATGAATCCAACTCCCATATCCTAGAAAGGAGGCCATTATATTATGGAAAAAAAATGGATAACTGGCCCAATTGATTGATCCAATCAAAATTCAGATAGGAGGGAGGAGGGATATTTTGTCTAGACAAAGAGGTTTTCTTATTCCCCCCCTTTTCCTGTTTATTGGATTTTGCAAGAGGAAGAGTAACTCTATACATAGGATATAATTGTTCCATGGCCCAGATCTATTGTTTCCAATATAAATTAGTTTCTCGATGAGGATCTAGGATAAAGAAAATTGTTACCTTTTGATATACCAAGCGAAATCAACAATATATATAACGAAACAGACTGGCCTTTCCCGACAGAAGATAAGAGGATAAAGAAGGGTCGAGATTACACGGATGGATAGGAATATGGCACGTGTATGTGTCATCTATATAAGTGTCACAGTTAAAAGAGATGTCTTTTCCCAAAAAACATGAGTGTCACAGTTAAAAGATAGTAATAGGATATATGACACGCGTATATAAATGAGTAGCAACGAATTATCTAGGAGGCACGGGGATAACTAGTAGCTAATAAAGTGGCTAGATAGAATTGAACTCAGGACCTCCATATTAGACTGCTTTTGATTTACCAAGTGAACCACCATGTAGTTCTAAGGGTTCTGAGGACAAATAAATAATTATAGGAGAAACAAAACAAATATCTAAGTTATTTCTCCTCCCAAGCCGGAGCATATCACTACTGAAATAAAGATGTTTCGGCAAAGACTCCACCAAGATTCACATCTTCAAGCTTAGACCCACCTTTACATATTTCGTTACCTATGTTTTCGCATCTTGTTCAAAACCAGAAGGCAGCATTAGCAGAGCCGAAATAGTATCAGAAAAAAGTGAGTTCGTTTAATAAAAAAATCGGGGAATGGGAACCTCCTACCAAGGGCAACCGGAGCGTCCCCCCTCCCCCTCCCCTCTCCCGGCCTAGGGTGGGTCCACCCCTGCTACTAAATAATCATGTCACATAGTCTAAATGGCTATAGGCTGCATATTTAGAATAAAGTATGTAATAACCCTTTCGTTAATCACATAGTAGTTCTTGCTAATCTGTATAAAGGTACTATCGTAAGGGGGGCTAATGGATTCTAGATTTAAACTAAACTGACTATAAAGGTACTTTCGTAAGGGGGGGCTAATGGATTCTAGATTTAAACTAAACTGACTATAAAGGTACTATCGTAAGGGGGGACTAATCAATTGCAGATTTAAAGTAAACTGACTTTAGTTGTGACAATTACTTTATGCATGCCCCAGCACCACAATGTTTGGGTGGGTTGCCTAGGTTTTGGTGCAGCTCTTCTATAAATGAAGAAATAACGGTGATATGTAGGACACTTGTTTCGAGAAAAGTAACTTTTTTCTTTCTAGGATTTGTACTTGTAATGGTTCTAATGTTAACATCATCCTCTTCCATGAAATAAGTACTTGCTTGACTCTTAGTGGTATTATGTCTTTTTGTGGTTGTGCTCCCTAGCTAAGAAACACGTACCTGAATCATCAATGCTGTTAACTATAATTATTGTGAATTCTTGCAGTTTGTTAGAGAATGTGAATTATAATTTACAGCTGAAATTACACTACCTTCTACCATAGTCACGGATAGAACCACCTCGCCATTTCTCAGCTCATGGTATCTTTTTCTTAAAATTTAGAATATATTCCTTCTTATCCCTTCTGATTATTGCTGTTTTGTTCTTGATTATAGGATCACGATGATCCTTCTGCTAATCGAGCTACTGGACAGTCAATGGTGGAGAGCAGTGGCGAGGAGTCCGAACAAGCTTCAAAGAGGCCTAGATCATATATTAGCTAAGTATCTATAGATTCTGATCCTCATTGTTCCATCATCATCATTATCTTATTATCGAATCTGAGATGAATGTATATGCTGCTCGACTTCTGGAGTTTTCCTGGAATGTCCTGAAACTGGAGGTTATTGACTGACATCGCAGACAGAGAAGCCGACTTTTCTTTTTCTTCTTAGGCTTCCATCTTGTGGACCCTGTTAGAAGATACCATCATGTATCTGTATCTTGGATATTTTCTGTCTTCGTTGTGTCTTTATCTTGTTAAAACAATGACTCTGACCAGCTATTGTAATTTAACCACTGGGGTCTTTAATTGTGATTGAGCCTGACTTCTTGCCAGTAGAGAAAATTCGAGTTGGTGCAATTTTTCTTATTCGTCGTCCTGGACCAGTTTCTGTATATGTGCGAATAACTCGGCAAACAGAAGGAAGCATTAAAAGCGGAGATTTGGCAGAAGTATGGTTGCTTATTACTTTTTTTTTTGTCGATTTACTTTTGCCAACAGTACCAATTACCATTTGTTGGGGGGCGAGAACTGAGTATATGGTTCTGTTCGTCCAAGATTCCAAGTTCATTGGAACCAAGTTTGCGGACTTGATGTCTTGTCAAACAAAGTATATCCTTCTTTATCATGCGAACAAACAGCTTAATGGGATCACCTGACCAAAGATGTACTTCAAAGAGAACCCAGAGGAAAAGGGGGGAAAAGTATTGGACCTCTTTCAAAAGTTGAATACAAACTCTGACCCACAAGTCTGTAAGCTTTCAATAATCTGGTAGTTACATGACACTTTGATATCTATGCTTCCTTTTCGCACTTCCCCTCAGTGAGACAATGAGGGTACACAGATTTTGGGGTCATCAGATCGGCTCGGCTCCCCCTTCAGCTAGCAGTAGCACTTCCCAGCGATCGAAGCCACCTGAGACAGAGTAGTGCATCAATTGCCCAGTGCTCCCATCACATCAAAAGATTCCTGAACGAGAACTCATGCCATCGAGCCTGCCATGATCGAGGGAAGCTCCTTGGACTAAGATGAAAGCGTCTGAGCTGGTTGAAGAAGACTGAATAGAAAGTGACCGACTTGGCCATGGAACGGAGCTAGCCGTTGGAGCTGCGTCTCTAGTGAAGACCATGCATCTGGATCATGAAGGGGGGAAGGGTGAGTTGCTCTCCCTCCCCGACGTCACCTGCCATACTGAATGACAAGGCCGGCCCTGATGGTAGATCGGGTAGCTGTCTAAGGTCCAAAATTTTAATGGACACACACACACACACACACACACACACACACACACATATATATATATATATATATATATATATATATATATATATATATATATATATATATATATATTGTTGGTGTTTTTGCTTGTTATTGTTGGTGTTTTGCTTTAGAAACTAGACAGATAGTCCCACATTGGAAAAAAACAAATGGATGGTATCTCTACATAAAGCTTCGCTTCTGTTGAGAGATCACATGAAGTGTGGAGAGGCACATGGGTGCTATGTGGGGGCATTTTTCTAGTGGAAAGAAGGCTAAACCAACAAAGAAGCATTAATCTTTTTTGTCATGCTCATGGGATGATTCCCTTATGGAGCTAAGCCGCGATTCGGGCTCAATGGCGCAAAGTGACGCTTTGTTGGCGTACTTTGCACTTAGCACTCAGCACGCGAGTCACAAGCGCAGGTGCACGCATAGGAGCTGCGCTGGGGCAGCGTAGGTGCATGCATAGGAGCCGCGGGGCTGCGCGCTTGCGGTGCTGCGCTACGCGCCTGCGTGCTTGCGGTGCTGAGCTGCGCGCCTGCGCACTTGTGGTGCTGTTGCGTGGCTGCACGCGGGCTGACGGGCTGACGGGCGCAAATGGCTACGCGAGTCGCATGCGCAGGGGCCGCGTAGGTGCACGCACAGGAGCTGCGCTGGGGGCGCGCAGGTGCACGCACAAGAGCTGCACAGGAGCCGCGGGGCTGCACGCCTGCGTGCTTGCGGTGCTGTGCTGCGCGCCTGCGCACTTGTGGTACTGCTGCGCGGTTGCACGCGGGCTGACGGGCTAAAGGACGCAGGCGGCTAATGATGTGGCTGATTGGAAGATTTGAGCAGTTATGAAAAGATTGAGTTAATTGATCAGATCCGAATTTTGTGGAATTTGAATTTAATTCATTCAAATCTTTTCATTATTCACTCATATCTTTTCGTAATCAGTTACGACTAGGATTAGGATTAGGGTTTTGGTCATTCTCTATAAATACTATCTTCGTGCCTTCATTAAGGACTTATGCTAAAATAAAGAAATAAAGAGAGTTGTGTCGCCGCTGCCTTTGGAGTTCTTCGAGTTCGTGAAAGGAGGTGACAGCGAATGTTCCAGAAGTTCTTTAGAACTTGCTGGTTCCTGGGAGCAGATCGTAATAAGACAAATCTTGCTTTGAGCAACGGTGATCTTTATCACCCCAGCAAAGTCGTTGCATCAACTTCGGTTGAGAGCGAATATCCATCTTCATTGCATCAACTTCGGTTAAGAACGGATATTCATCTTCGTTGCATCAACTTCGGTTGAGAACGGGTTTTCATCTCTCTCTTAGGAGAACGAATTTTTCGTCTCTCTGGAAGTAAGAGATCGAGATTTCCATCTAACGATCTGTTTCAGGAATAACAATCTCAAAGCAATATTCAGATCTAATAGAGAACAACCGTGCACAACTTTTTGATACAAGTTTTAAACTTGAGAAGTTTGACGGGGAGCACTTTAATGTCTGGAAGAGAAAGGTCAGCCTCAATCTTCAACTCATGAGCGTCGACTATGTGTTGACAGATCCTGAGCCTTTGATTCCAGAGGGTAAAAATGCTTGAATGGTTGCTGAAGTCACGGCTTTGCAGTCGAAGTGGAGATGGGATAACAACCTCTGCAAGCTGTTGATCCAGAACTCCATGAAGGACTCTCTAGCGTAGTCATATAGCAAGACGGTCAATGCAAAGGACGTCTGGGAGTCTATAGAGAATCTCTACAAGGCAGATAAAAACAGAAACAAGATCCATGTGATCGAAAAGGTCTGGAGGATGCGGTTTGAGGACGACAAAACCATGTTGTCTCAAGTCAAGGAGTTCTTCATGTTACGTCAGAAGCTGGCGGATGACGACATGCCCTTGGTCGATGCTTTTGTCGTCGGAGGTATTGTCGCCAAGCTCCCACTTGGGTGGAGCAACTTCATTGCGGACATGCACCGCAAAAAGATGGAAGTAGATTTGGAACGCCCTCTTGTACTGGATACATGTTGAAGACGAGTTGAGGGCTCAACTCAAAGTAAATGCCTTGTCCAAGCAGATGGCTAAGGCGAACATGGTGCAAGGAGAAAATTTTAAAGGGAAGCAGAAGGCTTCCTACCAAAAGAAGAAAGACGTTCACCATCTGAAGGTGAAGTCGGCTCAGTTCAAGCCCAAGTCCAAAGAACCTGGGACTTGTTTCAACTGTGGCAAGAAAGGCCTCTGGAAGAGGGACTGCAAAGAAAAACCAAAACAAAAGGAGCAAGGTGAGACTAACTTTGTTGCTATGATTGCGCAGGTTGACTCAGCTGGGATTGACACGGACTGGTGGATAGACACTGGAGCCTTGTGTCATATTTGCTCAAAGAATGAGTGGTTCACCACGTACCAACCTGTTTTTGAGAAGGTTATGGTGGCGAACCAGACACAAGCTGAAGTACTTGGGATCAGGACGGTGGTACTACAACTGACTTCGAAAAAGTTGCTGACGCTGCAAAATGTGAAGCACGTACCGGCCATAGCCAAGAACCTGGTCTCGGAAAGTCTGCTCTGTAACACAGGCTTGAGAATGGACATTAACGCTGGTCAAGTCGTTATGTCCTATAAAGGGACATACTTCGGGAAGACTTTTTGCACTGAAAGGATGTTCAAACTTCAACTTGTAACTTCTATGGAGATAATGAATGCAGTTTCTTCTTCTGGTTATTCTCTTGAGTTCATTGTAAAAGAATAAACAAGATGTCTAGTCTAGGACTTATCTTCAAGTGTGGGGGTAAGGAGTTAGAGAAGTGTGAGGTCTGTGCGCAGACGAAGATCACAAGAAAACCGTTCAAGCGGGTAAACCGAAATACAGATCTTTTGGAGTTGGTGTACTCAGATATCTGTGACTTCAAACGGTTCTCCACAAAGACCGGGATGGAGTATTTTATTACTTTTATTGACGACTTCTCAAAGTACACGTTTGTTTATCTGCTCAAGTTTAAAGATAAAGTATTTGAGAAGTTTAAGGACTTCAAGGCTGAAGCTGAGCGTCAAACCGGACAACAACTCAAGAGACTCAGAAGTGATCGAGGTGGCGAGTATAAGTCTCATGAATTCGCATTGTTCTGCAGAGAACATGAAATTATCAACGAGACAAATGCTCCGTACTCTCCTCAATCAAATGGTGTTGCAGAAAAAAGGAACAAAACGTTAACAGAAATGATGAACTCAATGTTGTTGACTGCGGGTGTTCCAAATTGCTTCTGGGGTGAAGCAGTGCTTACGGCTACGTTCATATTGAACGGAGTGTCGTATGCAACTTCGAAAGTCACTCATGAACTGTGGTTCAAGGTCAGACCAAACTTGAATGTCATTCGAGTGTGGGGGTGTCTAGCGTATGTGAAGCTTCCAGATTTGAAGATTTAGAAGCTGGAAACAAGGGCTATGAAGACTATATTCCTGGGTTATGCTGATAAGAGTGATGCTCAGAGGTTCCTTGATATTGAGTCAAATCATATTATTGAATCTTGCGATACAGAATCCTTTGAAGATAAATTTGCAAGGCACAAGAACATTGTTCTCGTGGACATTCCAGAGAACAATGTGAGCGCACATGAAGCTCAAGTTCCTTACGAAGAGGTAGTCCAAGAAGATGTTGTTGCTGCAGAAACAACTATTGAACCAGAACTCTAAGAACCTGTATCTAAGCGAGTGAGGAGACAGAAGGACTTCAGAGATAATTTTGTCACCTATCATGTGGAAACAGACCCGTTTACCTATGATGAGGCGATGAAGACCAGAGATGATGTTCTCTGGAAGGAGGCTATTAATGATGAGTACGACTCGATAACCTCCAACAACACATGGGTGTTGGTCGATCTGCCTGAAGGAGCAAAACCAATCGGATGTAAATGGATATTCAAGAAGAAGATGAAGGCCGATGGAACTGTTGACAAGTTCAAGACAAGATTAGTTGCCAAGGGGTTTTCTCAGAAGCAGGGGATCGATTATTTTGACACATATGCTCCAGTAGCGCGGATGAAGACCATCAGGATGTTGATTGCTCTGAGCGCAATTCACAAGCTGGTAATTCATCAGATGGATGTTAAGACCGCTTTTCTGAATGGAGAATTGACCGAAGAGATTTGCATGCAACAACCAGAAGGATTCGTCATCAAGGCCCTCAAAGACAAAGTCTGTAAGTTAGTAAAACCTCTGTATGGTCTGAAGCAAACTCCCAAGATGTGGCATGAGAAGTTTGATAAAGTCATAAGATCAAACGGCTACAGGGTCAGCGAGACGGACAAGTGTGTGTACACAAAGTTTGCTGATGGGAGAGGAGTTGTCGTTTGTCTCTACGTGAACGACATGTTGATCTTGGAGTGAACAAGAAACATATTTCTTCCACATCTAGTATTTCTAAATTAACAATAAATGAAAATGTGAGACAGTTTAAGAAATTTTATATGCTTTTGTAAATATTAGTAAAGACAACAAGCAATATGATCTCAATGTCAAATATGATGCAATGCTAAGCTAGTGTTTTGAGTATATAACAGGGCCTGTGACCGGCTGGGATAGAGGCAATATGTATATTAACGTTTTGGCCGAAATGAATAGTATACGGTACGGCTCAACCCCCTGTGTGGTAGAGGTTAGCGCGAGAGATACAAGCAAGAATTTTGGCTTTGGTCACAGACGTTATACTACTCCCCCAAGCAATCTCCGAGTCAATGAGTCAATGAGTTAATAAGTCAATAAGTCACTCTAGTAATCCAGCAATCCGTCAATCGATGTGGAGTCCGAGAGGGATCCACGGTGAATCAGTATCACGATACTATATGAGATCAACTGATGCATACATTTAATTATTAAAGTAAAAACACAGACATGGAATAGATATGAAACTTGCCTTGGGTGTATCCTCGGCGTGGAAAGCAACAACTAGCAGGTAACGGCTAGGGTTCAGGGATCCGAACCTACATTAACAATATCCTGTCCTTAGAACTTAACCAAGGTTGGCTATTAAACCACTAATGTAAACTACGCTAATTATTGACATTTGCCGTTTTATGAGATAAACCAATAGTTTAAATATGTAATATTTTGGTAAAACTATTTTATTAATATTTTTGTGAAAAAGGGAAAATAATGTATTTTGGAATATTAACACAACATATGGTTTTTATCGAACATTATCTTAATGGTAAAATATCATGTAAAAACTCGAAATATTTGAAAATTAATATATTAATTCTAAGTAAACTTTTACGAAATAATTAACAAATGCCCTTCCTCGTAAAGAAAATTATTTTAGTAATAAATATACGTAAAAATCCTATTTTAACAAAATTATGATTTTATTAGGAAATACGATATTATTACCAGTTTTCATTCCATAATTTATTAGCAGAAAAGGCTAAATTACGAAAATAATATTTTTACCTAAAAACATGAATATACGGGTTTTTTTGCCTATAAATACCATACTATATATGAAAATACACTTTGCTACACAATTAATCATTTTGATACTAAAATTACCATTTTATAGTAATAATAAAATTATGGCGGAAATAATATAATTGTTTGAAATTAGCGTTAATACGACCTTTATTCGGTTAATAATACTACAAATGCATTTTCACATAAAACGTACTTATATAAGATTTTACCTATAAAATTATGCATTGCTATTTAAATAGTATTTTGCAGCTAAAAATATTAATTAATAGATAATGAAAAGATTATGCTTAAAGTAGCTACGACATCCATCATAATTACGTAGTCGACGATCTAAAATAATAATCTACAGTTAACGCTAAACATTCACTAACTCTAACAATTATACTATCTAATTAGAAAACTAATTTACAACAAACTAACTATTCCTAGTAACAGAAATAGGCTCTGTGAAAACTACAGAATGGTGTGGGGGTATACCAAAAGCTGTGACGGAGCACCGAGGGGATGCCTCGGACTCGGAAAGCACGCGGACACGGGCATGAACACGAACACGCGCACGTGGACACGCGGGAGGTCGGGCGACGTGCGGGAGGCGCGCTAGCGCGGCGGGGAGCACCGCACGGAGGGCTGGCGGGACGCGACGAGTGTGCTGGTATCGCGGATCGGGGAGGAGATCCGTCGCGTAAGGCGATGTCGATGGTGCGCGGACAGGGGGTCGCCACCGTGGTCGCGACGGAGTGGCCGCAGAACAGCTCCGGTGAGGGCCTGTCCTGGCCGCGGAGGCGTGGGGAGGTACGACGAGAGGGGTCTGCAGGGAGGTCGATCGCAGGGACACAGGGGTTCGGTGCGGAGGTTGCGGTCGGATGGGGGTGGTTCCGAAAGGAAAGAGAGAGGGGTTTTGCTGGTCTAAAGTAGAGGGAAGAGAATGGTGAGGATTTTTAGGGAATAATTTTAGGAGGAGAGAGTAAGGGAACGTGGGGGAGAGTGGTTTGTGTGGAGGAGGAAAAAAGGGGTGAGAATGAGAACGTGAGCTGGTAAAGGGGGGTCGGGTGGATATGTTTGGTTTTTAGTTTTTTTTCTCTATTAGAAATGGGTTTGGGTTTGGGGAGAAATGGGTTTGGGTTTTACAACCTCCCCTCCTTCGAAAATTTCGTCCTCAAAATTTCAAAGATAAGGGTCGGGATACAAACAAAATCACTTAGCCTTGATCAAAAACAGATTTTAAATCATCAGGTACGATCAAATTCTAGACATGATCACTAGGTACAATGATAAAATATAGGCACGATCAGAATTATCTAGATATGATCTGAGATATAGTTGGAATATTATTGTTATCAAAATCATTTTAGGCACGAGTAAAATCTAGGTACGATTAAGATATAATCAAAAGATCATAAAATAGAGGAAAAATCAAATGACGTCTCGTGAAACAGAAAACGAAAGAGACAAACATCAACAATTTATTGAGAAGACATAAAATAATGGAATCTTCTGAGATGGGGGACTAAAAATTCCAAATCAAATTGGAATGGGGGTATAAGGGTTTGTGACTCAGGAAAAATCAACAAGTTGTATGATAGAAGGATAGCGAGGGTGATCAGAACAATATAGCTATGATAGGAATGTAATCGAATAAGGTATTTCCATTGAGGACTGAGCGGTGATCAAAGGGGATAGAAAGAATATTATATCACTATTTCAACGGTCAGCGGATAGGATATGCAGGAAAAAAAATGACTTACAAAATAACCATATTATTAATACCCATGCAAAGACCAATCTCTAACTCGCTAAACTAGCTAAACTCTCAGTATCTACAGAAAACTAAGGCAGCTGCCAAGGTATTAAAACTAAATCCATTTGGAATCATAATCATCTAAATCAAATTTCTATTCGTCGTTGCATGTAACTCGTATGCCAAATGTATTTCAATTTCAAGTATTTCTCTCGATCAAATCGTTTTATAGACATCAATTTTCAATTGTCCGCCATTCTTCCAAAACTGACTACATCAAAGTCACAATCTTCATTTGTCATAGTAAATCCTTAGAAAAATTCTTTAAAGTTGATCCATGGCCTATATTCGAGAATTTTTAATTCTTTAAATCAATTGACCAAATTATAATCACTAATCAAATTTTAATCTTTAACCAAGCACCTAACAATCATTCTCTTCCAAACACATTAGCAAAATATCATAAAATCTTAATTATTCTTACCATAACTAATATGAGTCTCCAATGTTTGGTAGAAATTTTAAACCCAATTGTTCCTTTCCAAAGTTATATGCCAATGGTCTTATCTCAATTCTTCACTGCTTATTCGCTATCATTTCATTGCTCGTGATATTCCTTCCATGGTTATAGCCGTCCCTTCTGAGTACGGTAGTCATCTGATCATAAAAGTTGATCCTCGTCAAGTGTTCATTTACTTGATTATCACATTCTCATGTTTATATATATTATCCAGATTCACTTCCTCTTTGGGAAAACCTTACCAAATCCTAGACTTTTCTTGCTAACTCTACCTACGTTTTCCTCTATCTTCCATAACTCTTCCTTTAATCATAAAATTCAAATCGTCAATTATATCTATTTGTTCAAATCCAATACCCAAGCACTAGTAATAATTCTATCCTAAATGAACCATAATTTATAATTCTCTCCAGACTAACTTGCTTACAATGTGCCTTGTCATTCTACCCTTAGAGATCTAATCTCATTGGAAAAAATATTGATCCTCTAAGGGAGCTCTTACCGGAATAATATAATAAGGTTGCTAGGTAACTATCTAGGTTTTTTCTGCATATAACTATCACATAACTATATATATAGCTACAAAATATATAACTATCCATAAAATATATGCAACACACTAGAATTGGACCTTAAGAGAGATTGAGCCAATAGAGATTGATATGGTCCAAATAAGTTTTAGAAAAATCAAGTAGAATTTTGTAGAAAATCTATTCTTTCTGGCTGTGATAAAAGATTTCTGAAAATGGAGATAACCGCTAGAAATGCAAATCCTCTGATCGGACAAAAGTCAAAATAATTTGATGGTGCTAAAAGGATAACCATGGTTTGGATATAGTCTTAATAATATTCAGAAATCAAATATATTCGAAGTCACTTTGCCTCAAATTTATGCCTCGCCAGAGTGCACCTGTCTGCAGTAAATTTTTGGCTCCATAACTTGAATAATGATAGGTTACCGAGTAGTCTATCAACTTTATCCTTTTTTCTGGCTGAACAACATAGGAGACAAACATGATACATTTAGGACATAGTCTCAATAATATTCGAAAACCTATGAACACCCGAAATCACTTCAACTTAGAGTCTATGCCTCGCCAGTGCGCATCTGGCTGCAGTAAACTCGCAGTTTCTATAATTCAGATAAATGGCTGCAACGCATATATGCGAAGCCATATTAGGTCACTGAATATTTTTTCAACTTTGTCCATAGAAATTTCAAAGGGATAACTCAACATTTTAAAAGTTTTCCAATGACTAAAGAAAATTCAACAATAGAATGGAATCAATTCTCCGACCGTTTCTACTTCATGATACTTAAGGATTGAGTTTAGAAGCTTTCTAGGCCTTGAATTGATCAAGAAGTTGCCTAGAGAGAGAAATCAACAAATGAAAATACTCTCGGTCTTTGGAATAACTTAGGATATATCAATCAATACTGGAATTGTTTTTGGAAAATAATTCCTTTGGAAGATTCGTGAACCAGCTAAGTTGAACCAATTCTTTTGGTAACAATTAACCTTGGGGCTTTATGGTTCCAAAAGAATTCAATTCGGAATTGGTTTCGAGAAAGTCAATTGGAAATAAGGTCAAGACTAATGGTTGGATACACTAGTCATAGAAATATTTTGGGTAGATAAGAGTTTATTAGGTTTGCTAAAAGAGAATTTGAAACTCTAAATAGTGAATGGATCTAGATTCTAAATAAATATAGAGAGGTAAGATTTGATCAAACTAATAGAGAAATTGGAAATAGGTTGCAGAAGGAGAAGATTGAGAAGAAAAAATAATAATATTAATCCATAATTAGCGAAAGAGTATAGATCCTAAGGGATGCTAGAATATGATAAAGATATAGTGAAAAATAACCTCCAAAAGTCATGGGACACTAAAATATACATAAATTCTAGAAAATAATATAGGCAGTGAAATATACTATCATACAATCGACCTAATTTGGATAGGGTTTAGGTACAAACATAAATAAGATAACCTACGAAACTATAAGCAAGCAAAAATAGATATTATATATAGATGATTTTGGCCCTATGTTGTAACAAAGTGAAAATAAACTAGGTATTCTAGTTGTTTCTAGAGTCTGTTTTCCTAAAATCTCATTCTAGAACTAAGTCAAATTACAGGATTGCATGTTGGTCTAGACTAAGTTGACTAGACCAATTTACAGAACTAGACCTATATGGGCCACCAATAAAAACATGTCACGACTCGATCCCAATATAATGGGTCTAGTCGGATCATGCCCAGCCTGCACCGTTGTGAGACAGTGACAGTAAGCTGTATCAAGCAGTGAAACACAACAGGCAAATATCTAACGGAAATAAAAATATTTTTATTAAACTGAAACTGGTTTGAAATGGAAAATAATAAGACTATAATGTCACAAATTCACTTATTACAATTGTTCGAAAAATAAACAAAGGAAATGAAATGACGCCAACATCTATGGTTCTGGGGTTCCTGGTTCTGGTTCAGCCGAATCTGCGGGACCCAAGTCAGGTCCATAGAAAGAACAGTAAGCTAGCTCTTCCTCATCGCAATCACCTAAAAATATCGGGTCTCCAGTCAGGAGTGAACAAGAAACATATTTCTTCCACATCTAGCATTTCTAAATTAACAATAAATGAAAATATGAGACAGTTTAAAAAATTTTATATGTTTTTGTAAATATTAGTAAAGACAACAAGCAATGTGATCTCAATGTCAAATATGATGCAATGCTAAGCTAGTGTTTTGAGTATATAACGGGGCCTGTGACCGGCTGGGATAGAGGCAATATGTATACTAACGTTTCGGCCGAAACGAATAGTATATGGTACGGCTCAACCCCCTGTGTCGTAGAGGTTAGTGCGAGAGATACAAGCAAGAATTTTGGCTTTGGTTACAGACGTTATACTACTCCCCCAAACAATCTCCGAGTCAATGAGTCAATGAGTCAATAAGTCACTCTAGTAATCCAGTAATCCGTCAATCGATGTGGAGTCCGAGAGGGATCCACGGTGAATCAGTGTCACGATACTATATGAGATCAACTAATGCATACATTTAATTATTAAAGTAAAAACACAGGCATGGAATAGATATGAAACTTGCCTTGGGTGTATCCTCGGCGTGGAAAGCAACAGCTAGCAGATAACGGCTAGGGTTCAGGGATTCGAACCTATATTAACAATATCCTGTCCTTAGAACTTAACCAAGATTGGCTATTAAACCATTAACTTAAACTACGCTAATTGTTGACATTTGCCATTTTATGAGATAAACCAATAGTTTAAATATGTAATATTTTGGTAAAACTATTTTATTAATATTTTTGTGAAAAAGGGAAAATAATGTATTTTGGAATATTAACACAACATATGGTTTTTATCGAACATTATCTTAATGGTAAAATATCATGTAAAAACTCGAAATATTTAAAAATTAATATATTAATTCTAAGTAAACTTTTACGAAATAATTAACAAATGCCCTTCCTTGTAAAGAAAATTATTTTAGTAATAAATATACGTAAAAATCCTATTTTAACAAAAATATGATTTTATTAGGAAATACGAAATTATTACCAGTTTTCATTCCATAATTTATTAGCAGAAAAAGGCTAAATTACGAAAATAATATTTTTACCTAAAAACATGAATATACGTTTTTTTGCCTATAAATACCATACTATATATGAAAATACACTTTGCTACATAATTAATCGTTTTGATACTAAAATTACCATTTTATAGTAATAATAAAATTATGGCAAAAATAATATAATTGTTTGAAATTAGCGTTAATACGACCTTTATTCGGTTAATAATACTAAAAACGCATTTTCACTTAAAACGTACTTATATAAGATTTTACCTATAAAATTACGCATTGCTATTTAAATAGTATTTTGCAGCTAAAAATATTAATTAATGGATAATGAAAAGATTATGCTTAAAGTAGCTACGACATCCATCATAATTACGTAGTCGACGATCTAAAATAATAATCTACAGTTAACACTAAACATTCACTAACTCTAACAATTATACTATCTAATTAGGAAACTAATTTACAACAAACTAACTATTCCTAGTAACAGAAATAGGCTCTGTGAGAACTACAGAAAGGTGTGGGGGTATACCAAAAGCTGTGACGGAGCACCGAGGGGATGCCTCGGACTCGGAACGCACGCGGACACGGGCATGAACACGAACACGCGCACGTGGACACGCGGGAGGTCGGGCGACGTGCGGGAGGCACGCTGGCGCGGCGGAAAGCCCCGCACGGAGGGCTGGCGGGACGCGACGAGTGTGCTGGTATCGCGGATCGGAAAGGAGATTCACCGCATAAGGCGATGTCGAGGGTACGCAGACAGGGGGTCGCCACCTTGGTCACGGCGGAGTGGCCGCGGAACAGCTCCGGTGAGGGCCTGCGCCGGCCGCGGAGGCGTGGGGAGGTACGACGAGAGGGGTCTGCAGGAAGGTCGATCGTGGGTACACAGAGGTTCGGCGCGGAGGTTGCGGTCGGATGGGGGTGTTTCCGAAAGGAAAGAGTGTCACGACCCGCACCCTTATCAGGGGCACGAGCACGTGGGTACGTCTAGCCTACGCCGCAGTATCGACGGTAGAACGCTGTATATAACGTCTATAAATACTATGACTAACAGTATAAAGGTACCTGTACAGTATATACACTCCGAGTGGAGGTGACATAGCAATACAGTCTCAATCACAAGATAAAACTAAGGTAGATAGCACAGAAAGGGAAAAATATGATAGATGAAATAGAAAATAAGTTCAAGATCCAACACAAGCCCAGATATGTACACAACATCATAGGGTCACAAAATGTAATATAGAAAGCTACAGTCTGATAGTACTAACTGGATCGCAGTCCAGGCAACCCAACTAAGCTACACTACTCTGGGAGTGCAAAGTTTAGTGGCTCTATTATTAGGCCACGGTCCTGGACTACTCCATCTAACTCGAGCCCATAATAGGTCGAGCAGTCTGTCTCAGAATCATCTGTAATACATCAACGGTATCCTGTCAGGAAAATGAGCAAGTACAAGCACTAACAGCAGTTCCATATGAATTGACGAATTCTATAAGAGACAGTATAATGAAATATAAGACAAAGATATAGGATGACTTAGGAACCATTCGGAAGCTGAGTTACAATCCTTAAACCAAACAAGGACCGGGGTTGTAACCCTTCTTTCGAACAGAATTTAGTCTCCAATCAAGGTACAACATAAAGGCATGTAGAACATGTGAGTAACTGAATATCATGGCATGGTGAGAAAGTACTGAATGTAGAACAGAGCAGGATATAAGATAAGATAAAGTAAATATAAAATGTGCCTTGAATTATTAGAGCGTTATGTGATCGACTTTGGGAAATGTTACAGGACAGGCTATCCACTTGGCCCGACAATCACAAGAAAATCTGGGAAGGGTCATGTCGGCCAACCTGGATAGCAAGCACAAGAAAAATAGGATCTCGCTACACCCTACGTGAGGGAGAGTGGCACGAGCACAAGAATATAGTGACATGGTGGCTTTGATCACATAGTCCCTAATAATTCTCCATCCCCGAATAGTATAATGGATCTGGACATGACACGTCATGGCACGTGATTCCATAAGAGGGTAGCAAGTCCCCTTAGAAATCGGTGTCTATACAAGTACAGGGAACAGGATAGGAAATGTACCAATATATCGAGAAAATCTAGGAACAACATCTCATGTCATGATCCAACATATACTAGTCCGTGAACTATCGTGACTGGAAATCGAGTAAGACACTACAGCTGAATCGGATATAGCAGATATCAAGACAATGAAAACTATCAGTGAATGTACTCGCCTACTGTCCTGAGCTGTAAGGTATATCAATGCTCAGAGTGGTAATCAGAGACCTAAGGATGAGATATTGCATGTTAATTTAGGTTTAACAAAGTTATGAATGATTTCTAATGAATGATATAAAATCTAGGTCAAACTAGGTCACACTGAGTCACACTAAGTCCTGTCAAGTCAATCTAAGTCAAACTAAGTCATGTCAAGTCAATCTAAGTCAAACTAAGTTAAATCTAGGTCATACTAGTCATAGCAAGTCAAACGGGGTCAAGAATTGACTTACAGTTGACTTTTAGTCAACTGGTCAACCCTGGTCAACTTTGGTCAACTCTAGGCCAACCCTAGGTCAAACTGGTCAAGTGTTGACCAACAGTTGACTTTCGGTCAACTGGTCAACTCTAGTTTGGATTTGGTCCATTTTAGACAAAGGGTTGACTCATTGTTGACTTTTTGGTAAAAACTCAACTCTGGGTCAACCGAGCCGAAATTGGTTCAAATATGACATTTGTAGGGTGTACCTATCAAGACGTCTAAGTTTCAAATCAAACCGACTACCCGTATCTCGTATCTTGAATTTACCCGTTTACCCTTTATATATATTTACCCTTTACCACTCTAACACTAAAGCCAAGTGGCTTTCCCTTGGGAGTTTCACTCCCGGCTTCCTAGGGTAGTAGGAAACTAACCTATACTAACATTACCTACCAAGTTTCCTAGGTAAAGTGGACATCCAGTCCATCTTACGGTCCATGTTATTCAATTACCCATTATCTTGAGTATCGTAAGATACTCAATAGTATCATGAGATACCATTCTCTCCACTTCAAACGCAACCCCGATTCTAACTTAGGAGCCTACCCACAAACTCTATTTCACATTAACTAAGTCCTATTTCAATTTGGATACGTTTCGACACTCGTATCTCAATATCCCCCTTCACTTGCCCTCATAAAACACTCACTAACTCTCACAAAACTCACTCTCACACACTCACAAAACTCACTCTCACACACTCACATAGGGCTAATTTGGAGGGTTATTAACTGGGTTATATGGGTGTATATATAGAGTATATATATGTATATATATAGGTATATATATAGGGGGGTTATATGGGTGTCAAATGGGGACTATGGGGGGTTGCTACTGCTGCTTTTGCTGCTGCTGCTGCTGCTGTTGCTTAAACTGCTGCTGCTGCTGCTGTTTAAACTGCTGCTGTTGCTGCTGTTTCAGTAGGGGGGCAGCAACCCCTAGCCCCCTACTGCTGCTGCTGCTATGCTCTTCCTTTCCTCCTTCTCACCCTCTATTCTCCATTCTATTCTCCCTTCTTCTAACTCTTCCTCTCTAATTCTTCTTCTCTAATTCACTCTATATATATATATATATATATATATATATATATATATATATATATATATATATTTTATATATATATATATATATATATATATATATATATATATATATATATATATATAAACACACACTATACAAATCATTCTCATTCATTCCCCCTCTTCTCTCTATATATATATAAACACACACACTAATTCCTCTCTTCTCTACATATATATATATATATATAAACACACACCAATATATAAATAATACTCCACATCCCATTTCCCCCATCTCTCTATATATATAAAAGCCCACACACACACATATATATTCACACACACATAACACTAATACAAAATATGAAATTTAAAGTGTCTAAACCACTTAGAGGCAAAACTAAATATTCTTGGGGTGTCCAACTTGGGGGAAAACACTAGGACACAAGCACAAATCAAAACTCTCCCTAGGACACACCAAATGGACTCAAACTTGACACAAATAGGGACACAACCATGGGGATCAATCCTACTTGGTCAAAACTATTCTATATGATGAAGAAATGGAAATAGAGGATAGTTTGTACCTATTGGGAGATGGATCCCAATACAAAATCCTCCAACACGGCTCCGACACAAAGTGAATTATTTAGGACACACCCCTTCTCCTCTTGCTCCCAAAAGCTTGTAGAAGCACCACTTGAGGTAGAGGGAGAGATTGATGGAAGAAAATTGGGAAGGGAACTTTTATTTGGAGATGATTCCTAGGGATTTCTCTTCTTTTCTTTGGAAGAACTCTTGGAGAAGAAGGAGATGGAAAAAATTGAAGTGTGAATGGAAGAAAATGGGGGAGGGGGTGGCCGGCCATTAATAGGGGGGTTTGGGCCCTTGTGTAATTACAAGTTTGCCCCTCTATTCTCTCCTTATGAAGGTTAAATTCCTATTAGGGTTTGGGGGTTAGAAAAGACCAAATAAAAATTATAATTAGGCCTAATCACTCATGTAGGATTAGACCAAACTCATAGACCTAAATGATGAGATTGGTGGGCCATGGCTAATTAATGTGTTAAGCACAACTTAAGTCGAAATTTTCCGGAGTCCCGAAATAAGTCGGAATGATTCGAACCCGACTCCTATAATCATTAAATATTAACATTCATAAAATAAAAATCCCAAAATATTCAAAAATGGAAAATTACTATTTTACCCCTATATTGGAAAAGTGAGGGTGACAAAGAGAGAGGGGTTTTGCTGGTCTAAAGTAGAGGGAAGAGAATGGTGTGGATTTTTAGGGAATAATTTTAGGGAGAGAGAGAGTAAAGGAACGTGGGGAAGAGTGGTTTGTGTGGAGGAGGAAAAGAGGGGTGAGAATGAGAACGTGAGCTGGTAAAGGGGGGTCGGGTGGATATGTTTGGTTTTTAGTTTTTTTTCTCTATTAGAAATGGGTTTAAGTTTGGGGAGAAATGGGTTTGGGTTTTACAGAAAGCGTCAGACAACAGGAGTAAAGCATCATCGATCGGGAGTTTGATGTATGCGACTACTGCCACAAGGCCTGACGTAGCTTTTGCCATAGGGATGCTGAGTCGGTTCACGAGCAATCCAGGTATAGAGCACTGGAAAGCTATGAAAACGGTTATGAGATACCTCAAAAGGACTCAGAAGTATGTACTGTACTACTGCGAAGATCCAAAAGTAGTGGAGGGCTTCAGTGATGCAAGCTGGTGCTCAGAAGTATAGAATGAAAGGTCCACAGGAGGATATATTTTCTGGAGCTGCTATATCGTGGAAGTCGAAGAAGCAAACTATGTTGTCTCATTCTTCTATAAAATCTGAGTTCTATGCACTGGCGGCTGCAGTGGATAAAGCAGAATGGCTTCGGGGGCTCATGTATGATCTTACAATGGTTGGTGCGCAGATACCGACGGTACTGATATACTGCGACAACCAGGCGATTGCAGCGGTAGCGTCGAATGACCTCTTCAATGGCAAGAAGAGGATTGTGCGTCTAAGACACAGGGCAGTAAATGATCTTATTAAAAGAGGAGACATTACCGTAGTGGATGTTCGAAGTCAGGAGAATCTGGCAGATCCGTTCACCAAAGGTCTCAAGCGTCAGCTGGTTGAAGACACAATAGGTAAGATGTGCTTGAAGACACTATGATATTATATCTTTGTAATTCTACTACAAAGTTTTATGCTATTAGTTCAAAGATAAATCTACTAGGCATCTAGCTTTTAGTTCAAAGAAGGACCATTGACTGAAAGAATATCAGGAACAGTGGGCAGTCCTTTGGGACATTGTGGGGTTAAGCACCTAGAACCACTATTGTCTACTGATTGTTCTTTACAAAGAACAAAAGTCCTGTGGGGGGAAGGCTTAGAAGCCTTAATGAGTTCTTAGGCTTCTGGGATGTCTGGCATACTTTATAGGAAGTACGGGTAGCACAGCACTACAAAGAAGCGTAGTACTCTATGCTATAGTGGGGTGACACCACATAAGGTACCTAGTGAGGATAAAGCTTCGGCTTCGGGCCAAGTTACAGTATCATAGCACCGCATATAGGCAAGAGGGCCTAATATTGTATGATGAAGAGTGGTAGGCATCACAACAAAGAGGCTAGGCCTCATGTTACAGTGGATGACACCACATGAGGCAGTGCCTCGACTTTGCAAGCCATGTCACGGTGGCGTAACACCGCAAAGAAGCAAAAGGCTTCATGCTGGATAGTTTGGCACTACAAAGAGGCTAGACCTCATGCTACAGGTGGTATGACACCACATGAGACATGGTCTCGACTTTGGGCCATGTTATAGCAGTGTAGCACTGCAAGAAAGCAAAATGCTTCATGCCAAAGACTCTTTAAAAGAACTCACCTAAAGTGTATGGACAGAAATATGGGTCATCTCTTGAGGGAAATCTTGTAGACACCCAAAATACATACACCAGAACTAGGCTGGCACAAGGCCTTTAATGTATAGCCAGAAGTACAGTTGATGTCATTATCTGAGTGGGAAGAATTGCAATTATGGTGTAGAATTCAAGGCTAAGTCCATTCTTGTATTATGCTATCATTTAACCCATGCGGAAAGATTCAAGTTGTAGCGACATCTATCCTAATGCATGATGGACAGTCACTGTGGGAAACACTCAACCCATATATAGAGATATGTGGAAGATTGTTGGTGCTTTTGCTTGTTGTTGTTGGTGTTTTGCTTTAGAAACTAGAAAGATAGTCCAACATTGGAAAAACCAAATGGATGGTATCTCTATATAAATCATTGCTTGTGTTGAGAGATCACATCAAGTGTGGAGAGGCACGTGGGTTCCATGTGGGGCATTTTTCTAGTGGAAAGAAGGCTAAACCAACAAAGAAGCATTAATGCTTTTTGTCATGCTCATGGGATAATTCCTTTATGGAGCTAAGTTCCAAAGGAGCTTAGCGACTCGGACTTGGAATCGAGCTCAAGGGCGCAAAGTGGTGCTTTGTTGACGCACTTTGCACTTAGCACGTCAGCATCGACGCAAGGCACCTTGTGCACAGTTGATGCGCTCGTGCGCGAGTCGTATGCGCAGGTGCATACGCAGGGGCCGCACAGGTGTACGCACAGAAGCTGCGCTTAGGCCGCGTAGGTGCACGCACAGGAGCTACGGCACAGCTGTGCACTTGCGGTGCTGTGCTGTGCGCCTGCGTGCTTGCGGTGCTGCGATGCGCGCCTGTACACTTGTTGTGCTGCTATGTGGTTGCACGCGAGCTGACGGGCTAAAGGGCGCAATCGGCTAATGATATGGTTGATTGGAAGATTTGAGCGGTTATTAAAAGATTGAATTAATTGATCAGATCCAATTTTTGTGGGATTTGAATTTAATTCATTTAAATCTTTCCATTATTAGCTCCTATCTTTTCGCAATCAGTTACGGCCAGGATTAGGATTAGGATTTCGGCCCTTCTCTATAAATACTCTCTTCGTGCCTCATTAAGGACTTATGCTAAAATAAAGAGATGAAGAGAGTTGTGTCGCCGCTGTCTTTGGAGTTCTTCGAGTTCGTGAAAGGAGGTGACAGCGAGCGTTCCAGAAGTTCTTTAGAACTTGCTGGTTCCTGGGAGCAGATCGTAATAGGACGAATCTAGCTTTGAGCAATGGTGATCTTTATCACCCCAGCAAAGTCGTTGTATCAACTTCGGTTGAAAACGAATATCCATTTTCGTTGCATCAACTTTGGTTGAGAACGAGTTTTCATCTCTCTCTTTGGAGAACAAATTTTTCGTCTATCTGGAAGTAAGATATTGAGATTTCCATCTAACGATCTGTTTCGGGAATAACACACACACACACACACACACACATATATATATATATATATATCAAAATCATCTCCTTGATCCCCATGGAGGTGATCCCGTGGGTTTGACCCCAGGCCTCTCCTGCAGGCTCCGGCCGCCTCCCAGCGGCTGGGCGGCCCCCCCGCAGCGCTTAGGTCTGTCTCGCCACCCTCGACGCTCCCTTTTTGCTTCTCCCCTCCTCTTTCGTGCCTCTCTCTGGCGCCTCCGCTGCCACCCTTCCAGTGACATCCTGCGCTGCGGGCTTCATGGCCGACCTCCTCCCTGGAGGAGCGGCCACTGTGGTGCTGCCCTCATCGGTCAGCCACCCGTCTCGCCTGGCAGCCCCTGGCCCGTCGACCTCCTATTCCTGCGGGGATCGTCGGCTCCTTCGCCTACCGCCCCACCCCCTTCATCCTCCTTCCTCTCCGACCGCTCCCTCTTCAGCGACATTCGGCCGGTCGCCGTTGCTCCGACCAATGCAGGTGTTGGGGCCCCTGTCCCCACTTACGGCCGTAGCAGGATTTCCCCCATCTTCCTCCCTTGGACCTTAAGCACAGTCTTCCCCGCCCACACCCACTTCTTTCAAATTCAAACTTGCTTTCTTCACTTGCGCCAGAGACTCGCTTCGTTGCACGCCCTTGTGGAGCGGGAATCTTGGCACAACCGGCCCTTGCGCCACCTGATGGTGCCTCGGGCCTAACGCCACCTGGCCTTCATCCTGTTGAAGACCCGGTCTGCGCTCCTTTATGTACAGCACATATTTCTTCTTTTTTGGCACGAGGCCAATCAGGCACGGCTCGCTCTGACGCCTATCCCCTGATGGCCCCCCTCCCTCTGGTAAGCTAACCAGCGCTCCCCAGCTTGTGGGCTCTTTGGCACTGCTGCCCTCGATTGCGGTCGTGGATCAATCGGTCGCTAACCTTTCGGTGCTTCCCCCTCCCTCGCGATGTCCTCGACTTCGTGCTCCAGCCCCCCTTGGCGCAACCCCCACACTTGGAAATCAGATTCAGACAATTCAACCCCCCGTTCCCTCCTCACGGTCTCATTGTCTTACGCAGACATGACCAGGCCTGAAGGCGTACCTTTGAAATCTCCGATTTTGTCCGATGTGGACCTCCCGAAACATGAGTTACCCCTTCATCTGCGGCACAAGATATCTTGGTGTTGTTCTCTACTTCTGAACTATCTTCCCCATCACAGCTATTCCCACACACCTTCATCCTAAAATTCTCCCCTGGATGCCCAAAAATTTGGCGTGTCCAAGAAGCGGTGGCTAGTTGGGGCCTTTCTACCGATTACAAGGTGGCTCTGATGGATCCCACACACATTCTCCTGCACCTATCTTTCGAGGCCGACCAAAAGAAGGTATGGATCAGAGGTAAAGGCAGTCATGCCCCGATTTCATCGAATTGATAGTCGTCCTCCGGGCGTGATGCCGTGTGAACCTAGTTTGCGATCGCACAAGGCATAGTCATAAGGTAATCCGAGACACGTGATCTAAGTGAGCAAGTGTTTCGTGAAGAATCGTACCACAATTTCTTTGATTCTACACTATTATGACAAGCATTCATTTAAACTTCATATTGATTTTGAAATAGAGGGACGAAGCGAAGGAGGTCAGCCACTTGCCTTAGACTTGCTTCAAGCGAGTGACTGGTTGGCTGCGCTGACGTCGCCTACACGATCACCTGTAATCGCATAAGCAACTGATTACAACACCGTGTAATTCAAGGAATTTCAATATGAATGCGAAGCTCGAAAACGTAAGTCACGAAAACCCATCAGAAAAACGTATTCACGAAAAGCAAAGCCAAAGCCAAATCAAGTGCGGCATGAAAACCAAAGCAATATAAGGTCTCTCCCGACTCAGTCGCAGCGCCAATCCTTGAGGCGCAACCCGCTGAATTTGGGACTTGGTTCCGAAGAAGCCATTCCATAACATGGAATGGATCTTAATTCAACCGTTCCTGTTTGATCGACTCGGCCGATTCCGACCTATCGGTCCCGACCGAATCAATAGCGACAGTGTTCCTTTCTCGCGCACCCTGTAATGCCCCACTCCGTACGAGGCATTTGGCTGGCTTGTTGGATGGGATCAAAATGTTGGACCACGACTTGTGCTGGAGATCAACAGAGTTGAGACTGACGCAGTCTCTCTTAGCTGGCTTGACGGATTGAGTGTTGGAACGTGGCTCCTTGGTGGAGCTATGTCCATTAGAAGATAAGTGTGATTGGGGCAGGAAGACCATTATGTAAGGCAAGTAGAACTGTCCTCCTTCCTCCTTATCCCTGTATGCTTAATAAATGGAATAACGTGATGCTATGAATATGTCCATATTGTCTCTTACCTTGAATGTTGAATAATTGTGATGCGATGCTTTAGTTGCTAAATCGATAGAGATGCATATGCTGGAAATTATTGAAATAAATAAGACATGAATATTGAACTGCTGAACGAATAACACTCGAACTGCTAATGTAACTTGATGCCTGAGAATGAATTGATAATGTCCCTTATTGCTAAATATTTCCATGAAATGAATGAAATGCTACAGGTCCCTTTGAAATGAATGAATGCTGGTTATTCCTCCTTGAAAGGAATATTATGAGAACTATTACAATGAAGCAATGAATGAAAAATAATGAGGCTTGGGATCGTCGAGATCACCAAGTGAAATAATAAAAATGTTGGAATTGATAAGTCGTTGAAAATGACGTGAATGAGTTGAATGATGCACTATTTTCCTTTACTTATCTCAATATTTTACCATACATTTTTATGTTCACGATTGAGTTGGACACGTATTCGCATGATCAGAGATAAACTTGTATACAAGGGGTGACTGCTTCCTCGGACGGTACCCCGAGACGTTAGGGGATCGATCCGACCATGGGAGAAGTGTAAACGTACTTTAAGGGTATGTGATATCGGGACATTCTATTCAAATCGGGCTCGCAACCTGGTAGAATGGCGCGCCGATTACCTTTCGAAGTCCTATATGGCAACGTCTGAAAATGGTGCACTAACACCAATGATCATGTTGTAAGGATGCACGCTAATGAATATTTTGTGCAGGCAGAGTAAGTGTAACATTTAACCTGTATTTGATGCAGGTACGAGGGAGTTGGCTATCGGTAAAAAATCACTTAAATGTGATATACTCAATATATGTGTTGGTTTAACTTGCGTGCTTAACATGCCAAACAAATGATGCTATGTGTAGCCTTTCAATATGAGAACCTGCTTAACATGTTAAATTCAGTATGCTAGAAACATGCCTTGCTATAAATATTGCTCAAACATAACATACATGCTAAGTGATGCTTGAAGTAAAAATTGTCATTACATGTTTAAGATATTAATGTTAACGATGCCTCAATGATGTCTTTGCATGATAACACCAAGAATTCTATAATGATACGTCCATATGAATATTGCTAAGGATATGTTTGCATGCTTCACTATGAATATTGCCCATGAACTGTAAACTGAAGCTAGGTCCCAAATAAGAAAGATCATTCTAATAAATGCTGCTTAAATGGTTACTTAAATGTTGGCTTAGGCGAGTGGGTTGGATTCTGCTCGCCAGTGCATAGATGATGTACTGACCCACATTTTTCGTGGGCAGGTGCTCGTGCTTGAGATATTCTGTACACGAAGATTGGATGGATCGGTCCCGTGGCATCGAAGATTTGTTGGGCATGCAGAAGCTTTCCTTGTACAAGATGATGTCTTTTGTTTATAAAGGGCATAATGTATGGAGCATCGGATATCAGTCGAAACAGTGAGTTGTAAGCCAAGTCGGTATCGATTGGTAATTTAATGTATTGAGTTTCAAATGTAAGCTTCAAAGCATTTGTTCGATTGGCTATCAATATAAAGTGAGATGTGTTGTAAGCATTGTACTTCAATACAAGTTTTGTACTCTTCTTCAATTATCAAAAGAGAATTCAGTTTATATACTTCTGTGCGACTCCAAGTTATTCTCTTAATTTTGCTGCTGTAAGAAATGATGTGTTCTCATTCGATAAGAAAGAATGTCCTCGTTAACTTCAATTTATCTGCTTCTGCCGCTGCGATGTATTCCTATTTGAAGATAATCAATTATGTACCATCTTTGCCTTGTACAAGTGCAATACCAGACTTGTACGGCATCACGCCCAAGCGAGGACGATCGATTTTAAGAGATAAAATATGTGAATAAATGACTCTATGAATCGGGGCGTGACACACCTCGTGGACGAAAACGGGACACGATGTAGGGACGGGGCACTACACCATAACCAACTAATAAAAAGTTTCATCCTCGCAACTTAAGGATAGAACCTACCTCTACGAGAACAATGAAGGAAAATTTTCCTTTATTTTCGATTCAAGCTCCCACGTTAGCTCTTCGACCGAATGGTTACGCCAGAGTACGCGGACGAGAGGGATCGCTCGATTTTGCAGCAGCTTATCCTTGCGTTCTAAGATTTGAACTGGCATTTCAACGTAGGATAAGTCGGACTTCAGCTCCATCTGGCCAAAATCTACCACGTGGATAGGGTCGTACACGTACTTCTGCAACTGAGAGACGTGGAAGATATTGTGTACACATTCTAGCGTCGACGGTAGGCAATTTTACAGGCCACTGGGGCGACCCGCTCGAGTATTTTGAACAGCCCAACGAATCTCAGACTCTACTTTCCCTTCGCGCCGAACCGAGTAACTCCTCGCATGGGCGACACTTTAAGAAATACGTGATTGCCTTCTTGAAACTCGAGGGATCGACGATAAACATCCGCATAACTTTTCTGACGACTCTGTGCGGTCTTTAATCTTTCTCGAATGAGCCAAATTTTTTGTACGGTCTATTCCACCAGTTCCGGACGAGAATCTGCCGCTCTTCGACTTCGTCCCATCAAATGGGTGGTCGGCACTTTCATCCGTACAGGACTTCATACGACGCCATTTGGATGCTGGATTGATAGCTATTATTGTATACAAATTCGGCCAGAGGTAGATGAATGTCCCAGCTTGATTTGAAGTCAATTGCGCAGAAGCGTAGCAGGTCTTCGAGAATCTGATTAACGCGCTCTATTTGGCCATCAGTCTGGGGATGATAGGCTGAGCTAAAGTTCAACTTGGTACCCAGAGCCGACTGAAGGCTACTCCAGAATCGTGACATAAACCGTGAATCCCGATCAGAGACGATGGATATTGGGACTCCGTGCAGCCGTACTATCTCATCAAGATAAATCTGCGCCAAGCGATCAACGCTCCAACACTTTAATGGCAATAAAGTGCGCTGACTTGGTTAGTCGATCGACGATGACCCAGATGGCATCATTTCCCTGCGGTATCTTCGACAGACCAACAATAAAATCTATGCACACGTACTCCCACTTCCATTCTGGAATTGCCAGATTCTGCATCTCTCCGCCCGGTCTCTGGTGCTCAGCTTTCACCTGCTGACAGGCCATGCATTACGACACGAATAGTGCCACATCTCTTTATTCCGTGCTACCAGAAGTTTGTGCGAAGGTCCTTGTACATCTTCGTTCTACCGGGATGCAAGGTGTACTTTGTATAGTGCGCCTCCGACAATATCTCCTTTCTAAGTTCTGAATTATCCGAAACGTATAGCCTACCTTTCAATCGAAGCATGCCGGTTTTGTCTTCCACAAAGTCGGTCGTCCTACCCGTCGAGATTAGCTCTCGCATTTTCTTCAAGTACGGATCGTCCTTCTGAGAGGTCTTGATCTTTTCTTGCAAGCTCCGCTATAACTGCAACTTTGACAACTGCACATTCCTGAATCGGACTCGGAGTTCGATGCCCATCTCTTCTAGGTCGTGTAGCAGTCTACAGTCGATGGATAGCGAGGCAATGTACTTCCGACTCAGAACATCTGCCACAACATTTTCCTTTTCCGATGTATAGTCAATAGTCAAGTCGTAATCTTTGATCAGTTCAAGCCAACGCCTTTGCCGCAAGTTCAGTTCCTTCTGCGTGAATAGATACTTGAGGCTCTTGTGATCGGTATAGATCGTGCACGCCATGCCATAAAGATAGTGACACCACAATTTCAACACGAACACAATCGCCGCTAACTCCAGGTCATGAGTAGGGTAGCTCTTCTCGTGCGGCTTTAGCTGTCGAGAAGCAAAAGATATCACCTTGTTTTGCTGCATCAGCACACACCCCAAGCCCTGATCGGACGCGTCGCTGAATATTTGGAAACCCTCAGTCCCTTCTGGAAGTGCGAGTATCGGGGCCGAGACGAGCCATTGCTTTAATTCTTGGAAGGAAGCTTCACAGTCGTCTGACCATTCAAACGCGACTCCTTTCTGGGTGAGGCGAGTCAGAGGCAATGCGATCTTCATGAAGTCTTTCACGAAGCGTCGGTAATATCCCGCTAAGCCAAGAAAACTTTGAATCTCACCGACGGACGCTGGCCATTTCCAATCGACAATGGCTTCAACTTTCTTTGGGTCGACCGCAATACCTTCAGCTGAAATGATGTGTCCGAGGAATGCAATGCTGTTCAGTCACAATTCACATTTGCTTCGCTTCGCATACAACTAATTTTTTTGAAGGATCTGAAGCACGGTCCGTGGATGCTCAGTGTGTTGCTGCCTATTCTTCGAGTAGACGAGTATATCGTCGATAAAGACTACTACGAACTTGTCAAGTAATGGTCGGAACACCCGATTCATCAAATCCATGAAAGCAGCTGGGGCGTTCGTTAGGCCGAACGACATTAACATGAATTCGTAATGGCCGTATCGAGTGCGAAAGGCAGACTTCGGCACATCATCCGGCTTGATCTTGAGTTAATGGTAACCCGAGCGCAGATCAATTTTAGAGAACACCGTAGCTCCTTGTAGCTGATCAAACAGATCGTCTATGCGGGACAGGGGATATTTGTTCCGGATGGTGGCTTTATTCAGCTCGCTGTAATCGATACAAAGATGCAGTGAGCCATCCTTTTTCTTGACGAACAGCACGGGCGCTCCTCATGGTGAGATGCTGGGTCGTATAAATCCCTTGTAGAGTAACTCTTACAACTGTACTTTGAGTTCTTTAAGCTCTGCAGGGCCATTCTGTACGGGGCTTTCGAGATCGGTCGGGTATCGGAAAATATATCAATAGTGAACTCAATCTCTCGATCGGGTGGCATGCCGGGCAGTTCGTCCGGAAACACATCTGGGAATTCTGCCACAACGTCGGACTGACCCACGTTTGCACCATCCTGTCGCATGTCTTGAACGGACGCTAGATAGCCTTCGCACCCGGAATGCAGCATCCGTCGAGCAGATATTGCAGAGATCACCATGCAGGTCGACGACGTCTCACCACACGAATAGCAGAATTCAGGCACTAGTACAAAAAGTCACATAGGCCACATTTCTGGTTTTACAGCCTAGCCACATTTTTGGTTTTTCCATGGCTATAGGCCGAAAAAAAACTTATGCTCTTATTGTGGCCACGTCTCTTATTTTTATGTAGCCTTAGGGCACCATTTGGTCATGGTTTAAGTCTAAACCCATCATTAGTAGCCATAGATGAGTGTATGGCCACATGTAAGTCTAAACCCATCATTAGTAACCATAGATGAGAGTCTAAACCCATCATTAGTAGCCATAGATGAGAGTATGGCCACAGTAAGTCTAAACCCATCATTAGTAGCCATAGATGAGAGTCTAAACCCATTATTAGTAGCCATAGATGAGAGTATGGCCACATTCAAGTCTAAACCCATCATTAGTAGCCATAGATGAGTGTATGGCCACATGTAAGTCTAAACCCATCATTAGTAACCATAGATGAGAGTCTAAACCCATCATTAGTAGCCATAGATGAGAGTATGGCCACATGTAAGTCTAAACCCATCATTAGTAGCCATAGATGAGAGTCTAAACCCATCATTAGTAGCCATAGATGAGAGTATGGCCACATTCAAGTCTAAACCCATCATTAGTAGCCATAGATGAGAGTATGGCCACATATACGGCCGTGATCTAAAGCGAATTTATTTTGCCACATAAAATTTGTTTGTGTGTCCAGAACCCGGGATGCATATCAACATAGTTAAGAATTTACGTGTTAGCTTAGACTGTCATATTACTATAAAGCTAATTTCCCAGATAACAGGGCGTAAAATCACTGTAAGGGATGCAAGCCGTTTCCATCACTTTGAGAAAGGTACGTGTTCGTGCAACAATTACTGGTGATCAATCATTGAAGTCTTTGTTCGGCACTCACTGTACATAGGCTGCTGATTTGGCAAAGCCTTATGTTCTTAGTTCCGGTAGAGATTGGTTGTATTTGTATATATTAAATCTTGTATAATTTTCCTAATTTCTGTTGTACTATAATAGAAACAGCAGTATGTAAAATTTGTTGATGAATCTCATTCGGACATCATACATAAATCTATTCGCACCATTTTTCCATAGTACTCCAGTATAGTTTGTTTGCAGCACAAAATGAAGTCAAAACTATGAAGATGTCAGCTAAAATACCAAGGAAATAAACAGTATAAAGTACTTGCACTTTAAAACTTAATAAGACAGCTATATCATTAGGCAGTTGATAGCAGTTCTAACACTTTAAAACTTAATAAACAGTATAAAGCGCTTGTTATCAATCATTCATTTTCCCTGTCCATTGATAGCAGTTCTAACACCCTCCAAATCATACGCAAACTCAATCCAGAATTAGTGAGTGGCTCCCTCCTTCGAATGATTCAATCAAGATCAATGTTGGAGGTGTTGTATGGTGCTTAGAGATTCGCCTATCTTTTGATCCAAGTTTGCAGGCCGAACTCCATGCGGCACAACAGGGACTCAATTTGGCCAAATGTCTGCAAGCTAACAACTTCATTCTAGAGGGTGACTCATTAACAGTAATGAGCATTTGTCAAGGTGAGGACTCTATAATTCCTTAGAAACTTGGAGACATTGTATCAATCACCAAGGCTGCTCTTGCCGACTCCAGTTGCAAAAAAATCTATTTTGCTAGTAGGTCTGCAAACAAGGTGGCTCACTCTTTAGCCAAATATGCGTTATCATGAAACCTTACTTCAGTCTTCTTCATACCTCCCTCTTGTCTTCTCCAGGCCTTAGCTGATGATTGCCAGGCCCTGCCTAATGATGTACTTTGATAATCAAAATTTGTCTTTCCTTCTTCTCTTAGCCTTTAAACAGAAAACTGACACAAATTCACTAGATATCTTAGTTCAAAGAGAAATACAAGAATTCAAGAAAATCCAGCCACTTCGTGAATAAACTACAAAACTGCTTAGTTCAAAGAGAAATACAAGAATTCAAGAAAATCCAGCCACTTCGTGTAATCACTGGGTCACTCCGAGCCACTTCGGGAAGACATCAAAGGCGTAATCACTGTCTGATATCATGGTTTGATACCACACCTTTCAGGCAGCCCTGATTGCAGGAGACTCCTACAAAACAAATATGAACAGGATTAGCCCACACAGTAACACAAAAGAACAAAAACAGTCCAAACTTCCCCAACCAAAATAACTCAAAATACCACATTAAATCATAGGCTAAATATTAGAGGATACCAACACATAAGTCCAGGAAATACACCTACATACCTGGTGTTTCTCACTTCATAATACCATACCGAAGGCACTTAACAAGTAGTAAATTTAAGACAAATGGGCCAAGAAAATGAAAAACTTATATCATTAACATGTGTACCTGTTGACAGAGTGTTCCTTGTAGCTTGTTAAGATTTAACAACGAGAAGAATAAGATACATTCTGATCATACTCATTCATGTGTTGTTCTAAGTATCGAATTCCTAATTTTGTTTTCAAATTGGGGTGAAAATTATCAATAACCACTAAAAAGGAAATACACCGACATACCTGAAGGGACCCCAAAGGATCAGAAATCAAAGAGCCGGAGTCTGTCGTTTTGGTTTGCGTATAAACAAACCCCGACAGTCAGTTCGGAAGTAATCATCTCGGGATTCTTTACCCAAGTCTTGTGGATCTACACCCGGTAAAATATTGTCATTTCGATGAAAAATAACTGTACTGAATTCCTCGCCGTTGCCATCATCATATGCATCTCTATAATTTCTTGGAGGCATTCCGAAAATAATAAACATTTTCTTATTTAGTTGGTCTTTGACATAAAATACCTGCCTAGCTTGTGATGCTAAAATGAAAGGATCATTCTTGTGTCCCAACATACAGAGATCAACCATCTTGTAACCAAGATTATCTTTTTTGACCCCATGTTTATTGTCAACCCAATCACACTTGAAAAGAGGAATTTTTCTTATACAGTAATCTAACTCCCAAATCTCTTGTAAAACACCATAATAAGAAGCTTGACCATATGTTACACCATCATCTCTAGAAATGTGCATGTCATCTGCCTCGATGCTAACGCCGCTATTCTGGTGAATTCTACCTTCACGAGATTTTGTGCGAAATAGGTATCCATTGATGCGATATACAGCGTATATTTTTACCTTATAGTGTGGGCCGTGTGCTATCCACCTTAAGTTCTCTGAGATACTTTCTTTAGAGACTTCCAACTCTCTCTCGACCTGAAATTCATTACCAGGATGAGTTTTCACCTCAAGCAATATAACATAGCAAACACAACATTTTTTTCTACAAACTCTTACCTCCTTGCGTAACCATTCGGCAAAGGTATTAGCGTGTTCTTTCTCCAACCATGCTTGCCTTTTGGCAGGATTTTCTTTTTTCAAATGGAGCTTGTGTCGACTGGCCATTAAAGAATGTTAAATTGTCTACAAAAAAGTAAATAAATGAAAACTAAAGAAAATTGTTACTCACTCGATATAAGGCTCAATTTCAGGCGTATTCTGCATTACGTAGAGATGTGCTTGCGACAACTGTTCAGGACTAACTATACATGGTTCTCCATATGATAGTGGTTTTTCCTCCATAATAGTTTCAGAATCTTCACCCGTGTGAGATGTATTATGTATGTCAAGTGGAATACCAATTGTCTTCATGCTTCTTTGGTACTCACTATAGATCTCAATTGTCTCTTCTGCAACATTCTCTTCAGCAATGCATCCACAAGGTTTATTTTTGTTTCGCACATGCTTTTTAATAACCTTCATACACCTTTCGAATGGATACATCCATCGAAAGCATATTGGACCACATAATTTCACTTCTCTGGTAAGATGCACAGTTAAATGAATCATGATATCGAAAAATGATGAAAGAAAGTACTTCTCTAGTAAGCATAACGTCACACAAAGATCTGCATGTAACTTATCTAGCTCTTCCACATTGATTTCTTTGGTGGATATTGACCTGAAGAAGAAACAAAACCTGATAATAGCATATCTCACAGGTTTAGGCATAATTGATCGAATCGCAATGGGCAAAAATTGTTGCATAAGCATGTGATAGTCGTGTGATTTAAGTCCGATCAGCTTACGCTCTTTTCGATTCACAAGGGTGGCAAAATTCGAACAATAACCTTCTGGAACCCTCATCTCGGATAATGTTTCAAAGAACTTATCTTTTTCTTCCTTGGTTAATGTATAACATGCTGCGGGAAGAGTTGTTCCTTTGTCATCTGTCTTAGGTACCAACTCCGATCTTAACCCAAAATGCACAAATCCATTCTGGCTTCTAATCCATCTTTCGTATGCCCGTTGTGCAGCAATGTTCCAACAAGACTCTCACCCACATTCTTTTCCACGTGCATAAAATCTATACAATGCTGGACAACGTTATACCTCCAGTATCTAAGGCGTCGATGCCATATATTGTATTTTTTCCAGTAGATGGTTTCATTGTCTTCCCCATTTGACTTGCCCGCTTGCTTTGATGTTCTCCTGATGCGCTTCATCTTTCCACCTCTTTCGGGCATAGCCTGCACGTATTCCACTCGAGTATCCTGCCCTCCTTTTCCCTTTGATGTTTTCCTGGTGCTCTTATTCTTTTCACCTTTTCTGGGCATAGCCTGCACGCAATCCACTTGAGTACCCTTCCCTCCCTTTCCCCATGAATTCTCTATACATTTTACCTCTTCGTATATTTCTTCACCGGTCATTGGTTCTGGAGCCGTGTCCCACTCTTGTTCTCCATTAAACGCCTTCTTCTGGCTTCTGAATGGATGATCATATGGTAGAAATCTTCTATGACAACCATAACTCTGTTTGCTTGAGAAAGGAAGTCTAACACAGTGAGTTTTTCTCCGACACACCACACAACCTTCGTATCCGGAGTAAGGGCAACCACATAGTGTACCAAGAGCCGGGTAATCGTTTACTGTCCATAATACAACTGCACGTAGAGTAAACATTTCTTGTAAATATGTATCCCATGTTCTGATTCCCTTTTCGAATAAGAGCTGAAGATCCTCAACAAAAACTTCTAAATAGACATCGATGTTGTTACCAGGCGTACCATCTATAAGTAATGACAACATGATGAATTTTTTTTTCATACAAAGCCACGGTGGAAGGTTGTAGATCACAACTAAAATAGGCCACACACTGTGAGGTTTGTTGCCTTTGTTTACGTCAACTCCATCAGCTGAAACAGCTAGCCGCAGATTTCTTGGATCACTAGCAATTTCTGGGAACTTGTCATCTATCACTCTCCATGCCGGTGAGTCTGCCGGATGACGCAATACACCGTCTCTTTTTCTAGTGGTATGGTGCCATATAACATCTTTTGCCGTGGGCTTTGATTGAAACAACCGCTAGAATCTTGGAATGATGGGGAAGTACCACAATACCTTTGCAGGAACACCCTCATACACTTTTTCTTGCTTGTCAACTTTCCATCTTGATATCTGACAAATAGGACACACTTTTTCATCCTTGTACATGCTCCTATAAAGAATGTAATCATTTATACATGCATGTATCTTTGTGTACCCTGAACCCATTGATTTCATTATTTTTTTAGCCTCGTATGTATTTTTCACCATTACATTACCTTCTTCAGGGAGCATGTTCTTTAACAAGGGTAATAGTTCATCAAAGAACATGTCGGATGCTCCGTGCTTGCTCTTCAAGTTGAACAGCTGAACAATTGCAGACAACTTTGTAAAGTTGGGAGATCCTTTGTATAGGGGCTTTTCAGCATCTTCAAGTATCTTTTTAAACTTCTCAGGGTCCTCTGCGAAACCTTCTGCGGCTTCAACCATTTCTATAGTGTCTGGGGCATCAGTGGGAATTCCCATTCCAAAATCTTTAGATTCAGTGGGCTATTGTTGACGTTAACAGACCTACTACTACTTGCCTCATCCTTTTCCCCATGCTTAGTCCATTCAGTATAGGTTGGATCAATTCCCTTGGAGAATAAATGTTCATCTACCTCGAGAATTGGTAATGCGTAGTGGTTTAAGCAATATTTGCATGGACATGGCATAAGAAATTCATCATCTGTCTCATCCTCTTCCTTCAGATGGTTGACAGCATACCGCAGAAATGCTGCGACTCCGTCTTCATAAGATTTTGACGTTCTAGGGGATCTCATCCAAGATTTGTCCATTCTGAAAGACACATAAATTCTGACATGTCAGCAACCACTTCATGTGTAGCATAAGAAATCAATTCCACATCTTTTCTACAACTTGGTTATTAAACAAAGCACTGTGTCACTGTCATTCAAGTTTACTCCTTAAAATCTAATTTTTTTCAAGTTTACTGTTACGCATCATAACTCGGGATATAGTATTGCTGGCATTAAAAGCAGATAAACCATGTGAAACCAAGGGCTGTTACTCCTTAAAATGAATTGGTAATGCGTAGTGGTCTAATTTTTCAAGTTTACTGTTTACTGTTACTCCTTAAAATGAACCATGTGAAACCATCGTGTCCCTATCATTCAAGTTTACTCCTTAAAATCTAATTTATTAAACAAACCACTGTGTCCCTGTCATTCAAGTTTGGCTCTCTTCATATATTACATGACTTTCAGTATATGACATCAAAGTATACATGAATTTGGGACAAAGTATGGTTCGACTAGAATGAAACCAAGGGATAATAACAACGAAGTGAAAGGACTAAATCAGAAAACATTAAGAAAGATATTACCTACAACTTGGTCAATCAATATCCAATTACGCTTATCCAACTCTCTCTTCTTGGCTCCGTTATAATGCCACCTGATGTAAATGGAGTCAGTTTAAAGATAAACAGGGCTAAATCAAAAAAATCAGCAAACATCTTAAATTTGATCCATGATTTATCCATTGTAAACCTACTAGTAAATGTTACACACAGCAAAGTTAAGAAAGAATTTTGGTTCGACTAGTTACTACAGAAATAGTACAAGGACAAAATGACATAAAAGTGTAAGGTTCTTGAAAAATATCTACTCATAAGTCTAGAGAACTGATTCAGAACCATGTTATAGACTTTCCTCTCATAAAAGTGTAAGGTTCTTGAAAAATATCTACTCATAAGTCTAGTGAATTTTGTTGCATAAGAATATAAGAATCGAACAATTGATGAAGTGCTCATAAATCAGAGTCCTTGACTGATACAAGGTCTGTTTCTAAATGGAATAAAACATGCAGTTGTTAACAACAGAAAGAGGGGATTTGAGAGAGAGTTAGATGGCACATTGCCATTCAGTTAGAGATGTGAGGTTGAGATTGTGTTTTAGTAGGATGTATCAGTGGTATCAGTTGGTTGTAGGTATTAGAGAGTTAGAGTGTATTAAGGTGTATTAGTTCAGAGGTAAGGTGTGTTTATGTGGTGTCACCCCTGGGTGACAGTTGCGCATATAGGAATAATTTTAAGAGGTCATGGCAAGTAAATAACTATAGGTTAGACATTTATGCATATGTTTAGTACATGGAGAAGTGAAGGATCAGAGAGTATCAGAGGCACTTGGCAATGGATTTCCTTGGGAAGCCATGCAAATGGCAGTAGGGGATCTCCCTGCAGGCATTGCTTGGCCTAGCCTCTATCTGAAATAGCATCGCAGTAGCAGCAAACAGCAACAAGGCTTTGCTTACAGTGAGCAATGCAGTGGCAGTAGGCCAATTGGCCTACTGCAGTGGCTTGAGCTTGGCCACTGCAATGTGAGAGAGGAGGGGGCATGCCTTGCCTGCATCGATAGCAGGGTGTGTCTCTGCAGGCACTTAGAGTTTGGCCAGGCCTATACAGGCCAACATGTGGCATGTATTAATGAGAGAATGTGTAAAAGTGTTAGAGAGTGTGTGTGAGTGTTTATATGTGGGAGTGAAGTATCAGTTAAGAGCAGTCAGAGAGTGAGGAACCAGGTGACAGGTAGGGAGTTCATTCCCTATGTTGCCCAGTTGATAGGGGGTCGGGTAGGCATGGGTGTTTATGGAAATGCCTGTGAAGAAGAGAGTATCAGTGTAATGTTTAGAGAGTATCAGTGAGTGAGATTAACTGGAGTCTATGAATTTGTGAATTTGTGTTGCTAGTGGTATTGTTTGGTAATGTAAATTACCTATTATTTAGATGGCAGGGCTAAATCAAAAAAATCAGCAAACATCTTAAATTTGATCCATGATTTATCCATTGTAAACCTACTAGTAAATGTTACACATAGCAAAGTTAAGAAAGAATTTTGGTTCGACTAGTTACTACAGAAACAGTACAAGGACAAAATGACATAAAAGTGTAAGGTTCTTGAAAAATATCTACTCATAAGTCTAGAGAACTGATTCAGAACCATGTTATAGACTTTCCTCTCATAAAAGTGTAATGTTCTTGAAAAATATCTACTCATAAGTCTAGTGAATTTTGTTGCATAAGAATATAAGAATTAAACAATTGATGAAGTGCTCATAAATCAGAGTCCTTGACTGATACAAGGTCTGTTTCTAAATGGAATAAAACATGCAGTTGTTAACAACAGGAAGAGGGGATTTGAGAGAGAGTTAGATGGCACATTGCCATTCAGTTAGAGATGTGAGGTTGAGATTGTGTTTTAGTAGGATGTATCAGTGGTATCAGTTGGTTGTAGGTATTAGAGAGTTAGAGTGTATTAAGGTGTATTAGTTCAGAGGTAAGGTGTGTTTATGTGGTGTCACCCCTGGGTGACAGTTGCGCATCTAGGAATAATTTTAAGAGGTCATGGCAAGTAAATAACTATAGGTTAGACATTTATGCATATGTTTAGTACATGGAGAAGTAAAGGATCAGAGAGTATCAGAGGCACTTGGCAATGGATTTCCTTGGGAAGCCATGCAAATGGCAGTAGGGGATCTCCCTGCAGGCATTGCTTGGCCCAGCCTCTGTCTGAAATAGCATCGCAGTAGTAGCAAACAGCAACAAGGCTTTGCTTACAGTGAGCAATGCAGTGGCAGCAGGCCAATTGGCCTACTGCAGTGGCTTGAGCTTGGCCACTGCAATGTGAGAGAGGAGGGGGCATGCCTTGCCTGCATCGATAGCAGGGTGTGTCTCTGCAGGCACTTAGAGTTTGGCCAGGCCTATACAGGCCAACATGTGGCATGTATTAATGAGAGAATGTGTAAAAGTGTTAGAGAGTGTGTGTGAGTGTTTATATGTGGGAGTGAAGTATCAGTTAAGAGCAGTCAGAGAGTGAGGAACCAGGTGACAGGTAGGGAGTTCATTCCCTATGTTGCCCAGTTGATAGGGGGTCGGGTAGGCATGGGTGTTTATGGAAATGCCTGTGATGAAGAGAGTATCAGTGTAATGTTTAGAGAGTATCAGTGAGTGAGATTAACTGGAGTCTATGAATTTGTGAATTTGTGTTGCTAGTGGTATTGTTTGGTAATGTAAATTACCTATTATTTAGATGGCAGTGCTTTGCACAGTAGCAGCAAGGCATGTAGCCTTGTTTGGCAGTTGCCTTGGCCTTTGCGGATGCAAGCACTTGCAGCGGCACTGGGCAGCTAGGGTCTTCCTGCAGAGCATTTGCATTGCCTGCTTTAGCTGGCTTGTATTGCACTGGCATGGCCACTAGCAGCAGGCTTAGCAGCAGCAGCAAGGCAAATTGTTTGCCTTGCAATTTGTAATTGCAGGACATGGCAGCAGGGGAATATCCCCTTGGTCAGTATGGTTTAGACCATATGGCTATTTGGTTTGAGTTGATGAGGAGAATTGGTGTCTAAGTTATTTGAAAGAGAGCAATTAGAGTTCAGTGGATTAGATGAGTTAGTGTTCAGTGGGAGGGGGTGATCCCCTTGGGTTTGGTTATTTGTGTTTGTATGTTTGAGTGAGCAACAGCAGGGCAAGACAGAGTGGCTCAACTTTCATGCATGCAATTTGATGTGGTTAAGTAGAAGTTTACTTTTACACCGTCTAGTTGCAATAACTGACATATTTTGGGTATGTAAACTTTCAGGGAATGATGAACATGAAGGCACAGAGACTACCACTGAAGCTATAGAAAGATCACCTCAAGTCACAGGGGATCAAGATAAAACAATAATGTCTGAAGAGAAGAAGGAGGTTCGGGGATTGACAAGAATGTTGAAACTAACTAAAAAGTGGGATGGCAAGAAACATGTGGTTGAATTTGATAACCTGGGCCGATTTATGGAGGAATATGCATCAGAAATTGCAAGTTATATGGGAGTGTTGGTAGGTCGAGATGTTGGGCTTCGGTACTTGAAGTGGAAGATGGTGCCTGACGAGCTGAAGGAAAAGTTATGGGAGCAAATATTGGTACGCAATTTACTGATTTCAACATTCAAGTTCAATACAATATCTGTTATTCATTTCTATTCAGTTATTTGTCACTTACCTGCAATTCATATTTTGGTAGCGCTTTTATGAAATCGAGGAGACGATGACAAAAAAATGATTAGTCATTTTGGCGTACACTTGCGCAATTTTAGAAGAAAACTGTATGCAAAATTTATACAGCCCAATTTGGATAAACCGGCGAAACTCAAAAAAGCCCCTAGAAAATATCGTGTATTTTTGAAGCAAGAACACTGGGACGAGTTCGTAAAATTTTGACTCTCTCCGGCATGCAAGGTTGTATATTACACTTTTTAAATTTATATTCACATTAATGTCATTTTTTAGTCTAGAATTTTGCTGACTGTAGTTATTTATCTATGTGCCCAGAAATTGTCCGATGATGGAGTTACGGCGCGTGCGAACCACAAATATGAACATAGGATGGGAAGAAGAGGATACTCGGGGTTGGTTGAAAAATTAGTAAGTCCACTGACATACACTCTTGTTAGCTAGTGCTTAGTCAGAGAGTATATCTAGTGTTTTTTGTTTTGTGTTGAATTTAATCCATCGACATGAAGAGTAGAGTATGCATCTAATATTTGGCCTGTGTATCGGATAATTACTAGAAAAAAGATAAAGTGATTCGTGAAGATGATGACAATCCTTCACGGTCTCTCTTGTGGAGGATGGCACGTCAAAATTCGGACGGTGAATATTCTAATGACGATGTTAAGGAAAAGGCAGAACAACTTGTAAGATGACTGAAATACCTAGCTATCTATTTCTTGCTTGAGTATTCTTGCAAATTATACTAAATATAGGGGAAATTAGTATATCGAGGTAAAACTAACAGCAGTGAAGTTTATATTACTTGATTAACACTTTCACACTTCTCTATTTTGTGCACAGGAGGAGTTTGATAAGAAGCTGGAAGATGGAACTCTAAATAAAGAACTAGGCGTTGATTCCGTCACACATGTGTTTGGCAAAGATCATCCTGGACGTGTAAGATGTGCGGGCAAAGGAGTGACTCCAACAATCTACTGGCACATGCCACGAAGAGGAGCATCTAAGGAGAGTGTTGCTGAGCTGAAGAAGCAATTAGAAAATGAAAGACTCGAGAACCAAAAGGAGAAAGAGAAGAAGGATCAACAAATGAAGGATGTGATGGAAAAAATGGCTGAACAAAAGAAAATGGTGGCTGAACAAAAGAAAATGGTGGACAAATTAGTGTCTCAACTTAATTCTCAAGGATTATTGAAAAAGAAAGCTTCCAGATCCAAAAAGCTACGGGTAAGAAAGTATTAATGTTATGTGATTTGAAATACTATTGCAGCACCGAATATTTCTTCAAAATGTCAACTGCATGTACTCTTCAGAAATCCACAAAAACTCATCATTCGGCTCCTGTAACACATGGATCTCCTACATCTAGCCAGCATTCTAATGGAGCTAGACCGGTGTCTCCCGTTACCACACAGGAATCCCCTGCTCAAGACATGTCTGCTATGCGTGTTAGATGTCAGTCTACAATCGAAGGCCAGGAAACGACATCTAAAAGCAAAACTGCACTCCCAAGGGTATGTTCTTTTTAAAAGTATTTAATTCTTATGGCAGCATTTAAACTATGATAAACATAAATTATATACTGATGTTGACAATATTATGGTGGCTAATTGATAGGATCTGATGAATGGTTATTTCAAATATTCTTATATGAACAAATTTTTCATGGTATGATTTTTCAGACTTGTATGTATTAGCCTGTTTAACCTGTTGTTATGGCATATATGTTTGCAGACTGAAAAATGCAAACTGGCACATACCCGACAGATAAACATTGTTGCATTTGGACGTGTTATTATGGACTCGTCTCCAAATTAGAAAATACATGGAGTTGATCTTGAAGAAGATTGCGTCAGAGTTTGGATTGATGAACCAATACATCCAAATGCATGTTTACCCTTCTTAATGCAAGAATTTAAAACAGTAGGGGATGCTAAAAACAGTTTGGTAGCATGGCCAAAAGAATGGGTGATCAATCTCTCTACTGTAAGTTGCTCTATTCTACAACTTCAACTATATTTTGCTAAACTTGTCTATGCATATGTACATCATAAAATACCTTCTTGCTGCATATAGAGGAAGCCATTCGAAAGTTTTGATCAACAGGACAACCACAAGACACTTGAAAGCTCTGATCAACAACATGATGATAATGATGACAACCAGAAGACACTTGAAAGCTCCGATCAACAACATGATGATAGCCAGAAGACACTTGAAAAGACTAAGAAGATTAAGAAGAAGAAGAAGAAAGCTTCAGATATGAACGACGGGGTATTGAAGCCTCTGAGAACCAGCAAGAGAATCAAGACTGTAGCTTAGTTAAAATAAGAGAAATAGTCGTGCTTCCGTAGGCATTGAATGTTTAATTTTTTTTTAATCCAGTTGATTTATTGTTTTTTAAACGTTTTTCATTTATTTGATCAAGACATATGTAACTTTTTATCATATGATTAATAAAAAATTGGATCAATTTTGCATCAGTGGTTACTAATGAGTTTATGTTACACATATTAGAAGTAGGTGGCCAATAGGTCCTTAAAGATTCGATAAAATAGGTGCCCAATACTGCATTCTTGTGGATGAATATGAAATACAGCCACCATTTAGATGTGAAACCGTGGCCGATGGACAACTACGGCCACCTTTTAGATGTGAAACCGTGGCCGGTGGACAACTACGGCCACCTTTTACAATTTTTGAGTGTCCAAAAGGAAAACAACGGCCACCTTTTACAATTTTTGAGTGTCCAAAAGGAAAACAACGGCCACCTTTTACAATTATTGAGTGTCCAAAAGGAAAACAACGGCTATCTTTTACAATTTTTGAGTGTCCAAAAGGAAAACAACGGCCACCTTTTACAATTATTGAGTGTCCAAAAGGAAAACAACGGCCATATTTTACAATTTTTGAGTGTCCAAAAGGAAAACAACGGCCACCTTTTACAATTTTTGAGTGTCCAAAAGGAAAACAATAGCGATGGTACTCCATATTGTGTCCAAAAGGTAAACAATCAGCCATGTAAATATTTTGTTTTGCATGTCTAATTGTTAATGAAGGATACGGTTCAGATAAATATGTATGGTTTTAAGGGAAACAGTAGCTACCAAAAAATCAAATTGTGTGTCTGTAAGGATCCTATGGCCATGGTTATAGAAAAAATGCTTTACCTACAAACAAAAAGGGTGTATTGTATAGACACGGTTACAGGGGTACGGCTACGAAAAATCATTTAAAATAGTCACTCAAAGTTTATGTAGCCGTAGAGGTACCCTTTTGTTACGCCACCTACGGTAACGGTTCTAGAGTAAAAAACATCCATGGCTAAAAGCCTATGGACACGTTTTCTAAATGTGGCCTATGTGACTTTTTGTACTAGTGAGGCACTCCAGGTATGCAGAATGTGACCCTCTTTTCAGCACAGTATATGGTTGTATTGCACGGACCGAGCCAATCCATCCCCAGAATGATGTCGTAGTCCTTAATATCTAGAACTATCACATCAAGACTGATCTTTTAACCCCCTATACAGATGATTCCGTCTCCGCAGACTAAATTTGCAAGTAGTGGCATGCCCGACGGTACGTTAACAGTAAGATCGAGATCCAACGGTGTTAGGAGAAATTTGTGCTCGACGGTGAAGTCCGTCGATATAAAACTGTATGTGCCACCTGAATCAAACAATACACGAGCAGATTTATTATTGAATTGCAGTATGCCTGTCACGACTGTGTCAGATGCGAATGCTTCATCTCGCATTATGGCGTAGACGCGGCCCTGAGCATTGGGGCTACGGTCTTGGCCATTCTGTTGTGCGGTCTGTGGAGCCCGAGGTGCTTGGCCTCTGTTTTGGTGATATTATTGGAGGTGCTGGTTCGACTTCTTCGGACAGTTGCATGCAATGTGGTCCATTCGGCCGCACCCGAAGCATGCTTCGTTCTTCAATCGGCACTCGTTGGCCATGTTCTCCTCTTTGTGGCAGAAATTGTAGACTATTCGATCCGTCGTCGGGTTGCCGCCTCCGTTGTCGCAATTTTGACGCTTGTGCGCATTGTTGCCTCCCGTATTACTATGGCATTTGTTATTAAAGTGAACAGTGCCAGTAGTAGCAGGAGGGTACTCGGACTCCAGATGGAGGGCATGGTTGAGTGCCTCGCCCATGGTTTTGTATTCAGGTACCGAAACATGAGCACGAATAGAGGAACGCAGGCCCAATTCGAATCGTCAAGCTTGACTTGTAGTGTAGGTAGATATGCTCCAGCAAATTTGGCCAGTTTATTGAATTCGGCCGCATATTATCGTACTGTCATATTTTCTTGCCTTAACTGCATAAATTCGTTTTCTTTTTCCTGTCGCACGGCTGTAGAAAGATATTCGGTCTCGAACATATTTCTGAATGTGGCCCATGAGATCGCCGCCGTCTCGTCTTCACGTCGAATTGCCCGCTTCTGCACGGTCCACCAATCGTGCGCGTTCATTCGAAGTAGAAGTTGAGCACATGCGACTTTCTTTGAGTCTTCGACACCCAGAAGCTCAAATTTTTCTTCCAGCTCCTCCAACCAGTCGATCGCCATGAAGGGATCTTCTGTGCCGTTGAAGAAAGTGCGACAGCTTTTTGTGAATTTTGACACGTCGAAGTTAGAACTTCTCGGTGCCGTAGGTGAGAGCACGGGCGCCTCCGGTTTAGCTTCATTAGATCAAACCGCAGGCTCGGTCACGGCAGACGTCATCGTTGAATTGTTATTGGCCACGACCGATTGTACTATTTGTTGGAGTGTATTCAGCTGCTGCTGCTACAGCTTGAATTGATGTCACGACCCGTACCTACTGTGAGGGTACGAGTACGTAACAGTGCCCAGCCTACGCCACGGTATCGGCGGTAGAATGTTGTTCTAGGTCACTAACTAATCAACAACTCTCGCAATTATATAATGTACTTGTCAAAATCTCAACTCCGAACGGAGGACAAGTATAGATATAATGAATCTCAATCACAGTCTAAGCACGATATGATAACACAGAAGTTTATAACTAAGACTAATAACAGCAATAAAATCAGCTACTAAATAATATAATCTCAAACAATCTCAAAACAACATATCTCAACTTATTTACAACTCAAGTTCTAAAACATAAAAACTAAACCAAGACATCTAGCTAATCTCCCGATCACTCCTGAGTGTCGGGGCCAAAGGAAGCTAAGCCATCTCCTGGTCCATAGTAAGTAGGGCAAGTGTCCTCAGGGCAAGCATCTGTAATATTTTCAACAGGTCCAGTCAGGACATGAACGAGTACAACTCATCAAGAAAATCCAAGTAAATGACAGAGAACTATAAAGCAGTTATAGACAGTTTTATTGATGAACATGGTGGTTTATATTCAGGTGATGGTATAGAGAAACAGATAAGATACAAGAAAAGTAAAGTAACTAAAACAAGAGTAGAATCATAGCAATGAAGACTGTAAATAGAAACTAGCTGAACTAGAGTAACATGATATAAGTCCAGACAGTAAATATAAACAAGTGTAAATCCTATGTAAATCCAGTACGGGATAAATCTAATACAAGATAAATCCAGTACAAGATGATTCTAGTCAGTAATCAAGAATCCAGGTGAGACCAGCTATATTCTAACAGTGTGTTTTAAAATACTGAGATTGACATGTAAACGGCTGTAGGTATCAGGCACATCTCTCACCGATTAGGCGAGAGATGGCTATGAGTAGATTCCAGTAGAGAGATTCCAGATTTGGGGTATGTCTACATGTCTTACTCAATATTTTCTCGTCCCGTAATACAAGTGAATCCAGTACAAGACACGAGAATCGAGAAGAGTCCAGCCCAACACGATGATACTAGTAATGATTCCAGAATGATTCCAGTAATAGAGGCCAGACAATATGGTATGTGTGTCGCATACATGAATCCAGAATATCCATACGTGTGATAACAGAGAATCACATAAAACTAACTAGAACTAAAGTACAGTAACTGACAAATAAATGAGAGAACTATCAGAGAATGTACTCGCCTGACACTCTGAAAAGAGTAACGTAATATCAGATGTCTGCAACAGAGTCACAATGTCCTAAACAGAGGAATATAGGTCATGATGTGTAAAATACAAGAGAATGAAAGATACAATGCAATCTACATGATTTCTAGGTCAAACTAGGTCTAAGTCAAACCTTGGTCAACCTTGGTCAATTACACTAGTCAACTAGGTCAATCCTAGTCCAGACAAGTCTCACTGGGCCTAACCAAGCTTATACTAGCAACCAAGCAACAATCACCAAGCCACAAGCATCACACATTATATATATCATATATATATATATATATATATATATATATATATATATATATACACACACATGGCTATAATACAATATGAATACATTATATACATATCTATTCATAGGGAGAGAGCAATTGTGAGTGCCAAAGTACAAAGTGAAAGTGTGTGTGTTGAGACATAAGGCAATGCAATACAAGGTCACCTACATACATTACTTGGATATGCATTTCATTTTACATTTACACTATGTATACAATACTAGCATTCACTACATCTTGCATATCTATATGGCTACATGGGTATGTATACATAGATGCTTGCATTATCTATATAGTTACATAGATGCATTTAGAGATAGGTATACACTTTTACACACATTCATATAAGGATACATATATAGATAGTCACATGGGCATATATACATAGGTACAAACATAGGTGTATAGTTTTAGTATGCATTTATGATCTTGCTAATTACCTTGCATATAAATGTACATTCATACATACTTATATAAATAGATAGGTACTTAGACCTATTCATACACATTCATATATGCATAGATTCATGCACAGCCTTTACATTACACTACATGCACATAAACTTGCATACATATTCTCATTCATGTATTCACTCAAACTTGCATTTCATATAACCCCATCAACAATCTTAGGAAACCAGTAAACCAATCTTAAATCATCCCAACCCATAATGCATATATATATATATATATATATATATATATATATATATATATATATATATATATATATATATATATATATATATATATATATATATATATATACTTATATGTCCAAGTTTCATTTTTGTTTACACAGGTGAGTAAGTGTATGCATTCATTAGCAACCAGGAAGCATAGAAAAATCCAGCAAGGAAGGGAATGAACTCAGTTTTATGCAAATCATGAAGTAACAGAATATGAATTTTTGACCCCAAATATTTATACAATTTCCAAATGTTGATTTTCGAAAACCCAATTCCCAATTAAACCATACCACAATGCAACAGACATGTAATCAATATCACAGTCACATCAACATATATTTAACATTCAATTTTATATTTAATAGCAGTTTAAATACATTCAAGCTCAGAAATTTCATGTTTACTGACATAGTATCTGACATATGCATACAAATACATGATTCTTAGGTTTGTGTGTGGTGATAAGTGCATAGGACAGTAGGGTTACAGACAACAACAACTAAATATCAGAAGGAAAAAAAATATATCAATCCTAACTCTCATAAAACTGAAAAATATAACACAGTTTACAGAACATGAATTCGAAAACCCCTTTGAAACCAATAATGCCAATTTGAAATCATCTAGAATAAATCATTAACATGGCCAACAAACCCTAACAAAGATCATCAGGAACCAAAAGATACTGAGAAGTATCTCAAATCTTAGTATCAGAAAAATACATGTTCGAAACCTCAACCCATAGCCAAAACTCGAAAACAACATCCAAACCCAACTCGAAAACAAGATGGCAGGTGGACAATGACTTGGACAAGTCACACGAGTTCCCACGAGTCCCTTCGTGTCCAAAAATTAGGACGCAAGGTGTCCAAAACGAAGAAAACCATAGTATCAGAAAAATACAGTATCAACAGCCTCGTACAGAGGTGCAGAGCGTCCCAGGACACGACACACGACACTAGAGAGCTCGTGCTCGTGTCCTAAGGTTCGCCAAGGATAGGGGAACATGTCCAAGTGTCTGCCTGTGTCCACGTGAAGCGTGTTGCGTGTACGAGACGCATATCGGGATGTGTCTGTACGTGCGTGTGCGAGTGTGCAAATCCAGTGCGGGTCGAATATTTTTCAAACCACTCGATGATATTGCCTCAAATTTTACGTGTATACTGTCAGTGATTGCCCGCACCCACACACCAATTTTCAGGTGTCGGGGTGCCGTGTCGTGTCCTGTGTCGACCCCGAGCAGCAGGACAGTGCACGGTGTCCTCGTGCGTGCGTGTGTGTCCAATTTTGGACACGAGGGTGCACATAATTCAACTCAGTCAAGCACGATTGTAATCCACACACCAAGAGCTAAAATATTGTTTAATTAGTTTTGAAAATAAGCAAGATTTTCAAGCATTGCATCAAACACTTAGCAATACACATAGACACGTGTCCGATACGGACACCAAACGGACACGGTTTCCTACCAAACTTGAGAAACAACTAGGGGACACCTAGATCTAGCCTAATATGCAAAGAAATCAGAATAAAAATGTAATTTTGGGAGTTTTACCTATAGGTGCAAAGATCAAGAAAAAGCCCCAAATCGGTTGATTCTCGATGCTAGCCAAATCCTCCAAATTATATTCAAACTAAAATTACTCTCCATAAATATAAAATAGAGGGTGATTAGAATCTATTACAAAAGATTTGGATGAAAAAGGAATTAAAATGAAATTAATAGGAATTAGAGAAGATGGGGATTTACCTTTCCTTTCTCTAAGTGTTGGAATAACACAAAGGAGGCAAGAACTAAATGAGAAGAATATTTATAGGGAGGGAAGCCCTAGTGGCTGGTCACTTATGGCTAAAATTAGGGTTAGGGTTCAAGTTATGGGCCTATGGGCTTAAGTCATAAGTCATGAAACCAAATCACAAGTCATTTCACTTATTCATAATTCTTCCTATTGAAACTAGATTCTAGTGACTAAAAATAGGTTTGACTTAAGCTAGACTAGGGTCACACCATTGCCTACTAAGTCATCATAGTTAGGGCTAGCTTCTAGGTTAGTCTCTTAAGTCACAACTAGAAAAAAAAGTCAAAATTAACATCACCAATGCAATAAATCATAAAATAATTCAAAGAGGCCAAATGACCAAAATACTCTCATGCTCAAAGTAAAAATAAATTATCCTAATGATATGGTTAGGCTCTAGGTCAGACAGTCTCTCGGGTTTTACTAGCAACACATCAAAATCACAAGTCATGACTTAAACAAATTTAAATTGATTAAAAAAATCACCAAAAATTATAATATGATATAAATATCAATAAATAATAATATAACTTCAAAAGTCAAAATTACCCTCATTTGAAAAATTGTGTGTTATAATTGAGCCTCGAACTGATTCTCGAACTGGGTCTGACGAGCCTCCGCCTGCTGGCGATGGAGCTCATTTTGGCGTTGCTGTATTTCGAGCATCTGCATTATCCGTTGCATCGGGTCGTCGGAGGATCCGGCTATGGTGGGCTTCATCCCCGTTGGGTTGACAGAATGCTCGGGTCTGGAACTACTCAAGCCACTGGAAGCGCTCGTCTCGTCCTCTGTCCGAGCTCCCGCAACTGCAGGGAAAAGAAAGGCAACTCTCGTTAGTTTCATAAATGTCCTGGGTTCAGCGTATGGAACAACTCATCTCATCGACACGAGATCAACGGTTTGAGACTAGACACTCGATACTGGAGGCCAAGGAAGTAAAGCCGTGCTCTGATACCATTATGTCATGCCCCGATTCCGTCGAATCGATAGTCGTCCCCCGGGCGTGATGTCGTACTAATCTAGTTTGCGATTACATGAGGCATAGTCATAAGGTAATCCGAGACACGTGATCTAAGAGAGCAAGCAGACAAATTGAATCATACATTAAGTAAAGAGAACTTTGATCTTTATTGATAATGGACATCAATTACAGACTCTGGTACAGGACTCATGTCGCGCGGGCTACAACATGACTCAATTACAAAAGAGTGCCGATGAGATAGCCGTTCCATACATTGCACACATCCCTCAATATACAATAGAGTCTTCCAGTGACCTGGAATGGAGGGACGCTGAGCCATCTTTCTTAGACGGTTGAGAATCTTCAAAAGTGGAGTTACGAGAAAAGTCTTTGACGCGCGACCGAAGCTTCAAAATCACGAACGTCGCCGAGCTAGTTGGCGCATCCTGTTTTACTTAACAAAAAGCCTTTACAACTTCAAGAAAAGAAAACGAGAAAAAGTACAAAAGTACAAATTTGATTCTGGGAATGTATTGCTATGGAAGTCTGATTCACAAATGATCACTTTGTTCCTTGGACCACACAACGATGTTGAAGAAACTTGCTGTCTTGAGGAAGAAGGAAGAACAACTGAAGAACGGAGACCTTAGAAAGGTATCGACAAAGTTGGCACTGATGGCACAAGTCGAATGCTTTCCTGCTCTACTTCACTTTGTTCTTGAGAAGAAGAAGTAAAAGAGAACACTCGGGAATTATAACAATTCTTTTGATTCTCTCCGTCCGATTCTCTCCTTTTGCTGTCAAAATTATTGCCTATTTATAGGTTTAAGTCTTCCGAGAAATAAGCAGCAAAATAAGGCTATTACGCATATTACGCATGCAACTGCCATACACGATCTCATTTAGAGCTTTACGCAAGTGCCATGTGTCCCACATACTGCTAACTGCTCGGCTCAACATAATGCAAGTATTTTGGAAGCTTTACGCAGACAATGCCACGTAGCCCACATATATACAACTGCTCAGCACGATCATATTCAGAGTCTTACGCAGACGCCATGTGTCCCACATACTGTAAAAACATAATCTCGTACGCGTGTATCCTGCCACGTACCCTATAATTATGGTAATTTATGTACAGAAGAAAAAATGATTAAACTCAATTAATGCTCCCCTGCGTATAGTGGCTAATCAGCCTTGGGTATTAAAATAACCCAAATAAACTAATACGCGTATACTTAAGAGTGGCTAATATAGCCTTAAGCATTTAATTAGCTTAAATAGACTCTTGCGTATAGGGAAAATAATTGAGCGTAATACTTCTCCTCTGTTAGTACACTAACCAATGAATATTGAGTTACGTGAGATGTCTTTTCGTAAACAGTGAAAACCATCATTATAGCCGTCTGCGTATAGCATTTCCTTGATTCCAATATGTCTCTCCGTCTTTTGTGCCATTAAATGTCAGAGAAAAGAATAATGGCTGTCAGATCCCATATCTCTGCATTAAATGTAGAGATGACAGCCTGTCCCTACTGCGTAGAAAGAATAGGACAGGTGGCATCTGCGTACAACCCCTGAGCAACCATTGCGCGCGTAGAGTAAAATAGGACAGCTGGCTTCTGCGTACAACCCCTGAGAAACCAGTGCGCGCGTACAAACCGATTTAGCTTTATAAACTATGTTGACTCAGTTTGACCTGCGTACAACATATTTTGGCTTGGCTTTTGCGTAGAAATAGCTAATTTATTTTTAGCTTCTACAAGACCCCCTTCAAAGTTTTCAAATATGTTAAAATATTTGAAATACTTTGAAATAGAAGCGTAAAACCAGGGATTTTAACAACTCTTGCGTACAATTCGGGATACCAACAATCCTTGACCAATTGTGTATAGTTCGGGATAGTAACCGTCACTTTTGCAAGATTTTCAAAACTTTCTTCTATAAATAGAACTCCATTTCAAAAAGAACTTTCACTTATTATCTGAAATTTCAAGAGTGCATCCTCTTTTCTCAAAAGTTTTGTTCTTCTTCTCCCTAAAAAATCACTCCATCAATGGCTCCAAAAAGCAAGACTGTCGCCGGTAAAGGAAAGAAGAAGGCAACTGCAGCACCGCCGACTGATCACGTCGAGACGACCACTCTGCAATCAGAAGAAACTCCAGAGATTCTCCCAATTGTGGCTCATCCTATAAGAGGTAGGAATCTCTTCGACTCTTGATCATCATTGGGGACGAATCTTTGATCAGAGTGTAATCAATGAGGATGACGAGGATAACAATGGACAAATTAAGAACTTAACCATCATAAACCCTGAAACTCTCGCCCACGCTGTGCGTGTTAGCGTAGAGATTTGGGAAAATAATGATGCCCACGTGTATACGTGTCAGCATACAAAAATATCAACACAATACGCCCACGTGTATACGTGTCAGCGTAAAGTGTTTATTCATCAAATACGCACACATAAAAATGTGTAAGCGTATAGCCTTTATGCGCAGATATAAAGACTATTTAATGTGAATTAATTCAATAATTTGCATAAAGCAAAAAATGAAAACTTGAATCTTTATGCACAAACTTGCGTATGACCATCTGTATAGATATCTGCGTAAGAATAATCTGCATAAAGTTGTATGCGTAGACACTGCGTAGAGTCATCTGCGTAAGGCTGTCTGCGTAGACATTGTGTAAAGTCATCTGCGTAGAGTAGTCCATTTAACCATCTGCGTAAGAGATTTTGGCTATTTGACTAACTTTATCATCTCTTTCATTGCAGTAAATTTACAAATTCATCCATTGGCAGAAATATTTGGTTCTCCTTGTGGAATTATGGGCTCCAATTATCTAGAAGATTTATCACATATTAACTTCCCACAGACCAATCCAATTTATCCTGAAGAAAGGAGTAATTTGATCACATCACAAGGGGAGAGAATGTTGTTATCTTTGATGAATGGGGAAATATTGATGTCTTTAACTTTAAAGCAATATTTAAAGCCCTCATTTTTATTTGGAGATGCAATTGATAATGAATCCCAAACAAACCCAAAGAAGGAGTCGTGGGTATTCAAATTTGAAAATACGGCAATGTACCTCCCCGAAATGAATAGGGATTATCCGATTGCTGCCTTTTTTCATGCTACACATCCTAGAAGGATGGCATGGAATCTGACTCCTTATACAAACGGAAAACCTGGCAAGATAGTATTCAGAAGAGAACAGGCTAACTGTATGGGATACTTCACCAGTACTAGTTATGGAGGTGTGGTCCCGTTCCAAGGGTTAATGCCTGGAGAAAATCCCAGTGAAGACTCTTCCTTGATCCAACCGGTCCAAATAAAAATGAACATAAACCGGTTTATGAACAAAGGAGTATTATATCCTTCAGGGAATCCTAGACTCCAAGGATGGATGAATCCTCAGAATAAAAATTGGATCATGTTGACAGCCTGGGTGTTGAAGTATTTTAAATCAGAGCTGCAGACCATTGGACTATATAATGCAGTTACTGCTACTAGTCAAGGAATCCATATAAATCATAATTTATTCCTGGCTCTGATGGAACTGTACATCAATTCCACTGGTACCATTTCAACTCCAATTGGTGAGATGGGGTTTGCACTCCATGAAATGGAATATATTTCAAGATTACCAATGGGAGAACTCCCTTATGAAGAGTATACCCCTACCAACCAAGAATTGGCAGAGATTCAGAAGCAGAATCCTCAGTTGGTTGAAGTATATCAAGAATTAATGTGTCACTATCTGACTTGTACTACCATGTATGAAAGTCCTTCAAATTTGGCCTACGTCAATAAATGGACAACATATTTATTCTATCACAAGAATAGACTTCTCAAAGAAGACGGAGAAAGGTTCCAAGAGAACAAGTCTCAAATTGTCAATCTCATGACCACAATGCCTGGGGATGTAATAGTTGCTTTGATGAATCAACACAAGATCCCGGACAGATATCTGTCATCAAAAACTGGTGACTTTCCAGCAGGGATAGAAACCCTCAGTTATCTTCGTCATAGCAGAAAGCACATCTCGAAAGAGGCCCTACTAGCTGGCTACTTATCCTTGTGGCTACGCAAATGGATTGTTCCTGGATCTACCTCTATAGATAGAATCCATCGAGACATATTATGGCCGGCAGTACGTCTAGTTTTCAGGGCTAAATTGAGTCTGCTTCCAGCCATGGTGTGTCGGCTTCAATCTGGTTTAAGGAGTTTCAGTGATGAATTAGTTCTAGGAGCTAAAGCTCGTAGCGAATTTCCCAGAGTGGAGCTACCCTTCCTGTTTTTGATGGGTTGGTTATTACTTCATAATAACCGCTTGATGTCTCCAGGCCCGGAAGATCCATCAGGGTTATTTCTTCTGAAATATAACAAAGCTTCATGGAAGATGACCTCTGTTGCTGACACTCGAGCATCGTTAAATTACTCCCATGGTTGGAGTTTTTTCTGCACCCCACCCTCAGTTCCATCAAACCTTCTGGGTATACGTCTTGAAGATGGAGGTCAAGATAGAACATCACTCCCTCGACCGGCATTTAAATGGCTTTTATACATCAGACCATCTCATTTGATGTACAGGAATGGTGAACGCTGTATATTCGAACCTTATCTGCCAAGTAGATTTGCAAGGCAGTTTGGATATGACCAGCTTCATGTTGGAAATGCTTCAACAGTCTTCAATAGTTACGGGAAGTTAGTTGATGGTGCCAGGGTTTGGCGATATTTTAGTACTGGATGTACAGGAGCCCAATTCTATATACCAACTACTTCCATTACTACTGAATTGAAAATACTACGATCGTACACAATCTTCTATTCTTCTATCCGTTCTTTTTCCCACGGATATGATTTAAGAAGAAGTCTCCGAATCAGAAAAGAAGGAGATCCAGAAGAAGTTGTTCGAGTACCAGAAGATGCCCCAATAAATGACGCTGTTCCAGATGAATTTCTGGAAGTTATTGTCACAGATAAAGAAGAAGCTCCCGTACTTACTGCTAAAGGTGGGAAGAAACGGGGATTATCTTTGACAATCAGTTCCCCAAAGAAAAAGAGGAGAGCAATAAAAAGACCGCTTCTCCTGGATGAGCCAGAATTTGAAGAGGAAGTTTCTAATGTCAATCTTCCATCAACCATAGATCCTGAGGTAGGATCTTCATCTGCAGTTGCACCACAAGTTCAATATCTGGGATCCACCACTGATACTCATGCACAAATTGCAAGTGAACCAGCTATTCCTCCACAGATAACTGTTTCTCAGCCGATAACTGTTACTACCACAGTTTCAGAAATTACTCCAAATATAGAGTCTTCTACAGCTCTTCTTGAAGAAAATGTAGAGTCTTCCACAGCTCCTTTTGAAGAAGGTTCTTCTGTAGCTCCAAGGACCATTACTGAAGTCATTGAGTGGGATACTCCCACTGAGAATGAACCCATTCCCTCTGATGAACCAGCTTTAGATTTGGGTGAGGATGATTGGGAGGATATGGACTCTGATGATGACTTTTTATCAGGTCCAAATCTTTCTTTTATATAAAATAGATTTTATTCATATGATCAGATATTATAACTATTTTATTTATTATTTTCTTTACAGGGACAAGTTCTATACTCAAGAAAATCATTTCTCCTGTCAAGAAAGCCCCTCTTCAGAAGATTACTCCTCCTGTTAAACCACATGTAAAAGAAGTGGATGATTCAGATGAGGAAGATTCTGAAACTGAAAAATCAATTGAAAAATCTTCTGAAGAAGTTCCTGCGGAACCATCTTCTATTGTTCTTAAGAAAGACTCGGCTGTCGTTATGAACCTAACAGAACAATCAGTTACAGATGTTTCAGCTCTGAATGTCATAAACGAAATGGAGGATACTCCAGTTAATATTGAAGAATCAGCAACTGAAGATGTCGTAGTTACAGCTGCTGAAATTGAAGCCACAACAGGAACACTTTCTACTGATATAACATCAGTTCCTGTAGAAATAGTGTCTGAACTAGCTCCTGTCATTGAAGTGAGCCTCCCTCTTGCTTTAATTCAAACATCAGCTCCAGAGATAGCTGTAGAAGTTACAAACATAGCTACTACAAATCTGATGATTGAAACTTCTATCTCAGCAACTACAACTCAGACTGCTCCAATAATACAAGCTTTTACTGCAGAAGCTACTACAGTAGCAACTTCGAGCTTTTCTTTGCCAATGACAACAAGTGTAGCTACTCCAAGCTCAATCAATGATATGAATTTTCTAGCCCAAGTTCATACTGATACCTTCTACACCACCTTGATAACTTTGACAAAAATGATTTTGAGGGGGAGCTATCAGTATAAAGATTTGAAGGCCACAATCACCCCAGTTATTGGAAATGTTGCCATATTCCATAGTACCGAGAAAGCCACAACGTTGCAGGCTATAGTTGAAGGTCTTGAGCAACCTTTACAAGAATATGAAGAAATTTATCATGGCACTATAGAGAGTTTTATTCAAACCGAATATGACACTCTAACTGCTGAATACACAGCTCGAGAATTATTATTTCAAGAAGCTCTCCAGGAGTATAATGCCAAAGTTGCACAAGAAACAGCTTTTCTTTATGGAAGCAAACCTCTGTTAGAACAGCACCGAATCACTTATGAAAAATCACATGTACGGCTTGTGGAGCAGGAAGACAAAATTCGTGAGGCTGAAGCTGTATTGGCTCGTTTGAAAGAGGAACGAGAACAAATAATTACTGAACGAAATAAATCTTTGGCCCAATGTTCTGTCTTGGAAGAACAGATTTGTGGTTCGGAAAGTACCCTCAAAATTCTGAACGATGCAAAAGAAGGGTTAGTTATGAGTTTTACGGAGCTTTCTCGTAAATATTCTGAAGAATCAAAGCGCCAAATTGCTTCTCAAAATGCACCCATCATTCGAGAAAGAAGAATAGCAGAACTGAGAAAAATGATCGAGGACATGATCACTCCTCCTTTGTAAAATTTTTAAAAGAATTTCTTTCTTTCTAAACTTTTCTTCCATGCTGATGTAATATGTCAATCATATGAATAACATATTTTGGATTTTTTTTGTGACTCTATCAAAATAATAGAGGTAGGACAATTATCAGAGGTATTATGGACGTGATAAGCCTTCACAAATAAATTGTATCCATCCAAAGATAGCTAATCTTACTCCTTGTAGGGTATACAATACTGTCAGAGGTAAATATGGACGTAACAGATTGGATTAACCCGTAATAGGTAGATAAGTATCTATGGACGTGATGGATAGCAAATTTAACATCAGCTGGTGAGAGAAAAGAATTTAAAAATAGAAAAAACTCTTCTAAACAAAATTTCTTTCAAAACTTTTAAGTCAACCTGCCATAAATAGTTTTTAGAGAAAAGGCCTAGCATTTATTTGGGCAGCTTATTTTCTAATAAATGGATGAACTTGTAATCAATGGATGAACCCGATGAATTTGTAATTAATGGATGAACTTGTCGGTTTCGAGAAGACAGATTGTTTCAAATTCCAAAACCATCCATTTAGCATTCGTCCATAAATAACTCTTTACTATAAATAGTTTAGAGTTTTCTTATAAAGCATCATTCTCTCTTTCTTTCTTTCTTTATTCAAAGAAACAAAAATGTCTTCCAAGGACGTGCCACAGAAAACTGAAGCCTCTGAGAAAGCAATTGAGAAGGCGGTTGAGACAACCCCCATGGAGCCGCCTCCGCACAAAAAGAAAAAGATGGGCGAAGGATCTTCTGCATTAGAGCCGGGCGAAGGATCCTCTGCATCAGAGCCACCTAAGGACATCTTTGACTTCTTGATGGGACCTGGGAAAACGCCTGAGGAGGAGGCTAAGAGGATAGCTGCCTGTAAACTCCTGCTAAGTTCAAGCACAGATGACTTCAACTCCTTTGCTGACTACGTCTGTTGGAAGGAAGGACTTGGCCCTCGTCCTAAGCTTGATAGGGATGACAGTGATCTCCCTTAGTATCATGTAATATCGTCTTTGATGAATAAAAAGGAATTTTATTTATAAACTGTCTGTCCATTCCCCAATAAATCTCTGTACATCTATACATAGTACTTCTTGAGAAATTTGCCATTAATAGGCAACATGAGTAAATCACCATTAGGCTTCGACAATCGATAAGCGCCATTAGAAAACACAGTCTCGATTACATAAGGACCTTCCCATTTAGCTTGGAATTTCCCTTTACTTTTATGAGTCATAACCATAGGTCTTCGGACAGCTAGAACCAACTCGCCAACTTTAAATATTCTTTCTTTGACTTTACGATTAAAAGCCCGAGAAATGCGTGCTTGATATAATTCAATATGTTGTTGCGCCTGAAGACGCTTTTCATCCAAACCTTCAAGTTCTTGAAGCCGCAATCGGTCATTGTTCTCTGAAGTTAGCTCATTGGCAATAGCTATTCTAAGAGATGGGATCTGAATTTCCAAGGGAAGAACAGCTTCACATCCATAAACCAACGAGAATGGCGTAAAACCAGTCGGATTTCGGACCGTTGTACGATATGCCCACAAACATTCTCCAAGTTTCTCATTCCAATCACGTTTATTGGAAGAAACAAACTTTTTGAGAAGTTTGATAATCGTTTTATTAAAAGCCTCAGCTAAACCATTAGCATCTGGGTTATAAGCTGTAGAAGCCAGATTCTGAATTCGATTCTTTTCACAGAATTTATAAAATGAATGGCTAGCAAATTGTGGCCCATTATCATGGATTATCCTTCGGGGAATCCCAAAACGATAAATCACATGATGTTTAATAAAACTAATAACATTGGAAGTCTTCACCTCAATCAAAGGAATTGCTTCCGCCCATTTAGAAAAGTAATCGGTTATAGCAAGAATGAACCGATGTCCTTTAACAGAAGGGGGGTTGATAGGGCCAATTATATCCATGCCCCAAGCTTCAAATGGCCATGAGGCTGCCGTGGGATGAAGAAATTCAGAAGGTTGATGTATAAAGTCTGCATGAATTTGACAGGCTTTACACCTCTTTGCATAATCTATAGCATCTGCTATCATTGTAGGCCAGTAATACCCCATTCTACGAATGCGGTCCTGTAATTTTGGACCAGGTTGATGTGCACCACATACTCCATCATGAGCTTCACGGAGTGTTTGTTTAGCTTCATTTTCGGAAAGACATCGTAACAAAAGCCCGTCATAAGAACGACGATATAGCATATTCATAGAAGTGTCATAATAGAATCGGAATGATCGTCGCTTGACTGATGCCGCTTCTTTAGGATCTTCAGGTAGAATTCCATAGACAGCATAGTCTATGAATGGACTTCTCCAATCTCTTTGTTGAGGAGTTAATTCTGAAGCATAACTATGTTCGATATGTAAGTTATTTTTAATACAGAATAAATCCCGATCTAACAAAATTATTGAATTTTGTCTTCTGATTGGAACTGCTAGATCTGCTGCTAAACTAGCAAGGGCATCAGCTTCTAAATTTTGAGAGCGTGGCACGAATTCTATGAAGAATCCTTTGAATAATAGAGCTAGTTCAATCACTGCCTGATGGTAAGGAATTAAGTCAGGATTCTTGACTTCATAAGTTCCTCTGACCTGATTGATGATTAGCTGAGAATCTCCATAAGCTTCTAAGAACTCAATGTCTAGTTCTTTTGCTACTTGAAGACCAATTAACAAAGCATTGTACTCAGCTACATTATTTGAACAAGGCTCATTGAGTGAATAGGCACGGTATATAACTAGTTTATCAGGAGAAACCAAGACTACTCCCACTCCAGAGACAATATTGCCCTTGGGTCCGACTCGTGAGGCTCCATCAAAATACAGTTGCCAAATATCATCTCCCATAGCCATATTGCAATCTGCAACCTCATCAGGAATGTCTTCATATAACTTGGAAGTTTCAGGGATAGGGTGAGCAGCCAAGAAATCTGCTAACGCTTGACCCTTTACTGACTTCTGTGATACATAAACCATATCATATGGTGTAAGCAACATCGCCCAAGTAGCTAATCGAGAATTAAGAATACTTGGTTTTTTCATTAACACTCGAATAGGATTTATCCTAGAAATAACATGAATAGTTTGTCCTGTTACATAATGTCGTGTCTTTTGAATGGAAAAGACCAATGCCAGACATTCCTTTTCTACTGGAGTATACCTATGTTCAGCTCCGATCATCATTCGACTAAGATAATAAATTGCCTGTTCATGACCCATATCACTTTTTTGTGCAAGAAGAGCACCAAGAGAGTGATCCATTGCCCGAACATAAAGCAAGAATGGCTTTTCCATTATTGGAGGGACCAGAACAGGTGGATTTGTGAGATACTGCTTAATGTCATTGAATGCTTTTTGACAAGCTTCATCCCAAACAAATGATACACCTTTCTTCATTAAACGGGAAAAAGGTTGACATCTTCCAGAAAGATTTGAAATAAATCTTCTGATGTAAGCAATACGACCCTGAAAGCCACGGAGTTCTTTCAGATTTCGTGGAGGACGCATTTCAAGAATTGCCTTGATTTTATCTGGATCCACATGGATGCCTTCAGAAGTGATCACAAACCCCAGAAACTTGCCACTAGAAACCCCTAAGAAAGACTTAGTAGGGTTCATTTTCAACTGATGTTGACGCATCAAGTCAAACACTGTCTTCAAGTCTTGAATATGATCATCTTTTGATCGACTTTTAACAGCAATGTCGTCTACATAACATTCTACTGTCTTCCGTAGATGTTTCTGAAAAATGTTGCTCATAGCTCGTTGATATGTAGCTCCGGCATTCTTCAAACCAAAGGGCATAACTGTATAACAATATACCCCTAAAGGAGTACGAAAAGCAGTATGTCTTTCATCTTCAGGATGCATCTTGATTTGATTATATCCTGAAAATCCATCCATGAAAGACATGCGTTCAAAACCACAAGTATTATCCACCATGACATCTGTGATCGGAAGAGGAAATTCATCTTTTGGACAAGCTGTATTAAGATCTCGAAAATCTATACAAACTCTGACTTTACCGTTCTTTTTCATGACTGGTACTATGTTAGCTACCCAATCAGGATGTTGTTCTTCACGAACAAAGCCACAAGTAATCAGCTTTTTTACTTCTGCTTCAATCGCATCCATCATGTCTGGTCGAAAACGCCTTTGCTGTTGCTTTATCGGCTTAGCATTAGGAAATATATTGAGTTTATGAGTAGCTACTTTGGGATCCAGACCCGGCATATCCTCATAGCTCCAGGCAAATATATCAATATATTCTTTTATCAATGTTATTAATGACTCTCTTTCATCTTTAGAAAGATTCTTGCTAATGAATATTGGCTTAGAAATATTTTCATCACCTACATCTATTTGAATAACTTCGTCGTCCGTAGGAGGTTGTCGTTGTTCAAACCGCAATTCCCATTGATTATCCATCTGCTGAACCCAAGGATCATTTTCAAATGACTCAGACTCATTATCAGTTTGAACCATATTAACAGAGAAGATTTGTTCAGCTTCATCATACTGATTCTCTTCTGAATCAGAGGATTGTGACGTACTGGAGGAATATTCCTCTTCATCTTCATTATTCACTTTATGTGCATCATATCCTAAACCGCATCGGGTTTTCTGATAAAATGGATCTCCACGTAATGGCATCCGTCTACCTTTTCCCATATTGAGGCCCGGCATAGTTTTCAAATCATATCCCATTTTCTGAATAATCTTTTGAGATTGTTGGCTATATCTGTTAATTCTGATATTTCCTTTATCCTTCTCATCAAGATCATTATTTTGTGTTATGGGAATATTTCTTGCTAAACCGAATACAATCTGTCGTTTGTAAGTTTTGGTAGAAGGAATCAAGAAATATGATTCTTCCTGCTGTTTATAGGCTACACAAGCTTGAGATGATGATGTAACAGGTAAGAGATAGGGTTCACATTTCAGATATTTCTGAGCATATGGTCCTACATCAATGTGTGGAGGAAAAGAGTTTTCCTTATGATCAACATATAAAGGTTCCTCTGAAAAAGAAGTTAAAAAAACTTTGACATCCATATACTCCAAAAGAAAATCTTCATTAGATTGAATAAATACATGCCCAGTATTTACATCATTTACGGACTTCTTTACATTAGACGCTGATGGACTAACATCTTTCTTAGGCGTAGACTTGCCAAGGTTGATAACCAATGGCTCAGGATCAGTAGGACGGGATGTACGTCCTTTAACTTTGATGATCAAGGGCTGGTCATTCATGTCAGTTCGGATTTGACTTGTGACAGGGATCTTCAAAGGCTCTTCAGATGCGATTTGAATTTTACCTTTAACCTTTATTACCAAAGGTTGATCATCAATCGTCTGAGACTGAGTTCGTCCCTTGACTTTGATTTTCAAAGGTTGGTCTTCTACTGGTACTGAGCTTCCAGCAGATGATTGATCTTCCAAGGAAGATTTGTCTTCAGCAATTTCAGAAATCTCCTTCATATATTCCTCTTTATAGAGTCGTGCATCCATGAAGTAAGCTTCAAAGTTCTTGAAAGGTTCAGAATCAGCAAACTCAGTCCTTACGTTCCCCTGTGAGTCTACATACTTGAAGCACTGATGAAGGGTAGAGGGTACTATATTATTCTCATGTATCCAAGGTCTTCCCAACAGGATATTGTAGGACACATCGGAGTTAATAACATAGCATGTCACTATTGTCCGGAGATCTCCGATCTGGATCTTCAAACGAGTCTTCCCCAAAGGTTTGCTCCTGCCAGCATTAAAACCAACAATAGTTGTGTTAGTATAAGTTAAATCACTGGTAGAGATTCTCAATGGTCTCAGCATGCTTTGGAGAATAATGCTGATAGAAGATCCCGTATCTATGAGGATTCTGTCCACCTCAGTCATTCTAATATACCCTGTATAATACAAGGGTCTGTCATGACGATTGTGGCCAAGTAACATATCATCCTGTGTGAAGGTAATGTTTGGAAGAGTTTCCATCACACTATGACATTGAGGACAAGATGGAGGCGTACTATCAGGAGCTTTAAGTTGAGCCAAACAAGAATCTGCTTGGATCAAAGCCTCGCTCAAAGCTTCCCTGCTATCCTTTGAGAGACGAAGTAATTCAAAGATAGAAAGTCTCGCCGGCGTATTAGCCAGTTGAGCTAGAATGTCAAATTTGTAGGGTTTCATCATCCCCTGACTTTGGTTTGACTTCAGAGGTACATCAAAGCGTACTGCTCGTTGTTTCCCCTTCTCATTTACTGACTGTTTAGAAGGCTTCTGATTAATAGGTATTTGAGAAGAGGTAGTTTGATTTGGAGGTTCAACCGTATCTTCCATTTCCTTAGAAGTTTCTTCATAGTCTTTAAGATATTCTTTTCCGAACCTTGTTCCGGTGAGAACTTCTTCTGCAGACTCAGGAGATACTACTACCATATTGCAGGTTGTAGTTTTCTTTCCCTTTGGTCTTTTCTTATGAGACTTTTTATGCTGACTAGGGATCTCACATCCTAATCCAGTAGTGCTCTTCTGAGATTGCATTTGTAAAGGAAGCTGTATCCCTTTGCCATAATTTAATCCTTCGGCTTTCTGGAAATCATAACCCATCAACTTCATGAGGCGCACTGATTGTTGGCTATAGATATGCATGGGAATAGAACTTTCAGAAGATGCTTCAGTAATATTTGGAGTATCAAAAAAAACAATTTGTGACTCCGGCAGTGGTGAAACTTCATCGAGTAGAAGAGCATCAGAAGTGCTTTGAGTCTCAGCAACATGAGTCTTCAACTCAGGAGGTGGTAAAATTCCAAAGGGTGCCTTTTCATATGCAGCAAAGATTTGCTGAGCTCTATATAAAGGCACACTGCACATAGCTGTTTGTTGCTGATGAGTGAGTTTCAATTTGACAGGAGGGGCTAGACTCGGAGGACATATATTAAGACCTCTTAATCTCTCCTCCAAAGGGATACCACCCCATAGATGATCAAGATCATCATAGTCTTCAGATATAATATGCGAGATCATGTTACAAGTAAAAACATTTTTATTTTTCTTGGATTTAGAAGTTTTACTTTCTTTCTCCAAATCAGGTATTAAATCGGGATGTACCCACATGATTTCCCCATTTTTCAAAGTAAGAGGGACTAATCCCTCAACTTGATCTCTGGCTGGTGGAAGATTTACGATCTCCAAAGTAGCTTTAGGGATTGGAATTACTCCATCAGGAATTTGTTGTGGAGGGAAATCTCCAAATTGTATAGAAGTCATGTTTGTTGTGACAGTGTGATCATCATTAGTCAATAAAATGACTTTAGCATTGATCAATTCTTGAATTTTCTTCTTCAAGACATAACATGCTCGAGTGGGATGGTTAATGTATCTATGATAGATACAATACTTGGGATTATCAGTCAAATTGACCTCATCAGGTCATTTAGGATCTGGGAGCTGGAGTTTGCCACTCTTCATCAGACATTCAAATATACTTGGAATATCGCTTTCATCGAAAGAATATTCTTCTTTTGGTTTCAATGGCTCAACATTAGCTGGTGCAGGTTTGTTTTTGGAAAGGTTTACCACCAGTGTCTCCTTTCCTTTATCTCCTTTTCCACCACCCTTATTGTTATGATTTGGGCCAGCAGATGGCTTCTTTCCTTTATCTTCGGAGGTAAACATAATTCCATTTTCTCGTGCCAATCTGCCGTTATCTTCGGCTGAAGCAGCAGCCATAATAAAAGAAGGCCAATCAGTGAATTGAGTGGGTCCAATAAAGACAGCAATGGTGGGATGCAGGTTCATCTTACATGTATCAATCAACGCTGCATCTGGCATCCCAGGAGGCAATTTTAGAGTCGCTTGTCGAAATCGATCAATAAATGCCCGAGCTTCTTCTTTATCTCTTTGTTTAATTGCTATCAAGGAGGACATGTTCATGTCCATTCCTACTTCGTAAAAGCGAGACAAAAACATTGCTTTGAATTCTTCAAATGATGATATGCAATTATCAGGTAAACTACGATACCAATCATAAGCAATGCCTGTCAGATAACCAATAAAAGCTCTAGTGAGGAGGGCGTCATTTTTTTCTAAATGAATAGTCATCATTTCAAAATGGTTTATGAATTGATTCGGAGAAGTTTTCCCATCAAACAAAACCATGGATGGTGGTTTATATTTGGAAGGAAAGGGAACGTCATTCCAGTGGGGAGGATATGGCTGTTTAATCTCCAATTTTTGGAGATGAGTTTTATGCTTCATACTCTCCAATTCTGCTTTTAATTCTCTTACTTCTTGCAATATACCATTGGATTGGAGAGTAACAGGGAGGATTGGAACTCCCATCTGAGGAAGTGGAGCACTTTCTGGATGAAGAGGTTCAGGAGATGCTGAATCCTGATTAGCAATGGGTTCAGGATTGTTTAGGGGTGTGTCTACCCCCTGTCCATCCTGGTTTGGTGTGACTACTTGAACCGGAGGTGGAACTGTATGCTGAGCTGTTAAAGTTTGCTGCATGTTTTGCATCATAGTCATCAGCTCCTTCATGGTTTGTTCGACTATAATTAGTCTTTGTTCTGTGTTACCGGAAGATTCCGGTTCATCACCTGCAACATAAATTTCTGCCTCTTTTGAACTTACGGATGGACTAGTGTAGAGATTAGAGTCCACACTATCAGTTTCAGAATCAAAATTCTGAGTACCCCCAGCCTCAGAATCTGAAGAGGGCATAATAGATTGACGACTCCTTGATCGAGTATTCTGATAAACACCTTCAAAATTGTCAACGATCCTGTTAAATCTCTGTTGACTTGGAGTCTGAGACGAATTACGTCTCGTTCCTCTTCGTCTAGGTATGTGAGAAGCCATATTAACAGAAGCATATGACAATTCAAAATCACATTCATCATGTTGTTGAGACACATCATAATTTAATCGGTCAAAAACAGACCGCTTTGTATTAGAGCAACAACATTTTATTACAATTTGATGACTTTCGCAGTGATGATCATCATTAGGGAGAGTCATAGGAACATTTCTATCACTACGCTTTTGATTTAACATTTGGCGTAAGTCAACAGTAGGAGAAGGCAGCATCTTCTTCTTCTGATTTGGTGCAGCAAATCTTTGAGCCCCATGAGTATAAAGTGAGTTGCTGATCTCATTGGCGTAAGTGGCTGGATTTTTCTTGGCCTGAATCTGCGTACGCAAGTCAGAAGTTGGCTTTTGTGCACAACGTTTACCATCAACATTGCGCGTAATCCTGAGATTAGGAATTCTGCGTGGTGTTTTGTTTGGAATTTGTGGGTTAAAAACCGAAGTTTTGCCCACAAAACGAAAGGAATTGTCTACGCTGTTTTCAACAGGAGACTGTTTGTTACGCTGTGTGCGTAGAGATGAGTCTACCTTGCCATATGCAGGAGACTTTCCCTTACGCGCAAGACGTAAAGTATTGATGTCTGCCACGTCAATGACGGGAGACGTACCCTTACGCAAGACAGGAGTATCTGCCACATCGCAGACGGGAGATTTTCCTTTATGCGCAGGGTGAGTTGCCACAGTGTCTACCACGCCAAAGGCGGGAGACTGACCTCTGCGAACAGAGTTAGAGCCTGCCATTGAGACTGCCACACCACTGGCGGGAGTCTCAGCAACAGGAGTGGGAAGAATCCCATCAGATTGTGAAGAAGGTACGTCAGATTTAGGCATCCAGACCTTTCGTACCTTACGCGACTTCAACACTTTGGAGTGGCGATTGCCACCCCCAGCATGAAGCATCTCCTCATAGGCAGTCTGGTCGAAAGAAACGACCAGAGTCTTCTTTGTCGATCCGATCGACGCATCGTCGTGTTGAGCAATTACTTTCTCATCAGAGGAGAAAGTCGTCCCCAGCAGAGTCGCCATTTTGTTTTACTTAACAAAAAGCCTTTACAACTTCAAGAAAAGAAAACGAGAAAAAGTACAAAAGTACAAATTTGATTCTGGGAATGTATTGCTATGGAAGTCTGATTCACAAATGATCACTTTGTTCCTTGGACCACACAACGATGTTGAAGAAACTTGCTGTCTTGAGGAAGAAGGAAGAACAACTGAAGAACGGAGACCTTAGAAAGGTATCGACAAAGTTGGCACTGATGGCACAAGTCGAATGCTTTCCTGCTCTACTTCACTTTGTTCTTGAGAAGAAGAAGTAAAAGAGAACACTCGGGAATTATAACAATTCTTTTGATTCTCTCCGTCCGATTCTCTCCTTTTGCTGTCAAAATTATTGCCTATTTATAGGTTTAAGTCTTCCGAGAAATAAGCAGCAAAATAAGGCTATTACGCATATTACGCATGCAACTGCCATACACGATCTCATTTAGAGCTTTACGCAAGTGCCATGTGTCCCACATACTGCTAACTGCTCGGCTCAACACAATGCAAGTATTTTGGAAGCTTTACGCAGACAATGCCACGTAGCCCACATATATACAACTGCTCAGCACGATCATATTCAGAGTCTTACGCAGACGCCATGTGTCCCACATACTGTAAAAACATAATCTCGTACGCGTGTATCCTGCCACGTACCCTATAATTATGGTAATTTATGTACAGAAGAAAAAATGATTAAACTCAATTAATGCTCCCCTGCGTATAGTAGCTAATCAGCCTTGGGTATTAAAATAACCCAAATAAACTAATACGCGTATACTTAAGAGTGGCTAATATAGCCTTAAGCATTTAATTAGCTTAAATAGACTCTTGCGTATAGGGAAAATAATTGAGCGTAATACTTCTCCTCTGTTAGTACACTAACCAATGAATATTGAGTTACGTGAGATGTCTTTTCGTAAACAGTGAAAACCATCATTATAGCCGTCTGCGTATAGCATTTCCTTGATTCCAATATGTCTCTCCGTCTTTTGTGCCATTAAATGTCAGAGAAAAGAATAATGGCTGTCAGATCCCATATCTCTGCATTAAATGTAGAGATGACAGCCTGTCCCTACTGCGTAGAAAGAATAGGACAGGTGGCATCTGCGTACAACCCCTGAGCAACCATTGCGCGCGTAGAGTAAAATAGGACAGCTGGCTTCTGCGTACAACCCCTGAGAAACCAGTGCGCGCGTACAAACCGATTTAGCTTTATAAACTATGTTGACTCAGTTTGACCTGCGTACAACATATTTTGGCTTGGCTTTTGCGTAGAAATAGCTAATTTATTTTTAGCTTCTACACATCCTTCCTGGTTCACGGGACCTGCAAAGAGCGAGGATCAGTACGATCACATGTACTAGCGAATGGCTAATTAAAATCCAAGCTCTGCATTTGATTCAAGCAGTTTTATAAACATGTTAGCTAGCTATTTCTGTGATCTTTCTAACCATCCTGATCGATTTGCATGTTAACATGTTTTGAGGCAAGCATATGAAACTGTATACATTAAGCAACTATCATATTCATCCCATGTCATGTGCATTATTTAAGCAGTAAAAGGGTGTAAAGGCTATTGGCAATGTCAAGCCATCACGGACTATAGCTGGGTTAGACGGCGACCCTTTTGCGGCGGGTAGCGAGCCCTGTGCGAAAGTTCTCGAATAACCCACGCCGATGTCAGGCTGACGCTTGCTATACTCGTTCCTTCCATGCTGAATCGGTCCCTTGGCTTAGGCAATCGTTCGAGAAAAACTACACCTTGTCGACAACAATGACCGTTTTGCAGAGTCTTAAAAAATGCTATCTCTTTTCTAGAACCTTATCATTTCTCTTTTATGTGCGAAACTTAGCCTTTCGTTTGAACTTAGTCGATTTACTCACTTAGCCATATCGTTACGATAAACGTTAATCGATTCATTCATTGTTTTGCATAGACTAAGTGGAATTGCATAAGGAAGTACGTTTTCTATTTTTAATACCGGCAGTTTGATAACAAGTATTTTGTGAAGAATCGTGCCACGATTTCTTTGATTCTACACTATTATGACAAGAAGTCATTTAAACTTCATATTGATTTTGAAATAGAGGGACGAGGCGAAGGAGGTCAGCCACTTGCCTTAGACTTGCTTCAAGCGAGCGACTGGTTGGCTGCGCTGACGTCACCTACGCGATCACCTGCAATCACATAAGCAACTGATTAGAATACTGTGTAATTCAAGAAATTTTAATACGAATACGAAGCTCGACAACGCTAGTCATGAAAACCTATCGGAAACATTCACGAAAAATGCATTCACGAAAACCAAAGCCAAAGCCAAATCAAGTACGGCATGAAAACCAGAGCAACGGGAGGTCTCTTCCGACTCAGTCGCAGAGCCAATCCTTGAGGTGCAACCCGCTGAATATGGGACTTGGTTCCGAAGAAGGCATTCCATAATGTGGAATGGATCTTAATTCAACCGTTTCTGTTTGATCGACTCGGCCGATTCTGACCTATCGGTCCCGACCGAATCGATAGCGACAGCGTTCCTTTTTTTCGCACCCCGTAGACGAAAATAGGACATGATGTAGGGACGGGACATTACAACGGCAGAATCGACTCACAACTCATGAAAATCACCAAGTAGTCCCCAGACTTCAACTCAAAGGAAGACTCGACGATTGTAGCCACCTGGGTTACCCTCCATAATCTCATGCTCATATGTTTTATCCCAGCTGCTTTGAAAAGGATCGCCAACTCCTTTGGACATTTAGTGGCAATGGATGAGGAAACATGCAACCTGACCAAAGCAAATTATGCCAAAATATGCGTGGAGCTTGATATTTTGAAGGAGCTCCCCAACTCTATTCAGATATCGCTTGGGCATAAGTTACACACTGAACAAATCATTTACGATAACAATATCATCTAATGCAGTCACTACCATTTGAGAGGTCACTCCACTAAACTCTGTTTTCGAGCCCACCGGAGCTGAAGAAAAGAGCAATTGCGATCCATACTGAAGCCTCCACCAACCGAGTTCGCTTAGCCAAAACCCACCCCTTCTTTCGCTATCTAACCTGCATCCTCGGATCGACCTCAGCACGGGACACTCCAGCAGCCTAGAACAATTACAGAATAGCGCTCCACGGCGTAGCCCCATAGCTCCCAACATAACTTCGGGTGTTAACCTCACCAATAAATTTGACATCCTGGCCACGACCCAGATAGGCGACCATACTAACCACACCGCAGACTCCCCGGAGACAGTTGTGGCTTCGGAGATTGGTAGCAAGAGAGATAGGGACCCCAATGTGGCCTCCTCCCAGCGTTGAGCGGGCCACTCCAGCAACCTAGAACATTCCCTGAAAAGTGCTTCCCATAGGAGCGACATTGACCCTAATAAAACCTCGGGTTTAAACCTCACCGAAAAATCAGACAACAACACCGACGGTCACACCGAGGCTACCCTTATCGCAGACACACCAGAGGCAGAGTCCCTTGATGAGGACTCAGAGAACAGTAGTGAGAGAGGAAGGGACCCCAAAGAGGCTGACCCGCAGCCAGCAGAAGCAGAAGACATCAAAGAGAAGGAAGAAGTGGCAGTTGACGCTCGTCCGGTGACCCTCGTTAGCTCCCCTCCGTTGACTAGTAACAAAGACGAACGTCAGACATCAGACAGGAAAACCAAGATGGAGCTTATGGCCTTTTTGGTCAAGGTCTTTGATTCTTACCCTATTGGGGAGGAAGTGAAAGAGATTAGTATTTTAACCGCCCTTGCATTTAACCCCAAATATCATCAGGCCTTCCGCGAGAGGGTTAAGCATAGGGATGCGGCTCTGGCATCCCTTCTTAACCTGTACCAAGTATTTGTAGACGTTGTTCAGGAAATGCACGTCGTGAACCCCCAACATCGCACTCTTTGATCGGACAGTAGGAGGTAGTCTCCTCTTATTGCCTCGTCTACTTTCTTAAGAATTTTGGGGCTTCTCTCCTCACATTTCTGAGCTTCGGCTTCCCCCTCCCCCTTGTCATGCCTCGCTCCCGTAGGAGTGATCGTCCTCGCTAAGGCGTGATGTCGCACGAGCCTAGATTGCGCTCGTGCAAGGCGGGTTCCATAACGATCGATTACAGCGGTTGCGACGGGGTCGTCGCACAGAAGTCTCACACAGAGATATTGAATAATAGCAGCAAAAATTTGAAGCAACACATAAGTTATTCAAAAGATGCTCTTTATCGATATTGAAATAAAGGTTACAATGGGGAGCAAGGCCAAGATTATAATCACTCAAACTCACTCTTCTCATATTACAAGTCACTCAGCTCTCTCTCATCTCTCAATACAAGTCTTGAACCAGCGGATGCTTCAGATAGGCGATGTCCATATATTATGTCCCGTATAAGTCCAGACTCCACGCGGCCGCATGCCTCGAAACGCCAAGGAACTCCGTGCCTCGACGCATCCAAACGAGCTCTGCGCCACGAGCTTCTACCTGTGCCTGCACATAAATACTGTGTGGGTGTCAGTACTCAACTGAACTGGTGGTGTGTGTCACTACCACATTTTTAGCTTGAGGGTATTTTGGTCATTTGGTAAAATTTTTGAATTTTATATTAATTTATTGAATTGGTGATTGATATCCTTGACTTTGACTTATTGAGACTTTGTAGACTAGCCTAGAAGCTAACCCTAGCTATGGTGACTTGGTTAGATGGTGTGACCCTAGTCTAACTTAAGTCAACCTCATTTTAGCCATTAGAAACTAGTTTCAATAGGAAGAATTAAGAATAGGTCAATGACTTATGACTTGTGACTTTTAATTCTATGACTTGTGACTTAAGCCCATGGCCCATAACTTAAACCCTAACCCTAGCTAAGCCCACCCATGGCCGGCCAACCTAGGGTTTCCCACTCCTATTTAATATCTCCTTTCATTGTTCTTGCCTCTTTTGTGCTCTACCAAGTTTTTAGAAGGAAAGGTAAATCCCCAACTTCCTAAATTCCTATAAATTCCTTTTAATCCTTTTTGACCCAAATCTTTTGCATATGGTTCTAATTAACCCCTACTTGCTGTTATTGAGGAGTAATTTCAGTTCTAGAGCAATTTGGAAGATTTGGATAGCAACGGGAACGATTTGATTTGGGGCTTTTTCTTGATTCTTGCAACCTATAGGTAAATCCCTCAAATTCTATTTAATTGTTGTTTTTATTGAATGGTAGCCTAGATCTAAGTATCCCCTAGCTATAGTGAAGGATTTGTGTCATTTGCATTAGGTTTCGTGTCTATATCAGACACGTATCAATTTGCCAGGCTAGGTGTTTATTGAAATGCCACAACCATTTTGTTTTGCTATTTTTGCAAATGTTTTTGAATAAATTCCTAGATCTAGGGTTTGCTTGTTGATTCGTGTCCTTATTTTGTGATTTTAGAGTCGTGTCGTGTCCACACGAGGACACGAACATGCTGTGAATGAACTGTGCATACTGTCCTGCTACTCGGGCCCTAGTGCTCACTGTACAGGATACAAGGACATGCCATATTTTGGGAGAATGTCGAGGCACTGACTGACATTAGCCTCCCAAAATCTGAGCTCAAGTGGTTGAGTGTGCGAGGAGTTCTCCTCCTCGTACTGGTCGCACGAACAGACTGACCCGCACGATTTTTGCCACTAACACGTGGCTGGACACGGCACGACACGTGTTATGGACACAGGACAGGGTGTTAGTGGGGTATCCCTACCCCTGGCGTACACGTGTGCACGACCACGTGTCCCCACGTGGCCTGTGTCGTGTGCTGGACACGTGTGCACGTATTCACGACGTAGTCTGCGTACAGTGTGTCTGTGAGTGTGTTATGACTTGGGCACACCGTATTCGGCTCTAGGGTGACACGATGTGACTCCTGGGACACGAGCACAGGTGGGGGGTTAATTACCAACCATTATTTTAGATTATTATCATGTTTTTGACTTTCGAAATAGCATTTCCTATTTTTACTGATACATGTGTTCCTGTTTACTAATTCTGAATTTGATTTCTATTTTAAACTGATTTTTGATGTTTAATCACCATCTTAATTCACTTACACATGTATTAGATTACTGTTAATGTTGAGTTTATGTTTTGTGTACGAATTTTGGGTTCAAAATGGTTTAGGATTGCTAGGACTGAATGTGTTCACTGATTTTGAACTGTCATTAAATTCCTGAGTTTACACATCACTTAAAACCTGAGATTAACCACACTACAGCCTATTACACTTAACTGTCATTTTATTCCTGAGATTTAGGCATCCTTTACTGCTACACACAGGTTCCTACTTGACACTTATTATATGTACACACCCACACATTGACTGTCGCATTGCTCACTATTTTACATTGAATCACACACACTGTTTTCCCTATACCACTACACACACCCTACAGTTCACTCACTTGCACTATTTTTCTGTCACCTTGACACACTCACAACCTAGCTAACTGTCATTGACACTATACACACCACTGATTTCAGATTTCCATACTCACACACACACACATAAATTGTATGCCACACACACGTCCTTTTAAACCCTTGCCATGACACTGTACACATACACCCTATCTATATGCACCATGTACACACACCCATGTCTATCACTCTATGTATATGTAAATATATATACCTTATCTATATGCTTGATAATAATTATGTGATGTATATATGTGTATGATATTTATATTAAATTAGTAAATATACAATATATGTGAAATGTGTGAAATAGACCATATAGCCTATAGGCTATATATATGGCATAGCCTATGTGTATGGCATGTATACACCAATGATGAGTGTTGATGACTTGTGTGACCTTGTATTGTGTATGGATGCTAGGATAGACATGGTTAGGCTTAGTGAGACTTGTTTGGATTAGGCTTGACCTAGTTGACCTAGTTTGACTGTTAGAGTTGACTAGAGTTGACCAAGGGTTGACTTTAGCCTAGATTGACCCCAAACATCATGTAGATGTATTGTAGCAGTCTATTATACTATTTTGGACATGTAGTGACTTGTACTGTTCTATAGGAGACAGACACCACTCCTCGGACAGTGTATTCTCTTCAGATATTCAGGATACCAGGCGAGTACATTCTCTGATCATTTCATATCTTGTTTAGGATTATATTTCCTGCTTTAGATTACTTTACTTGATGCTGATACGTTGGTATCACGGATTAGTACTATATGGATCCCTTCATGAGATGTTATCCCCCTCGGGAGCATCAAATACTCTTGTCTCGTGTGTTTCACACATCATGTATCTCATGCTTCTATTATCATGAATTTTCATGTATCAGCTTATGATTCATGTACTCTCATGAATCACAGAGCCTTCACAAATCTATTCATGAATCACTCTTGAATCACCCTTTATGGGCAAAGTAGTATAGTCATGAATCTTAACGTAACTTGACTGGATCCTTGTGTATTGATTGGAGATAGGAGAGTAGAAACTGAACATGTGAATAATTCCAAAGTAGAATAGTCATGAATCACCTCTTTAGTATAGTCATGAATCACCCTCCAGCTGTTCACATGTTCATCTTGTACTCTGAATCACTAGCACTTTTTAGCTCTCTTATATATTATAGATATTTACTTACAGTCTCTCTTTTACATTATGCTATTCTTCAATTTCATGTATCTTACTCTTTAGCATGATTATATTTCCTATCCTGTTATGATTTGTTGAGATGTATTGTGCTCGCTCCTGTCCTGACTGGACCTGTTGAAAATATTACAAAGGATGAGAACGAGGCGTGATGTCCTACCTATTATGGGACTACCCTAGAGGACTGTTGTGACCTGGACCAGTAGCAGGACCCTTTAGCAGTGGATGACACTCCTTTAGGCTAGGATGTCTTTTCATTATATTTACATTCTGGATTACTGTATTTGATATTTGGGATATTTTTGGATTTGTGTTATCATAGACACTTAGACTTCTATCTATTGTATCTCTCTGTGGATTCCATTTCATTTCATATCTATCTATCTATCTTATCATTCTGCATTAGATGTGATTGAAACTATATTCTGTTATGTCACCTTAATTCATTCGGAGTGTATATACTGTACAGGTACCTTATATATTGTTAGATGATTGACCTAGGACAACGTTCTACCGCCGACACTGCGGCGTAGGCTGGACGTACCCACTTCTCGTGCCCTTACTCTAGGGTGCGGGTCGTGATACGTTTTTAGTGGTGGCCCATGCAGGTCGAGTTAATGTAGTGGTATTCGAACTAGAGTATCACTACAGCTTGCATTAGAATTACGATATTTTTGAAGGTACTCAATCACAGTTAGGATTCCTTGAGAGATTCCTGGGATGACCCTTGAGAATCTTATTGAACTTTAATTTGAAATCTTTTTCCTTGTTTTGTTCGCTCTCACTCCTTGATTATTGAATTTGATTTTTGATGGATCGTTGTTGACTTTGATTTTCCCATCGAGATGAATTTTATGGCCTGAGTTACGATATTTTCTGATAACATATGTTGACAGAAATAACAGGGATGGTAAAACGTCTACTTGATTATGGAACCTGTAGTTTATCGCAGCCATATTAGCTGGCGTGGCGGAACATAGAGACCTGACTTCGGATGTACGTATCTTGGTTATGAGATTTAGAATTTCTCGCACCTATACTAGTCGGCATAGCGAGATTTTCAGACGACATGATTATAGAGGTGCATACCCCAGTTATGGAATCTATCGTTTATCGCAGCCTTGCTTACTGGCATGGCGAGGACTCTGAGTAACATGATTTTGGACAGACGCATATGACTATCAGATTGTATCTTGAGAAGGTTTTAAACATATCATCTCTATCGTACCCTTCTGTTGTTATAAATTATATTCCATCATCAAATAACTTAGGAGTAAGGATATTTAGTTTGTAGAGCTTATTCATATTTAGTTCTTTCATAGTGTAATGATATGATGAATTGTAGAGTGTCTGTACGCTAGAGATGATAGTTAGCATTGATATTAGAATAATAATCCATTGTAGATGATTCCCCTGTTATTTATAATACCTACCAGTTTTTATATAGGATGCTAGTCTGCCTTACAGTCTTGATGGTTTCTTATTATTTCCCTTACCTTTCCAGTAGGGCACCTATGACCAGAGCCTGTCCTTGAGTGTAGCTGTGGCTTCACCTGAGACTGAGGGTTTTCCTCTGCCTCCTAGAGTGGTACCCCATACCAAATTCTCGGGAGGGTTTTGTAGCTCCCCTTCCCAAAAAATTTGAAATATTTTATTTATTATTTTAATTGATTTAAATGGTAATTATTAGATTTTTATAAATAATTTCTAGAAATTTGATATATGTAAATTAAACGTATTATTAATATCTAATGGTGTTGTAGAATATTTGGAAGAGTTGGCAGGCCAAAGAAAGACTTGGTGTAATATGATGCATACATGATACATTGGTTTATTCATTTTGTTATCATAGTTAGTATTATTATTATCATTATTATATTATTGAGGTTATTATTAAATAATACTATTTATTTGTTTATCCGTGGTTATTAATTTAATTAAATTGATTTTCTAATAATAGATAAGTATTATTCATTACTTAAGTATCAATTACGCATCTTAATCATTAGGTTATTAGTTAGTAATGAATACTATTAATTCATTATCTTTTAAACTAAACCAATGCAGAAGATGGGGCACCTCCCACCTGCTTACCCACAGTTATCCAAAGTCGAGAGCCTCTAAAGCCACTTTCATACATAAATAGCTAATCTACAAGTAAAATAACTTTCAGTTGGAAAATTCTTCGAATACATTAGAATACTGTTGAGAATGTTTTATGAATTAAAACAGGATTTTCATTTACAAATACCTATAAAAGAATAGCCCTTAATTTCTCCCCACACCCAAGCCCAGCCGGCCAGCCCAAGGCCCATACAGATCAGCCAAACCATAAGGACTGAGAGCCCAAGCAGCCGAGCAAAATCGTAAGAACTGAGAGCCTAAGCCCCGACCTTCTCTGTTCGGACCCGAAGTCTTGAAGTATATATGAATACGCAAAGAACGAGAGAGGAGCAGAACGCAAAAACCCTAGCCGCGTCAACCCAAACCACCCTCAACGTCCTGGCGGCCACCCGTCGGCGGCGCCATCGCCACGCGCGGCCGGACGGCGGCTAGGGAGGCGCGCGCACGGCGACTGAACGGAAGATGACAGCAGCTGCGACGGTTGCGAGCACAACTTCGTCGCGACAATTCGTCGTACACGGTAGATCGTTTCCCGAACCGCTTGTGCTGGCATGTAGCCCATATATACCCCTTAGAATCCCTTCAAATAGGTTTAAATCTCATGCGCTAGATTGCCCGATGAATCGATATAAAGTCGAACCGAAATCATGTTCAAAAACAGGACATTAGGTAGTCGAAGTACTCATGTTTACGAACGAATCATCGTTAACCCAATAACCTTTTTGAAAATCTATTTAATGACAGTCCTAGACAACCTATAGGACATCACAACCCTTCTTGTAGTGTCACTCCCCATTCCCGGAATACGTAAATTTTTGATTTTTTCATGTATATGGTATCTGGCACCTGTATCTTTATTGCATTTATCCTGTATTTGTAACTGGCCATGGCATGGAACAGTATATCGTCGCGGATTAGTGTGCCATCCCTTGTCCTTGTCTGGTTGTAGGCGTGGTTCACTGTTTCGATGATAAAATTTCTGAACCATGTTGTGGTTAGGATTTTATTTAATTAATTTAATTAGTTGTATCATGTAGCATTTAACATGTCATTAGTCATGTGGTTAAGAGCATGCTTAAGTTTAGGGTTTCTTTGAGTCAACCCAACCCCTATATATATTCTCTTCCTCACTCTCTCTCCTCATTCACTATTTTCATTTCTTTTCCTCCCAACCAATAGGCAAGTACATCTTGCACCAAATGGAGAGATTATTGCATTTTCATTTCTTGATTTTTCTTTGATATTATTTTTCTATATTGTTCTTCTCTTCATTCTCTACAAGATTAGTTCTTGGAGTTTTTGATTTTAATGGCTAGTTTGGTGTAGATCTAAGTTTCTAAAACTAGGGTTATATGGGTTTCCATGGTTTTGATCTATCAAACTTGGTTGTTTTCGAAAACTAATGGTCCTATGTTGTAGAAAATTCAATTCTATCCAATTTTGACCTTTGAAAAGTTAGATTTCGACTTGATTTGAGAAAGTTATGGCCAAAACAATTTTGGTCAAACTTCTATGTTCATCTGTTCTGATTCTGGCAGGGACGATAAATAGTGTCTGGCCGCATAAAGAATTTCTGGCCGCATGAGCATTTTTGAGCCGCATAAGAATTTCTGGCCGCATGACCATTTCTGGCCGTATGGACATTTTTGGGCCGCATGACCATTTCTGGCCGCATGAGCATTTTTGGGCCGCATGACCATTTCTGGCCGCATGAGCATTTTTGAGCCGCATAAGAATTTCTGGCCGCATGAGCATTTTTGGGCCGCATGACCATTTCTGGCCGCATGAGCATTTTTGGGCCGTATGACCATTTCTGGCCGCATGAGCATTTTTGAGCCGCATAAGAATTTCTGGCTGCATAACCATTTCTGGCCGCATAAGCGTTTTTGGGCCGCATGACCATTTCTTGCCGCATGACCATTTCTGGCCGCATGAGCATTTTTGAGCCGCATAAGAATTTTGAGCCGCATAAGGCTGATTTTTGGCTGATTTTGATTGTTTGATGCTCTTTTTGACTGATTTGTGGCCAGAATTTCTCCAAACTTCCAACATGAAAGTTGTAGATCTTTGTCTTGGCTTCAAGGACCTTCATGTCTCACTTTAACTATAATTCATATGTGACTTTTATGTCACGAGGGGTCCACGTGACTTCCTGACTTGACCGTGTTCCTGACCTGATTACATGTATACGTGCTGGTACCTATTCTAAGTGTGTATTGAGATACAATATTAGTATGTACTACGGTGCTATTTAACGAGTGCACTGAGGTGTGACTCTACGTGCTAAGTGATCATTCATGTTATATGTCAATACATGTGTACCTTCCAGCAAGTCATGGTAATTGGTCAATAATAGTGTCGTGGTAAAATAATTGTTGTTTGATGCATTACACTAAGCATGGATCTAGATTGAGCAGATATGGATTCATACTTAGGGTACGCGTACTATGGTACGACATATAGGAGGATGACCATGTGACCACAACATGTAATTCCATATCAAGATAGGGTTAATCTAAGAAACTCAAATTGGTAGATGCATTAGGTGGGAAGAATCCCGAGATCGTGCCATACTGGCCACCCCAGTTCCTGTCCTGACGTGTCAGGTTGGCCGCCACGGATACAGTTTCATCCGCCTATAGTGGATGACTATATCCGATTCCTACGCACTATGTGTTATATGTTTTAGCTCGGTGGCCTTACGGGGGACCGGTGCATAATCAAAGTGCTATGTGTATATGTATATTATATGGTTTGGCTAGCCCTGCTGGGTTGACACGATCTGAGGATTCCTATATATACATTACTGGGATAATCCAGACAAATCATAGAAAGCCGTAGGATTGATTGGCCGCTTGTAAGCTGACTTGTTTGTGATATGTTTTCTTCTGTTAGCTACCGAGGAACATGGACTATCGTGGTGCGTGGTCCAACCCATGTCCTTGTTTGGTTGTTGGGTTGGACTATTGTGCTGCGATAGGCTATGGACCAAAGTCACGATCAGAAGCCCTTTTTACCTGCCCATGGTTATAGGATATATCTTATTTCGGCACGATATTGGCACCGTTTGTCCTTGTTTGGTTGTAAGGGTGTCGTATTGTCTCGATGATATGGTATAAGCCTATAGCTCGTGAATCAGGTCTTATTTAACTCATTGGATTTATCTCACTCTTTTGTGCTCCCTTGTGGTACTTGCTATTCGGGACCTGACCCCGCTGGTTTTGTTTGGCCAGATCTCGTAGCAGCTCCAGAGGATCCAGCCTTCCACCCGAACAATGGTGCACACCAGGAGTATGGACGCCAGGGACCATGAGTGGGTTTCTTCTTCACCGCTCTGATATCTTCTATTTTGCACTTAGCGTTTAGCCACCGGCACTTGTTTAGCCGGCAGTTCTGGACACTAGTTTCCTTTGCATAATTGTAATTAGATCAGACTGCAGCTGACTATAGTTATGTACTATTGACTCTCGGAACTAGCTCATCATTTTGTATAGCTAGACTCATGAATCATTCTGATGAAGCGTCGGGGACGCCTTACTGCTTTGTCTTATATGATCATTATTTACTGTTTCTTGTTTTGATTGATTGAGACATAGATGCTCTGTGGGACCATAGGAGACCTGATTGTAGCATGTACCCCCTAGTCTCTTGACAGCCACGATCGCCGTATGACGTGTATATACCTCATACGGTGTAGCTGGCCTAGTCCGTCTCAGTATTCCGGTACTGGGGCGTGACAAGGTTTTAGTGGTGGCCCATGCAGGTCTGTTTTTCAGACTTGTGGGGTGTTGCGATTATAGGAGTCTCAATCAAAACATGTTCCCCTTGATCTCCTGATTCGTTTTCCTCTTTCTTCCACCTCGATTGCTAACATGGTTATCATCCTCGATTCTTTTCCGTCCTGTCTTTTGATACCTTGTATCCTTTCCTTTAGGGTCACATCATTCTCGGCTATTGGAGGAGCCGGCATGGGAGAGAATCCAGTAGATCAGGGACCAGTTGGAGATCAGCAAGGGGTAGCCCCTCTACCTGGACAGATTCCCATTGAGAACGTTACCGAGCATGAGCCAGTTGAGCTACAGAGGCCAGAGGATCCCGTACCTCCAGTGATGCCGGCAGTACCAGTAGCACTAGATGCGTCGACACTATTGCAGATTATTAGAGGGTTATTGGAGACCCAGCAACGCCAGACGGTAGCCCAATATATATATACGTATGCGTATACTATATATATATTTATATATACACATATATATATCTATTACACATACGCAAATACATATATATATTTATATACACATAAACACACACACACATATATATATATATATATATATATATATATATATATATATATATATATATATATATATATATATATATATATATATATATATATATATATATATATATATATATATATTATATATTTTTTTTTAAACACATATATTTATATATATATATATATATATATATATATATATATATATATATATATATATATATATATATATATATATATATATATATATATACGTACACATTCACATATATATATACATACACTTAATAAATTATAAATACATTTACATGCCGATATATGAAATATATATATCCTGATATTTATATATATAAATACCACAAATTCCATATAGACAATAAAATATTTTAAATGACCAATATTAATAATATCTAAAAGTAATAAATATATTTATTTAATCATCATTAAATCAAATAAAGGAATAAATAAATATTTAAAAAATATTCTCGGGAAGGGGAGCTACAGATGTTGCCCGAACCTCTGCTGCTGCGTCGAAAGTGGCGGTCCTCTAGATGGTGGTCCAGCCCCTGGTGCCCTCGCGGCTGGGCAATCCCGGATCTGGTGGGTGGTAGACCCACAAACTAGACACTGCCCCCAACCTCTTTCTACAGATGGAGTAATCATGCCCTGGCCTCCTACAATATGAACACATAGCTCCCTTCTGCGGCCGTGGTCCCGGGGCTCTAGCTGGTGGGGTTGGGTGATGTGGTGTGGGAGGACGGTATGTCTGCTGGTGCGGCGCCGGTGCTCTCGGCTGGAAAGCTTGGCGCTTGGAAGGTCCCTCGTAGTGTACGGGAGCCGGCCTCTTGCAAGACAGAAGACGCTCCTCTATGCTCCGGGCCAACTCTAGGCTCTGGTAGTAGTCAGTCGTCCCGTTCGCTACTAGAAGAATGCCAATGTCTGGGACTAGACCATAGCAAAACCTATGTATCATCTCCTCTGGGTCTGCAACCAGACTAGGAGCGAAACGACTCAAGCGACTAAACTATGCCGCGTACTCGTCAACAGAACGGTTCCCCTATTGGATGTTCTGGAATTGTAGCCCCATGGCTACTGTAGCGGTGGTTGAGAAGAATTTCTTCTTGAACTGGATCTTAAACTAATCCCGTGTGGCTCTCCCTCTCGTGAATAGTGGCTCATTCCTGAACCAAACTCCTGCCAAGTCTGTCAGCAAAAATCCCGCTGCCTCGACCTGAAGGTCACCCCGCAACCTAGCTCCAAGGAGCTTCCTCTCTACCGAGTCTAGCCAGTCATCTGCTACTATGATGCCCTCAGTCCCCGGGAACTCCCTGGGGTTCAAGCCCATGAAGTCCTTGATATTTTCCGCTCTCTACCGTGGCTCTACCGGTGGTGGAACCATGGTACGCTCATCAGAACGCTCCATGCTCTGGCGGAGTAAGGTGGTCTGCTCCTGATGGGTCGTTAGGAACCCCTAGATCAGAGTGAGCAGTTGGTTCCTGTCGAGAGTGACGGAAGCCTGGGTAGGTCCACTAATAGGTAGTGGTGGGAGTATCGGGTCCTGTTGGGACTGTGATGTGGAAGGTGGTGGAGGCATCTGGATTAGTGGATTTATGGAGTGGGGTAGTATGGTAGGTAGAGGTAGAGGTGGAGGTGCATCGGTCAACTGGTCAACCGGCTGGATAGGAAGCGTGCCATTCTCAGGGGTGGCATACTGGGACGAGCGGGTGAGCACCATCTAATAAATAAAAGGACTTATAAGGACTCTTTTAAGTAAACAATCATAAACAAAAAGAAAATCTAATTTTTAATAACGAGCATATGAGGTGATGAGTTCCTATGTTACAATCATAGTAATCCTCTAGGTGTTCTAAATGTCATTCCTAGTATTGTCTAGTTACCTTAAGTTTCTAATTGCAGGTATGCTTGGTACAAGGACGTAACCAAACAATTTATTCAGGACCTGCATGGGCCACCACTAAAAATATGTCACGATTCGCTACCCAAATTATTGGGCCGGGCCGAGTCATGTCCAGTCTACGCTTGAGATAAAGCGTAATAAGCTATTCTAAAGACAACAAGATAAGATCAAAGTGTGCTAACAGTTCTATATATCGATATTGAGCCAGAATATATCTCAAACACAAAATCATCTCGTATATAAATATGTTCCAAATACAAGGTCAAGACATAAAACTGGATACAGGTCCAGTATCAAAATACATAGTCTAAACATGACTACTCTCAAAAGTCCCGAACAACTAAACAAACTAGACGAGTTTCCCCACAGGTACATCCTCGTAAGGTAAAGCCTCATCCTCGACGGCAACTCCATAATAGGAATCACATAGCAACTCCTCCTCGGTAAGTATACCTACAACATTATCCTGTCAGGACGGAAGCAAGTACTGATTCTAACAAACTAAATATATGAAGCATGAAATGAATAGGAGTGTAATAAACAGGAATCATGGTATATCATAATCTATCATGGCAAGGATACAAATGTCATAGAGACAGATGTATATGTAATGTTTAAAACTGTAGCAGGTATGTGATTGTCAATAGTTGTAAAATGTACTGTGGCACAAGTATATAAAATGTACTTCCCTACAAGTAAACAAGCGATAGATGTACATACGTACAGATACAGCTGGTGCGCCTACGACAAGGTATACATAAAATGTCAACCTTGCTCGGTACGTACGTACGGGAGAAGGGGCATGATCACGTACTCAACTATCAGTTTTTTCATAACTCAGATTCTAACATGTGAGAGATATGTGAACAATATAGAACATGGTGGATACTGAGAGCAGTATAAAGCATGTGAAATATGGAGAGATATGACTTGCGGTATTTAACATGGTTTATACACAATCCATTATATACAGTAAATAAAGTTTGTAGAGGTACTTGCCTCTAGTAAAGCAAGGTAGTGAAGGAAATGCTATAGATATCTGGTGTCCCAGCACTGTCACAAATATGAACTATCTCATCTATCTAAATTATAAACAAATATTAACACTACTGGTGTGACACGACGCATCTGGATACTTAGCTAAGTGAAATTAGCATAGAAATCCAACATGAGGTGATATGGCATCTAAACCAACCTCTAGGTCTTCTATTCTAAGGTAGGTCAACACTTTAAATACTAGTAATACCCAAAAATCACAAATCATGACTTAAAAACAATTATTAATTAATAATTCCATCTGTGCACTTTACTCTAGTAATTATTAAAATAGCTATTTAACTCTAAAAATTACAAAACAAAACTCTAAACTCAATCTTGTTAATTATATAAATTTACACTAATTTTTATGGAATTTAAAAACCCTCATAGATATTTATTAAAAATCAGTAAACATAAATACCCTGAAAATGAGTTCTGTTTTCCTATTTTTATAAAATACCAAAAGCACTAATTAAATCCTAAAAAAATTATGTTAAATTAGCTAAATTAACATAGTATTTAAATACAATTTTGTCCAGATTTTTACAGCAATTAAATTATATATAAAAATTCAAATACAGCAAGTTACAAATTCTGGAAAATAAATAATTAATTATTTAGTATTTTATCCTCGTATACGAAATTGAACCGGAGTCCAGATACGGAGCCCAAAGCCATGAATCAAGTCCAATATGACTCGTATAGGCCTTGAATGTATTTAGACTTATTTAAGTTCACAAAACCCATGCTAGGTCTGGACTTAAATGGCCGTACTTCACAGTTTACAAAAATACTGATTTAAATAAGTAATAAAATAATATATTTTAATATAGTAAAATATGCACATCATGAATACTGTTAATAAAATAACATGTATATATATATAGCATAACTATATTTGTATATAAATACACAAGTGTGTATAAATTCAAAATGCATATATATATATATATATATATATATATATATATATATATATATATATATATATATATATATATATATATATATATATATATATATATATAAATACAGTATATATAATATATATAACAGTATATATAATATATATATATAATATACACATACATATACATATATACATATATAAATACATATACACATATATAATTAAAAACCCGGCCCAAAGCCCATTAGGCCCAAACCCATACCCATTATAAACAGTAAACCCGTTAATTTAAAACCCATTACTGTGCGGGTTAAACTCGTTAACATAAATTTAAACCCATTAACCCATTTATTTTAAACCCGTGTCCTGACAATTAGGGACACGGGCACACGAATCCTGTGTCCGAGGCTAGCACGACACGTAAATGATGTGTCCACGTTCACCACTGGACTCCCCAACATTGGGCGAGTCCACACACGTGTACACGAGACACGACTCGACACCTAGGAGGAATGACACGTACGTGTCCGGTGCGAAGGAGTTGTCGGAGGAGCTATACGGCAGAGAAGACGTCGGGGTTGTCGAGAAAAATTGCACGGTGGTCGTCTCGTCGGGCGAAGAGTTTGGTGGTTGTCAGAGGCGGTGGCGTGGTTTGTAGTGGTGGCGCTCCTAGATCTAGGTCTCCCGGCGAACTCGTCGAAGAAGAACAGGTAGTGTGGAGGCTGGGGTGGTCGGGGAGTAGAATAGGGTTAGGGGTTTGGTCGGGGAGTCTATTTATCGGGCTGGGGCGAGTTTAGATTAGGGTTTCGGTCAGTAGTTTAGGAATTAGGATTAGGGTTTAGGCCAAGGTCGGCGGATTAGTCGGGACGAAGGCGGTGATCGGGTGGTCGGTTTGCAGAACCCCCCCCCCCCCCCCCCCCAATATTAGATATTACAATAAACCCCCACCGCCATAGTTATGCAAAATCCAATTTGCATAATACCCCCCCCCCCCCCCCCCCCCGCTCTGCTCTGTGCAAATAAAATTTGCACAGACAAATCAAATATTGCAAACTGTATTTAAAACATTTAAACTAATTACAAAATGCTATTAAAACAATTTAATAAATTACAAAATTATATTTTAAGCTTTAAAAACCATTTAAAAATTATTTAAAAATTCTAAAAAATTTCTAATAATTATAATAATTTGTTTTAAGGATATAAATGCTATTTAAAATAAAAAATATTTTAAAAATCTAGGGGCTTACATAAGATGAGACAAGTTCACCAAAACTACCTCACCTGAGCGAGGGGTCGCCTCGACCGAGTGATGTCTCCGAGCAAGCCTTTGCAAGGCAAAGTCCGAACGCCGTTGGCATTTCGATTCCTCCGATTGACTGAGCGGGACGGGGCACTACACCCCTCCCCTCCCCTGTAGGAGCGAGGGCTATCTCCCTATTCCATTTCTTGCTTTTTCGATTCCAATGAAGGCTTTAGCCACCACGGTTAACGTGGATTAATATATATATATATATATATATATATATATATATATATATATATATATATATATATATACATGTTTTATTTTTATTTTTTTGAGGTGTCCTTTTTTCAAGTTGGGTGCCCAGGGGGAAATTCGAACCCAAGATCTGTGCTCGGACGGCCCCCCGCACTACCACTAGGCTAGTGCTAGTGCCTTAGGGATATTTATATATGGGTCCGAATCAGGAGTCCCTTTTTCGGAGTCCAGCCGAAGCCCTGCGATCCTTGGTCGTTTGATCGCGCGGCATCGCATGGGCCCCACTCGATCCAATGGTGTGGGAGGACGGGGCTCCGCGTGCAGGTTATATATATATATATATATATATATATATATATATATATATATATATATATATATATATATATATATATATATATATATATATATATATATATATATATATATATATATATTATTATTATTATTATTATTATTATTATTATTATTATTATTCGTACAAGAAAATATGACGACTTATTAAGCAAAATTGGTTTCACTTGCAACTCCTATGTAATTACACCTCCTATGTGAAAGGATATGGGTGTCGAGCACACACGTTGCGTGTCCAACATATTTTAGAAATATCGATGCCATTTTATGTATCAAAGACAACTACGACAATTTAAATGTAAATAACAAAATTCATGGATTGTCGTCCATTTGATCTAATCTACCATAATTTAAATATATTATATTCAAATTACTAAACCTAATTTATAATTTTGAGTCTAATCTATGTAAAGATTTAATGTAAGCCAAATCTAACTAACAATATAATTTTATAATAATTAAGAATTATAATTATAATCAAATTTAATTTAGTCTAATTTACAATCTTATCAAATTTAATTTAGTTTAATATAAGCCAAATCTAAATTAATTTAACTTAATCTACTTGGATAAAAAAAGTTAATATAATTTAACTTAGTCTAATGTAATCTAAATTTTTTATTTAAAATTTGTTGTAATTTATAACTTAAATATAATAATATGATCATTTATAATAATTGTTTTTAAATGAAAATTACAAAAAAATCATCACGAAGTACATATAGAAACATAAGAGTTTTTTTTTTCCTGATTGTTGTTTAGTAGTTTTTCTAGAAGTTGGAATAAAACTGAGGAGGGAGTTTATATATATATATATATATATATATATATATATATATATATATATATGTGTGTGTGTGTGTGTGTGTGTGTGTGTGTGTGTGTGCGCGCGCGCGCGCGCGCGTTGCGCTCGCGCTCTCTAGTGAGCGTTATAGCCAGGGGCAGATCCAGAAATACAAACTAGGGTGGACTAGACTGGATTAGGGTGGGCTAGACTGGATTAGGGTGGGCTATAGGTGTAGGCTAACTCCTATAAAACAATTATATGAATAAAAAAGAAGAAGAAAATTGGATAGGGTAGGCTGGAGCCCATCCGAGGCAAAGCCTGGATCTGCCTAGCCCACCTTATGGAACATTATCTACGACATAGTTAAGAAAATTATAAAAAGCATATATAGTATTGAATTTTTTTAAATATTTCGTTAGAGAGAGTTTATTTTAGATTTATTTTCAAAGATTGATTTAAGTAGACATAGCTTATTTTTTAAGGTACATTATTTTTAACAGACATATTTGTTTTTTAATATTTTAAAATTAAAATTTAAATTTAAATTTAAATTTAAATTTAAATTTTAATTAAAATTTAAATTTAAATTAAAGTTAAAATTTAAATTAAAAATAAAAATAAAACTAAAACTAAAATTAAACTAAAATTAAAATTAAAATTAAAATTAAAATTAAAATTAAAATTAAAATTAAAATTAAAATTAAAATTAAAATTAAAACTAAAGTAAAATTTAAATTAAAACGAAAACTAAAACTAAAATTAAAATTAAAACTAAAACTAAAACTAAAACTAAAAACTAAATTAAAACTAAAATTATAAATTAAAATTAATTAAAATTAAAATTAAAATTAATTTTCATGTAATGTTGATATTCTTTTCAATATTAACATTAATGTTAATATTAATATTAATTAAATTTTAATTTAATGTCAATTTTAATATTATTATTAATTTAACTTTAATTTAATGTTAATATAGTATTAGTTCTAATATTAATGGTAAAAATAATCTACTGGAAATTGTTGAGAAACCCAATTTCGGGGTTGGTTTTTATGAAAAATCCACCCGCATGATGGGTTTTATGAAATGCCCAGAATTATATATTTCCACGTTAAATATTCCAAGATTTCCTTTAGATGCTATGTATTTACAAAATTACCATTTTGATAATACCATAACTACCCCTTCGCACAAACTCAGATTTGGATTGCGATTCTCGTCTTCTTCTTCTTCAAGAGAGAGACATCTGAATTCCATTGCTCTCATCTTCAGCAGAGATCGCAAAGATCGTTCATAGTTCACTATTCTTTTCTTCAGTCGAACTTCGATCATCGCTCATCATCTTTATCATCATTATCATCATCTTCCTGGAGAGATTTGAAGTTTTTCGACGATTAGGTCAATTGTGGAGAGAAGATCTTTTTCTTCTTTTCCATAAGAGTTAGCATCATTTTGAAAGAAGAACGAAACTCTTTATTCATGACAATTTTTTCTAAAAAATAAAAAATTAGGTTTCTGTCAACTGTTCTCCATCATTCTCTGTGATTTTAACACGGAGAATTGATTCTCCGTAATTTTAACACGGAGAATGACCATTCTTCGTGATTTTAACGGAGAATAGTCATTCTCCGTGATTTCTAATACGGAGAATGACCATTCTCCGTGTTAAAACCACGGAGAATGGCCATTCTCTGTGTTAAAATTACGGAGAATGATCATTCTCCGTCATTTTAACACGGAGAATGGCTATTCTCCGTGGTTTTAACACGGAGAATGACCATTCTCCATGTTAAAATGACGGTGAATGACCATTCTCCGTCATTTTAGCACGGAGAATAGTCATTCTTCCTTATTTTAACACGGAGAATGGTCATTCTCTTGCATTTTAACAAGGATAATGGCCATTCTCCGTGATATTAACACGGAGAATGACCATTCTCCGTGATTTTAACACGGGGAATGGTCATTCTCCGTGATTTTAAGAACGGAGAATGGTTATTCTCCGTGATTTCTAATACGGAGAATGACCATTCTCCGTGTTAAAACCACAGAGAATGATCATTCTCCGTCATTTTAGCACGAAGAATAGTCATTCTCCTGCATTTTAACAAGAAGAATGGTCATTTTTCGTGATATTAACACGGAGAATTGCCATTCTCCGTGATATTAATACGGAGAATTGCCATTCCCCGTGATATTAATACGGAGAATTGTCATTCTCCGTGATTTTAACACAGGGAATGGTCATTCTCCGTGATCTTAAGAACGAAGAATGGTCATTCTTCGTGATTTCTAATACGGAGAATGACCATTCTCCGTGTTAAAAACTACGGAGAATGGACATTCTCCGTCATTTTAGCACAGAGAATAGTCATTTTTCGTCATTTTAACACGGAGAATGGTCATTCTTCTGCATTTTAACAAGGAGAATGGCCATTCTCCGTGATATTAACACGGAAAATTGTCATTCTTCGTGATATTAACACGAAGAATTATCATTCTCCTGCATTTTATGGCCAGTTGAAACTTTGGAGGGCTATAACTTTTGACTGGGAGGTCGAAACGAGACCCGGTTTGTCGCAAAATGAGCGTATTTCTAAGGAGCCTGAGATAAACTCCCCCACCATTTGTCGGCCTTTTGAAATTTTAGAATCACCAAAAAAATAATGTTTGGACCTCCATTTTAACAGTTCTACCGTTTGTCGGCCTTTCCGAAATTTTTCGACGAGTTTTTGAAGGAAGGTTTGAGGATTTTGGAGGAGAAAACCTAAATTCGAAACTGAGCGGCGTATGGAAGAAGAGGAAGTGTAGAAACGTTTTTTTTGAAGAGTAGGGTTCATGGCTGTTTTCAATAAATTAGAAGGGTAAAAGGGTCATTCAGAACCCCCTTTATATATTTTTCGCTAATTCTGGACACGCGATGAAATGTTATTTTGCGGTGGATTTACATAAAATTTTTACAATTTTTGGGCATTTCATAAATTTCCCCAATAATCTATCTTTAAAATTATCTATCTTTAAAAAAGAATCTACCTTAAAAACAAATCTAAAGTAATATATATTTAAATATAGATTTATATTTCTTTACGTGAAATAACACGCATATTTTTTTAGAAGCAACATAACTATTCCATAGACAACTATATATATATATATATATATATATATATATATATATATATATATATATATATATATATATATATATAGAGAGAGAGAGAGAGAGAGAGAGAGAGATAGATGAGGAATCCACATTAGACATGTCAATGGATAGTCCAAAATTCGAATCCGATCCGATTTCGTATCCGAACTTTCGGATATTTTTCAAAATTTCGGATATCGGATTCGGATATCCGAATATTTTTCGGATATTATCCATTTTCGGATACGAATTCGGATATTAAGGTATTCGAATCCGTTAATATCTGATCCGACTTTAAATTACAAATTTCGGATATCGAATTCGGATATCCAAAATTTTATATATATTATACTATAATGTATATGTAATATATATTAATTAATAGAGAAGATTAAAGTATTTTATTCTCAACTGACTTTTACATAAATTAATTATATATAATTTATATATAATAGTAATATATATTAATTACAATTTACAACAAAAGAAGAAATGACTCAAATATGTAGAAAAATTGAATTTGGTTTTCGGATATTCGGATAATAACTAAATTTTTAATATTTCGAATTTCGGATATTCGGATAATAACTAAATTTTTAATATTTCGGATTTCGGATATTTGAATACTAGCATTCGAATTTTTTAGCTAATCGGATTGGATATTATTCGATATCCGTTAAACTAGACGGATACGAATTCGGAGTGTCAAAAGAGATATCGGATCGGATTCGGATATTGCAAAAAAATTCGGATACGGATACGGATATTGTCCTGTCCGTTCCGATAAGCATCCGTTGACACCCCTAATCCACATCCCCTCACTTTTGCATCCCCTAAACATCCCCTTTTTTGTATCCATTGAATCTCGTTTAAGTTATCTAATCTTAACCATTGAAAAATCAACGGTTAAGATTAGATGACTTAAAACAAGATCCAATGGTTGTTATCATGGAGATGCTTGTAGGATGCAAAAGTGAGAGGATGTTATATATATATATATATATATATATATATATATATATATATATATATATATATATATATATATATGTGTGTGTGTGTGTGTGTGTGTGTGTGTGTGTGTGTGTCAAGTGACAATTATGTGCAACTTTCTAGAAAAACTAATTATGAATTCCCAAATTGTGGCATACTCAAAATGCATTATTAGTTTCATAATGGATCATGAATGCATGCATAATTATGTAAATAATAACCATAGCAACAACTTTAAGGATCTACTTGGCAACGATGTTTTAATCGATTTTGAAGTATTTCTGAATCGACCTATTATGAAAATTTCTGCTTGTTAATTTTTTGAGGTACTGATTTTGGTAGGCTTAAAATCCCCAAAGTCGATGTAATGTAATCTTGAGTGACTTTATAAACACCCCAACTCGATGGTTTTGAGGGATTTTATTATTTTATTACATTTATATTCTTATTAAAAATATAAAATTATAACTACTAATATCCTACACCATTTTTTTCTTTTTCATCTGTGTTTCTCTTCTAATTCTTCCAAACTATGGCTACTTTTTTCGATAAGTTTTTAAAAATCATACTTTCAACCATGTATTTCTATTATTTCATGTTTTTTTATTATTTTGATCAAATATGGACTTCTACCTCATGATCGAGACGTGGACATGGTAGCATTTTCCATGCTCATGACCGTTTGTTTATATATGAAGTAAAAAACTTTCAAAAATGCTCGTTAACGAATTATCAAGCATGGATTTGACTGGTTTAAAAGTCACTACTTAAAACCATCCAAAAACGGATCCCTCATAACCGGTACTATAAAAATATCTCATAACTGCTACCCCCTACAATTGCCAAGCAGACCCTAAGGGTATGTTTGGTAAACATGAACTAATAATGTAGTCATGAGATCTTATGTTTGGTTGGACGTTGGATTTGGATTTGAAAAGTGGGTAACAATTACTTTCTAAATCCAAAACTAAGACTTAGAGGCTATTATACATTCTCCTACATGTTCGAATTTGGGAGAGATAAAGTTGGATTTATATTCTCAATAATTTTATTGTTCTATTAAAAATTCAATTAACACTAATCATAAATTAATTAATAACTTAATTAACAATTAATTAATATTTACTTAATATTTTATATATTATTTTTTATTCTTAATTAATATAAATAAAGTTTTAGAATATTTAATTTAAATAAAAATAATAGAAATTAAAAATGTTTAATATATAATACTAATAGGCAATTATAAATTAAACTTGAGAATAATTAGTACGTACTATTATATTATTATACAATTAGATAGTTAACTAAAATTGAAATAATTTTTTAATATTTAAATTAATTATTTATTTTAAAGTTATAAATAACTAAAAATAATTTTGTTCACATTAATCATAAGTACTTAGTAATTATTACTACTACTTAACCATACTATTTTGTAAATTAGATAATTAATATTTTGTGAATATTAGTTAACCTATATATATTTTGGATTATGAGTAAACCATAATATTATATAATTATTTTTTTATGAAATTATAATATTTAATTAGTTAACTATAATATTTTGCTAATATTAATTGTTTATATTATTAGTTAGCTTTAATTTTTTTTTAGTAAATACATCCTACTAATCCAAACAAAGAATTGGATTATATCCACTAAATCCGAATTTCAAATTATCAAAAGACATTTGGTCTAAATCCTGAAACTATAATATTTTCAAATTATATTTCTATTTTTTGACAACTCAACAATTTATCACCTTTTATATATATAATATTTTTTATCACACTTATATATATATTATGTGAATGCCTCATAACTCGCTTACAAAGAAAAAGACGTCATCAGGAATGGCAATTTTTTCGAAATTGTCCGATGGAGACTTTTTTTTTCGGGGACGCGTTTGGTGTGTTAAAATGTGGACATGGACGGAAATGCTGGCGCGTACACATTACGCGCGCCACTAGATAGGCCGACGATGACGACACGCACGTGTGGCCCACATGATTAGTCCACAACATCTCACAAGTGAGTAAGTAATAGAAACTAATATTAAAAAAGAGAGTAAGTAATAGAAACTAATATAAAGACGAATATAATAACTCCTAGTCAATGTGGGACTAGAAATGAGAACTTGATTTTTCAATGAGAATAATACAAAAAATATATAATATTTTTGAAACTATAAATGTATTTATTATGATGATAAAATTAATAGTAATTTCTGTGCTCCTAGACGAAAATTCTGGCTACGCCACTGGGCACCATTATAATTTGTTGATGATTGATAAGAATTCAAAAAAACCAACACATTTTTAAAAAAATTTAATCCATAATAAACTTAAGCTTTAAGTCTTTTAAATTCATTATATTGTACACGAGTCTTCCAAATTTTATTTTAAATTTTACTCGCTTCCCAAATTCACAATAAAATTTCATTTTAACCTAATTTGGGGCAGACAAAAAGAAAAGAAGTTAAAAGGATGGTGGCAATTACGAACGAGATTAGGACTAAAGTAATATTAGTGAAAGTTAATGGTATATTTGTGCAAATTAGCCAAAATTTTACGAAATTTAGGCATTTAACAATACACGAACCAAATTTCAAGTTCTTTCCGTTTCCATGCGTTCTCTACATCTCGGAGAGAGCGCAGAGGAGACGCAAAAAAATTAGGGTTTCTTTTTTGGTACAAAAGAATTAGGTTGTCCAATCTGTAGGAGGAGAGGAAGAAGAAGGAGATGAGTCTCGAAGACCTCAACAAAGTATGGGAGGTCAGAGCGCTAAAGAGGAAGCCCAACGACGACGAGGCCCGCCGTTTCCTCGAGCGCATCGCCAGCCAGGTCCAGCCCATCATGCGCCGCCGCAAATGGAAGGTCAAGCTCCTCTCCGAGTTCTGGTATCGCCACTCTCCCACCCCCTTCAAACCCTAACCCTAATTTAGCCCTAACCCTAATCCTATTCTTTACGTCGCAGTCCGACCAACCACTCGCTCCTAGGCCTCAACGTCAACCGCGGCGTCCACGTAAAGCTCCGCCTCCGTCGTCCCAACGCCGACCACGTCTTCTTCCCCTTCGAAGAAGTCCTCGACACCATGCTTCACGAGCTCTGCCACATCGTCCACGGCCCCCACGACGCTCAGTTCTACAAGCTCTGGGACGAGCTCCGGGTTGACTGCGAGGAGCTGGTCTCAAAGGGGATCACTGGCTCGGGGCAGGGGTTCGATGCCCCGGGCAGGCGTCTGGGCGGGTTCACGCGGCAGCCCCCGCTGTCGGCTCTGCGCCAGAACGCTGCTGCTGCGGCGGCAAAACGGGCGCGGATCGGGGCCTTGTTGCCATCTGGGCCGAGGAGATTGGGCGGGGATAGTGGTATTATGGCTGCGCTCAGTCCAGCGCAGGCGGCTGCGATGGCAGCGGAGAGGAGGATGCAGGATGAGCTGTGGTGCGGGTCTGGGTCTTCGATCGAGACGGTGGATGAGGCCGAGAGTGAATTGGGGGAATCTTCAAAAAGTTCGTATGTGGCTTCTCAAGTTAAGGACCGAGTGTCGGCCAATGAGGACCTAGTGTCATGGGACTCTCAAAAGAATGATGTTCGTAAGATAGCTGGTGATTTGTTGTCACGTGCGACAACAGATGACGCTGAAGATAGAGCGATTTGGGAATGTGACATATGCACTTTATTTAACCAGGTATATTTATTTCCATATCCTTTAATATTGATCACTATTTATATCTCAACAAACATTTTAGTCTGTTCAGCAGCAAAATTCCTATCAGTTTAAGCATTCATTGTAGAGATTGAAATTTTGTATGGGTTCGTTTAATGTGTTAACATGAATGGATTATGAATGCACATGATTAGCTTGGAAGAGTACTGTGGCAGGTTAATTGGGTCGCCTTGGGATTGGTTATGGTTTACTTAGTTATCCCCTGGTCTATGTTGCACGGGCAGGAATGCAAAACTATAGGGACATGACACCAGTTTAACCAGTTCCTAGAGTACTTTGGAATGTTTGTGTTGTCTAAATATGCGTACCTCGACATAGACACAGTATAAATTTTTGGAGTGCGAGTGTCCATGCTTCCTAGCTTATGATTTTGAGCTCTTATATTAATAATCAAAAGATCTAAACTATGTTCATGTTTACTTTGTTGTTATTGGCCTTTTATCAACGGTTAAAAAATCTCAGTATTGATTCCAGACCCTTCCTATGAGTATTGGTTTCAGCAGAGTTTTGGAAGGTTTCAAATAAGTTGGTTTTGGTAGTTTTGGACCCTCAAATTCCAGTTCGAAACAGCCAAAAAGGATCTGTTTCGGTCGATACCTAAAATTTACTTTTATCTGCACCAGACAATTCTAGTATCATATATTACCTTATATGTTTTATTTTGAAATATGGAGTAGCTTGATTCTGTGAAAGCCGCCAGAAAAACTACGAAACAAATCTGAAATATAATAATGTATTTTAATTTCTTTTGCTTATATTGAAGCTTTACTGTTGGAATATCACATCAGGAGAAGAATCATTTTAAAAAGTGGTTTTATTTTAAAAATCCAAAGAAACTACAATGCTTAAAAGGAAGAACTATCAAACACCCTAACAAAGAATTCCTTGAATTCTCAGCTCCCAATGGAGGAAAAATAAAACATGACCATGAATTGGCAATTTCCAATGAACATGTTACTCAAATACAAGCTCAGATTTGCTTGGCCTTATTAGATGGATTAAAGGAATATTTTCTCTGGCCTGAAAAAAAAGAAGTTTTTCAGTGCCAAAGTTTTTTTTGTTGCTTTTTTTGTTTTGTTTCTGATCCGTACATCAAGCTTTACATATGTCGGGTTTGTTCTATTCCAAACTTGTTGCATGCGTCTCATTTTCATGCCTGGCATTCTTGTTGTTCCCAAGGTAAAGAGACCGGCTTTGTCATTGTCGCAAGGACAATGCGAGAAGTTCTTCATCTGCCTTCTTTGTTAAGAATATCCTTGGGACATTCGCTTCACCAAAGTCACTGAATAAGTGAAGTTTTTCCTGGAAAACCGACCCTTAGGTCGAAGCAAAGGTTTGACATGGCATGTCATCATGGTCTTGCACGTGTTTGGCTTCTTGGAACTTGGAAGGAGTGATAAACTTTCTGCTCTGACCAGTTTTGTGCTTACTCTAGACAAAAATTGCTGATGGTAACTTCAGTAATGGTCTTTTTAAATTTTAAAATGACATATGGAAGATGTCCTCCATCATTCCCAATTTGAACCATACCCAACGCGAGATTGGAATACCAATAAAGGCTATTCTGGTCAAGGAACTTCTGAAAATTTTAGGTTAAGAAAGTTAGTTATAGATAGCCTCATGGCACTCGGTAGACATGTAAACATTGAAGTACCACTTAAGGTATTGACACATAATATCCAATTATGTGTGCAACTAGTTAGTGTTTGACTCTAGGCTTGGCAGATTGTTGGGAATGGAATTCAGATTTTGTAATCGTGCATAGCGCCATAGACAAACATTTGTGTGTAATTGGGCTAAGGTAAGGTCAGTGTCCTAAAAATCGGCCTGTTCGGCCGCCTAGGGCACTAGGCGTCCCTAGGCCGAACCGAAAACTCCCTATTCGGCGGTATAATACGATTGTGGCTTTGTGCGACCCTGTTCGGACTTATTCGTGTAAGCTGGTTTATTGTTCATATAAAATGATAGTTTGATCCAATGTTTTCATTGTTACAGTCTTGTAGAAGTGTTTGAACCATGTAATAGATAACAATAGATGTTAAGAGATGAGAGAAATAGTAAATAGAACAAAAAATTAGTTTAAAAATACTATATAAGTTGTTACAAAGGAGTAGAAGAGGAAAAAAAAATTGTCTGATGTCTGTTCGGACCTAAGCGGCCTAGGCGACCCTCCTCCGCACCGAACCCGCATAGCGAATTTTAGAACACTAGGTAAGGTACCTTGCCTATCCTTGAGATTGGTTGGTGACCCCAGGTGCTTGGTACTTGTTGGGTCTAGTCCCTTTCCCTGCAGGGCAGCCAACGCTCGTGTTGGGATGCTCTACTCCCTAAGCTACCGTAGACTCCTAATCAGCCATTGAGTGATTGTATACAAGACTATGCCAATGTTTATTTTTTTATTTTTCTGTTTAAAGTGATACTCTTTTTATGTTGCATGAAGTAATGCTCTGCATTCCCAATTCTTCATAAATTTCCTTATAATCTCAGTAAGTTGCTCGTGGCAATTCTAATAATAACAATATATCAAACATAATTGGAGGTTTTTTAGCGAATCCAATCGGAGGCCTATTGAATGTTGTATCTGAAACTAATGTTCGTTCTGTGTTTCCATAGCTAGCACACGTTGTTGGGTAAGAAATCACTACAGATATAGAATGTGGTTACATGACTGAATACAATATAAACTCAGATAGGCTTGTTCCGTATATATGTATATATAAATAACTAGTCACATGCATGCACGTGTTCTGTACACAAATAATTTTTGTCAAAAATCTCTTGTTTTTAGGCATTTTTGACAAATTAGATAGGAATTTAAATTATGTTAAAATAGTTTAAATATGGTTTGGATATATTTTAATTAGGATTTGTTATAGATATGTTTTTTAGGACTTGGGATATATGTTTAGTTAGATAATATCAGGTAGTTAGATAATACCGGGATTTTAGGATTTTCTTCTTTTCTTAGTTACGCAATTATATACATACATACGGCTTAAACGGCTCATTTTGAGCCATTTTCAAGCCTCTTGAGATTTACTCTAATCAGAGACATGTAGGATCCTATCTAATATGTATTAGACAGAGATTTACTTAGAGAAGTGGACTAGAAAATGACCATTGGTGGAAGGAGATATACATGTTTCTTTTCCTGTTCCTCTCGCGCAACAAAGGAAAAATAGGGAAAACGAGAGTGAGACGGAAGGAGAGGAGAGAAGGCAACACCATCAACAATGTCGGAAGTTGATGATGGCGGAGTGTTGACGTAGACCTATGTGGGGTGCAGGTTGGTTAGTGATGGGATCGGACACCTCATACCGACTAACAACGGTTTCGGAACGGAAGAGAAGTAATTGGTTGTCTACTCAATGGATTTTGGATTGCATAATTTAAAAAATGCCACTTCTAGATTTGATCTATAAAAAAATTGAAATTTTAGATTCAATTACATGTTCATTGTGCATATGTTGTCGAGGAGTTGAATGGTTGCAATTTGGGGATGGAAGTAGTAATTTGTGATTTGAAACTCCTTATCATTTCTCCATCAAAAAATTATTTCATTACAGTTGTAGATGTCAGCAGTGTGACAAATGATGTGCCTAGTGATGAAGTCCCTCCCCGATGTATTACTGCTACTTACACACTTTGTTCTCAATCCAGTGCGAATCTCTCCAGCTTTTGGAATAATTATTTTGTTCAGGTTATCTTGAGGAGAAAAAAAACATCTAGATAGTTGAATAAGTCAATTCCGAAAAGTCTTCCAAATCACTAAATTACTTCTATACGTAAATATTTTTCTTTTCACATCACAAAAATTCTCTCTTCATCCACCAAAACCATGATACAGCACCACCAGCACTACCCTGTAAACCTCTTTGCCACTTCTAGCCTTTTCCTTTTCCGTGTCCATTTATAGAATAGTAACAAATACAAGTAATTTGCATTGTATGCATGTGATAATTGAACCATCATCCTAGTCCATTACTATACGGGTTAAGTGAATCCAAAACCTCCCAAGGTTTGCAGTATCGGTTGATACCGATATGTAACAACCATATTGCATCGGTTTGGCATGTCCAATACGATACCAACCCGCACCGACACTGTTGGATAACGAAATTTGGGTTCTTTTCCCAGTCAATTTAACCCAAAAAAAAAACTAAAAGAAAAATATATGGTAAAAAACAACGTCGACACAATGATTTGATCGTGCCTAAGATCACCATGCTATCATGCCCAAGTTCACAACAATGTTAATACATTCCATTCAAAACTATATACTTTCATGGTACTTTTGTCCAAAAGATGTAAAATAAACAATATCTTTTGTGGGTGAACAATTCAACAACATTGAATATTATTCCATTCAAAACGAATGGAAAAGAAAAATTAATGCATAAGATTATGCCTATTTGTATAGTATTTTTCTAGCTTTTTAAAATAATTTCTTATCATCCCTTTGCCTGCGAGAACTACAAAACACACTGATCATAAATTGCCGAAACTGCTGAAACCTCAAAAGAAGGCCCGGATTCTGAAAATGTACTACTAACCCTGTCCAAAATCCTAAGTTTTCACAAGAAGAAATTATGCAGGACACTGCTTCAAGAAGAAAACCGTATTCCCTGTAAACTTGGAGGCTTCCCAGTTGCTCTGTGTGGTGTTGCCCGTTTGTTCTCATGATGTGGAAGGTGTGAATGTTCTCATGTTTACTGTCCCCAATCATGTGCTTGTGACTAGGGTTACCGTTGCAGTTAACATGCCCCAAAGGGAAAAGGAGGGTTAGCGTCAGGCTTTGCAAGTGGAAAAAAGGAGGAAGAGGCTTCTGATTACAAAGAGGCTAGATTTAAAAGTTTTTTGAGTTTTTTTTTAAATTCCAAGGATAAAGCTGCTTGAAAGCCTTGTAACTGGAGTCCTTGAGAGTTGGTAGTTCCAAATTTTTATGATTTTTAGTTGCTAGGGGTATGTCTCAACTACCAAGGGGTTTTCTCTATGTTATGTTTCAAATTAGAATTTAAGCTCCGCACACGCATACAGACACATGCCACGTATAAGTCAAATATAGAATGTATCTGTGTATTTATGTGCTTATGGCCCTACAATATGTATGCATGTGTATAGGTGTGTAGACAACCTTATTTATTTGTAATAGAATACAAAAACTTCACATGTATCCTGATTTTACAACAATGGATTTCCCAATTTAGGGAAAAAAATGTTGCCCATTGTTTGTCAAAGTAGTCAGATAAAACAAGCCTACTAATTTAAAAAAAAAACCCACATAAGTTGCCCTCATGCAGGCCGCCAAGCTTGATTAATGGGTCACATCCTAGTTTTTCTCCTAGTTTTCTAGAAATACAGCAATAACAACTACAATTTTATAAATGAATTGAGTTCCTTGGTAAGAGCAGAATGTTAAATACATGCTTGTGATCTTCTTCCTTGACCTGCCTATGCATATGAATTCTGTGTGATTAAGGTTTAATGATGTGACACTATGATGGACATGCTGGCTGGATAAAACACATATAGTAGAGATTCCAGAACTGTTACATAACCATAATCCAGCAACCTTTGACAATGTTGGTTTTTGTAATCTTCCACGAGAATAACCAATGGTGAATTGCTTATTTAGCATCATGACGTGATGCAGTGTTGGAAAAAACCGACTGAAGTAGAGAGATTCAAGAACTATTATTTAACCATATGTTATCTTAACAACTTCCCGAATGTTGGTTTTTAATAATCTTACACATCAGCATAACCATTGATGGGTTTTTAGGCTGGTTTGGTAGCAACAGCTTATCATTTTTTTTTTTGGGAAAGCTAGTTTAATTTTGGGGCAGCTTTTGAAATCAGATGGGAGGCTGCTTTAAAAAGTTATGTTTGCTGCTGCTTAAAACAACATCAAATCTGAACCGCCGACCTTAGCTTTTCAGCTTTATGACATTGAATACCATAGCTCATGAAATTCCAAAACTTTTAATTTCTTATGCATTAAGGATATGCTAAGGCTGTGTTGTGCGGACACAGGAAAACGTCGTCAGTATCTATATCGTGTCCGTACATGTATCTGTGTCGTATGCATTGCAACAAAGCCGACTGCTTATGTACCTATGTGAAAAATTCGTATTCCGTATCAATATCATGTCTTTATTGTGTCCATGGCTATATTAATGCAACATAGACTATAAGACTGTAAACTGCATAAAATGTCTCATCCTTAATCTCCCCCCAAAATTAACTGAAAATTTCAATTTAATTTGATTCGTATTTAACTTATAAAATATGTTCCTAAACATCAGGATATGCTCTCCAAAGGTACAAATAAAGATTACAAGGATTTTGCATGTTCTAATGTTTGAGCATGACTAGTGTGTTATATCAGTGTGCCACTGTGAAGCCTTTTTTACTTCTATATTTCTAGTCAGTTCAGCTACAGAAACTCAAATATGAACTCAAAATAGGAAGTTGCAATATGATTATGACACATGGACTATTTTTTTTTATTTAGGCCCTTGCTTTTTTTTAGGAACTTGCAATCAAGGAATGAGACGCATGTAATCCACGGTTTGTAATTCATGAGTTTGAAAAAAAATACGAACTCATGAGTTCCTCTAGGATTTTTGTATTTCTAATCAGAGAGGTTGTATATTCAATTTCCCAAATATTTTTGGTACTTGCGTGGGTTGTCTTCACAAGTGATGCACAGTCCCTTTAAGGGAAATTATAAACTACTCGCATGCAGTACAAGCTGCTGTCAAATTTGAACGAAGGTTAAATATGGATGTAGGTTAACGGAGGACAGTTAATTGCAAATGCTCAGAATTTCATGGTAGCGAGCTGCTGTCAAATTTTAACGAAGGTTAAATATGGATGTAGGTTAACGGAGCAAATGCTCAGAATTTCATGGTAGCGAGTTGCTAATAAAAATAACAACCGCGCTGCTTGGCACGCGCTTATGCGTGCGCAGTGCATGCAGGCGGTGGTCCGGCCGGCGGCGGGCTGGCCGGAAGCGGAGCAGGAGGGGGGGGGGGAGGGGCAGGAGAAAGAGGCGGTGCCCCCGTGCGGACAGGGGCAGCCGGCCGGCGAAGCAGGAGTGGGGGGGGGGGGGGGTGGAAGCGGAGAGGGCCGCTGCGCTCCGCCGGCTGCGTGCACAGGCGCGCGCATAAGCGCGCACCAAGAGTCTTTTTTGTAAAAATAATACATGGTAACAACTAACAACATGCAAAAACGTGAAAATTGAAGGTATTTAAAGCATCAGTGTGGTTGGCTACGGAGCATTAATAAAAGCTCCATAAATGATTTGACAAAGTTTTTATGACCGGCTGTCTACAATATGTCAACCCTTTAGTTTGGTGCTAAATTCCTAGCCAAGGTAGCAAGCATGAGACGGTTGTTCATAAAACCCATAGGCGAATGTTGGTAGGTAGGTAGACTTACCTTCTGGATATACTCTTTAAGCTCATGCAACCAAGGATATTTGTATTTTCTGCTTCATGTATTTAATTACTGAAAATTGTTTCAAGTTGATAATATTTTTCATGCATTTCATTTGGATTGTGAATTTCTCTCGGTGCTTTAATGACTGATATATACTAAGGAATAACTTGCTGATCATTATAATTCATCAGCCCTTGTTCCTGTTCTCCATAGAGAAGTGGTGTTGCTAAGTGCATTTCTTTGGTCTTAAGTTACACTAAGATTGCTTTTGCTGCCTAAACGTATTTTGTCCTGAATGAGCTGAAGTAAACTAAAACCTTGGCGTACTTTCATTCAGAAGAATCCAAACAAATTTCAATTGAACTCATTTTGCTTAAAATGGGAGTGGATCCCGTAGGCCAGCGGCTGAAACATCATGTAATAATATAGATCAGGAATAAATCTCGGTCAGGTCAAGTTTAAAAGTTAAGATCTGTCCCTTAACATTCCATAAGAATAGAGAGTTTTTAGATTTTTAAACTCTAAAACCAAATCTCTTCAACCCCTATTAGAAAATGCAAAACCCAAGAAAACAACCAAAACTAAAACCCAAGAAAAAAGAAGGTGAACTGGAGCTAAGATTCTGAACCTTGTATATCTTTTAGATGCTGTAGGGTATAAAATTGTCAGTCTACAATGCAAATCTCAAGGAACCTAGAAAGTCAAGGGCATATATAAAAGTGATTATGCTTAGCATAGAACATATAGATCATCATATCCACGGGAGGGTAACGTGCTAAAGTTATGATCATAGAAAGACACATAATATGTAAGAAATTAGAACATGTAAATCAGTTTGATGGATTCATATGCTAAGTCACCAAATCAACTTAATTCTTTGTTAACCCACCCAAACAAACTATGCAACAAAGACATGATATTATCCTCAATCCCTTTATATCTGTGACTTTAACATAAATTATGAGAGAATATTAGGTGGAAACAAAAAAGTTATGAAAGCGTAGTTGCGAGGAACCTGCTGGAGTGTTGCAATGGGTTTCACATCCCTTGCTCCTTGATAATCAATTGGAGGCTTAACAGGAACCAATAACTTTATCACGGGAAATACTTCAATTCCATATTCCTGGGCCAGGGACTAGTAATGCATGTTAGCCTATGATCAAACATATAGAAAGAGTTCTGATGTTTTGTTGATATGTCCTGCACATGAGTACATCTACGATGGAGATTGGATGCACCAATTTGTCATCACTCTGTTACCAATTTTTGAGTAAATGAATTCAGTTTAATCAAATATATAATTTTCTCCAAGTGAAATCTGTCAAGTCTGGTCAGTTGGACTGTCTACTGGACAGTCGGTTATTCGTAAGTCCCGGAAACCTAGACATGAGCCTTGTCAACTTGTTTATATCCTTTTTGTATAAGTTCTTTTTTATTCTTAAGAATAATAAGGAAGAAGGCTAAATTTGAAAAGTCAATACCTTAAATACTGCCCATTTGTAACTTAATACCCCATAGTGTTGTTCGTTTGTAACTTAATACCCATACTATCGCCAATTTGCATACCTTTATATCGTCCGTTTTTAACTTAATACCCCATAGTATTGTTCTTTGTAACTTAATACCCATATTATCACCAATTTGCAAAATGTTGATGTAAAAAGACAAAATTACCCTACTCTAACCCTCATCCTAATTTGCATTTTGCATAAGCCCTAAGGGTAGTAAACAGTTGGAGAGGGATGGAGAGATGAGGTCGGCGGAGGGCTTGACTCACATAATGTAGTAAACATTGGGGAGGGACGGAGAGAGGTTGGCGGAGGACGTGAAGATGGTCTGTGGTACAAATTCCCACATGGAATAAGATCCAGAAAGTGGTAATCGAAGAAACGGTTTGGCAAACATTGAAAGTGGTTCATGGATGTGCCCACTTTAAGATTCAAACCCATTGAAAGTCAACATCCATCTTTAAAATTTGAATGTGGAGAAGGGGGAAAAAAGACTTTATGACATTGAAAGTCCACACTTTCAGTTGGATTTCGACTTCTAGGCACTTTGAATGTTTAAACATTTCAAAGCCCACTTTCAATTCTTCTCACTTTCAAGCAACCAAACATCACCTAAGTGAAATTTAAGCACTTGGATGATGATGATATTCTCTTAAGCATGTAATGGTGATATGCAATGGTTTGTCCCACACGCTTTCGAACATTAACATAACTAAGTTATTATGATGACAACCAGAAGTGCATGGTGGGACAACCCATTGAATATCCACTCCCTCAAAATGTTTTACATGCTTATCATCATCCACTTCTCTCATAAAAAATGGGGTTGGCTATGGAGCACAAGAAAGGTTCCATAAAGGAACTTACATGCTTTATAGAATTGATTTTTTTTGTTGATCGAACAGTTTTAACCCATGCATCAAATGGTCTCTTCAGGTCAGTTACTAAAAGAGAGGTCATTATGTGACCACTGGATGCATATGTTGAAAGTTTAGGAGATCTTTAATTCGTATGAACTATTTAAAACATCAATTTGAATGACGTTGATCAAGCATTAGTGTGTCTACCTTGCATTTTGTGTGTGGCACTAGATGTATTGTGGTGGCAAAATGAGAAGTAATCTTGTGCAAGTTCTTTCGGTTGAAAAAAGGATAATGTTTTGCCTCACCTCTTCCTTGTTAGTGTACAAGATAATTATAGCCTTTACAAGTTTTGTAAGTAATCTTCCATCATACATAACCAAGAGCAATGTCCATCACAATGCAAGTTCAATGAAATGGCTAGATTACAATTGCTTTGTTGATATCGACTTCCCCACTGCTTTGTTTTTCTATATGGATGCTGCCTGCAAATTCCTGTAACTGATAATAATATTTCTCTTCTTTTGGTAATACACACTCTTTAAAAACATTGTTTTTTAATGTATAATGTTAGATGTGTTTCCTGAGTAGCAGATTACTTTATCATTTTGTTTCCTTGATTGTCAATAATTTCTTGCGAAATGTATGTTTGGGTCACTGCAGCCACTAGCACCAATATGTGAAGCGTGTGGCAATGTAAAACCCAAGCCAGTCGGAGTTAAATTCAAGACCTGGACATGCCGATTTTGTACCTTGGAGAACGGTAACAAGTTGGACAAATGCTCAGCTTGCGAACAATGGAGATACTCAAATGGTCCACCAGTAGCCACCAGAGCGCCCAATTATGGCACCTGAGCTGCAGTACTGAATACTGCAAAAGGATAACGATTATCTGTAAGTTATCTGATAAACACTTATATGGTGAAATTTGCTTTCTGGTGAACAATTGCCTTCCCGAGAGCTGCACTCTTAGATACTTTTTTTTTTGTTCCTAATCACAGTTTTGGACAGACTGCCATCGATTCATTGGAACTCTGATGACAATTTTGTATAGTGTGTTGGCAAAAAGTTTGTTGGTCAAAAATCCTGCTGCTTCCAGGATTTGTTGTCGTTGGTGTTAGAACTGCATATCCTTCCATTGTTGGGGTAACCTGCTGTGGCAAAATTTGCATATGAAGTATATTCCAATTCTCTTGTAAAATTTGTGCAGAAAAAAAAAAAAAAACTCATTTTCAGATTCTCTGATCGGCTTATAGGTATATTCCTCTACGTACCTAAAATTTCTGCAGAGAAACCATTGTCTGTTTTATGAAATAAGTGGACCGGGTAAGTAATTAAGTCACTTTCTTCCATTACACGAAAGATAGTAGTAAAAATGAAATACAAGGAAGAATCCAGAATTTTGTTTATGCTTACTGATACCAGTGCCAAATGTGCTTAAATTTCTTTTGTTACGTGGATAAAATTGGTGAATTATGATTAAGGTTTGTTCACACCCAATTGTGATTTCGGCTCATGATCATGGGTCGAGGGAAATTGGACCGGGACTGAATTCAACATATCGAGTCCGACAACAGTCGAGACTTGGGGAAGTCCAATCATGGTCTAGCAATCTTTTTGTTAACCCATGAGCCTGAAGATGAGCTACAACCCAAAACTTGAAAGTTAATGCACAGGACAGGAATTAGTGTGAGACGTGATAGCTGCAGACATGATCACAGTGAAGTATGCTTCGACACAATTAGATAGCATGTTGTCCAGAATTGAGTTGGATCCAGCAACTAATAGCTACAATAAGGAAGCATTAGGGACATCTCTTTTGCTATGTTTTAAATTTTTTTTTTTTTGTTCCGTATTGTTGGGTCCCTTGTACACTGAGTCGATGCTAAATCACTTCTCCAAAGACAAGGGATCTATTTGCCAGTACAGTTTGATGATTTTATGGGTTCCATAATATAAAATCTTAGAGCATCTCCAACCCTATTGTGAGTTTGAAAAAAATGGTTGCCACATAGGAATGACAACCATTTTTTTCAAAAGTACTTCTCCAATGCAAATGTGAAATAAAGTGTGGAGTTGACATGGCAATGACATGGCAAAGACAATGTGAAGTTGGTTGTCTAGATCTAGACAATGCACTTCACAATGTCTTTATGTCCACATCATCATTTGTGAATAAAAATATTTATAAAAAAGAAGTAGAAGAGTAAAAGTTGTCTTGGAAGTTGTAAAAAAATATTTGTATTGTCTTCTCAATACTTTTGCATTGGAGATGACTTTTTAAACCCATTGTCATTTGTGAATATAACATTGCCACCTATACAAGACATTGTCTTGTGCCTCATGCCACCTAGGATTCACAACACAAAACAAGACAATAGGGTTGGAGATGCTCTTACACCTGTGACTATTTTGAGATGTATATACTTAAGTGTCCATATTGGAACTCTGTAGCGGAAGAAGGCAATTCTTGTCTTCCCCAGTTCCACTGGAGAAGCTCAGAGCAACTTTACTCGGTTGCTTCCTGCACTTGCATCTCACTACTCATCGGTCACCATGCTTTCAGACTGCAGCAAAAGAATGTTCTTAGGAAAAAAAAAAAAGACCGCACGACTGTCGAACATACATAGGGTCGGAGAGAGCAATCACCCGGTCTTAAAACTTTATTGAGAAGTCAAATTGTGCAAATGCTGTCAAGTTTGCTTCAAATTGAGCTACTTCCAGTTTTGGGATGGCTAATCTTAGGTTGGGCTCCAAGAGTGTTGAGATGGCAGTGTGACTGAACATGGAATATATTGACCCATGACAATTTGACTGAGATCGATATGGAGGAAGTGAGAATGCTTACATTGCAGCAGTTGTAGAGCAAAGGAGCCTGGCGACGAGTGCATAGTTGTATTGTAAAACTTTGAAGCATATGTTTTCAGACTGATAACAATCAAAACCATAAATCTCTTGCATCTATAAAATTATGGACTAAATTTTACCAGAGAAACATATTTTTGTCAATGAGCATCTCACCATTTGGATTCGGTTCACATTAGTCAGAAGCAGAAAAACAGAAGAAAATAAATAATCTAGGCACAACATAATCTTCCTAATACATATATGCCAAGGAGAAAAAAAAAAGCAAAGAAATATTCTCATCCCAAATGAAAGTTGATCTTTATTTTATTCAGTAGTCTTTACAAAGATCATTTACTTGTAACTAGCAATATCTCATTCACTTGTAACTTGCAACATCCCATTCACTTTTTTTTTTAACTAGCAATATCTCGTGCACTTGTAACTTACTATATCTTCATTGACTGCTACTGAGATGCCATAGAGATTACATAAGCATCGTCCCAATTTTAGTACACAAATGTAACTAAAACATCAATGCATATCATAAGGGTGATACAACAAAATTGTAATATATTCAGAAAAAATCTCCAGGCTTGCCGACCTTTATGTTTTGTTCGGCTAGAAAGCTAAGAATAGCATTCTTTTGCCAGCCCTTGAAGCTCCTGCACCAACAAGTATCTCATTAATACACCATCAACACCATACTTAAGAATTGCTTAGTTCAGGAACTATGCAGTATAAAGAAATAACAGAGAATCCCGATGTTCTTTGGAAAAAAGCTGTTGACCATAACTATTCAGAAAATAATATTCTCGCAAGAAAAGAAGAAGCATAAATTTTGTACGCGCCCACTAATTTTCAAATCATGGTCAACACCATGTTGATTTATCTTTAAAACTACTTCCTCCACCCGCTTTATTCTTTAATTCAACCTTTTTTTTAAAAATAAACTGAAAAGAATGTTATGCACTTATGTTTAAAAATTAAGTTATGACCCTCTCATTCTATCTCACGTCCATCTTTTATTTAAATTTTATTCTTGATTTCTCTCTCTGACTAATAATACATAACAGATTGTAACCATTTAGAATTTTTATAACCACGTAGTCCTTTTTGTAACTATTTAAAACTATTTATAACAAACAGTAACAACTATAACCAACTATACCAAATTATGCCAATCATAAATAACCATCTAGATTTGTTTGTAAACATATGCAAAAACACTAAAATTACAACCTTAAAAGAAGTGATCTTCAATCTTTTCTATAGTTTTAATAATTGTCATGAGAGCAAGTCTCTCCAACAATTTTTTTTTTTTAAACTTAATGGAGAAGTGATCTTCAAATTTTCTTCGATCAACGAACAACATTTCTTTTCTTCCTCTATGTAGTGTGGAAAAAATGTTATATATTGAGCTAGGTGTAATTTATCACTAGTTTCAGAAATGTTAGAAACATCCAAAAATTAACATAAATGAAAAATTTCCACATGGTTGCGTTTATTTTAATTGACTATAATTGCTACAAATGATTAAAATTGGTCTTATTTGACTATAGTTGATACATATGGTTATAGTTGGTCTTCTTTATCTACATTTAGTTTTAGTTGACTAATTAGCTATAATTGGTTAATGTTACTTGCAAATGTTTCAATTGACGTTTGTTGGTTTGATATATATATATATATATATATATATATATATATATATTTTGGAAAAGATAAATTTATGAAGAATTTAAACATTCCTTGCATCCCGTACCACTATAACTACCCCTTACATCCCAACCCTATTCCTTAAACACAGGATAATCCCTAAAGACATGATGAGTAACTTGGTTGTACCATCTCCTTTGGTGTTCCTCGTAAGGCGTTCCTCGTAAGGGCCGATAGTGAAATCTAGACAGTCCCTTGGTGACCTGGTGGCTCACCCTCAGGTGTTTAGTGTTAGCCTTCTTTCCAACCTCTCCCTCTGCAGTTCCTCTTCCTCTTGGTGTGCCATGTTGTAGTACTATTAGGTTTTTCCATTGCAGGTTAACTATTGTAAGCTGATTCCCTTCCTCGACTGTGTTCGCCCCCCTCCCCTAGGTTGGTGGAGTCTCCCAGATGGACTTTCCCCTCCTGACCCCTAGCATTATGTTTCTTCTTTGCCGGTGGTGCAGTGCTTCACCACATTCCTATTGTCTAATTGTCTGCTCCTCAGTGCTCTCATCACCCCCATCTCATATCATCCAGATTTACCCCTTGTCCGTTAGTCCATTACCTCGTCAGACAACCCGCACACTAAGCATTGGTTGTGAAAGCACCATAGAGGGGAGGGGGTGGGGGGTGAATATGGTTTAACAAATAATTAAGCACAATTAGGAATACTAATAGAAAATTTAAAATAAGTGCTACAAATGAGGCAAGAACACAAACATCCGATATATCCTGGCATTTTTCGTGAGACACTCCAGTCTCAGAATTCTCTATGGCTTTAATCCACTATTATGAAAATAATTACTTGTGCGAACTTTGATCCGAAGGTCTCGCCGACTTCTTACACACGAGCTTTGATTCAAATGGCTCGTCGACTTCTACACAAGCTTTGATACGAAGGCTTGCGGACTTCAAGCTTTTACAATAATGATTTTAATCTTCTCACAACATTTTGAAGATCTCACTTAAAAACTCAATTAAACTCTATCTCAAATAGATTGGACAATTGAAAGCACTTGTATATGTGGAGAGGTTAGGAATATAGGATTTTCAAGTGTATGGTTTAAGAATTTGACTCCAAGAATTGGAATGAAAAAGGGCTTCAAATGCTTTAAATAGCACATGCACACAAGCTTTTAAAAAAGAGTTGTTATTGTTGCATGCAGTTTACCGTCGGTATATTGCTGCAACAGCAGCAACAACAACTATATTTCCAGCCGTTGGATATACCCATTGCTTGCACGATGTGCAGATAAATTTGTGACCAGACAATATATCGTTGGTATACTGCCAAGACAGAAATATGAATAGGTTCATCTCTTAAAGGTTTCTGGAAAATAAATTTGGGCCCACAATATACCATCGCTATACTGCCAACACAAAACAATCTATTGTCTGGGAGACGAAAACTTTGTAGAAATAGATTTTGACCAAAAATTGTTATAACAATATATCAGTGGTATACCGTCGGTGTAGGTTGAAAATATGGCTCAAATGGCTATAATTTCGAAATTTTCATTTGCTTTTACCTATTGAGTTACAAACTTTTCTAGAGAATAAATATAAAAAAATATTGCATTGAGATTGAGATTTTGATAACTTGGCTTCTTTCTTTATTTGAATGGTAGCATTTCCTCCTGATGACAATTGTTTGAAGCAAACCAGATATAAAAATCTGATTAGCTTTCGGAAGCTTCGTCCCCGAACCCTTATGAGGGGCACTGCCCCATCAATCTTCGTCCGCTGACCGGTTAGCAAAACCCTGAAGCCTTGTTGTAGACCCGGAGACATCATGGGGTGTTCATATAAATTTTTGGTCTACCAATATGTTTGTCTTATCATGATTTCTTCATTTGCATAATTCATCTTTAATCTTGTTTATTGTTTTTCTGCAAAATAAATGTAAGACGAACAAAATAATATACATAGTAGCAAGGATGATAAGATTAGTGAATACTAGGATTATGTCAAGTATAAGTATTAACAATATAGTGATTGCATAATCATTAGTGATTTTATAATACTAAATTTAATTGATTAACCATAATAAAAAACTCAAATTAATCATCGATCTAACAGGTTGGTCCTATTCTCAGCATTATCCCCTTAGTAAACAAGTATCTGGAACCCTTCCTCATGTCTTCCTCATGTTCTATTCACTCCCGTGCGTTTTCCTAGGATGCTAGCTTGTATAGGCTCTGAATGAGCACTAGCTTCATTATTCTTCCTCACCCCTTCCTAGGAATCCTCTCCCTCTTTCCCTCCTTGTTCCGGGTCGTAATAATCCCTCTCAACTCCATGTCAGTTCTAGATGTAATATGCGTTGATGGAGTCAGTGTTCTAAATGGCGGCCGTCTAGGCCGCCTAGGCGGTAGGCGGTCTCTCTCCGCACCGCTTTTCGGTAGACGGTGGAGTAGGCGACCAACAGAGGTTGGCAGCATAGGCGGAGGTGAGGTGGCGTAGACGGACGTCCAGCCGGAGCAATACCTAACAAAATATTTTGGCCAGAAAGGTTTTGTAAGCATTATGGGCATATGGTTCACTTTTACAAAACTAAAATTTTATAAATTTTCGTTCTACAACTTAGTTATGCATGAAACATCCTTAAAATATGCATATTATGCAAAAAAACAGTGGTAAAATAGTAAAAAATATTCAAAATATATCGACTAGGCGGTACCTAGACGGTAGACGGACTCTCTCTGCCGCGCACCCGCCTACCGCCATTTAGAACCTTGGTTGGAGTTGCAGATACTGATTGCCCACGTAGCTAAAACAATAACACTCAGAGCTCATAGGCGAGACCCACTCGTACTCAACATCATGTTCTATTCTTTCTTGTGCTATTGGGTAGGAGCATATTGATTTTTCTCGGCAAGATGTCTATGGCTTGTACCTCTATAAACACTCTAGCATAGAAAAGTCATTACTTTCTCTCTGTCTGCACATCAATATGCAGAGGAATACCCACCAGACTTGTCATCTTCATAATCGAGGGTGTGCTCCAAAGTTGTGGAGAGAGCCATGTAAACTTTATCCAAATAGGCACATATGATAACTTGTCCCTTTCGAAATTTGTGGACATATCCCATTTCCGCATCACCATCAACCTTTCATCGAACGTTCATGGCCCACTCTCCAGAATTCTATTTAGGTCGTCACCTAGGTTGAACTCGATTAAGTAAAACACATTTTTCCTCGAGAAAATCTCTCTCCCTTGACTCTCCACTCTCGAAGTGCATAAGCCCGTACATGTCCATAAAACGGTCTAGGACCCATCACATATACAATAATGTTATTCTTCTACTATTCCACTGATTACGTAATGTCTTCTAATATAGTCTTCGCCATGCGAATCCACCACTGTTGGCTCAACATGCTGGAGAACCATCTCCTCCTGGATTGATGTTGGTTTGCATATCGAAGCCCAAGTAGTCGGTTGGGATTTCAAGAACACCATCGGCTTAGGTTTTAAGGGAGAAGTCCGAGAGGGCCCCTACTGCTTCACCCTAGAAGATGGATGGGTTGTCCCACCTACACCTTTTCCCAAGGCGATAGTGGCCTTATCGTTTGGGGCGCGACGACTACTTCCCAGTCTCAAGGAAACATGAGTTCCCAATTTTGGGAGATCGTCATTGTGTTGATGTGTTCCCAATCGCCGAGACGTCCCCTCCAAATTGCCTCAAGAAAGGGCTCAACGCTGATGGTGCCAAGGTGGTTGGAGTTCTTCGACCTAGCCCGTCTAACCTCCCCCTTTTAAGTCCCATATCTGGATAGAAAAAAAAAGATTTGGTACCTTGCTGCCGACGTTTCCCGTAGTCCATCCGTGTAGAGCATTCTCCTCATTTCCTCCCATACGAGAGGTGTCGCCCCTATCGGAATTCCTCTTTGAACCTGTCTGGTCGCATTGCTCCGCTTGTGAACTCATTTTCTTATATATTTTATATATATATATATATATATATATATATATATATATATTATATATATTATATATAGAGAGAGAGAGAGAGAGAACATATATATATATATATATATATATATATAGAGAGAGAGAGAGAGAGAGAGAGAGAGAGAGAACATATATGTCACTACATGACAATTTTTAATAATTCAACTTTCCGAATCATATATAATTATGTCTAGCGATTAACATTACATAAATACATATCTAAATATAAAGTGAAAAAACAACGAACTAAATATAATGATATACCATGCATGACATCCTTCTAGTCCTCGGACGAACACTTCGCTTTTTGGTAATTGGGGGATAAATTTTCATGCTATCTAAGTCTCAAACTTCTCTCATTTCTATAGTATAATTTTTTTTTTGCATATGATTATAAATAAGTCTAGATGGTTATAGTTGCTTTAGTAGATTCTTTCACTATTTAAATCCAATGATGGACGCGCATACGAGAGAGGGAGAGAGAGACATAATGTCTACAACACTCACATCATGAAAGAGGGCGCACTTTTTTAAAAAGAACGAGTATAAAGGTCATTTAAGTTTAATTTAAACATAAATTGGAGGGAGCAATACAAAAGACTTGTCAACATGGTGGGCTACCAGGATCCAGAAAGTTTGAGGGTGCAATACAAAATTTCCTAAAAAAAGTATTCAGAAAAGAAGTGTCAACTATGGGCAACACTCTACGAAGACTAATCATCAGTTCCCAAACTGTGACATACTGAAGACACGTTATTAGAAGAATAATTTCTATATTTTCATAAAGGCTCGTGAGTGCACGTATAATCATGTACACTAAAACCACAACTTTAGAGTTAACAGGACATCAGTTATCCAAACAAACACAGGTCCATAGTCGAACAACTTTTTGAGTACAAATTTATGGATATGCCATCCTATGTTTCCAAAAGCAGCTATTGCATCTAATTTTCTTCAGGGAGATACATGCAGGTGAGAAATATGTATTATGGTGTTTGAAATTGAGATGCTTATCCTTTTTAAGTAAAAAAATAGTGCCCTAGAAGATTTAGGATTACTGACAGGAGCTTCAATTATTTTATAAAGATAAATTGCAATTTTAGATGAACAACAAATCACAATTGAAGGAATACTCTACTTGGAATCTAGTCATTAGTGTTCATCATTCCCCTGATCACCATATATGGGCGGAAATCATCCTTTAGTTATTCAACAAATAATAATCAAGATAGCATTTGAAGAACAAGCCACACTGAAAAGCATAAGGGCGAGTCATAACGACATTTCGTACACTCATCGAGTACGAGTGATGTGTACTGATAATCCTTAGGAATTTAGATATTCTTCTTGGAGCTTATTTGAGATAATTCTTCTTAGTTCATAACTTTATGACTGAAGTATAAATGGACATGCGCTGTTTAAAGTTGGGAGGCACTTGACTTACTTATGGTCTAGATGTGCCAAAATTTCTCCTCCTGGAAAAGCTAATTCCATAGCTTCATATGAAACTTTGATTGAATGCTTCCACGTTCCACCAATGTCATTCGCATCCCTTCCTCCTTTCCGTTGTTTAGATTCCTCCATTGGCAAAGAATATCCTGATAGCAGGTGGCCCACCCACACACCATCTTTCCTGAAATTTATCTCCATGAAGCATAAAGGCAAGATAACATGCAAAAGAATCCCACAGCGGAAACTTTATTAATTTTATCAAACACAAACTCAATCACATGTATCTATGCATGTATATATGCCTGCTGTCTAAATGTGTATCAGCATGAGTCCTTGTGTGAGAAGGGATCATTAAAAACTTGAAAGAATTGATATTCATAAGGGCAGTCATTTCACATTTTCCAAGAAAAGATGAGATGTGACTTTAAAGTGAAGGTAGTATCAATGTATTTGAGTCAGATGGCATATATCCTTTATTTTCAGGTGATAACAGTGTCAATTGGACATTGGACACGGGTATATGGTATTTAGAAGTGTCTTTAACTTGTCTGTTTATGGAAAAGAAAAGGATTCATGTGGTTGTAAATGTGTGTCCGTATGTATATATGCGTGATGTGTAAATGTGTCTCACTCTTAGAAGCCAGAAGCGGAAGCGGGAGAACGCGACTACATAGAATAGTCCAAAGTTGGGAGCGTGCGCTAATAAATTTTTTATGTTTATCAATTATTGTTATCAAAATTTATAAATATCTTAATATTTATTAGAATTTATAAAGTTCAGTTCAAAGTTACAGATAGATGATTCACATGTTGATTTTTATGCTGTAAAAAGGTAAATAATCTTTAGTTTTTTGGTACCTTGATAAACATGTATTAAAAATCTTCTAACTTTTTTTTTTCCAAAATTTATGTCCTCTTTTAAAATTATGGTCATATTATGGGAAGCGCTCATGTCATCGGAGAAGTGCGCTTCCGTCGCAGGAGAAATGAGCTCCTGTCATCGGGGAAGCGAGCTCCCAATGAGCTCCCAAGTAAGAACTGTCGAATCGAGGTTCTTACTAAGATTCGTTGACCTTCTAGGAGTTTCTGGCTTCTAAGGTCTCACCATGCATCCTTGTGTGAGAAGAGATCATTAAAAACGTGAAAGAATTGATATTCACAAGGACAGTCATTTTACACTCTCCAAGAAAAGATGAGATGTGACTTTAAAGTGAAGGTAGTATCAATGGATTGAGTCAGATGGCATATCTTTTATTTTCAGGTGATAACAGTGTCAATTGGACATTGGACAGGAGCATATGCTTAGGTAATTAGAAGTCTTGTTAACATCTGTTTATGGAAGAAAAGGATTCATGTAAACCAGAATTTTTGGGATTCTTGTCGTTCTTATGTGCAAATGTATGTATGCATGTTACCTGAATTCAAAATAACCATTCTTGCCATAGTTCTAATAAAATCTGCTTCGGACCTGACCTGATCTAGATTTGGCATCTTTCTCATGAAATTTCAAAGATCAAAATGTACGAGGAATATCATCCTTTTGTTCTGACTTGAAGTGCCTTAAACAGTCTCAAATTTGAAATATATAAAATTTGAAGTGTTAGCTATGTGATATATTATTATCTGACCCCTTTACAGTTCTATCTTTGCCGGTCTATCACCCTGATTTATAGCAACAATCTCAGAATCTTCAGTTTCTACAACTAATATATTTGATTGAAATTTTCTTACATACAAAGATATTCCTTTGTATGATATCACTGTGATAGTACTTACAGTTTAAACATGTCAAAAACAATTAACTGATTACATTTGAGGAAGCCGGTAATGCTTACATAACGATATCCATGTGACGAGGTACATAGTGACCACCTCCAATCCCAAGAAGGACTTTGTTTCTACCATTGTTCCTGTGTCATAAGATAACAAGTCTACATAGTTCATTCACAGCTGTAATGGGTAAATTACTTGCTTAAAAAGGAATTTAAGTACAGAGATAACACTTTTTTAATACTCAAGTGGGGGTATCTAGATAATTAATTGAACTAAACATGTTTATCCTATTAGATCTGGCCATTTTCTTTAGAAGTCTTCCAAATATTTGGAAGTACAAAGATTAATTTACTATTCCATGAAAGGAACGACTTCTGTTCTTATATGCTACTTTCTACAACCTAGCCTTCTCATACCTATACCAGTTTCCTATTCCTTCACCTCCTTCTAACCCAAGCCCCTTCCACAAAAGCTGCAAAATCAGAGAAATTAACACCTTTGGTTAAGATAAGAGTGATTAAATAATAGATTGTTAAAGTATGGGCTGCAGACACCAAAATATTGATTGATACTAATATCACATGTTCAACTTACAAAATTGAGTAGATGATATCAAGGCTTAAGGATAAGATATATAGCAATTAATAGTTAAAGTAATTAAGCATTCAATAACAAGAAATATAATGTTGAAAATAAAGGATGCAGGCGCTAGAACATAGACATGATACTGAATTGAAGTGTTCAACTACTACAAGACTGCGTAGATGTCATAACAACCCTTGAGGTTTAAGAACTCATGATTTTTTAGAGATCCCAGCCTCCTTGTTCTCTGTGTCCATAAAACAACTTGATTAAGGAGGCTTGTAGCATTTTTAAACAGAAAGGTAGAGTGAGTAGAACATCAAATGAACATTGAAAAAGGGAAGCTCATTCTTTCCCTGCCAACCTTTCATAACATTTTATCTGCGAACTTGTTTACGGACCATATTAATGAGTCATAAATTGCAGAATGTGAAACATCCCTTCTTCCATCAGACAGGACATTTTGCCAAATTTCCTCTTGGCCTCAAGTAGTATAACCTTCAAATCCCCATCCTCAATTTGCTTCAATTGGATTACGTGATTCTAAAGGAGGTTCCTTATGCATATTAGTTCAGCTTCATTTAGATCTTCAAACTATTAAGAATTACTAATGCACATATACCAAACATCTCACTAGTTTGTTCAACCCTTTGAGCGCAAATTCCAAGACGAGCTACCATCAAAATTCAACTCCAAGATAATTGCTTCCAAATAACCATTATAGAATAGAGGAAACAGATTGATGGGAAACAGTTAGGCAACTAAGAAGATTGATGTTATTACTAGAATAGAATCTTGAATTAAGAAAGAACCGCCATTTTCTTTAGTCTTGAGACTTAGAGCAAACAAGCTTCAATGTTGACAGTGTTGTTAAAAATCCCCAATTTTTTGATCTAATCAACTATCAAAATCCTTAAAGGCACTCCTATCTGTTAAAGTTGGACTTAGACATTTATTTCCCTAGACAGGGGCAACCTTGTGAGAAAGTATACTGATAGCAAGAGAACAAAAGGAAAACTGGAGAAGGAAAAATTTCCTTGTTATACTTTTTCCTTTTGAACTTTTCTGAGAGACCTAGACGTAGTAGATGACTTTTTCTTTTTACATAATAGTTGACATGGTGAGGTTTAATGTCTTATACTTCATGTGTATGCTGATCAAGGGTAGTTAGAAAAACTAAACAGGAAGTAGTTTGCCAAAAGTAGGAAAACTCCAGAAAGAATGACGCATACCACATCATATGACGCACAGAAGGAGCTCAAAGCAACCATTTCTTTTGTCTCTAATCTATGTAATTATTTTGTTTACTAACAAGCTCAAGATTTTGAATTTGCAACAAGGTTCTGAAGACTAGCTAAACGGAGCATGCTTCATGTATACACATAGAGACATAAGTCTCACCTATTAAAACAAATACAATCCACAAAATTGCACAACTTAGCATTATATAAGAATAATAAAATTAAAAAAACAGGATAGAAAAAATCACCTGAAACTATAGAACTATAGAACACTACTTTATTGACAGCTTTGGTGTATTAAAAGTAATTGTAGTCATACAGGTTTATAAAACTTCAATATGCTTTGAATTTGCAACAACATTCTGAAGACTAGCTAACTCGGGCATGCTTCATGTATACGGAACATAAGTCACCAATTTCAAAAAAATACAATCCACAAAATTGCACAGCTTAGCATTATATGAGAATAATAAATATTTTTAAAGGATAGAAAAATCACCAGAAACTCTAAAACACTGACTTAATCAACTCCTTTTCTCTATTAAAAGTAATTTGTAGTCATACATGTTTCTAAAACTTCAATATGCTTTTAAGATGTACATGTAATTCATCAAAAAAGAAATAGGGTACAACCCATGGCATCTGTATCATAGTTTCTTCACTGAGACATGTTGGACAGCTGATATAATTCTATTTAGATATAGGCCAAATGTTGTATTTGCACCTATTTATTGGGCTGATAACTGCCAGTAGACCAAAACTCCAGAGTTATGAGAGTTACAATATATTATTGTAACATGCCCTGTAGGTCGAAGGTTTATTTTGGGTAGAGAGCTAGACTCACACAAAAATAATTTATATATATATATATATATATATATATATATATATAGGGTCCGGATCGGGAGCCCTGCAGAAGCCCCGTCTGGCCCTCGACCGTTGGATCGAGCGCAACCCCCCCCCCCCCCCCCCCCCCCCCACACCCACCCGATCCGATGGTGTGTTGATGGTGTGTTGCTTCGGCGGGGCTTTTGATCCGGATTCATATATATATATATATATATATATATAATATATATATATATATTTTTTTTTTTTTTTTTTTTTTTTTTTTTTTTATATAATATATATATATATATATATATATATATATATATATATATATATATATATATATATATATATATATATATATACACAAAAAAATATATATATACACAAAAAAAAAAAAAAAAAAAAAAAAAAAATATATATATATATATATACACACTCCCACCATAATTGGAAGGAATAATATGCTTTCCCGTGGGATCGAACTCACCCAACCAGGATGCATTATGTCTCCACCCGTTGACTACGAGAGCCAGGAGTATATTCTGCTTAAAATGTGTGTCAAAGGAGATTTGACCGTCAGTTGTCCTAGTACTATGTTAAAGTACCTGTCAGTACACCTAAACTCCAGAGTTGTAGTGAGAGTTGATGGTTGTATATTTATATTATTCTAACACTAACGTTGAGAAATATAGAGCAATACTTATCCTTGTCCTAGGAGATCAGATGGATCCTCTACTAAAAAATAAGCCTCTCTGGATAACAAGGTTCAATTTCGGGTTTCACTGTCATCAGAAATAGTTTGATTGGAAATGTAAGCGATGAATGACTTGCGCTGAAGTTTCATCACAGGCTATCAATTCATGCCATGAACTTCAAAAAAAAGCATTAAGTTGCAAAAAACTCAAATAAATTGTTAAGATAACGGGGAACATAGAGAATAATCTAGGAATCGAGGGGGAAGTTCTACTGAGTTTATCACGATACTCTTGTCTATTCATTATAGTGGATTTATGTGCTCCAATAGAAGATGCAACAATAATAGGTAAATAAAAAACTGTAAAAAAACCGCAGCAAAACCTAGCAATGACAAAGTATAACATGTTCAATGATTATAATAATAGCTCTTCCTTTTGGATCTCAAAACTTACCTAGATGGAGATGATGAAACGAACAATAATTGCACAAGAAGAGGAAAATGCACACACACATTATAATGCTATGGAAAAAAAATGTAATATTAATGCTTCCTATTGTCAAGATTTCCTCAAGATAGTTGGATAGATAGCTACAGTAAGTATCATGCAAATATAAGCACATGCAATCTAAATGCTAAGGCTGTAAGCAAGAAGTCTCAAATATAACTATGATACTTGAATCAAGAAATTAAACAGATTCACCCAACCAGAGCAATAGCTTGAGCAGCATCTTGTCTACCCCAGTACTCCTCTGTGCTTCCTACAAGAAACAAAATGGGATTCTGAGGAAACTTGAGACGAACAAAAACTTTTGCAGGACCATATTTATTAAAAGATCACTTAAAGGTGGTTATAAACCACATCATAAGTTTCTATTCAAAGGAGAATCAATCCCTCTGGGAAATAGAACACTACTGACAGAAGAGAGACTAGCAGTCCATAACAACAGATTGAATATCCATCACTTTTTATTTTTTGGGTGATGGGGACAAGTTCATTATCCATTTATAGTTGAATACTTTATGCAATTCAAGAATAATCAAATGTGTCACCAAATATAAAAGTGTTACTGAAGAGAGGCCAACATTTTTTAAATCCCTAGAACATAATAGGTTTTCATTTTTTTGCACTAGGAAAAAGAACTTCAAAACGATAGGGGAGATAGATATTTGACTAAAAGGAAGTGTGTTAGAGATATAGAGATTTACTTTCATATAGTCCAGCAATCCGAATACCCATGCATACACCTGATATTTGCAGCTCATGCACTAGTTAATGGATTACGAAATCTGTTGCGAGGATACAGGCAGTGACACAAAAATGACATGGTGATACGGACACAACAGATATCAAGCGAGTATATTGGAAGTGTCTATATTGCGTCCAAAACCTGTCCGACAAGGACACAATATGGATATGACACCATTTTCAAGTGTCTATATTTCCGGTCCAAAAGATAACTCAAAGTGGCCAAAGATCCACCTCAAGAAGAGTAGTCACTTAATTCATGTGCATCAGTATATTATATGGAAACAAGATGAGCATATTCTCCTGTATGGGGTCAAGTTTACGATTCTTCATATTCTTTTGTTAAACATGTGCTTGCTTCCAATGTAACATACCAATCCCACATCCAGGGTTGACTGACATTTCAACAGCATGGTAGGCACACAAAGCACAACTTGTTTAGCAATTAGCAGCTTAATGCAACCATGTTCCGCCATCAACAAAAGACGTTAGTGTTCCATATTTTACTTAAACCACCTTTGTCTTTTTGCTTGGCTGTCTACATGTTAGTGTCCCATTGTGCATCTCAAGAAGGAGGGACCACATTAAGGAGTTGAGTTTGAGCAGCTTATATGCAGGTCAAAGAAGACATTATTAATCTTTAAAATGTCAACATAGTGTATAAAATAGTCTATGTTGCACAAATATGGGCACAGGTAAGGATAGGTAAAATACACAGTCACCTATGTCACATGAATACAGACATGGATAAGGGTAAGGACATGATGCAGGTGTGGACACCATTTTCGTGTGTTCCTGCAAGACAGAGGATAGTAGAAGCATTAGCTTCCTACCTTAGAGGTTGCATCAGTCACTCAACAGGATGCATAATTAAAGGATCAATCACAAACTCCACCAGCTACTTAATATAGTAGTTAACAATCAGAGTCTTTCAGTCCGTTGCATGCATTGGCCTGAAGAGTTACATCTGATATTTACAAACTATCCTAAATATTCTATTGGATGAATAGTGGGTGAATGGTGACTGAAGAGTTGAATGGTGGCTGTTTATTCTGATTAATCTGATGTCAATCCAAATAATGGGACAACAATGGACCTGGAAACCTATAAGATCTTGTTATGACTTATTGTTGTACACTAATATACCACAGTCGACATATCAACTAAATGTTACAAGGGTGACAATAACTATCACTAATTCAAAATACGACTAAGCCTGGTTAGGAATTGGGATAAAGGCTTTGCCATTGTTGTCATGATGTTTTTAGGAATTGGGATAAAGGCTTTGCCATTGTTGTCATGATGCTTTCATATCCACGGTATGAGTGAGTTATGAAGGCTATAAATAATACACCACAACTTGTTATCGAAATAGAGATCAAGCTTTCATAATTTCATGCAAGTACTTGCACTTTTGGTAGAGTTTGATTCAGACAGAGACATTTTATATATATATATATATATATATATATATATATATATATAAACTAAAGATGTCATAATTGTAAAACTAAATTATACTACAGCTTCAAACCACTCACAACACAAATACCTTAGCAGGTTAGACAACTTGTTGCAAAGGAAAGTTTTGAAATAAACATGCTTCTGCAAACAAGAGCAAGCAATCTTTTACTCGTGTTACAAATGACAAACAACACTATCATCCTCTCCAACCCATATATTCAGACTTCAAAGACGAATGAAATATGCCATATATCAAGAATCAATAAATTTGAAAGACAAGTATGCCTACCAATTTCCAGAAACATCGTTGGTGTATTGACCACAGGTCCATGATGAGTTGCCTCTAATGTAATCTACGAACAGAATATAAAATAATATTAAGATTCTACATCAGTAAATAATAACAATAACAACTATTGCAACATCCTTGCTACTATTTAACCCTTAAAGAAATAATTTTACATCAACATTGCTGCAATGCAAGTAGAGTTACAGCCAATACACAAATGATGCCACATTTTATTCACTATGGATATACCTTGAACTTTAGAACGCAATTAACAACTTTTAACATATATTTTACATCAAAATAGTTGCATTTGCAAGCAAGGTTTGCACTATCGGTATCATAATTGTTTTCAAGCCTTATTATGAGTATCGATATCAACGATGCCAGTATCGGATAGGAGTTTTAGAGTTCTTGGTTCCGAAAAGCCAACTAATAATAAATTATTATTAGAAAAGCTAAAAAAATATTTGATATATTTAGGCATAATTTTAAGTTTTATTTGTTGTTTTCCGTTAGTTTAGAATAAATAATATTCAACTGTTGAAACTTCATCCGACAACAATAACAACAAAGCCTTTATCCTAAATTCTTGGAGTCGGCTGTTTGAATCCTCTTCTTCGGATCATGTCCTCTGTAACACTAATAAACTTCATATCCTTCTTTAACACTTCAAAGCATATTCATCTATGCCTACCTCTAGTCTTAGAGTCTCCATAATTAATATATTGTTGCTCCTTATGTGAGCATCTATTGATCTACGATGTACATGTCCAAACCATCTAAGTTGGTTTTTTCTCATCTTATCCTTAATTACCGTCATCTCTAACTTCCAAGAATACACTCATTTATTATCATATTTTTTAAGGTATTGCCATTGATTTATCTCAACATTTTTATTTCTGTTACACTATTTTTTTGGACATGTTGTTATTAATAGCCTTAACATTCTGATCCATAAAGCATGGTTGGTCTAGTAAAAAAATTCTTTCAACTTTAGAGGTATCTTGTGATCATAAAGTACTCTAGAAGCAATCAATTTCAACCATCTTATTTTATAACTATGCATGACATCATTTTCAATCTCTCAATCATGATGAATGAATGATGCTAAATAAAGAAAGTTATCCCTCAGGTATCCTTGTCCATCTTTATCGGTGCCCCCATCATTTTTTTGACTTCATGTTTTAGTTCTACTAATTTTAAATCCCTTAGATTTTAAAGTTTCTCTCCACATTTCCATTTTAGCATCTAACATTCTCTACTCCCATCAACTGATACAATATCTTTAGCAAACATCGTACACCATGAAACATTCTCGTGAATATGCCTAGTAGTTTCATCTATAACTATCGAGAAAATATAAGGACTCAATGTTGATCATTGATTTAAGCCAATGGTAATAAGAACAGTTTACTATCTCCTCAAAAAGTTCGTATGGTCGTCGTAACTCTATCAAACATATCCTAAATCGTTTCAATATAACTACTATGAACTTGTTTCTTCTTCAAAGTCTATCACATTACCTTCTTAGGAACTCGATCATAAGCTTTCTTTGAGCCAATAAAACAATATGGAAGTCTCTTTCTCTCTCTAAAATTTTCAATTAATATTCTTAGTAAGTAAACTGCTTATATAGTAGATCTTCCTGGCATAAAACCAAACTGATATTATGAAATTCTAGTCTCTTTTCTTAATCTTTGCTCAATCGCTCTTTTTGTAGTTTCATAGTATGACTCATAAACTTAATTCTTCGGTAGTTATTACAACTTTGTAGATCTCCCTTGTTCTTATATTTATCCAGCATCTTCTTAGTCCTTAGAATTTTGTTAAATAAATTGTTGGATATGACTCGTGTTTATACGGGGAGCTGTGAGGCCGTCTGAGGCAATTTGAATACCTTTAGAAGATTTTCAGTGCCCACTAACCATTTAGTGACTTAAGTAGGGTTTTCCAATGCTATTGTCCGAGTCGAATACACAATCGGTCCAGTTGGGAAATTAGTCGTGTACTATTCGAGTTACAAACATGATTCAAGTTAATACAAGTCCATAATCCTGCGAGATGTAGGACCGTTGAGCACCTCTAGAGGGGAGGGTGAATAGAGTGTGTGCGTGTACAGTAGAAAATAATCACCAATTAAAAATATTAAGCAGTTATATATTATGGTAGATAAAAGACGGTAAATAAAATGCGGTAAATTAAGAGTCAATAATTCAAACTCAGTGAACACCACGATGTATACCGGTTTTCCTCTGAGAGGACTAGTCCAGTCGCAAGTACTCTTGCTCGCTGTTAATCCATTATGGCACAAGCTTTAACTGAGCGCTTGCAACTCTTACAACACCTGCTTGGCGACAAGTGCACGACCGACCTCACAACACCGTGCTTGGTGACGAGCGCACGACCGACTCCAGAAGGCAATTGGAAAAAACTAGAACGTTTTCTGAATACAGCCTCCGATACAACTCTTCAATACCAAACTCTAGATTAAACAGAACCTGTACTGCCTTGGCTAAGAGTGTAAAGGCTTAGATATGAAAGTAAAAAGCTCAGAACACTTTAGATAGAGAAGAGAAGAGAAGAGATGAAAATGGGATAATTGAAATGAATGGTAATCTCAACTCTATTTATAGTGTTTTGGGGGGACCAAACTCGGACAGAGTTCGAACAGAGTTCGGATGCTAGGATTTCGCATACGAACGTTGAATGCAGATTTGGTGGGAACTAAAATTCAAATAACCTAGACTGAACTCGGACCGAACTCGGACCGAACTCGGTCAGAGTTCTGTCCGAGTTCTGCTGGGTCAGAACAATAAGGAATGGACCAAATTTGCATAGGTTTTGGGCTTTTTGGAATTGTGGATTTTTGGGATAAGTAGGTAGGCTTATTTTTGTTTGTGGACTGAGAAAAACCTAAGCCAATACCGATCCGATCAATCTCACATTTTTCCTATACTCAATAAAAGAAAAAATACAGAATAAATATGAAAACTAATAGCCCATTTGATGACGCCTTTCTCCTGACATTTGAGCAGACTCATTTTTCTTTGACGGCAATCGTCTAAAGATAAACAGATCCAGAAATCTGAATACCTTTCGGGGGCTTCGCCCCCGAACCACCACGGGGGGCGCTGCCCTCTCGACCCCCGTCCGCTGATCGGACAGCGGAACCCCCGATGCGAGGCCCCGGATAGGTCGTTAGGCGGTTCAGAGAAATCTTCTTGTATTATGCCGTCTTTGGCCCATCAATAATTCTTCGTTGCATATGTCCTGGTTTGATCATGCTTACTGCTTGTCTGCAAGTACATGTTAGACGAACAAAACAATATGATGCAGTATGATACAAGCATAGCAATATGATATAGTCCATTTAGGACAATGCTAAGTTTAAGTAGCAACATGATAGTGATTACATGAATATAAGTGACATCACTAGTTAAACTTAATTGATTAGCCATATTCAAAAACATGATATAATCATTGGGCTAACACGAGAAACAAACTTTTTTATCCTTAACATATCCGGGTAGTTTGGATCTGAAACCATGAATGCAAGTGTCTTGTACTGAGGTCAAGTTGTATCCGAAGATTCCGGGATATTAGAATATCCATACACAATTTGGAAAGTCCAATAAGACTTCTCGTATTGACCCGATCGACTTGTAAGTCAACTTGCACCCGAGTCCATCAGAAGCCCGGAGTCAATACATCGAGAACCATTATAATCATAGATTGCAACAAGCAATAACTATGTAAATACAATGAGAGGCAAGGGTACTTGCCTAAATTACGCTCGGTGAAGAGCTAGTGTCGAACACGGATGTGCGATCATGAAAAGTGAATCAAATCCCCGTGGGGATAAGCCTGGAGGCTAAGAATCCAAGAAGGATTCGTAGGCCTGAAGGCAAGTAAAATATCGAAGGAATATAAGCTCAAAGGCTAGCAAAGATTGATCACAAAGCTCTCGGACTTGTGCAAGGCTTGAGCAGACTGTTGCGAACAAAGGCGGGATGCTGCAGTAGTTTTTGTGCACTGGCGGGTTGTTCTCATGGTGGTGCAAAGGCTTGTGCAAATTTGGATAGCAGTGGGCTTGCAAGAGCATGTGCAGGGACTGCACGAAGGGGCGCGCGCAGGCTGGACGAGCAGCCAGGGAGCTCTGCAAGCCTCTGGCGGGTGCACAGCCTGAATGTAGCAGCCTTGCGCAAGCGAATAATCAAGAATACAAGTTGCTCCATGTGCTATACAAGTGAATAATCAAGAATTGTGTACGCATAAACAATGTACAGAAGTGTACATTCAATTAAGTAAGTGAATGTAAACAACGAATTGTGTATGCTAAATGGAAGCACACACAAAAGTGTAATATGTATGGTGTTATGTGTGTGGGAAATAATTAAATGGTGAATGTTTCTAGGTGTGAGGGAATCTATATGTTACACTAACTGCTAACAAGCTCAAGGAATGTGTACATACCTGTGAAAGCTAAGTGTGAAATAAAGTTACACTTCCCATCACATGTGTGCAAGGAATTAATAAACACAAGTGTGTAAGAATATTAATTAAACGAAGTGAAAAAATAATGAATGGGTAATAACACTGAAAGGGATGACATTAGAAATAATGTGCCACAGAACAAGCTAGTGTACGAGACACAAAGAGTAAACTAAAATATCGTACACACCAGCACTAAGTTACATGTGCAAGAACGTGTACGAGTGTCCAAGTGATTGTACAAGTGTCTTAAGTACCGGCATGAATGTCGTGCTGATAAAGTTACACTTCCCATCACATGTGTGCAAGGAATTAATAAACACAAGTGTGTAAGAATATTAATTAAACGAAGGGAAAAAATAATGAATGGGTAATAACACTGAAAGGGATGACATTAGAAATAATGTGTCACAGAAGAAGCTAGTGTACGAGACACAAAGAGTAAACTAAAATATCGTACACACCAGCACTAAGTTACATGTGCAAGAACGTGTACGAGTGTCCAAGTGATTGTACAAGTGTCTTAAGTACCGGCATGAAGGTCGTGCTGATACACTCACGAGCTTCGTGTGTGTGGATATATACAAATACGGTTCACAGACCAGGGATTTTACACACACCGTCGGGTCGAGGTTGGATCAATTTTGCCTTCGGTTCAAATCTAAACTTCCAATTTTTGATGGTCCATATTACTCCGAGGCTTAGGTCAAGTTAAGAGAGGGATTTAATATCCTATCAGCCTCTTTTTTGAGGGGGTTGCTTGAAGCTATTATTGCAGAAGCTAGGGTTTCTAGGATATTCTAGAAACCATTGAAGGAGACATTAAGAAAGAAAGTGATGGTTGCTTTTTGCGGTATTTGCGTACAACTCTTTTTTAAGATATCTAACTATATTCAATAAAAAATTCTTCCCTTGTCCCGTGGAGTAGGTCACTCTTGACCAAACCATGTAAATCTTGTGTTCTTTGTGTTATTGTTTGGTTTATGCTTTGTGATATTGTCGTGTTCTGTTATCTATAAGGGTATTGTTATGTTCTTACTTCCGCATATTACACAATAATTGATATCAGATCTAAGGGAATCTTCGGGATTTAAATTTTTTGAATCTAGGTTAAAGTTAGGTAATGACATTGATCCGCTTTGTATCTTCCTAGATCTGGACTTTTGAAATCGTTGATTCATTAAGTTCCAAGAGAAATTTTGGAATTTCGGGATAACGAGTAAAAGTAAATAGCATAAAGTTTGAGATGGAAAAACTTGATGGTAAATGTAACTTCTCATTGTGGCAGAGAAGGGTGAAGGCCCTATTTGTGAAAGAGAGTCCAATTTATGGGTGAAGTTCGAGAACTTGTATATGACAAAAAATATTTTCTAACAAGTTGTATCTCAAAAGCAACTCTACAATCTCCATATGAAGGAAGGGACCTAGATTCTTAGTCATCTGAACAGCTTCAACAAGATAGAAAGTAATCTTCCCAGGTACTTTTACTTTTTTCTTCACTTCCAGGATCGTACGACCATCTAGTGACAATAATTCTCTATATGAAGAGACTCAAGATGGAAGAGATAATAACTAATAGTCTTCTTGATAAATGAGATTATGAAGATGCCAAATTCTATCGAGGATTCATCTGGGTTGATCGCTAGTGAAAAGGGAAGGTTAAAAAGTAAGGACGGAGAAAAAAGTAGCCAAAAAAACTTTAAATCATTCGGGCAAGAGAACGACACATATTTCTTTTGCAAACAGACGGGACATGGTGATGAAACAATGCCCAAAGTATAAGCAATGGCTAGAGTAAAACAGTAAAAGGACCAGTTCAACCGGTCAGGGTCAAGCTAGTGTTGCAGAGGAAGCCAGGGAACCAGCATGTGATGTACTTACCATGCAGAAGGAGAATTTCTCTGAGGGTGTGCTTGGATTGAGGGTGAAGAGAGTTAAGTGTGGGAAAAAAACTCTGCTTAGTTTGAAGGTGGAGGTTTAGGAGGTGGGGTCATAGAGGGTTTGTTTAACCTTCTCTTGTCCATTTTTTTAACCCCTAAATCGGGGGATTAACAAGGAAAAGTGAGGAGTTATTATTTAAAAAGTCATAAATATCCCTTATTTGTCATATAAAATTTTGTGACCTCCATTTTTCTTGCTTTCAACATGTTGCTCTATCTTTTTGGCTTTTAACCTGCTGCCATCCAGGTGCGTCGTCTCTTCTCATTTTATTTTATTACTCATCGTTGAAAATTATAAGAAAAAAAATTGACGACTATGTTTTTGATGCATCTGTTGACTTGATGACCACATATTTGAATTCTAGTTATTTTTTTTATATATATCAGATTTGTGAAGATATTTTTTGTGAAAATATTTTGAAAAGTTTTGATATCTAACCCAATCAAATATAATTTTACGCCACATGTACTAAAGGTATTTTGGTAACTATTGTATTTTTATTAATCTCCCTCACACTCAAAATCTCCAATCCAAGCAAGAGTTATTAAACACACCCTCTTAACTCTACCTCCAATCCAAGCAAGATTATATGTATTGACTCCTCCCCCACCCTACCCCCCTTTACTTAACTTCTCTCCACTTAACCCACTTATCTCTGCTTTTTCCCCCTCAATCCAAGCAGACCCCGAGGAATAGATTCTTGATTTTGGGTGCCCATATCACATGTGTCTGAACCAAGATTCAAAGTATTGGTATCGGAATCGGTATCGGACTTTTCCTATGAGTATTGGTATCGGCGATATCGGTAGTATCGGCAATTTCGGATCGGAGTATCGGATTTTTTGGTATTGGGAAACAAATAATTATCGGTAGTATCGGATTCTTTTACATGCTTTTACAACCTTATTATGCTTTCAACCTAGGTTCACAATATCAGTATCGGAATCGGTATCAGACTATTCCTATGCTGTTTAATTTTCTTTGCCGAATTGACCGGAACAAAGACCCCCAATGTCGGCATCGGTCAATATTTGGTATCGGTCGGTATCAGATCGGAACATGCCAAACCGTATCGGTATCGGCCGTATCGGATCGGTATCGGCCGATACTTTAAACCATGGTCTGAACATGGAGTGGTTCTACATATATAAGGAGTTCAATCGTGATTGTGTTCTTATGGGAGAACAATGTGTCTTGCAAGACTGTTAGCATAGGGGACATCAAGATAAAGATGTTTAATGTGGTGGTGCGGACACTCCTAAACGTGAGACACATTCTGGATTTGAAGAAAAATCTGCTTTCTCTGGCGCATTAGACGTGGTAGGTTGCAACTTGCAAGTTCATTGGTCAAGCCAATTTATTGAAGATTGGGAGAGCAACCTGGTGGTCATGAAGGGGCAAAGATTGACATCGAACTTGTATCAGTTAGACGGTAACACGGTCACCGGTATTGCAATCGTTGGAACAGAGAAAGGTAGAGGATACTGCAAAACTATGACATTTACGTCTAGGCCAAATGAGTGAGAGGGGTCTACGTTAGATATAAAAAAAGGGAGTTGATAAAGGACCTGAAGGAGTACAAATTAAAATTCTGCAAGTTTTGTACCATGGGCAAGCAACAGAAGGTTTGCTTCAAACATGCAATTCACAAGATCGAAGGAGTCATCAACTATATCCACTCAGACATATGAGATCCATTATTGGTTCGTTCCAAGGAAGGTGTCGAGTACTACGTAACTTTAATAAATGACTTCTCACAAAAGGTATGGACTTATTCATCACACAAGTCTGAAGAGTTTGCTAGATTTCCATAGTAGAAGGCAACCATGAAGAAGCAAAGGGAGATTGATGAAGTATTTGTGAAAAGATAATGGAGAGTACACTTCCATGGAGTTTCAGGATTACTGCATGGAGCAAGACATACAACAAAAATTGACAACTCTAGGTTGTCCAAAGCAAAACATGATAGAGGAGCGCATGAACATGACACTACTAGAGAGAGCCAGAAGCATGCGGTTGCAGTTCGGTCTTTCAGACGACTTTCTGGGCAGAAGCAATCAATCATGCGTGCTATTTAGTCAACATGTCACCATCTACAGCCATTGATCTTCAAGTTCATGAAGAGGTATGAAGGAGAGAGGCAGTTACCTATGATTCATTGCGGGTGTTTGGGTGCCATGTATATTCGTTTGTAAATCATAAGGACATAACCAAGTTGGAGTCAAAATCAAAGAAGTATTTTTTTTTTTGGAATTCAAACATGGAGCCAAAGGCTACAAGCTGTAGAATCCAGAGAGCAAAAAGGTGTTCACAAGTTGTAATATGATCTTCGATGAGGCTTCCATATTCAGAGATGTGGGAGAAAATTCTAAGGGGTTAGTCACACATTAAGTGACCAAGACTCAGTAGAGGTGGAGGTTCCTGGCACTCATACGGATAATTTTGAAGCACCTATAAAACCTATTGGTATGAAGGAGGACGATCAGTTTTCTGAGATGGAGGACGAGGACCAACTCCATGAGGACCCGCAAACAGTAGAGTTAAGGAAACCAGGGCATACACACAGGGCACCAGTGCGATACGGTTTCAATGATATGGTTGCATTTTCTTGTCACGGAAACTGGTGATCCGAGTATATAAAGAGGCCATTGGTGCAAGAGGACAAAGATAACTTGATTGTTTCCATGACAGAGGAGATGGAGTCACTTCAGAAGAATAATATCTGTGGAACCTGGTTCATCTACCGAAGGTAAAAGGGTTATTGGATGCAAATGTGTATTCAGGAAGAAGGACAACAAGCGATACAAGGCACATCTAGTTGCGAAATGATACGCCCAGAGGAGTGAGATCGACTACAACGAGATACTTTTGTTAGTAGTCAAGCATACTTCTATTCAAGTGTTGTTAGCATTAGTAGCTACTTAGGATATGGAGCACTGTTATAAAAATCTGACTAGTCGGCCGACTAGTCCCCGACTAGTCGGTAGTCGGCCTTCGCCGACTCGACTAGGAGGTTAGTCGGCAAAAAAATTGGCTCAAGCAATAATTGGACATAGGTAGCCGACTAGGCGGCTAGACGGGCCTAGTCGGCCTCGGTTCCAAAAAAGGGGTAAAAAAGATCAAAATTCGATCCAAAATCAGTTCTTTCAAAAACCTAAAAGCAACCAACAGAGAAGGAGAAAGAAGAGAAGGAGAAGAATGCATACCAAGGACATATGTATTATTTTTTTGGGTACATAAGTTAATAGTTAATACTTTGATGACATACAGCATATATTGCATACATATTATATATTATATATATATTTATTCAAACCGATTAATCCGACTAGTGCCCGGCTAGTTTCCGATTAATCCGATTAATTCCTAGTCCCCGCGAACCGACTAGCGGCCGACTAGCGATTTTTACAACCTTGATATGTAGTTGGAGGAAATGGACGTCAAGACGACGTTTCTACATGAAGAGTTGGAAGAGAGGATCTTTATGAGACATCATGAAGGATTTATGGAGCCCGGCAAGGAGGATCAAGTGTGTGAGCTCAAACGGTTTCTATATGGGTTAAAGAATCTCCCAGAAAGTGGTACAAGCGTTTCGACTCTTTTATGATGAAGACCAATTTCACCGTATGTGAGTATGACAGTTGTGTCTACTCAAGGAGGCTCAAAGATGGGTCACCCATATACCTTCTTGTCACAACCCGATCCCAAATAATTGGGTCGAACCGGATCATGCCCAGCCTGCACCGTTGTGAGACGGCGGCAGTAAGCTGTTCCATTAGCAGGTAATCACAACAACATCTATACATTTGTCACAACTGAATATTCGAAAATTTTAAAACTTTTATTAATCAACAAAATGGAATACATCTGTAATTGAAAGTGCTGAAAGGAAATACTGAATTCAAGTCTACAAAAAAAATTCCAATAAAAAAAACTCGAATTAAAACGACCAACTAGCTAGAATGGCTGTCTCGTCAGCCTCCGGATATGCGTCCTCAAAGGGGTCCCCAGTAACACAGCAGAATATGGTACTGGGTCATAGTAGCTATTGTGCTATAGCTCAGCAATCATCAGTGACACCTAAAATATTGGGTCTCCAGTCAGGAGGGAGAATAGTACAATTTATGATAATCTAATAATTTAATTAATAATAGAGTTAAACAATTTGAAATAAATAGTTCTCCAGCAGTTAAAATATTGTGATATGAATAGGCAATGAATATGACCGGATTAGGTTGTACAGTGAATGATATGGCTTATCCCCGTGTGTATGAGGGGTAAGCTAATACAGTTATTATGCTACTTTGGATGTGGTCATACTCATTACACTACTCCCCCAGTACCCAACAGTCAATCAGTCAATGCTCTCAAAGAGAGTTCCGTGTTGCATCGTGGTTTAATCTTGCAATAAAACGATTACTAAATAATTGTAAATTAACACAAAATGTACTTGCCTTTTGTTTATGACTGGAAACGATGTTGGTTCCGGGAAGATGCTAGGTTCGTCTCCGAGATCCTACAGTTGGAGAACTTGACTTAGAACCAATATTGAGACCATTCTAGGTGTGCTAGTTGCAATTTCTAGTAGCAGATCCTAGTCAAGTTTTAAGTTTGTTTATTTAATCTACTGCTAACGGTTTGCGACGCGTACTACGTTGGTTCTCATTTAGTTGGATAGCCAGTTTCTGGTTTAATTGGAAAAATTGTCGTTACCGGTTAATTCGCAAAACTTTATATTTTTAATATTATACGTATAAAACTACATTTTCTTTCAATGCTAAAACGTAGATTTTGTTAACTACCAATATTTTATTCAAGTTATTTTATCGTGAGAAATCCTTATTAATTTATACAAAATATTTATTAGCCATTTTGTAACTAAGTGCCTAATTACGAAAAATAAAACCAACCAGAAAATAAAGGAAAATCGACCAAGAAAAGAAATGAAAAACCTAGACTACGCAATACAGGGGCACAGCTAACAAAATAGAAATATGGGCTTATGCCCTTACAAACTTTACATAAATGAAATAAGAGAAAATTAGTTAGCTCTGACTAATGTCCCGTAATTTAAATATCGAAAACAAAACTAAAAATAAATTAAATTAAATCTTAGGAATCTCAGACTTGGTCCAATCGTCACTATTTTTAGCTAATGCCTCAACGTCCGGGTAAAACCGGTTTCGTTTGCATTTCGCTAGGGCCCACGGACCGGTACGGTCGTCGCCCAAAAATCCGATTTGAAATAATTTCCGAAAACCGATTTAAAAATTCATTTATAAAGTTTTATAAAAATTTGGGCAGCATTCCCGCTAAATTCGGGACAACCCAAAACTGGAAAAATGCTCCAACAATTCCAACAAATCCCAAACCAGGGAAAGCCCAAAATTTAACTTCCAAAACCATTTTACACAAAATTAAATTCACAGAATAATTTCCGAAGCTTAATCGGAACCCGAAATATAATCGGAAATCCCGAAATGAAATCGGAAACCACAACACCCAAAATCCAGAAAACACATTTCGGAAAAATCCGAAATAACCACAGAACATCTTAGAATCAGTTTCGTAAACTCCGAAACCATTACGCCCACAAAGAACCGAATTCCTGGGAAGGAATCGGGGACCAATTTCATCATCGACTATCGAAAATGGAACGGGACAAAGGAATTATACCTTGGGTTGCTCGGCTAGAGCTCTCAGATGAAAATATAGAAAATAATCGCGGACAGCAGCGGAATCGGGAGATCGGACAGTGCTGGACCGCGGAAATCTGAACCGCGGAAAGCACGGGAAACTCGGCGAGGAGGCGCTGTCGGATCGGGGAGCAGCCGAGTGGGTTTGGCCGGGGAGTCGCGGCCTAGGGCGCGCGCGGGAGGCGGAGCCGCGGCTGGACGCGGCGCTAGTCGGCGGCTGAGCACCGGCCGAGAGGGGCAAAGGGGCGCGGCTAGGGCACAGCCGCGGGGGCGCGGCTGGGCGGGGAGATCGGGGTCGGCCGGAGGCCGACGAGTTTGGGCGCAGGCGGAAGGGCGCGGGCCGCGCGGGAGGTCCGGCGGAGCGCTGGTGGGTGCGGGTCCCGATCGGGGCCGGGGAGAGTTGATGACGGAGGTGGGCGGCCGCGCGGAGTGGGGGTGGCCGGGGAACGGCGCCGGAGTCGCGGGGTGACGCCGGAGCTAGGGCAGGGGCGCGGGGAAGCCGGGGAAAAGGGTTAGCTCTGGAGGAGCTCTGGAGGAAAATAGAGAGGGAGAGGAAGTTATGGGCTGATGGTGGTTGTGGTGTGTTTAAATATGGGAGAGTGGGTTATTAAGTGAAAGAATGGGGAAGAAATAGTATGTGGAGGAGAGGAGAATGGGGGTGATATTGTAGAATAGGGAGGAGTGGTCCAGGTCGTGGGGGTAGTGTAGAATTAGGTTTTCTTTTCCCTTTTTTTTTTTACTAAAAAAATAGGACTATAAATAAAATCTAAAGTTAAATAATTACTTAGGGTTTAAGAATGGGTTCAGGAAACGGAACTGGCGTTCGGACTCAGGGTCGGAGTCCGGACTGGTCCAGGCTCGGGTTTCGCAAGCAAAAATCCCAGTTATTATTTTGAAAATAATTTCGAACCCACAATAAAAATAATAAATAGTAATAATATTATATAATAAAAACTATAATAATTAAACAAAATTACACTACAAACTAATAATTAATAATTCTAAAACTCTGGGTTTCACAATTTTCCCTCCTTAGGAAATTTCGTACTCGAAATTTAGAGGGTACTACTAGGGGAATGATCAAAATCTCTACATGTAGACCAAGGCTTCCTTTACTCTCTTAGTAATGTTGACAACCTCTAGATAGTCTAATTTGATCAATTCATGCATTTCCTTCGAATCAACAGTCTTCCCTCCTTAGAAACACAGTCATAGCCCATAATTAAAATTTTGCTTCTATTTCTGAATTGTCAGCCACCGGAATGGTTGTGCGAACTTACTCTTTGCATCGGTACCTATAATCTTCGGGTAGGATCTAAACTTCTTCATCTTGCTAGTCGATTCGATATCTACTAAGCGATGCAATTCCATATTGCTTGCAACGTACGCTCCATCAATTACTTGTACGTCATAATTACTAGCTCTTACCATCATCACCCTTGATCCTCTACGGCTCCTCCCATCCTGCCATAACTTATTTTCCCAAATCATAAAATTCAAAATCATCACTTTCTTTCATTCACCAAATCTAATACCCAAGTACTAATATGCTCCACTAATGATTCATTCCTAAATGAACCACAATTTATAATTCTCTCTAGACTAACTTGCTTTTGTGCCTTGCCATGCTACCCTTTGGTACCCTTAGCTATCTAATCTCTTTAGAATAAAATCGATCTCCTAAGTGTGCTTTTATCAGATTAATGCAATAAGGTTGCTAGGTGACTATCTAGGTTTTCCCCACATATAACTATCAACCAACTTTATATAGCTGCAAAAATATATAACTACCCACAAAATATGCAACACCCTAAAAATGGAACCTGAAAGGAATTGAGCCAATAGAGATTGATATGGTCCTAATAAGTTCTAGGGAAAATCAAGTAGAATTTTATAGGGAATCTTTTCTTTCTGGTTGTGACAAGAGATTTCTGGAAATGGAGACAACCGCTAGAAATATAAACCCTCTAATCAGGCAAAAGTCAGAATGATTTGATGGTGCAAAAGACAACCATGGTATGAATATAGTCTGAATAATATTCGGAAACCAAATATGTTTGAAGTCACTTTGTCTCAAATTCATGCGTCGCCAGAGTGCACCTGACTGCAGTGAACTTTTGACCCAATAACTTGAATAATTTTAGGTTACCGAGTAATCTTTCAACTTTATCCATTTCATGGCTAAGCAACATAGAAGATCAACATGGTGCATTTAGGACAGTCACAATAATATCCGGAAACCTATGAACACCCGAAATCACTTCAACTTTAGAGTCTTTTGCCTCGCCAGTGCGCAATTGGCTGCAGTAAACTCGCAGTTTCCATAATTCAGACAATTGACTATAACGCAATGTGCGAAGTCATATTAGGTCACGGAATATTTTCCCAAACTTTGTCCATAAGAATTTCAAAGGAGTTTCCGAAAAATTCAAACGAGTTCTAAGGTTCTAGTCATGATAGGAAAAGATGTTGATGTATGTTCTTCTGGTTTCAAGAAAATTTATCAGGATAAATATGTGTTCCAGTAGCTCTTGAGATTTAAGAGATTTGATTTTGAAGAAATTGATCAAACTTGAGTATGACTAATTGAGTTGGACACAGGATAAGGTAGAAGAATCAGAGCTTTGAGTTGAGTTGAAGAAGCCAATGAGAATATTCCCGACAATCACTTAAAGGATACAGACGTTTACCAAAATTATTTGAAGAAATAATTTCTTATCCAAGGAAAGTTTTGAGAATGTGATGGGTAAGTAGGGTTGACACAAAAGAAGTATGTCTTTATGGATTCAAGGAAGTCAGGTTAAAATGGTTTAGTAAAGCCAACAAGGGGATGGTTCAACAATTTAAAAGTTTTTCAATGATTTAAAGAAGATTTAATAATAGGATAGAATCAATTCTCTGACCGCTCGTACTTCACGATACTCAAGCATTGAGTTTAAGAGCTGTCTAGGCCTTGAATTGATCAAGAAGTTACATAGAGAGAGTAGGGTTTCAGGTTGAGTGGAGGGGATCAAAATAAAATATTTGGAATAACTTAGGAGATAACAATCGGTATTGAAAGTATTTTTGAAAATATCTTTTAGGGAAATCATGAACTAACTAAGCTGAACCAATTCTTTTGGTAATAATTATCCTTGAGGCTTTATAGTTCCAGAAAAATTTGGTTCAGGATTAGTTCCGAGAAAGTCAATTAAAATGAGGTTAAGGCGAATGGTTGGATACGCTAGTCGTAGAAGTACTCGGATAGATAAGGGTTTATTAGAATTAGAAACTCTAGATAGCGAACGAGTCTGGATTCCAAATAAAGATAGAGAAATAAGATTTGATCGACTAGTGGAGAAGTTTGGAAAAAATAGGTTTGCTGACGAAGGAGATTGAAGAGTTCTAATATTGGTCCATGAATAACGAAAAATATAGATCCTAAGGGATGCTAAAAATCTGTTAAAGATATGGGAAGGAAATAATTCCCGAAAATCATGGGACGCTAAAAGATACAAAAATTTAGGAAATAAAATATGTAGTGACATATACCATCATACAGTCGGCCTCAACTGGTTAAGGTCAAAATTCACTCCTTATGTCATTATCACTCCCAATTGTTATAAGTACCAACTAATATCTGGGTATTCCAAAATTCTATTCTTTCAATTCTTAATAAACCAATATATCCTTGATAAATACCGCCTTACATACCTTCTCATTAAGATTACAATTTTCGGAAATTGTATCGTAGGGGAAAAACTTTGGGAAAGATATCTATCATAAAGGTGTAACCAAGAATTTTATTCATATTGGAGAATTATAGCAAGACTCTCATGGTTATTCTAAGGACATCCTGTTACAACTTCTTATAACAATAGATAATGCTACTCAACAGTTCTAGGTACTAGTCTTCATGGCTCTGGCTCTTGCACGAGCAGTCTCCAACTGCTTCATCTTCTTCTATGATCCTCAAGTCTGCATCATGCCTTTCTGCAGTGGTGTAGGAGGCAAGGTCTGCTCGATAGGAAGAGAGTCCCTAGGTTGCGGCGTAGCAGGTGTTGCTGGGATAGGTGCTCTGGTACGATGGAAAGATAAGGGGCAGTCCTTTACCCGATGTTCAGCGGATCCACATGCCAAACATTGTCCCAATCTCTTGCGACAACTATTGGCTAGATGACCAGGCCTCTTGCAGTAGGCACAAATCAATAGCTTCTTACGACATGACTGCCGGAAAGTAGAGTACTTGATGGGACCCAAATATCTTCTAGATTCAGGGGTATCCCTCCTAGGGTGAGGTTCCGCACCAACTCGGTTTAAGATAGCTAAGGCTACGTCATTGACATCCTTCATAACATCTCTCGTGATATCAATCTGTTTCTGCTGGGCTTCGGCTTGGGCCTTCTGGGACTCCAGGATTCCTTGAAATAGGGCAACCATTTGGGAGGTGTCTGCTGGTACTGGTGGGGCGACAGGAGTAACTATCATAACAGGAGATGGTGAAATTGTCGTGGGCGGAAAAGGTTCGGCTGTAGTATGAGCTGTGCTGGGGACTTGTGCAGCAAAGGGGGATTTGATGAGCTGCAAAGGAGAAGGGTTGGAACGGGCCTGAGAAAGAGGGGTGTGATCAGGAGATAACACCTTGTCATCAGCAGGATTGGAACGGGTTGTCTTTCCTCTAGTCATAGTCTGAAAGGTTTAGGAAGCAAACATAAGCAAGGTAGCCTACCAGTCTATAACAACCAAAAATATTTATTTATAATGTAATTCGGTCCTATGTTGTGACAAATTAATGTTCTAGTGTTCTAAATGTTCTAGAGGTGTTCTCCTAAGTTGTTGTTGAGAGAAGAACCTGCATGGGCCACCACTAAAAACATGTCACGATCCGATCCCAAATAATTGGGTCGAACCGGATCATGACCAGCCTGCACCGTTGTGAGACGGCGGCAGTAAGCTGTTCCATTAGCAGGTAATCACAACAACATCTATACATTTGTCACAACTGAATATTCGAAAATTTTAAAACTTTTATTAATCAACAAAATGGAATACATCTGTGATTGAAAGTGCTGAAAGGAAATACTGAATTCAAGTCTACAAAAAAAATTCCAATAAAAGAAACTCGAATTAAAACGACAACTAGCTAGAATGGCTGTCTCGTCAGCCTCCGGATCTGCGCCCTCAAAGGGGTCCCCAGTAACACAGCAGAATATGGTACTGGGTCATAGTAGCTATTGTGCTATAGCTCAGCAATCATCAGTGACACCTAAAATATTGGGTCTCCAGTCAGGAGGGAGCAAAGTACAATTCATGATAATCTAACAATTGAATTAATAATAGAGTTATGCACTTTTAAACAATTTGAAATAAATAGTTCTCCAGCAGTTAAAATATTGTGATATGAATATGACCGGATTAGGTTGTACAGTGAATGATATGGCTTATCCCCGTGTGTATGAGGGGTAAGCTAATACAGTTATTATGCTACTTTGGATGTGGTCATACTCATTACACTACTCCCCCAGTACCCAACAGTCAATCAGTCAATGCTCTCAGAGAGAGTTCCGTGTTGCATCGTGGTTTAATCTTGCAATAAAACGATTACTAAATAATTGTAAATTAACACAAAATGTACTTGCCTTTTGTTTATGACTGGAAACGATATTGGTTCCGGGAAGATGCTAGGTTCGTCTCCGAGATCCTACAGTTGGAGAACTTGACTTAGAACTAATATTGAGACCATTCTAGGTGTGCTAGTTGCAATTTCTAGTAGCAGATCCTAGTCAAGTTTTAAGTTTGTTTATTTAATCTACTGCTAACGGTTTACGACGCGTACTACGTTGGTTCTCATTTAGTTGGATAGCCAATTTCTGGTTTAATTGAAAAAATTGTCGTTACCGGTTAATTCGCAAAACTTTGTATTTTTAATATTATACGTATAAAACTACATTTTCTTTCAATGCTAAAACGTAGATTTTGTTAACTACCAATATTTTATTCAAGTTATTTTATCGTGAGAAATCCTTATTAATTTATACAAAATATTTATTAGCCATTTTGTAACTAAGCGCCTAATTACGAAAAATAAAACCAACCAGAAAATAAAGGAAAATCGACCAAGAAAAGAAATGAAAAATTTAGACTACGCAATACAGGGGCACAGCTAACAAAATAGAAATATGGGCTTATGCCCTTACAAACTTTACATAAATGAAATAAGAGAAAATTAGTTAGCTCTGACTAATGTCCCGTAATTTAAATATCGAAAACAAAACTAAAAATAAATTAAATTAAATCTTAGGAGTCTCAGACTTGGTCCAATCGTCACTATTTTTAGCTAATGCCTCAACGTCCGGGTAAAACCGGTTTCGTTTGCATTTCGCTAGGGCCCACGGACCGGTACGATCGTCGCCCAAAAATCCGATTTGAAATAATTTCCGAAAACCGATTTAAAAATTCATTTCTAAAGTTTTATAAAAATTTGGGCAACATTCCCTCTATATTCGGGACAACCCAAAACTGGAAAAATGCTCCAACAATTCTAACAAATCCCAAACCAGGGAAGGCCCAAAATTTAACTTCCAAAACCATTTTACACAAAATTAAATTCACAGAATAATTTCCGAAGCTTAATCGGAACCCGAAATATAATCGGAAATCCCGAAATGAAATCGGAAACCACAGCACCCAAAATCCAGAAAACACATTTCGGAAAAATCCGAAATAACCATAGAACATCATAGAATCAGTTTCGTAAACTCCGAAACCATTACGCCCACAAAGAACCGAATTCCTGGGAAGGAATCGGGGACCAATTTCATCATCGACTACCGAAAATGGAACGGGACAAAGGAATTATAGCTTGGGTTGCTCGGCTAGAGCTCTCAGATGAAAATATAGAAAATAATCGCGGACAGCAGCGGAATCGGGAGATCGGACAGTGCTGGACCGCGGAAATCTGAACCGCAGAAAGCACGGGAAACTCGGCGAGGAGGCGCTGTCGGATCGGGGAGCAGCCGAGTGGGTTTGGCCGGGGAGTCGCGGCCTAGGGCGCGCGCGGGAGGCGGAGCCGCGGCTGGACGCAGCGCTGGTCGGCGACTGAGCACTGGCCGAGAGGGGCAAAGGGGCGCGGCTAGGGCACAGCCGCGGGGGCGCGACTGGGCGGGGAGATCGGGGTCGGCCGGAGGCCGACGGGTTTGGGCGCAGGCGGAAGGGCGCGGGCCGCGCGGGAGGTCCGGCGGAGCGCTGGTGGGCGCGGGTCCCGATAGGGGCCGGGGAGAGTTGATGCCGGAGGTGGGCGGCCGCGCGGAGTGGGGGTGGCCGGGGAACGGCGCCGGAGTCACGGGGTGACGCCGGAGCTAGGACAGGGGCGCGGGGAAGCCGGGGAAAAGGGTTAGCTCTGGAGGAGCTCTGGAGGAAAATAGAGAGGGAGAGGAAGTTATGGGCTGATGGTGGTTGTGGTGTGTTTAAATATGGGAGAGTGGGTTATTAAGTGGAAGAATGTGGAAGAAATAGTATGTGGAGGAGAGGAGAATGGGGGTGATAGTGTAGAATAGGGAGGGGTGGTCCAGGTCGTGGGGGTAGTATAGAAATAGGTTTTCTTTAGGTTTTCTTTTCCCTTTTTTTTTACTAAAAAAATAGGACTATAAATAAAATCTAAAGTTAAATAATTACTTAGTATAACCCAGAGTTAATAATCAACATGTCATCGACATACAAGAGAAGTGTGAAACCCAGAGTTTTAGAATTATTAATTATTGGTTTGTAGTGTAATTTTGTTTAATTATTATAGTTATTATTATATAATATTATTACTATTTATTATTATTATTGAGGGTTCGAAATTATTTTCAAAATAATAACTGGGATTTTTGCTTGCGAGACCCGAGCCTGGACCAGTCCGGACTCCGACCCTGAGTCCGAACGCCAGTTCCGTTTCCTGAACCCATTCTTAAACCCTAAGTAATTATTTAACTTTAGATTTTATTTATAGTCCTACTTTTAGTATAAAAAAAAAAAAGGGAAAAGAAAACCTATTCCTAACACTACCCGAAACCAGAAACCACCCGAACCGACCCAGTCCCCCAACACCCACGACCTGGCTTTCCTTTCCCCCCACGTTGGACCAAGTTCCCCTCTTTTTCCTAAAACTACTCATCACCACTCCTCTCTCTTTACTCATTCTCCTTTTCTTTCTTTTTAATAACCCACTCTCCCATATTTAAACACACCACAACCACCATCAGCCATAACTTCCTCTCTCCCTCTATTTTCCTCCAGAGCTCCTCCAGCGCTAACCCTTTTCCTCGGTTTCCCCGCGCCCCTGCCCTAGCTCCGGCGACATCACCCCCACTCCGTGCGGCCGCCCACCTCCGGCAGCAACTCCGCCCGACCCCGATCGGGACCCGCGCACACCAGCGCTCCGCCGGACCTCCCGTGCGGCCCGCGCCCTTCCGCCGGCGCCCAAACCCGCCGGCCTCCGGCCGACCCCGATCTCCCCGCCTAATCGTGCCCCCTTTGCCCCTCTCGGCCGGTGCTCAGCCGCCTCCCGCGCGCGCCCTAGGCCGCGACTCCCCGGCCGAACCCACTCGGCTGCTCCCCGATCTGACAGCGCCTCCTCGCCGAGTTTCCCGTGCTTCCCGCAGTTCAAATTTCCGCGGTCCAGCACTGTCCGATCTCCCGATTCCGTTGCTGTCCGCGATTATTTTCTATATTTTCATCTGAGAGCTCTAGCCGAGCAACCCAAGGTATAATTTCTTTGTTCCGTTCCATTTTCGGTAGTCGATGATGAGATTGGTTCCCGATTCCTTCCCGGAAATTCGGTTTTGTGGGCGTAATGGTTTCGGGGTTTCCGAAACTGATTCTATGATGTTCTGTGGTTATTTCGGATTTTTCCGAAACGTGTTTTCTGGATTTTGGGTGCTGTGGTGTTCCGATTTCATTTCGGGATTTCCGATTATATTTCGGGTTCCGATTAAGCTTCGGAAATTATTCTATGAATTTAATTTTGTGTAAAAATGGTTTTGGAAGTTAATTTTTGGGTTTTTCCTGGTTTGGGATAATTGTTGGAGTTGTCTGCGCATTTTCCCAGTTTTGGGTTGTCTCGAATATAGAGGAAATGCTGCCCAAATTTTTATAAAATTTTATAAATGAATTTTAAATTGGTTTTCGGAATTGTTTATTAATTGGATTTTTGGGCGACGACCGTACCGGTCCGTGGGCCCTAGCAAAATGCAAACGAAACCGGTTTTACCCGGACGTTGAGGCATTAACTAAAAATAGTGACGATTGGACCAAGTCTGAGACTCCTAAGATTTAATTTAATTTATTTTTAGTTTTGTTTTCGATATTTAAATTACGGGACATTAGTCAGAGCTAACTAATTTTCTCTTATTTCATTTATGTAATGTTTGTAAGGACATAAGCCCATATTTCTATTTTGTTAGCTGTGCCCCTGTATTGCGTAGTCTAGGTTTTTCATTTCTTTTCTTGGTCGATTTTTTTTTATTTTCTGGTTGGTTTTATTTTTCGTAAGTAGGCGCTTAGTTACAAATGGCTAATAAATATTTTGTATAAATTAATAAGAATTTTTCACGATAAAATAACTTGAATAAAATATTGGTAGTTAACAAAATTCACGTTTTATCATTGAAAGAAAATGTAGTTTTATACGTATAATATTAAAAATACAAAGTTTTGCGAATTAACCGGTAACGACAATTTTTCCAATTAAACCAGAAACTGGCTATCCAACTAAATGAGAACCAACGTAGTACGCGTCGTAAACCGTTAGCAGTAGATTAAATAAACAAATTTAAAACTTGACTAGGACCTGCTACTAGAAATTGCAACTAGCACACCTAGAATGGTCTCAATATTGGTTCTAAGTCAAGTTCTCCAAATGTAGGATCTCGGAGACGAACCTAGCATCTTTCCGGAACCAACATCGTTTCCAGTCATAAACAAAAAACAAGTACATTTTGTGTTAGTTTACAATTATTTAGTAATCGTTTTATTGCAAGTTTAAACCACGATGCAACACGGAACTCTCTCTGAGAGCATTGACTGATTGACTGTTGGGTACTGGGGGAGTAGTGTAATGAGTATGACCACATCCAAAGTAGCATTATAACTGTATTAGCTTACCCCTCATACATACGGGGATAAGCCATATCATTCACTGTACAACCTAATCCGGTCATATTCATTGCCTATTCACATCACAATATTTTAACTGCTGGAGAACTGTTTATTTCAAATTGTTTAAAAGTGCATAACTCTATTATTATTTCAATTGTTGGATTATCATGAATTGTACTTTGCTCCCTCCTGACTGAAGACCAAATATTTTAGGTGTCACTGATGATTGCTGAGCTATAGCACAATAGCTACTATGACCCAGCACCATATTCTGCTGTGTTACCGGAGACCCCTTGGAGGACGCAGATCCTGAGGCTGACGAGACAGCCATTCTAGCTAGTTGTCGTTTTAATTCGAGTTTTTTTATTGGAATTTTTTTGTAGACTTGAATTCAGTATTTCCTTTCAGCACTTTCAATTACAGATTTATTCTATTTTGTTGATTAATAAAAGTTTTAAAATTTCCGAATATTCAGTTGTGACAAATGTATAGATGTTGTTGTGATTACCTGCTAATGGAACAGCTTACTGCCGTCGTCTCACAACGGTGCAGGCTGGACATGATCCGGTTCGACCCAATTATTTGGGATCGGGTCGTGACATGTTTTTAGTGGTGGCCCATGCAGGTCTTTCTCTCAACAACAACTTAGGAGAACACCTCTAGAACATTTAGAACACTAGAACATTAATTTGTCACAACATAGGACCGAATTATATTATAAATAAATATTTTTGGTTGTTATAGACTGATAGGCTACCTTGCTTATGTTTGCTTCCTAAACCTTTCAGACTATGACTAGAGGAAAGACAACCCGTTCTAGTCCTGCTGATGACAAGGTGCTATCTCCTGATCACACCCCTCTTTCTCAGGCCCGTTCCAACCCTTCTCCTTTGCAGCTCATCAATCCCCCCTTTTGCTGCACAAGTCCCCAGCACAGCTCATACTACAGCCGAACCTATTCCGCTCACGGCAATTTCACCATCTCCTGTTATGATAGTTACTCCTGTCGCCCCACCAATACCAGCAGACACCTCCCAAATGGTTGCCCTATTTCAAGGAATCCTGGAGTCCCAGAAGGCCCAAGCCGAGGCCCAGCAGAAACAGATTGATATCACGAGAGATGTTATGAAGGATGTCAACGACGTAGCCTTAGCTATCTTAAACCGAGTTGGTGCGGAACCTCACCCTAGGAGGGATACCCCTGAATCTAGAAGATATTTGGGTCCCATCAAGTACTCTACTTTCCGGTAGTCATGTCGTAAGAAGCTATTGGTTTGTGCCTACTGCAAGAGGCCTGGTCATCTAGCCAATAGTTGTCGCAAGAGATTGGGACAATGTTTGGCATGTGGATCCGCTGAACATCGGGTAAAGGACTGCCCCTTATCTTTCCATCGTACCAAAGCACCTATCCCAGCAACACCTGCTACGCCGCAACCTAGGGACTCTCTTCCTATCGAGTAGACCTTGCCTCCTACACCCACTGCAGAAAGGCATGATGCAGACTTGAGGATCATAGAAGAAGATGAAGCAGTTGGAGACTGCTCGTGCAAGAGCCAGAGCCATGAAGACTAGTACCTAGAACTGTTGAGTAGCATTATCTATTGTTATAAGAAGTTGTAACAGGATGTCCTTAGAATAACCATGAGAGTCTTGCTGTAATTCTCTAATATGAATAAAATTCTTGGTTACACCTTTATGGTAGATATCTTTTCCAAAGTTTTTCCCCTACGATACAATTTCCGAAAATTGTAATCTTAATGAGAAGGTATGTAAGCCGGTATTTATCAAGGATATATTGGTGATTAAGAATTGAAAGAATAGAATTTTGGAATACCCAGATATTAGTTGGTACTTATAACAATTGGGAGTGATAATGACATAAGGAGTGAATTTTGACCTTAACCAGTTGAGGCCGACTGTATGATGGTATATGTCACTACATATTGTATTTCCTAAATTTTTGTATCTTTTAGCGTCCCATGATTTTCGGGGATTATTTCCTTCCCATATCTTTAACAGATTTTTAGCTATCCCTTAGGATCTATATTTTTCGCTATTCATGGACCAATATTAGAACTCTTCAATCTCCTTCGTCAGCAAACCTATTTTTTTCCAAACTTCTCCACTAGTCGATCAAATCTTATTTCTCTATCTTTATTTGGAATCCAGACTCGTTCGCTATCTAGAGTTTCTAATTCTAATAAACCCTTATCTATCCGAGTACTTCTACGACTAGCGTATCCAACCATTCGCCTTAACCTCATTTTAATTGACTTTCTCGGAACTAATCCTGAACCAAATTCTTCTGGAACTATAAAGCCTCAAGGATAATTATTACCAAAAGAATTGGTTCAGCTTAGTTAGTTCATGATTTCCCTAAAAGATATTTTCAAAAATACTTTCAATACCGATTGTTATCTCCTAAGTTATTCCAAATATTTTATTTTGATCCCCTCCACTCAACCTGAAACCCTACTCTCTCTCTATGTAACTTCTTGATCAATTCAAGGCCTAGACAGCTCTTAAACTCAATGCTTGAGTATCGTGAAGTACGAGCGGTCAGAGAATTGATTCCATCCTATTATTAAATCTTCTTTAAATCATTGAAAAACTTTTAAATTGTTGAACCATCCCCTTGTTGGCTTTACTAAACCATTTTAACCTGACTTCCTTGAATCCATAAAGACATACTTCTTTTGTGTCAACCCTACTTACCCATCACATTCTCAAAACTTTCCTTGGATAAGAAATTATTTCTTCAAATAATTTTGGTAAACGTCTGTATCCTTTAAGTGATTGTCGGGAATATTCTCATTGGCTTCTTCAACTCAACTCAAAGCTCTGATTCTTCTACCTTATCCTGTGTCCAACTCAATTAGTCATACTCAAGTTTGATCAATTTCTTCAAAATCAAATCTCTTAAATCTCAAGAGCTACTGGAACACATATTTATCCTGATAAATTTTCTTGAATCCAGAAGAACATACATCAACATCTTTTCCTATCATGACTAGAACCTTAGAACTCGTTTGAATTTTTCGGAAACTCGTTTGAATTTTTCGGAAACTCCTTTGAAATTCTTATGGACAAAGTTTGGGAAAATATTCCGTGACCTAATATGACTTCGCACATTGCGTTATAGTCAATTGTCTGAATTATGGAAACTGCGAGTTTACTGCAGCCAATTGCGCACTGGCGAGACAAAAGACTCTAAAGTTGAAGTGATTTCGGGTGTTCATAGGTTTCCGGATATTATTGTGACTGTCCTAAATGCACCATGTTGATCTTCTATGTTGCTTAGCCATGAAATGGATAAAGTTGAAAGATTACTCGGTAACCTAAAATTATTCAAGTTATTGGGTCAAAAGTTCACTGCAGTCAAGTGCACTCTGGCGACGCATGAATTTGAGACAAAGTGACTTCAAACATATTTGGTTTCCGAATATTATTCAGACTATATTCATACCATGGTTGTCTTTTGCACCATCAAATCATTCTGACTTTTGCCTGATTAGAGGGTTTATATTTCTAGCGGTTGTCTCCATTTCCAGAAATCTCTTGTCACAACCAGAAAAAAAAGATTCCCTATAAAATTCTACTTGATTTTCCCTAGAACTTATTAGGACCATATCAATCTCTATTGGCTCAATTCCTTTCAGGTTCCATTTTTAGGGTGTTGCATATTTTTGTGGGTAGTTATATATTTTTGCAGCTATATATAAAGTTGTTTGATAGTTATATGTGGGGAAAACCTAGATAGTCACCTAGCAACCTTATTGCATTAATCTGATAAAAGCACACTTAGGGGATCGATTTTTTTTCTAATGAGATTAGATAGCTCAGGGTACCGAAGGGTAGCATGGCAAGGCACAAAAGCAAGTTAGTCAAGAGAGAATTATAAATTGTGGTTCATTTAGGAATAAATCATTAGTGGAGCATATTAGTAATTGGGTATTGGATTTGGTGAATGAATGAAGGTGATAATTATGAATTTTATGATTTGGGAAAATAAGTTATGGCAGGATGGGAGGAGCCGTAGAGGATCAAGGGTGATGATGGTAAAGAGCTAGTAATTATGACGTACAAGTAATTGATGGAGCGTACGTTGCAAGCAATATAGAATTGCATCGCTTAGTAGATATCGAATCGACTAGCAAGATGAAGAAGTTTAGATCCTACCCGAAGATTATAGGTACGGATGCAAAGAGTAAGTTCGCACAACCATTCCGGTGGCTGACAATTCAGAAATAGAAGCAAAATTTTAATTATGGGCTATGATTGTGTTTCTAAGGAGGGAAGACTGTTGATTCGAAGGAAGTGCATGAATTGATCAAGTTAGACTATCTAGAGGTGGTCAACATTACTAAGAGACAGTAAAGGAAGCTTTGGTCTACATGTAGAGATTTTGATCATTCCCCTAGTAATACCCTCTGAATTTCGAGGACGAAATTTCCTAAGGAGGGAAGATTGTGAAACCCAGAGTTTTAGAATTATTAATTATTGGTTTGTAGTGTAATTTTGTTTAATTATTATAGTTATTATTATATAATATTATTACTATTTATTATTATAATTGTGGGTTCGAAATTATTTTCAAAATAATAACTGGGATTTTTGCTTGCGAGACCCGAGTCTGGACCAGTCCGGACTCCGACCCTGAGTCCGAACGCCAGTTCCGTTTCCTGAACCCATTCTTAAACCTTAAGTAATTATTTAACTTTAGATTTTATTTATAGTCCTATTTTTAGTAAAAAAAAAGGGAAAAGAAAACCTATTCCTAACACTACCCGAAACCCGAAACCACCCGAACCGACCCGGTCCCCCAACACCCACGACCTGGCTTTCCTTTCCCCCCACGTTGGACCAAGTTCCCCTCTTTTTCCTAAAACTACTCATCACCACTCCTCTCTCTTTACTCATTCTCCTTTTCTTTCTTTTTAATAACCCACTCTCCCATATTTAAACACACCACAACCACCATCAGCCATAACTTCCTCTCCCCCTCTATTTTCCTCCAGAGCTCCTCCAGAGCTAACCCTTTTCCCCGGTTTCCCCGCGCCCCTGCCCTAGCTCCGGCGACATCACCCCCACTCCGCGCGGCCGCCCACCTCCGGCAGCAACTCCGCCTGGCCCCGATCGGGACCCGCGCCCACCAGCGCTCCGCCGGACCTCCCGCGCGGCCCGCGCCCTTCCGCCGGCGCCCAAACCCGCCGGCCTCCGGCCGACCCCGATCTCCCCGCCTAGCCGCGCCCCCTTTGCCCCTCTCGGCCGGTGCTCAGCCGCCTCCCGCGTGCGCCCTAGGCCGCGACTCCCCGGCCGAACCCACTCGGCTGCTCCCCGATCCGACAGCGCCTCCTCGCCGAGTTTCCCGTGCTTCCCGCAGTTCAGATTTCCGCGGTCCAGCATTGTCCGATCTCCCGATTCCGCTGCTGTCCGCGATTATTTTCTATATTTTCATCTGAGAGCTCTAGCCGAGCAACCCAAGGTATAATTCCGTTGTCCCGTTCCATTTTCGGTAGTCAATGATGAGATTGGTCCCCGATTCCTTCCCGGGAATTCGGTTTGTGGGCGTAATGGTTTCGGAGTTTCCGAAACTGATTCTGTGATGTTCTGTGGTTATTTCGGATTTTTCCGAAACGTGTTTTCTGGATTTTGGGTGCTGTGGTGTTCCGATTTCATTTCGGGATTTCCGATTATATTTCGGGTTCCGATTAAGCTTCGAAAATTATTCTTAATTTTGTGTAAAAATGGTTTTGGAAGTTAATTTTTGGGTTTTCCCTGGTTTGGGATAATTGTTGGAGTTGTCTGCGCATTTTTCCAGTTTTGGGTTGTCCCGAATATAGAGGAAATGCTGCCCAAATTTTTATAAAATTTTATAAATGAATTTTAAATTGGTTTTCGGAAATGTTTATTAATTGGATTTTTGGGCGACGACCGTACCGGTCCGTGGGCCCTAGCAAAATGCAAACGAAACCGGTTTTACCCGGACGTTGAGACATTAGCTAAAAATAGTGACGATTGGACCAAGTCTGAGACTCCTAAGATTTAATTTAATTTATTTTTAGTTTTGTTTTCAATATTTAAATTACGGGACATTAGTCAGAGCTAACTAATTTTCTCTTATTTTATTTATGTAATGTTTGTAAGGGCATAAGCCCATATTTCTATTTTGTTAGTTGTGCCCCTGTATTGCGTAGTCTAGGTTTTTCATTTCTTTTCTTGGTCGATTTTCCTTTATTTTCTGGTTGGTTTTATTCTTCGTAAGTAGGCGCTTAGTTATAAATGGCTAATAAATATTTTGTATAAATTAATAAGAATTTTTCACGATAAAATAACTTGAATAAAATATTGGTAGTTAACAAAATCCACGTTTTATCATTGAAAAAAAATGTAGTTTTATACGTATAATATTAAAAATACAAAATTTTGCGAATTAACCGGTAACGACAATTTTTCCAATTAAACCAGAAACTGACTATCCAACTAAATGAGAACCAACGTAGTACGCGTCGTAAACCGTTAGCAGTAGATTAAATAAACAAACTTAAAACTTGACTAGGACCTGCTACTAGAAATTGCAACTAGCACACCTAGAATGGTCTCAATATTGGTTCTAAGTCAAGTTCTCCAACTGTAGGATCTCGGAGACGAACCTAGCATCTTTCCGGAACCAACATCGTTTCCAGTCATAAACAAAAGACAAGTACATTTTGTGTTAGTTTACAATTATTTAATAATCGTTTTATTGCAAGTTTAAACCACGATGCAATACGGAACTCTCTCTGAGAGCATTGACTGATTGACTGTTGGGTACTGGGGGAGTAGTGTAATGAGTATGACCACATCCAAAGTAGCATTATAACTGTATTAGCTTACCCCTTATACACACGAGGATAAGCCATATCATTCACTGTACAACCTAATCCGGTCATATTCATTGCCTATTCACATCAGAATATTTTAACTGCTGGAGAACTGTTTATTTCAAATTGTTTAAAAGTGCATAACTCTATTATTATTTCAATTGTTGGATCATCATGAATTGTACTTTGCTCCCTCCTGACTGGAGACCAAATATTTTAGGTGTCACTGATGATTGCTGAGCTATAGCACAATAGCTACTATGACCCAGCACCATATTCTGCTGTGTTACCGGAGACCCCTTGGAGGACGCAGATCATGAGGCTGACGAGACAGCCATTCTAGCTAGTTGTCGTTTTAATTCGAGTTTCTTTTATTGGAATTTTTTTGTAGACTTGAATTCAGTACTTCCTTTCAGCACTTTCAATTACAGATGTATTCCATTTTGTTGATTAATAAAAGTTTTAAAATTTCCGAATATTCAGTTGTGACAAATGTATAGATGTTGTTGTGATTACCTGCTAATGGAACAGCTTACTGCCGCTGTCTCACAACGGTGCAGACTGGGCATGATCCGGTTCGACCCAATTATTTGGGATCGGGTCGTAACATTGAGATGGAAATACATCGTGACAGAAGGGCCGGTAAGCTTTGGCTATCCCAAAAAAGTATATAAAGAAGGTACTAGAACGATTCAGCATGCAGGACTCTAGGTAGGTGAGCACCCAGATCGCTAGCTATTTCACGTTACCCTCCAAGCAGTATTCGAATTCCGAATTCAGAAGAGGAAAAAATATCTCGAATTCTGTATGCGAGTTGGTTGCATCGTTGATGTATGTCGTAGTATGCACTCGTCCCGATCTTTTGTATGCGGTCGGTTTGGTGAGTCGTTTAATGTCAAAATCAAGGAGGCTTCATTGGAAGATGTGAAATGAATACTTCGATATCTCAAAGGTTAAAGGACCTTGATTTGTTGTTTCACAAGTCAAGGCACAAATCGAGTCAATTGCATAGTTATGTGGATGTTGATTATACAGGTGATTTGGATAAAAAGAAGATCTGCTACAAGCTATGTATATACACTTGTAAATTCTCCGGTCGGTTGGAAGTTGACACTTTAGGATATTGTGTTGCTTTCCACTACAGAGTCAGAGTACATGACAACAATCAAAGCATTCGAGGCTTTGTGGTTACGAAATCTAGTTAGTGAGTTTGGGTTCGAAAAAGTGCATGTTTATGTGTTTTGTAACAGTCAAAGCACAATTTATCTTGCCAAGAATTCAGTGTATCATAGTCGAGCGAAACATATCAACATATAATAGCGCAAAATATGCGAATGGAGCAATAAGGAGATCGATCTTTTGAAGACTGCCTTGACTTCCATTCAACTACTCATGTCGTAGAAAGGTTCGTGGCTTCAATAAAAGGTCGTTGCAGTTTTGAGGTTTTGCATCAAAGACTGTGGAAGTGCGAATTTTTCGGTTCTAATACAAGACCGTGTCAGTGGTTGTATTTCATTCTTAGGTAGGATCGAAGTGGAGTGGAGTTCTCTTAGTTATAGTCAAAAACAATGTTAGTGGAAAAATTTCCGATTCTGGTACAAGACCGTGTCAGTGGTTGTATTTCATTCTTAGGTAGGATCGAAGTGGAGTGGAGTTCTCTTAGTTATAGTCAAAAACCATGTTAGTGGGGAGAAAAGACTAAAAGTTAGAGCTAAGGTTTAAAAGAGCACAAAGTATCATAATTATCTCATAAGGTAGCTACAAGAACATCTCGATAAGGTAAAGATTGTATGGCTCATGTTCATATGGGAAGATGCGATCGTCGTCCGAAGAAGCTCGAGAGGAGTCAAAATTGGCCATAAAATATAAAGTATCAGCCCGACGACATACCGGTGGTATACGCTGCAAAAATAATCTAGAAAGGTTTCCGGACAAATTGTTCAAATTCTGTGATCATTAGGCATACTGGCATCACACAATCAACATACCGTCATGAATTCTGTGGTCTTCGTGTTCTTATTTGGTTTATGTTTTGTTATTCTCGTCATCGATCCATAAGAGTATTGTCGTGTTCTCACTTCCGCGTGTTGCACAACATAAATCAGTAAACCACATCAATCTTTTTCTCCTTACACATTTTCAAACCTCAATAGAAAATGTTGTAAATTTATAAATATACAATATTTACAGATGGTAATAGTAACAATGTGTCGATAATGGATATTCTCAACACACAATATATCATGTTGGTCATCAACACGACCAAAACATTATGTCGGCATTGACTTTTTTCGTACTTCTCTCGTTTCTTTTGGGTGACTTGACTAGAAAAGAGTCCCAAATGTGGGTATTGGATGGTACCCGGGGGGGGGGGGGGGGGGGGGGGGGGGGGGGGGGGGGTGGGAGTTGGTATTGGATTGGAAAGCAATATGATATGATCGGTAAGTATTAGTATCGGGTGATACTCCAAACATTGGTTTCAAACGGTATACTCATTCTTACTATTCTATAAGGGTCTGCTTGGCAATTGTAGGGGGTAGCGGTTATGAGGTGTTTTTAGAATATTAGTTATGAGGGGTCCGGTTTTGGATGGTTTTAAGTAGCGACTTTCAAACCAGTCCAACCCATACTTAGTAATTCATTAACGAGTAGTTCTGAAAGTTTTTTACACGAATAAAATTACCTATATGTTCATATATAAACAAAACAATCCCGAGCACGAGAACTGCCATCAGTCCACGCCTCGATCAGGAGATAGAAGTCCATATTTGATCAAAATAATAGAACCATATAAATAATAGAAACACTTGGTTGAAAGTAGGAGATAAAGATTTTAAAAACTTATCGTAGAGAGTACCCATAGTTTGGAAGAATTATAAGAACACTGATGAGAAACAAAAATTAGGGTAGGATATAAATGAAATAAAATAATAAACAAATCCACCGATTTAGAGTGTTTATAAAGCAATTATATTACGCCGGTTTTGGGGGTTTTGAACTGACCAAACCAGCAAGCATGAAGGTTCATAAACGGCCGGTTCAAAAACACTCCTTCACCGGTGCCCTGCAGAGTCTAGACCCCAACTCTTTTAAAAAGAGTTAAAATATGTGTGGACATTTTTAACTATAGCCGCCATACCTTGAATTGGGGAACAATAAATAAATAAACAAATATTTCAGCTGCAACTGCTGGTGGAGGTACGATATGGTATATATACCTCGAACTCGGGGACGAGGCCGTGATCTTTAGCAATCTCCTTCAAGAGCCGGATCCACGGGCCGATCCTGGGGCTGGGCTGCCCGGCCCACCCGGGCCTCCCGCCCTGCGGGGGCGTCTCGTCGTCCCTGAGGTGGGGCACGCCGATCGGGTGAACGGTCAGCGCGGGGACGCCCGACGCGGCGGCGTGGCGGCTTAGGAAGATCACCTCCGAGACCTCCTCCCCCGTGGCGGCGGTCCACCGGCGGTCGAGGTCGTCCTCGGCAACGATGCTCTGGCCGTGCCGGAGCAGCCGCACGCTGCCGTTGGCGTAGCTATCGGCGCCGGCGCCGGCGAATCCGGTGGGGCCCGGGGACCAGCCGGGCATGGCGAGGAGCGCGGAGGCCGGGCCCACCGAGGCGGGGTCGGATGTCGTTGCTACCACCAGCGTCACCATAGCTGAGGAGGAGGAGAAGGAGGAAGAGAAGGGGAAGGAGGAGGAGGAAGAAGAAGAAATGTTGCTTTTTGGGTTTCTTGATACGGAAATTGTTAGTAGTTTTGGTAGCAGCCCACGGAGTTTCTTTGATATTATGACCATTTCATTTCATTAGTGAATTAATGCGTTTATCATGTGCTCAGCATGCCTATTAGCTTTTTTTTACTATTACTAGTACTAGTATATATGCAAGGGCATTGCACGTAATTTTTAATACTTGGAGAGAGAAAATAGTTTTTTTAATACAAATTACATAACTATTTATATTAAATGTAATGGGCAATTTTAATACTTGGAGAGAGAAAATAGTTTTTTTCAATACAAATTACATAACTATTTATATTAAATGTAATGGGCAATTTTAATTAGTAAATAATAGATGATGGAATTTTTTGAATAAAAACTTATACGGTGAAGCCTACTTTTCTCATTATATAATAGCATAGATGATCAATTTTAATTAGTAAATATAGATGAGGGTATTTTTGGAATAAATTTTTTTACGGTGAAGCCTACTTTTCTCATTATATAGTAGTATAGATAAGCAATTTTAATTAATAAATATGATGAAGACATTTTTGCAATAAAAATTTCCACGGTGAAATATACTTCTCTCATTATATAATAGTATAGATATATGCACATGCACATGTTTTATACTATTTAAACAAAAAACAAATAATAATTTTTTAATTTTTTTACTAAGTGAGAAGAGTAAAATTCATTATATTTTACATTTTGGAAAGAGCAAACAACAATTTGCTTTAATTTTTTTTTCACACATAATTGCCTAAGTGTCTATGTTATATTTAATGAACAATTTTAAGTAGTAAACATAGACAAAGATATTTTAGGAATAAATTTTTTTACGGTGAAACTTTACTTTTTTATTATATAGTAGTATAGATTAGATATTTCATTAGTCACTCGATGTTGTACTATTGCGTATAGAGTCGCATTGGTAACAATATTAATTGGATGTTCATTGGAAACATAGACAAGATATTTTAGGAATAAATTTTTTTACGGTTGAAACTTTACTTTTTTATTATATAGTAGTATAGATTAGATATTTCATTAGTCACTCGATGTTGTACTATTGCGTATAGAGTCGCATTGGTAACAAATATTAATTGGATGTTCATTGGAACTTGTCTTGTGCTTTCTCTAATGAAAATTTACAGACAATACAACTTGTACATGGTTACGTAGCGTAGTATTGCTCTTAGTTGATTTTATGCACAAATGAAGAAACTCTTTCTGATTTATTGAGCAATATTTTAGTTTGTAGGCTTCTAAGTTATTCATGCCGCTTTCATTCTATGACTTTTAGCAATCGATGGACATAAATTTGTAAATTTAGTTTCATTTAGTTGTTTTCTTGAAACTAAGGTCACCTTTTCTACCTTATTGCAATATTATCGAAATTTTCGTATTTCAAGAAATAAAATTTTCAAAAATTGCATTCATGGAAAATTTATATTATCATGTTAATTTGGTAGATATATAATATCCACATGAATATATAATTTTCATATGCAAAAATGAATGTTAATCAAATTAAAAGATTAACTTATGAGATTTAAAACATGTGATTCAAGCCATCGTAACTAAATGTGTCGTTGTCACCACAATAATAATAATAATAATAATAATAATAATAATAATAATAATAATAATAATAATAATAATAATAATAATAATAATGTACATGCATGTAATTAATAGTTCAAGCAAGGATCAAAGAACCTCGTAAATAAAATTGAACATCCTCCTTATTTTCCAAAAAAAAAAAATTAAATATTGAAATTCAAACATATTGACAATTGTATCCTCTACCTTTGGATAATTTAGACAGATTGGTAATTGTATTTGTAACAATCGTCCCAATTTTTTAATTTAAATAATATTATATAGTACAAGGTTTGTCCACGTGGATAATCGTTTGGTGTTATGATTCGATTATTGTTATTAATATTATTATTATTAGAAAGTTACTAAATAATAATTTGTTAATAACTATTATCATTATTATTTATTATTACTATTATCATTAGAGTTATTTGTATTTACCTTCCCATCATAATTGCTAATACTATTACACCCCTCCCCCCACCATATTTTTTAAAAAATCACTACTACCCCCCAATTCTTAAAACATAGTAACTAAATGCGTCGTTATCACCCAAAAAAATAATGTACATGCATGTAATTAATAGTTCAAGCAAGGATCGAAGAACCTCGTAAATAAAATTGAACATCCTCCTTATCTTTCAAAAGAAATTTCGAATATTGAAATTCAAACATATTGACAATTGTATCCTCTACCTTTGGATAATTTAGACAGATTGGCAATTGTATTTGTAACAACCATCCCAAATTTTGTTAATTTAACTAATATTATATAGTACAAGATTCGTCCACGTAGGTAGTCGTTTGGCGTTACGATTCGATTATTGTTATTAATATTATTATTAGAAAGTTACCAAAATACCAAATAATAATTTGTTAATAACTATTATCATTATTATTTATTATAACTATTATTATCAGAGTTATTTTTATTTACCCTCCCATCATAATTGCTAATACTATTACACCCCTCCCTCCACCATATTTTTTAAAAAATCACTACTACCCCCCAATTCTTAAAGCGTAGTAACTAAATGCGTTGTTATTACCCCCAAAAAATAATGTACATGCATGTAGTTGATAGTTCAAGCAAAAATCAAAGAACCTCGTAAATAAAATTGAACATCCTCCTTATCTTCCAAATGAAATTTAAAATATTAAAATTCAAACATATTGACAATTGTATCCTTTACCTTTGGATAATTTAGGCAGATTGGCAATTGTATTTGTAACAACCGTTCCAAATTTTTTAATTTAAATAATATTATATCGTATAGGCTTCGTCCACGTGGATAATCGTTTGGCGTTACGATTCGATTATTGTTATTAATTTTATTATTAGAAAGTTACTAAATAATAATTTGTTAATAACTATTATCATTATTATTTATTATTAATATTATTATTAGAGTTATTTGTATTTACTCCCTCTCCCAATCATAATTGCTAATACTATTACACCCCTCCCCCTCAACACATTTTTTAAAAATCACTACTACCCCCCAATTCTTAAAACATAGTAACTAAATGCGTCGTTATCACCAAAAAATAATGTACATGCATGTAATTAATAATTCAAGCAAGGATCAAAGAACCTTGTAAATAAAATTGAACATCCTCCTTATCTTCCAAAAGAAATTTCAAATATTGAAATTCAAATATATTGACAATTGTATCCTCTACCTTTGGATAATTTAGACAGATTGGCAATTGTAGTTGTAAAACCGTCCCAATTTTTTTAATTTCAATAATATTATATAGTACAAGATTTGTTCACATGGATAATCGTTTGGCGTTATGATTTGATTATTGTTATTAATATTATTATTAGAAAGTTACTAAATAATAATTTGATAATGACTATTATCATTATTAATTAATATTACTATTACTATTAGAGTTATTTGTATTTACCCCCCCACCCCCCAATCATAATTGCTAATACTATTACACCCCTCCCCCACCACATTTTTAAAAATCACTACTACCCCAAAATCTTAAAACATAGGCCTTTTTTTTTGGGGGGGGGGGGTGTGTAAATACAATTATAAATATGTTATGAATGAAGGGAGGGGGGGGGGGGGGGGGGGTTAGTAGTGATTTTTAAAAAAATGGGAAGGGGGGAGGGTGTAATAGTATTAGCAATTAGGATTGGAGGATAAATACAAATAACTCTTATATTATCATTATTGCTAATATTTTTAAGCATGTATACCCAAGTCTTAAAGCCCTAGTGGGTTTAGCCCAAAATCCTAAACCCTTTATGTGTTAAACCATAATAATCACTATTCACCACATTTGCAATCCAAAACTCTAACCTAAACTAAGGAATAAACCATTACCCCTACTTCAGCAAACCAAAACCCAACTAAACATTAGCCTAACCCAAATTAATCCAGTTTGTTCATACAACTATCTCTATAATTCTTTAAACGTATTCATTTGGAAACTACCTCCTAATTTCGACCACAACATATATACTGCTTGTTGATCTGTGCTTGGCTCTCGATTGTACGTAGGTTTGTGGTTGTTTGCAAAAACAAAAAGTGTTTGATTACAAACTAAGAAGAGTACAAGAGTACAATTTGATTTCTGGGGAAGTACAACTGTAGGAATCTGATCAGAAAGCGATCACTTTATCCTTCAGACGATGCGATGTCAAAGAAAAAAAAGCCTTTGGAGAGTGCAGCAGCAAGTGCTCAGGAGATTATGATCATTAGTGATGCCTTTGAAGTGATTTGAAACTCTTATTTATAGAGTTTAGAGATAATTGTTAAGTAGTTATCTTGATTGGCGCACACTGCATTTGGCGTGCCATTTATCTAGTCGCGCGAACGGTTAACTTAACTACATATGACATGTGGTATTCTGTGATAGGGATGCGCTTGGTCGTGGGCAATGTCGTGTGTACATTTTTTAAGATTATTGGCATACGTGCCACGTCATCTAACTGCTTCTGGATAATTTGATCAAATGGCAGCAACTGTTGAATGGCGCCCGACGCTATTTGTTGTTTAATGCACCCTGCTTAGTATAATGGTATTTGATTATCTTGTGCCAACTGCAAATGGCGCGAGACAGTTGGCAGTAATTATGACAAATCTGACACAATCTTCTCGAGCGCCGCGCGTTCGAGATTCGAACGAATTTTCCTCGGCTGACGTGCTGTCAGTAATTATGACAACTGTTTAAGCTTCTCGAGGAAGCTTGCCATGTGTGGCCAGCGCCACCTACGTCTAGCGCCAACTGTTGTCGTGCATCATCTGATTGCCAGCACCATTTGATGATTTGTACTCTGGCACCATTTATGAGTAGCACATGATGATAATTATACTTTTTACGCTTCTACAAGACCTCCTTCAGAGTTTTAAAATTTGAAAAGCTTCAAAATTTGAAATACTTTGAATAAAAAGCGTTTCTATGTGATTGGTGCATAACAACATCATAACTGACCCCGAGTTTTGGGCGCGGATCGCGCGACTGTTACGAATAGCTTTAGGCTATAAATAGCCGATCGGAGAGAGAAAAAACACTTTTACTCGATTTCTCTTCTTCTAGAGCTCTTCATTTTCTTCAACTTTCGAAGCTTCTGATCAATCAAAATGTCCCCAAAGAGAACCGTAGCTAAGAAAGGGAAGAAAGTGGCCAGAGCCACTTCGCG